>JAULUF010000050.1:19187500-19907500 GCA_031834385.1 Semotilus atromaculatus
AGAGGCAGGGGACAATGAGGAGAAGGAGGAGGAGGAGGAGGAGGAGAAGAAAGAGGCAGGGGACAACGAGGACAAGGAGGAGGAGGAGGAAGAGGCAGGGGACAACAAGGAGGAGGAGGAGGAGGAGAAGAAAGAGGCAGGGGACAATGAGGAGAAGGAGGAGGAGGAGAAGAAAGAGGCAGGGGACAATGAGGAGAAGGAGGAGGAGGAGGAGGAGAAGAAGAAGAAAGAGGCAGGGGACAACGAGGAGGAGGAGGAGGAGGAGAAAGAGGCAGGGGACAACAAGGAGGAGGAGGAGGAGGAGGAGAAGAAGAAAGAGGCAGGGGACAATGAGGAGGAGGAGGAGAAAGAGGCAGGGGACAACGAGGACAAGGAGGAGGAAGAGGCAGGGGACAACGAGGAGGAGGAGGAGGAGGAGGAGGAGGAGAAAGAGGCAGGGGACAATGAGGAGAAGGAGGAGGAGGAGGAGGAGGAAGAGGCAGGGGACAACGAGGACGAGGACGAGGAGGAAGAGGACGAGGGCAAATAAGAGAAGCAAGGAGAGCCATCTCTGATGAGATTAGAGCAACACTTGTTGATCATGTAATCAACCACGGTTTGACCATGAGAGAGGCTGGACTAAGAGTCCAACTTGAGTCGATTTACAGTGGCGTCCATAATTCGAACCTTCAGAAATGAGAACAGGTATGCAACTATCTAATGACTATTTTAGCATTATAGCAATGTACTGTAAAATACGTATGACTGCATAGTATTGCATAAACATTTGTAACTCTAAGCCACCCATTTACTGCACTGTATTGAATGAATGAGGTTGGTTATGCTGTACTACCTTTTTTTGTAAATGGTTTACGGTTCCTATGCTGAACACATACTGTGTTTGAATTCTGTACAGAGTGGAAAGGCAAAGACATCATGGAGGACGAGGACGCTTGTTTACAGATGTACAAGAGACTGCAATTATAAATATGGTTTTGGCCAACAATGCTATTAGGATTCGAGAGATAAGAGAGCATATCTTGAATAATGACACCATATTCAACAACATCAATGCTGTAAGCCTGTCGACTATACAACGTATCCTCCAACGGCACCAAGTGACAATGAAACAACTTTACAAGGTGCCATTCGAGAGAAACTCTGACAGAGTCAAGAATCTGCGACATGACTTTGTAGAGGTATGTATGCAACACTACTTCCAGTACTTCAGACATATCATATTTACTCATCTGTATATAACTTTGTCTGTTACAGAGAGTATTTGAGATGGATGCCCATGTAATTCACCACAAATTTATTTATGTGGATGAGGTTGGCTTCAACCTCACCAAAACCAGGCGCCGTGGACGAAATGTAATAGGACAGAGGGCAATTACCAATGTCCCTGGACAGCGTGGGGGTAATATGGTTATGGTTATGTGTGCTGCCATCACTCAAAACTGGATGCAATTCATACAAAGCTTGTCCCTGATCCAGATCAGTGGTTATATGGGACAATGTTAGTTTTCACCGGGCTGTTCTGGTCCAAAACTGGTTTGCCACCCATCCACAATTTGTAGTTTTGTACCTACCGCCATATTCACCTTTTCTAAATCCCATAGAGGAATTCTTCTCAGCCTGGCACTGGAAAGTGTATGATCGCCAACCCTTTGCCCGAATGCCGCTTCAGGCAATGGAGGACGCATGTGGGGACATAGAGGTTGCCTCTGTCCAAGGCTGAATACGCCATGCTAGGAGATACTTTCCTCGATGTTTGGCAAGAGAAAACATATCTTGTGATGTGGATGAAGTATTGAGGCCAGACCCAGCTCGGAGAAGAGATGAAGCTTAGCACTGTTTGATGAAGTATTGTGGCCAGACCCCCCCCCATGCCAATTCCTGGACCGGGATTCACTGTATTCTACTGTAAAGAATATTCTTTTGGTTTACATGTTTATAGTTTTGTTGTATGCTAATACAACAGTAATGTTTGGCCTAATAAATATTTTCTGTTTCTACATTGCATTGGTGTTTCCGGTGTATTTGTTACCCCTCTCAGCAGATTACTTTCCCTGTAGAACATTGTATTGAAATGTAGATTTAAGCGTATGAAAGACCAAAGAGCTTTAGATTTAGAACAGCAGTGTTTACATGGAATATCCAAAAATGTATTATTATGAAAGAAGTGTTTGCCATTTGATGCAAATGCTTCATTCTGACATGTGTTTATGGCATTTTGAATGCAGTGTTGCATTTTGAAGGAGATGTGAGGCATTTTGCATTTTGTGTGTGCAGTTTGGAGAATTGTGTGTAGAGTTTTGAAAAAAGGAGCCTTAGTTTTGAAAACGTGTGTAAGCAGTTGGTAAAAACTGTAAAATCATGTCTTCTATTTAAGATTTAATTTAAACAATCTTTTCATTTTAGAAAGATCATATTTCAACTTTTACGATTATGCTTTGAAATATGCTCTGGTAAAAAGAGTGAACAGACCATATGCTGTGGCACATTGTGTGCTGACATGACCTCTGACCTCTGTCAAAATATTTACTTTCAAAAAAGTAAATATTCCTAGTTTATTTTTTAAAACATACAGATTTCTTGTTTATTTGTTTTAAAAAGGTTCCAAAGGTGTCTGTGTTTGACGCAGTACATGCAACTCTCACGTCACCTCAAACAAGGACTCAACAATGCTCTTATTTAGTTTAGGATACAACCTAAAACCTACCAAACCTTCCAAACCTACCTTTGGAATCTTAAGCAAATAAACAAGAATAAACAAATAAACAAGTTTTAAATTTTTTAAAATAAACTAGGAATATTTAATTTTTTACAAAGAAACATTATGACAAACTTTGTCAACATGTTTCATTGCATGGGTGGGGGTATTTATCGTATTTTTGCTGCCTAAATGCATTTTTCAGCATTTTTGCTGCTTGGAAAGTCCCGAAAAATTAAAACCCACCGTGTGTGAGTGTGTGTTTTGTGTGTGTGTGTGTGTTTGTGTGTGTGTGTGTGTGTGTGTGTGTGTGTGTGTGTGTGTTTGTTTGTGTGTGTTTGTGTGTGTTTGTTTGTGTGTGCGTGTGTGTGTGTGTGTGTGTGCGTGTGTGTGTGGTGATTTCACACACACACACACACACACACACACACACACACACACACACACACACATACACACACACACACACAAGTTGGGTTTTAATTTTTCGTGACTTTCCATATAGACATAATTATTTTTATACTGTACAAATTGTATATTCTATCCCCTAATCCTAACCTTCACAGATTTTCAAACAACAACAAAAAAGAAAAACAAAGAGTAAACAACATAATTTAGTATGATTTATAAGCTGTATTCCCCATGGGGAGCAAGAAATTTAATATTTCCCCCATAGCATAGGGTTTACCTGAACCACGCAGATCATCAAACAAGTCCAGTAAATAATAATAGCTTCAGCTGATGGGGAAATTCACAGACCAGATGATGAAATCCTAGATGTTAAGTTAGTCTGTTAACTTTTTCCAGACTGTGAATATTGACACTTTTAAAACCTAGTGAACAATACGTATTAGACATGGCCTATGCGTTTTGTGTTTACAAAAAAAAAAAAAAAAGTTTAGTGGCAGTTTATTGTGTTAATACTTGTGTTCATTTTTAAGGCAGCACATTGATCTTATATGATTTGACTTATTTCTACAAAGTTTCAATTTCAATTCATAGTAAATAGAAAGTTTTAAAAATATGTATAAAACAAAATAATAATGTTGACAAATATGTTTGCTGCAATGTTTTTAAGAAATAGGGATTGCCATACTGTACATTTTGAACATATGGACCCAATATGACAATACAGTTGGAAGAGCCGTCACATTATTGGCCCATTGGGGTGCGTTAAAAGTTTCTCTAGTGCTTTATACCAAGTGTGCTAGACTTTTACCATTAACATTTTCAGACATTTTTACAGTAGCGTTATGAGGTTATAGACCCATGAATTTGACAAATGACAGTAGTTAGAATAGCCATTGCACTGTTGGCCCATTTGGAGGTGCTATAACTCAGCTGCCTTTAAGGATGCGTTAAAGGTTTCACTGATTCCTTATACCCAGTGTGCTTAACTGTCATCATGCCAAATTCCAGATATTTTTACTGTAGCATTTTGAATTTATGGACCCATGAAGCCGACACATGAGACAATACAGTTAAAGAAGAAATTGCATTGTTGGCCCGTTTGGAGGTGCTATACTGTATCTTAGCTGCCTTTAAGGATGCATTAAAGGTTTTACTGATTTTAAAATACGTTTTAAAAAATGCATCTTGAGACCTTGCGTTTTGTATTGAATGTTGCGCGTGAATTGCGCAAGGTCCACAGGAATTTGTGTTTTACAAAGAAAATCATGGAAAAGCAGCACAGTGGAACACAAAAATTAGTTCTGTGGAAACAGCCACATACTGTTTTTACTATTAAGGTTTGCAGGAGTATCCTAAGGACCAGCTGTAAAGGGGACCAAGATACACACAAAATAACAGTGTTTTTTTGCTTACACACAAAAAGGGGCATTTTGGGCATGGTATAAGAAATTATCTGTGGGTATTTTGAACTGAAACTTCACAGACACATTTTGGGGACACCTAAGACTTATATTACATCTTGTAAAAAGGGGCATAATCTGTCACCTTTAATGTATTTGGTCTTGACAGATTATAAGATCTGCTATACTACTGCTACAGAGCAAATACAGAGTTGTTACAGCCAATATATTCACAGACAAGCTGCTATGAGCATGTAATACATTCTGCTGCTGCACAAACAGCATACATGATGAAGCAGAACTAGACAGGTGGAGATGGGGGAGGTAGAGGGTTTCTGATAAAGGGACCCTATTGTCCTCATTTACAGGCCATCATCACAGGTCACTGCTTCTGCTATGATTGGTCAGCTGGCCCCAGTCTGTTGTGATCGGTCTACTGCTTAGAGTGTGTGTCAGATGGAAATGTGACCTTTACCATAACCGGCGTAAACAATGTCAAAGAAATAACAAACAAAATGTTTGAAGCAGGTGTTTTCGGTTTGATAGCTCTACTCCTTTTAGTGTGGACTATGTGCTTTGCAGATTATTTACATGCACAAACAGCTATATTACATACTACAGGAAAGGTCAAATAAAAAATATAAAAATAAATAGTTCATCTTTACCCCTCCTTGAACTGCCACCTTATCGTAAGTGGAGGGGTTTGAGAACCCGAATGATCCTAGGAGCTATGGTGTCTGGGGCTATATGCCCTTGGAAGGGTCTCCCAAGGCAAACAGGTCCTAGGTGACGGGTCAGATTAAGAGCGGTTCATAAACCCTTTATGTAACAAGCAAAAACAAGGACCGTGATGTCGCGCGCAACCGGGACCCCACCCTGGAGCCAGTCCCGGTGTTTGGGGCTCGCCTGGTGGAAGGAACAACGTGGGGCCACCCTCCCGTGGGCTCACCACCTGCAGGAGGGACCGTACGGTCCTGGGACCAATCCACTAAGTCGGTGCATAGTGGATCGGGTGGAGTCGAAGGCAGGGGCCCCGACAACACGATCCCTGGACACGGAAACTAGCTTTAGGGACGTGGAACATCACCTCACTGGCGGGCAAGGAGCCTGAGATTGTGCATCAGGTTGAGAGGTACCGACTAGAGATCACCTCCATGCACGGCTTGGGCTCTGGAACCACACTCTTTGAGAGGATGGACTCTCTACCACTCTGGAGTTGCCCATGGTGAGAGGCGGCGGGCTGGTGCTTATAGCCCCCCAGCTCAGCCGCCATGTGTTGGAGTTCACCGCGGTGAACAGGAGTATCCGAAGTATCCGGGTCACTTCCCAGTGGGGACTTCATGTGTGCCATGTGGGCAGCGACAGTGACACCTGGAGGGGCGTGAACCTGAGCGGTGTTCTGTTATTGGACTTCTGTGCTAGTTACAGCTTTTCCATGACGAACACCATGTTCAAGCATAGGCCTAGGCCGGAGGATGATGATCGACTTTGTGGTCGTTTCATCTGACCTCCGGCCGTATGTCTTGGGCAATCGGGTTAAGAGAGGGGAGGAGCTGTCAACTGATCACCATCTGGTGGTGAGTTGGATCTGATGGCGGGGGAGGAAGCTGGACAGACTCGGCAGATCCAAACGTACTGTGATGGTCTGTTGGGAACGTTTGGCCGAGTCCCCTGTCAGAGAGATCTTCAACTCCCACCTCCGGCGGAGCTTCGACTGGATCCTGAGGGAGTCTGGAGATATTGAGTCTGAGTGGACCAGGTTCTCCACCTCCATTGTCTCCACCTTGGCCGCTCGGAGCTGTGGCCATAAGGTCTCCGGTGCACCGAAAGTAAGGGATGTTGACAAGCTGAAGAAGTAGTCCTATCAGGCCTGGCTGGCTTGTGGGACTCCTGAGGCAGCTGACGGGTCCGGCAGGCCAAGTGGTGATTGCGGAGGCAAAAAAAGAGCCTGGAAGGAGTTCGGTGAGGCCATGGAGAAGGACTACCAGTTGGCCTCGAAGAGATTCCGGCACTTCAGGAGAGGGAAGCAGTGCCCTACCAACACTGTTTACAGTGGAGGTGGGCAGCTGTTGACCTCAACTGGGGATATCATCAGACGGTGGAAGGAATACTTCGAGGATCTCATCAATCCCACCGACAATCCCAATCTTCCATTGAGGAAGCAGAGACCGAGGGCTCGGAGGTAGACTCGTCCATCACCCAAGCTAAAGTCACAGAGGTAATCAAGAAGCTCCTCGGTGGCAAGGCACCAGGGGTGGATGAGATCCGTCCTGAGTACCTCAAGTCTCTGGATGTTGTGTGGCTGTCTTGGCTGACAGTACCTGTACAGTTGGAGACAGTACCTTTGAGCTGGCAGACCGGGGTGGTGGTCCCTTTTTTTTTTTTAAGAAGGGGGACCGGAAGGTGTGTTCCAACTACAGGGGGATCACACTTCTCAGCCTTCCCTCAGCCTATGCCAGGGTACTGGAGATGAGAATGATTCAGGAGGAACAGTGCGGTTTTTGTCCCGGGTCGTGGAACACTCGACTACTGGATCTTCACATCGAGAGGGGCCATCTGTTCGGATGCCTCCTGTACGCCTTCCCGGGGAGGTGTTCCAGCCACATCTGGAGGGATTATGTCTCCCGGCTGGCCTGGGAACGCCTCAGTGTCCCCTCGGAAGAGCTGGAGGAAGTGTCTAGGGAGAGGGAAGTCTGGGCATCTCTGCTTAGACAGCTGTCCCCACGACCCGGCCCCGGATAAGCAGAAGAAGATGATGATGATGAGTTCATCTTTAAATGTTGGACAAGCAAGCTCATTGGCTGCAGATCATCTAGTGATGATGTGATAGTAGCAGATAAGCACTGATCAGCCTGCGCCATCTCACGTTTAATGACAGAAGTATTTCACACATTTTGCCTAACATATTCTGTAATTCACAGAAGAAATTAAATAATACATGCCTAAAAGTACATGAGGGTGAATAAATGCAAAGTTTTTATTTTTGGTGGTGTAAGTCCTCGCTAAATCGAACCAATGGCGGCATTCGATCAGCGGCGAAGGTCTCACGCATGTTCCGTCCTTTCCAGGCTAAAGGGATTTTGGATTAAATGCAATACACTTTCTCATATGTATTAACTCGTTATTTCATCTGACTCCAAAAATGAAAAGGTTTTAATGATATCTGTGCATCATTAAATGTGAGCGAGTGTTTGACTATTCCTTGTAACCATTAGCTAAATGAACAATGTCAAAGTCAATTAGAATAATCAAATGTAACAATTTATTATGTCGGGTAAAGTATCATGCCAATTTCACAATCAGTTCAAAGATAATCAATACAATAACATCGAATGCTCTAGGATAAGAGAAATGCAAACCCAACATTTTAAGAAATACATGAGGCTGAGTTTTGGACACTCAACCTCATGGGCTCTCAGAATTACAGAGAAGCCTCGAGCTTCTCACTGCAGTCCATTAAATAGCAAGAATCTTTCACATGTAAACATGCTAATTTGCATTAAGAAGTTACACCTCTCGGGGTGGGGGAGAAAGACCATTTGCCTTTCTTTGTGTGTCAGTTATCTCTAATCTCTTAAAAACCTTAGTACCTTGTGTTTTACTCTTTGGGAATGAGACCATTGTACCAGTCGCACTGAGACCTTTAAAATGATACTAAACACAATACTTAATCATTCACATTAAACCCATATATATTCTTGTGTGAGTTAAGTGTTACTGAGACAGAGAGAATGCAGATGAAGTGAGACTTGTCCCAAAGGAAGAGGGGGAGGGAGTCAAATGTTAATTTTCCCACAAGATTCTTTGTTTCATAAACCAGTGGTCATTCTTTAACCAGTTCTTCCAATTTCCAGCCTTACAGATCCCTCCTTGACCCCGTGGGTCACATTCGGACGAAAACTTACGGGGTCACAGTAAGGCGTTTGTTGTAATCTTTGAGGTGTTACTCAAAATTGTCTTTGGAATGTTAGCATCTGTAGAAGCTCAGAGGGCTGTGTTCACCTGCAGAACACCTGGTCTCACCAGGTGTGTGTAGCTTGAGTCCAGCAGGTGTATGTAGCTTGAGTCCAGCAGGTGTATGTAGGTGTATGTAGCTTGAGTCCAGCAGGTGTATGTAGGTGTATGTAGCTTGAGTCCAGCAGGTGTATGTAGCTTGAGTCCAGCAGGTGGATGAATGAGTTCAGCTTTTCTTTCTGTGATGCGAACAAGGTTCATAGAGTCAATCTGGACCTTTTTGACTTGTTCAGTTGACGTGTCATGGAGAAACTTCTGCTTCTCTGGCACCTTCCCCATGATGATAATCTGACCCTTCTTGACCAATCCCGTCACCTCCAGCGGTGCGGTTGTCTGGGCAGACCTCAGTGGGTGAAGGGGTTCTCCTTGATTCCACACTGCTTTGTGTGAGACACCTGACAAGCATCTTAAATGTCCGCTTCACGATTGAGCACATATGAACTTCAAGTCGTAAGGAAATGCATAGGAACACATAATGCAACAAAATCATGTCATGTTCAATGTAAAATATCATGTTCATGTCAGCAAGTGTGAATGGTACATCTGGTCTCATATGTTTCTCAAGGTCAGGTAAGGTGGTCTCATCTTTAATATCCAATTCTTTCACCACTGTGATGATATTAAATGGTAGTGGAATTTAAGTATTCTTACTCAAAGGAAATGCAGCAAGAAGTCGGTGCATAATCAAATAATCAAATAAATGGTACGCATCAATACATCTTGTAATAACAATAATAATTTAAATACAAAAATATGAAGAATCACTGTTTGTTCAGGAATCTTCCAATGCAAGCCACCTATGCAGATATAAGGAGTGACTTGGAACATGAATAATCATACAAGGATGGAGATTGTTCATTCCTTGCAACAGTTGTGTGTGTGAGTGTGTGTGTGTGAGAGACAAGAATGGAGATCGTTCATTCCATGCAACAGTTGTGTGTGTGTGTGTGTGTGTGTGTGTGTGGCTCAGTCACAGTCGATGACAAGTTAATTGTAAATTCTGTAATTTGTTGAAGCGCTCACACTTCAGATCTATTTGTTATTTATGATGTTTCTGTTATTATTGGTTTGTTGAGAAATCAGGGGCCCTCTGACCTTCCAACAACCCTAACAACAATCAGAAAGTTTGAACATTTTGAAAATTGAATAGCAGGTCTGTCTCTGCTTCATAATTTTTCATCATTGATTTGCGACTGTAGCCATTCATATGTATATTACAGTGTTTTTCCATGAGTTGGAAGAGTGTTGTGAACAGCATATGTTATGTCATGGGATCAGCTTTCCCATCCTATGTGTGTGAAGCTATTTAGTGAGGTGACACTTTTGGACTGTCATCTTTATCTCCTTATGTGTCGTGTTCAACCTGGATAGACTTGATCTTTTCCAGGTGATGATGATGTGAGGGTGTAGTGATGGAGGAGTGTGGGTTCATGTCTAGGAGATGGGTGGAATATAATCTATAACAATTGTGTTGCAAATTTAGTTCCAGTTCTAAACTGGTAGGCCATGCTAATGTAGTGATGTGCTACTGTGAGATGTAAATGGCCTTTGAAGTGTCGTTTCACCCATCTCCCGTGTTTCAGGTTCTGTTCTAACAATCCCGCTGTCCTGGCGATCCAGGTGGAGTCCGGCCCGTCCTGGCATCCGTCCTCCGAGGAATTGCAGAAGTAAACCTGACAAAAGCAAATGCAGAGAGAACCACAGTTAATTCTGATGTTTTCAACAGTTTTAAATTCAGACATGTGGAATTCTTTTGCTTCCTCCATTGCGATTTTAATTCCCGTTGTCACATGAAACCGAGTTTCATTGACCAGGTCTGAATTACTGCCGTTGTTTCAGTGCAGTGTGCGACACCTTAAAGCTGCTCTTGCAGTCGAGCCTTCACAGTCTGCTGTGTCATGAGCATTAGAGATCCCAGTTCTGCTGGGGACATTTTGTCTGGCTTTACCTCAAGTTGCTTTCATTACAGCCAGATCTGTGGGCATAAATTAGTTCACCTGTTTTGGTGTGGTGTCGTTCACACATTTGGTTAGTGCAGATCTCTTGTGACCTGCAAAAGGCTGTGGTACTTCTGTTCGATGTTTAGCTCACACCCTCCTTGTAAATATGCGTCCTTGATCAGTTTGCTATTACCTGTGCCACACTTCTGAGAGTGTTTTTTAAATGCAAAAAATAAAAGCACATCTCCGTCCGCCCTTTTGGCACTGGGTAGTAGCTCAAGGGATTAATGTCACAATTCTCTAATTAATGCCCTGCTTGGCGTGGCGATTACAATATAATGTGTATTATAATTCGAGTTATAATACAATTATATTTAAGAATATAAGTGAAATTATATTGTTTTTGGTCTCTGAAGAGTCTCTGCTCGTTCTTGTATCAATACATTTGAATATGAAAAGGCTTTCTGGCTCAGGCTGATAAGATGTACATTTGCTGTTTCTCTTTTCTGTTTGCTAGGTTTCGAATACCTTTTCTTTTCATCTAGTCTTTTTAAAGACTATAAGAAAGCCAAGTGGCCATTTTAACGTTTGTTTATTCTTTTGAACTCTTAGTTTTAGTTTATCCGCTCAGATCAGGAAGCTATATCGCTCTGCAGTCCTTCTCTCAAGGCCGCACGACACACCCCCGTCAGTTCCAATAACCAGTTCAGAGGTAATTTGACTAAATATCTGGGATCTGCCGTATTCACACGTACAATCAAAGATATATCTACAAGTCCCTTTGAACGCCTCCTCTAGAAATTAAATCAATGTTTTACTTTAGTAGGGACGATTGACCACCATGAAAGATAACAGTTCATCAACTCAACTTCTCTTAAAATGGCTTCAGGTCAAGCCCGTGATCTGTAAATCACGCACGTTTATCCAAAGTAATCATTAACTTAAAACAGTGGATATGGACACACCCAAACCTAGGTTGATTAAAACAGCGTTTGCTGATTCTAGTCGGAAATAACTTGTCCCCCCGTTCAAGTACACTTAAAATGGTATCGGATATTAGCCGTCGCTAAATCTGACGCGAAAGATGTGGAAATATACGAATCCAATAAACTAGGGAAAAAACAGTCTTTCAGAGTCATTCAGAATTAATTCAAACGTAACCATTTACAAATTTTGTATGCGAAAAACAGCTCCCATAGAGTGGAGAGGTAAAGTGTACGTTCTCTAAAGCTTTGAATATAAAAAGGGTTTTTTTTGTTTCAGGATTAATGAGATGCACGTTCACTGTTTCTGATCTTTAAATTCAAATTGTGAATCACACAATAGCCTAGACACACGTGTTTAATTCAGTTTACACAGGACACATGGCCTAGAATACAACATCTACAGCCTTTACCTAAGTGATACAAACACACTTACAGTAAAGCAATCCTGTGCTTCATGAATAAACTTAAATTTAGCCTATGTGCATGCTGTAGCACAAACAACTAAAGTGTGTTCTATTAGCACAATGTGTTAAGCACAATTCCAAATTTGAAAATTAACAGAATTATTTCATGCTTTTTAATCCCATCGGTGTTAACGTGTAAGCTTTCAAATGCAATATAGAGATTTTAATGTTTTGAATGTGGCTTTGGCCCGCCACCAGTAGGCCGAACAAATAAGGGTTAAGCGTTGGACGCAGCATGGTCATTAGCATTTAGCATTAGCCTTGAGCGTTTTTGAAAGCAGCATGGTCATTAGCATTTAGCATTAGCCTTGAGCGTTTTTGAAAGCAGCATGGTCATTAGCATTTAGCATTAGCCTTGAGCGTTTTTGAAAACAACATGGACAATAGCATTTAGTGTTATCCTTGATATTTGAGTTTTAGCCTGTAAATAATATCGTCATGTTTTCCCAAAATTTGCTTTTCATAAACAATGCATCGATTTGCCTTTTTATTTATAAAATCACGTGTATTCCAATTGTTTACAAACTTAGAATTTTCTTTCTCTTTGCTCATTTCCACCACATGTTGCAAGTTTGTTCAAACAAAGCCAATGCAACAATGGAGAAAACACGCTGATTTCAAAACTTTAGGCTCTAATTTTACAGCTCTTCATCAAGTAAGTTAGGCTACCAGAAAATTATTTGGAAGATGTAATTCCAATTTTAAGTTTCGTTTCTTGTTGCTTAGGCAAACAAATATATCTTTAAAATCTATTAGGGTTTTCCTTCCTCATCTGCGCTGCCGTTATCACGTTCTCACGTGTTTCCGTTCTGGACTAAACAAAGCTAGGGCTTTCCGACCCGTAACAATGCAAACAACATTTTCACAACACTTCTAGAAAAGGGCAGAAAAAGTTGACTTACCACAGCGCAGAAGACAGAGAAGAATTTCAAACCTCGTGTTGATTTTAAAATCCCCATACTTTGCTGGAAAGACGTTTCTCAAGAAATCCATTTGTTGCGAGATCACGTCGAGGTCACCATTTTGTAAGTCCTCGCTAAATCGAACCAATGGCGGCATTCGATCAGCGGCGAAGGTCTCGCGCATGTTCCGTCCTTTCCAGGCTAAAGGGATTTTGGATTAAATGCAATACACTTTCTCATATGTATTAACTCGTTATTTCATCTGACTCCAAAAATGAAAAGGTTTTAATGATATCTGTGCATCATTAAATGTGAGCGAGTGTTTGACTATTCCTTGTAACCATTAGCTAAATGAACAATGTCAAAGTCAATTAGAATAATCAAATGTAACAATTTATTATGTCGGGTAAAGTATCATGCCAATTTCACAATCAGTTCAAAGATAATCAATACAATAACATCGAATGCTCTAGGATAAGAGAAATGCAAACCCAACATTTTTAGAAATACATGAGGCTGAGTTTTGGACACTCAACCTCATGGGCTCTCAGAATTACAGAGAAGCCTCGAGCTTCTCACTGCAGTCCATTAAATAGCAAGAATCTTTCACATGTAAACATGCTAATTTGCATTAAGAAGTTACACCTCTCGGGGTGGGGGAGAAAGACCATTTGCCTTTCTTTGTGTGTCAGTTATCTCTAAACTCTTAAAAACCTTAGTACCTTGTGTTTTACTCTTTGGGAATGAGACCATTGTACCAGTCGCACTGAGACCTTTAAAATGATACTAAACACAATACTTAATCATTCACATTAAACCCATATATATTCTTGTGTGAGTTAAGTGTTACTGAGACAGAGAGAATGCAGATGAAGTGAGACTTGTCCCAAAGGAAGAGGGGGAGGGGGTCAAATGTTAATTTTCCCACAAGATTCTTTGTTTCATAACCCAGTGGTCATTCTTTAACCAGTTCTTCCAATTTCCAGCCTTAAGGCCTGTTCACACCGGGACGAATTTCGCGCGCGTTATTCGCCGACGTTTAACGCCTCGTGACTAAACAAAGGGCGCCAATGTGAGTGTTCACACCGACGCGTAATACGCCACGCGTAAAAGCGTCATTTTTAAAAAAACGCCTCGGGTTCGTTTTTTTTGTTTGACGCGCCGCGTCAAAAACTATCCGACCAATGAGATTGCCGCTTTTGCTCACGTTTCTGGAGCTTCTGAAGTTACATTAAAACACAACTTGGGGGCGCTCAAACACAAAACGGTCTTGCCGACCGGCGGCGAAGAAGATATACGCCAAGTAGCGTCTACACTGCCGGGAAGAAATAGACGAGGAAGATGCAAGGCAAGATGAATGTAGAGCTGCTGTTCTCGTTGGTGTCCGAACATAAAGAACTATTTGACAAACGCGACAGCGACTACAAAAATCTTGATAAAAGAGAACTGTTATGGAGTGGTATTGCAGAGGGTGTTTCTGTTTTACATTAAGCGCCATCTAATGTCTGGGAATGAATTTGCATGTTCACTCGGCTCATCGTCAGCGAAAATCGCTTGGGTGTGAACACTAAAAACGCGTTGAAAAACGCTGGCGAATAACGCGCGCTGATATTCGTCCCGGTGTGTACGGGCCTTTACAGTGGGATAAGTATAATAAGTAAAATAAATGTATTTAAATGCATTTTGAAGTTAAATAATAATAGTCCTTCAGAGTAAAAGTGCTGATCCAGGGTTTGTTCCTTGTTTTGAATTTACTTGGACTGATTTAAAAAAAATATTTTAGATCAACATTTTAAAATTATTTTAGAGACAGCTGCATGCATATAATATATATATATATATATATATATATATATATATATATATATATATATGCTGTAAGGACTGGGCGAAGGTGAATCTGAATAACTAAATACCCCCATGCTAAAATCCCAAAGCCTTTAGCCCAAAAGGCCTGGAACTTGGAAAAACACACACACACACACACACACACACACACACACACACACACACACACTCTCTCCCACACACACACCAAGAACGGGGTGTTCTGTTACAAGACTGAGTTTTATTACCCCTTGGAATGTCCCAGAGAGTGTGATTCCTCCTTATTCTTGCTGAGAAGAATAAACGAACCCTGGTTTAAACCTATATATTCTATGTATATATATATATATATATAACCATGTGATACATGCATCCAATGTTCCATCTCATGATTTTTCCTTTATGTTGTTTGGTCTGTGTGGCCTTGTAAACTCTAATGGGTTAATGTTTGAGACATGACTTGCATACTATGAGAAACAGAAATCACTGTGTAGCATGTTTAGTCTCGATAAACTCCAATCCTCGTTCCCCATTTGTTGATTTACATTACATCTCGCTAACTTTGTGACACAGGGGTGTTATAAGAAATCTTGAGGGTTCTCTCTCTTAAACACCCAATGAACTGACATATTCAAATGTCCTGCGAGATTCACCAGAACACTTCATGACTGTGGCTCGAGCTTCAAGCAGACCTTATCAAACTAACCCCCCTCCTTTCTGCAAAGGAATGCCATGCGGTCAAAGAGTCCCCTCTGAAAACGCACATACACAAAGCTTTAATTCACTCACTTTACTGACTTTACTGAGATATATTTGATATGTTATGTTTGTCGATTTGTCCAGGCCCTATGAAGGGATCTGGGAGTGTATGGTAGTTTCTAAACGAACTACAAGGGCATTTAATTATGCTTTTAATGTAACTCTGCAATATAACTCTCCTTATACGTCTTTCTTCCTATTTTCCGAACCTTTGTGATCTAACGAGGTCATCTATGTAATTGAACAAGCCGTAAAATGTATTTTACTATGTTTAATCATCTTTGGAATGATTCTGACCAAATTCTGACTGCTTGTAAAACCTGTGAATGCGGCCATAAATCGAACGCGGACAAGACAAAGCCGAGGTTGCCGCCAAAGTTTCGTTGAATGCCATTGGCCAGTTCGCACCTCAGAAGGTTCCTTTAAAGAAGAACTGAACCTCCCTCCACAGTCAGATCTTACTGCGCTCTTCCATGCTCGTCCTGGTTTCAGAATGTAACGTCTCGTCTCGAGGCGAGTCTTTCGCCTTTCTTTTATGTGTTCTAGTTAGTTTGTGTTTTTCAGTCTTAAGATAAGTCCCTGTGTTTTAATTCCACGAGTGAAAAGAACACCGCGGGACATATCTCTTCAGCAAAGCCGGCTACGAGGGACATTTAAACCACCGCGCGCTCTCTCTGAACCAGAAGCACGCGCACGTGACCACGTGACGCTTCCTCCCACACAAAGGACACCGCTCACGGTGCAGGACCGACGCGACACAGAGTGCATGACCAAGATTACATTTGCGCAAGTATCTCTTTTTACAGAGCTTCTAAGAAGCCTTAAGATGATGTTTTCGTGTTGTTACAGAAAAGGTGAAGTCCAGGATAATGCTGCTAATGCTCTCTCTCTCTCTTTCTCTCTCTCTCCGTTCTCTCTCTCTCTCACACCCTCACTCTCCCACACGTGTCTCCATTTGTCCAAACGCAATGCCTTTCTCGTTCATCGATGCCCTATCGTGTTTTGTTTGTTTATTATGTTTGTAAATATATATGTATATATATATTCCATGGCAACTGTAGTAAATATATAAGTAGACATGCCTTTATTAAATCCATTATATTCATTTGATTGATTCATTTACTTTGCTCATTTTCAAGTCCCTTAAGTGCAAACAGGTCCTACTCGCTTTATCAATTAAAGATACTTTAAAGAGTATGTGTTTATAGGGCAGCAAACCCAATTCTTCTGGCCAGAGAATTGCGTTTCCTGAAATCCTATAAAGTAAGATGATATTGTGGATCCCCACAATATTATTCTGGCAATTGAGCTAATTAATTTTGCCTGTTTTGTAAGACGTGATCAGTGTAATTAACTGTAATCAACTTGTAGTTAAAATGCAAGGATACACAGTTAAATATGCAGGTAAAAGGACATCCTCCCTTAGAGGGAGATTTATTAACATGTAAGACTGATCTAATCCAAACATGTATGAATAATTATTAATTATGAATTATTAATTATGATATACAAATTCCCCATGGATTAGATCCGCCCATAGTCTTTACAAATGGTGGAGAAAATACGAGCACACTTTAAACTTGTTTTTGAGCAAATTAGGTTTTCAATCTTTGTCTATATTGTGATTTAATATTGTACGTGCACCTCGGTTGAGCGAACGCTATGCGAACTCACCTTGACTGATTAAAGGCAAAAAGCCGTTTCAGTCCAGCGAAGCTAAGAAGTAAACTGCAGTTTCATAGTTTCACAGTATTAAATTTGTCCTATAAAAGACGAAGAAACCTCTTTTAAAGACGACATTTTTAATATTAAACTCCCCTGGTGGAACGAGATTCTTCGGCCACGGTGAAGACAAGATTTAGTGAAACGATGCTCTTTCACTATTCTTAAACAGGCCTGATATTAATTATAATCGTTAGATTATCGATAACTCCGGGTTAAAACATTGACGTAGCTACTCAATTGTAAAACCTAACGCATATTTGATCATAAGTGCTATTTGATAATATGTTATGGGAGTCGAAAAAACAGACGAATAATCCCTGTTTTATTTACGCACAGCGCAGCGAAGCAATCCTGCCAAACGTGTTTGTTAGAATATAGCACAGAAACAATCCAAAATCTAAAAACATTTTAATCATAAAGTGCTATTTGATAAATGTTATTTGGATCCGAACGACAGACGTATAATTCCTGTTGTCCCTATGTGTGTGTGTAGAAAAAATCCTGCCACACCGTTTTGTGAAATATAGCACAGAAAAATCCAAAACATAAAAACATTTTAATCATAACATGCTATTTGATAAATGTATTTGGATCCGAACGACAGACGTATAATTCCTGTGACCCTATGTGTGTGTGTAGAAAAAATCCTGCCACACCGTTTTGTGAAATATAGCACAGAAAAATCCAAAACATAAAAACATTTTTAATCATAAGTGCTATTTGATAGATGTTATTTGGATACGAATGACAGACGTATAATTCCTGTTGTCCATATTAATGTGCGGAAATGAAGAAATCCTTCCGTGTACACGTGTCGAAATAGGAAAACCCGCCGAGGTTTAAAATTTATAAGTGAACACGTGTGAATCATAGTGCTAATTGTCGTATGTGGGAATCAAAAAACAGATGCCTAATTCCTGTTGTCCCTATGTGTGTGCGTAGGAAAAAAATCCTGCCACACCGTTTTGTGAAATATAGCACAGAAAAATCCAAAACATAAAAACATTTTAATCATAAAATGCTATTTGATCAATGTATTTGGATCCAACCGACAGACGTATAATTCCTGTTTTCTCCTACACAGCGCAGAAAAAAAAAAATTCCTCCAAGACTTGTTTGTTAAAATATAGCACCAACAGAAACAATCCAAAACCTAAAAACATTCTAATCATAAAACGCTATTTGATAAATGTATTTGGATACGAACGACAGACGTATAATTCCTGTGACCCTATGTGTGTGTGTAGAAAAAAAAATCCTGCCACGCCGTTTTGTGAAATATAGCACCGGAAAGAAATCCGTCGAGATTTAAATTCCGCACTATTTTTTTGCATGTCCTCTGAGACGATCACATTTGAAAGCAGGCGGGTTGCAATGCTACTGCCAAACGCTAGGGCGCGCCCTTGAGTTTTCCAGTATCAGACGGCCTCCACGTCCTGACTTTACCCTCCATGAGCGAAATAGCGCCACCTCGTGGACACCAGTAACAATGTCATCCTTTCCTAAATCTCTCTCTCGCCACAATTTCAGATTTTTCCAGTGAATTTCTGAAAGTGTGTTTCTAACTTTCAATGCATGTGCAAGGTCCAGTGTTACTAACATGATTTCACCTCTGACTGTGTACACTTATTTTGAATTTGGTTCAAACCACATTTGAATTTAAAATTCAAAAGTAAGTATTAGCAGTTTCTGATGACCACTTAGGAGGAGTGTGGCCCCCTTGTGGCCTTCCCCCCCGCTAAGTCAGCTCATCTCTTACTGTCTACTCTCATTCTGTTTTGAAGTGGCTTTCTCCCAGTTGATTTTATTTTGGTTATTATCATTGATACACCACAGTGATCGTGATCATCATCAAAAATAATGCCAACCTTTAATTTCCTACACTTATTCAAATTTGGTTGGAAACAAACAAATTTCAAGATTAATTTGAATGAAGTCTCCTTCCCTGTGGGGAATGGTTTTATGGCTTTACTTCTATATTTCCTTTTTCAAATTATTTTTAATAATTTTGATTTGATACGTTATGACAACTATTCTAGAAGTTACTTAACATCTATGCATACGCTCGATTTGAATTGTATTCAAAACCAGTGAATGCAATTTAAATCAAGTCCTCTGTCAGCCAGGGTGACCACTAGGAGGGAGTGGCCCAAAACCCTTTGTGGCCCAAACGCGCCACTACTGCCTGTCTTCTCCCGGGGTACATCCTACTTTATTACTTTTGATTGTTAATTTTTATTAATAATAAAAGTGATAATAATAAATAAATAAAATAATAATAAAAATAAAAAAAAGGGTTAAATTTTTTTTCTTAAAGGAAATGTTTTTTTTTTTCTCCTCTTTCTTTTGGGTTAAGTTATTTCGATAATTAACATCATTTTCATAATTTCCTTTTTACCATTATCTAGTAAAACCTTTGCTTCTATTTTCTACATACGTAATTACTCAATTCAGTTTAAACAAGAAAGCTTTCATTCACTGTCAAGCCACTTGTTCACACTATTCTGTGTTTATAGGTAGAATCCACTAAAGAGCGTGTGGTGATTTGACAGTCATCTCTGCTTGGAGTCCAGCATGCTGGTTCATCTGACCTGTGTCCCCAGCGCTGACTGAGCGCGAGTCTCGGACTTTCCCGTGTCTCTCCGTTAGTGCGGCCCGCAACACGACATCACCAATTTGGCACCGCCGGTTGTGATTCAAAGTCAGGTTGCGTGAGAGGGCGCACATCGGTACAGATGTACGGAGGGGCCCGGGACACTGCTGTCAGGCGTTTGGGGAACGACAGAAAGACCAACCGCGATGCTGAACTGCAACCCGAATGACCTCATTTCACCCAGTTAAACTAGAAAAAGGTATTAAACCCATACACTTAATATTGGCCACAGAATCTAGAGATTCCCCCGGCCATTGAAGTGTCCGGCTCCCTTTTCCCCTCCGAGCCACAAACCGCAGGCTTAGGCCTCCTTTTCCCCTGTAACTCTTCCTGTGCACTATTAACGCCATTTCATTACAGACCTTTCCATCTTTGATGGTTGCATGTTACTTCAAACTTTGCTATCTTGCCATTGCTCTTTTTCTGTTGTGCTTTGTTCCTTTCAGTTCACCTAGAGACAGAACCTATCTGAGACAACAAGGAACGCTGAATAATAATTAGACAACAAGCCGCTAGCATCAAAAGGTGACCCCCTTTAATCTACCGCCCTGCTAAATTTTATTCAGGCCCATGCTGACCTAACCAAATTGTCCCACAGAATGATTTAACTGTCTGCATCAGTTAACCACAATTTGCATACGCGGCATAGCCGTATTATAGCTCGTTACACGTAGAACAAACTTGCTTGGTCTCTCTGTGCGTGTTGTGTTCCTCTCGCCCACAGTTGAAACCAGTATGTTCCGGTCCTACAGTCCCACAACCCGCTGGGACAACCGGGAGACAGTGACTCAGAGCTCCAAAGCCAAGAGCAGCGCCGACGTGGACAAGCTGATGGCGCACAAACCAAGCCAAAGCTCCCACGACAAAGACCGGCCAGACACGTCCAAAACCTCGCTTGCCAGCTCATCGCACAAGCACGTCTCCGTGAAAGGAGCCGCCTCGCCCTGGAGCACGAAGTTGCAACGCTAAGGATGCAAGCCGAGGACGACAACGACCCCGAGCTACAGAAGGAAGTGGAAAGACTTCAAACTGCCCTGCCTGATCTTCATCGGCACACAGACCGAAGAGAGCATTCAGAGAAAACAACCAGAGTGGTACTCAACGAGAAACTCCGACAAAAGTGAAGCCCCTTTGCAAAGAGCAGAGGCTGAACTAAAAGAGACTCGAAAGCCATGGCCTGCGAAAAAAAAAAAAACCCGCAAGAGGCCCGCGATACCATCCACAAGCTCGTTCAGCAGAGACTGAACTAAAGAAAGAGACACTAAAGCAAAGGCCTGTGTAAAACACTTACAAGCGGCCCGAGCTGAGATCCATGAACTCATTCAGCACAAAGACAATATCATATGCGAAATTGACATTGTTCACAGAGAGCTGAAACACTCTTATAGACTACAGAATGACCGGGAAAGGGAAACGCACACCACAAAGTTTCCCCTGACCAGCTGGTCCGCACCTTTCAGCCTACAACCCAGAGCTAAAAAGGGGGGGGCCTTTCCAGGAGAGCCCCTGCTACTTACAACGGCAGGGCTCCCAAAAGACTTAACAAGCTGGCGAGAAACCTCCCTACGTTCACTCCGAACCCTGCAGGAGGCCACAACGTGCACGCCTACCTACAAGACATTGACTTTCACTTAAAAACTGTTACCAACGTCACCGCGTGGGACAGATTATCCGAAATCTGCACCCCACAGTGAGTCATCACCTAGGCTCCTGGCCTGCCCACATAGCATGACTACTCAACAGCTATGAGAAGCTTACAACAAGTAAAAGACTGTATCCGAAAAGACTTTGACAACCCCCACGATATACTCGGTCTCTGAACACTGTTCAAAACATCACCAGCCGAGACCCTGGAGTCGCTGAAAAGCTTCTTCACAAAGACTTTCCTGACATCCTATGCCTGAGCGTAAGACCTACAACAGGCACACAGAGCAAACTGTCCCACAGCTGGGTCCAAAACCCCAATGATTTTGAACTGCAAAACCAGAAGACACTGCACGAACACAGTGCAAGACTCTGCTAAAAGGGTCCCTGATCAGCATAGGACATAGAACTTTTAAAAAGTAGATGAAAAGTTGTGCTCAAAAAGACGCAAGACTCTGCAGTAGAAAAATTTGAACTTTACTGATTTAAAGAAAATCTTGAATGGCTCACCTGTAAGCCTCACCTGCCAACAGGCTATACACGACCCCTTTGAAACAAACAGTTTCTAGATACTTCTTGAAAAATGCACTGCTGTACATTAGTTTCCATGTAGGAGAACCACCACAGTTTTAAACTACTGTTAACCTACGAGATGCTTTTGATCGTTGCGATCCAACCAGAACACAACGTGCAATACACATCTTTGATCGCTGGCCTGTCTAAATGCAGATAAAACGATAGCTGGAATTGACATCTCTACTCTAAGTAAAATAGCCTTAGATTTCCAACTAAAAGTAAAAGTAGCATGTTCAGCAGTAAAAGCGTAAGTCTGTTTGACGAAGAAACCTCATCTCAGCAGCTTGTAAACTGTACCGATATCTATTATGCTTTGATTAAAAGGAAATCCAAATGGTAGTATGACTAAACCTGTGTCTAACAAAGAAAGCTCAGGACAGAGTTATATCTAGGTAGACCTGGGTGTCTACAAATGTAAAGGCCTTACAAATTATTGTTAGATTGATGTAATTCACCTAAATATTTTTTTTGCTGCATCTACAAGCAGAGAGCTACCTAGCGATCAAAACTGTTACTCGCTGAGAAGTCAGCATTCGTGCACGAGAGGGACGTAACCATATATGCTTAGACAAGCTTTGACTTACAGCAAATCTATTTCCTTACTCTGTAAACAAATAGAATAAGCTACATAAAATAAAGGGAAGAGTTCCATGAGTAAAATTAGCTAATGCCAAAACACATCTGCATTTTACTTAATGTAACACTGAGTCCTAGAAAGACTTAAAATATAGGTGCATCCTGTTAACCCGTTTAAACATGCATAATCCATGAAAAATGTACAGACATTCTTTAAGGACTGTTGAATTGTCTGACATGCTCTGGTTCCCATGACAACGACTTGTCACAGGAAGTGCTAACTTGTGATGTCACTTTGTAAACAAACCAGCCTAGGTGCCTAAGCTAACCTAGCATCCCTCCAGCTTACGCTAAGCTAAACTCACATGGCATCCAGCTAGCTTGCGCTACGCTAAGCTAACCTAGCATCCTTTCAGCTTACGCTGAGCTAAACTAACATAGCATCCAGCTAGCTTACGCTACGCTAACCTAGCATCCATCCAGCTTAGGCTAAGCTACATAATAACTTCTACAGTTAGCAGCTAGCATAATTTACTTGAGCCCTTAATCACCACTTGTGTTCACACAATGCAAAGTATTCTAAAATACTTTCTTTAACACCGGTTAGGGTTTCTAATTATTCACTTTCCGTGTTTACACTTCTTTGCAGCTTAAGTTCACCTTCACTAGTGAAGGCATCGTCCTTGCTAACCGTCGAAGGCTAACTTTGCAGATACCCTGTTAATTAAACTTACGTTTAACTAAATGTAAACTGTGTAGCTAGAGAATAATTCATATAGCAATAGGAATTTTCATCGACAGGTGACTAAACCGATCATTCCCGGTGTTTGATCACTTTATTCCCTTTTGCTTTAAATTTTGTTTTTCTCTTGTTACTTCTTTCATTCCTTTAACTTTCATAATAACAGCAGTCAGCTGTTCCCTTGGCTAATCAGTCATCTATATGATTTAATTTAATTTCCTCTCTTGTTCAAATGTGGTTCCATTTCCCATAGGGCCCAGAAAGGAAACAGAGACACCCTTATTTGTTATTTTGGCTTAGTTTCAACCAGTGCACTCATTTTCGTGACCCTGCAGCACAAGTAATTTCAACAACTTACTAGGGCACAACTATAATCCTAAGGATTGATAATAAGCAAAATTCAAATGAGAAAGCTGTCCGTTTCCCTCTTATCCTTCACTTCGTCAAGCCATAGTGACCCCCCCCCCCCCCCCCCAGTTAAGTCCAGAGAAATAATTAAGTCATAAGAACCATCTTAAGTCATTTATTTCATCTCGGCTATGCCCTTTCCAGGGAATAATCTTGGAACCACATAACTCTTAGCCTCCTAACAATCACAGCTAAGATAAGGATACAAGACACACGTCACTAGCTAGCTAAACAAGAGACACTTAGCTTTAGGCTACATATCTAGCGAACCCATTAAGCAGTAGTTCTGTACTTTTAGGGCCATGCATTAGTCACTCACCACAAGTGTGCCAAAATGTCACATAGCCCCTGCTTAGCCTGACCTCAACAGCCCAGAGCAGAACCCCTCTCGACCTGCCACTGGTCAGCACAAGTCTGAACACACATCAGACGAAAACAGTGCT
Source organism: Semotilus atromaculatus (assembly GCA_031834385.1). Classification (NCBI taxonomy): domain Eukaryota; kingdom Metazoa; phylum Chordata; class Actinopteri; order Cypriniformes; family Leuciscidae; genus Semotilus; species Semotilus atromaculatus. The sequence goes on from JAULUF010000050.1 coordinate 19,211,666, forward strand.
GCCATGCCCGAGACAGCCAAGAGCCTGAAGTTGCTTAAAGAGCTTCTTCACAAAAGACTTTACAAAGACAACAAGAGGGACGAACACGACATCCTATGCCTCAGCATAAAACCTGCAACAGGCACACAGAACACTGCTCGTCAACAACAGACCACAGAGCTAACACAGCTAACACAGCTGACAACTTCCCACGACTGGGACCAAAATCCCAAAAGACCAAGAAATGCTACTTTGTCTGTCTCCGCAAAGAACTACACAAGACCGGCCCTAACCGCCCGTCGATCACCACACAAGACCGGCCCTAACCGCCCGTCGATCACCACACCAGCCCCGACGCCAAGACTCCTCGGGCACATGATCAAACAGGGTATGGCCCGGAAACTCTTTTAAAGACTCTGAGAGACAAAATCGAACTCTTACATCTCAAACATGCGAGCTGACTGTGCAGTCATACAGCCAGAACGACATCCGGCTCAAACAGGTAGCTCACATTCACCTGACAATTGGTTCTTTTAGTCTGAAACACCCTGTGTACATCTCACAAATGGACACGTACCCCTTTCTGATTGGCAAAGATCTGCTAGAGCGCTTTGAGCCTTTTACTAGACTTCAAACACCTGACAGTCTGGGCCCAAGTTCAAGAACCCCTCCCCCCCCCTCCAGTCACACAGGTTACCAAAGCCAGACTGGCCGGTCATAGAGGTAACGAGAACTACAACAAAGCCAGACTCTAAGGTCACAGAGTTCATAGAACTCCAGCAGCCATCCAAGGGTACACAGCCTCAACACCAAGTCAAGGTTCAAGTTCGCTACCATGCACCTTCCAGCTCGCCAAAGACCATAACAACTTCATGAACATTGGGAGTCACCACCACTTTTAGACCCCTCCAACCACCCTAGCACGCTGTCTAGACCCACCGACAACCGGTGCCCCAAACACCCGCTATGCACCTGGCACATGCTGCGTGCACAAGACAACATTCAGCGTTCTGCATCTGATGCCATCACTGCGCCACAGCTTGTGGTGCCACAGTGCAAAAGGGGGGTCATGCGAATATATGCTCATGACGCAGCACCAGAGACACTTGCAAGACACCGAAGCAAGTGGCATACCGGCATCCTCAAAGCGAAGTCCCAGCCAACCAAGGACGACACTCGCCAAAAAGTTTTTTTTCTCCCTTTCTCTCTTTCTCTCTCTTTCACTTTTACCAGGATGCTGCTGTGCTTCGCCATCCTGTACCTCCAGCCAACCAGAGAGCAGCCGCAATCGGACAGCACCAAATCCGGCATCAGTCATCGTCCTAAAGGAACAACCGGGACTCCTCATCACCAATGGCCGGACCCAAACTCAGAAAGTGTACGTGCCACCTGATCCTCGCAACGTCTACAGAGCACACTACCCCTGCGCAACGACACAATACAGCTGGGTAGGTGCCCGATGGACAGAGGACTCCCTCACTCACGCTGAGGCTGATGTTGAACACATGCTCAACCAACTTGAGAAAATGACTGTCACGCTAGCGGAGCCAGGTGGCCACAACCGCCGCTCCCAACGGTTTCTACGAGCTTTGCTCGGAGCCGCCACTGCCGTCGGAACTCTGTTTAACATTTGTATGCCCAGTGTGAATGCAGTAAACCTAACCACCGTGAGGCGGCATGTAGCCGAAATTCAGGCTAAGATTCCACAGATAAAAGAGCAACTCACGACACAGAGTGCATCCCTGCAGACCATCGACAAGACACTAAAGGGAATTGTGGTAACTTTCAACACTCACAGCGTTCTGCCGACCCCAACAGTGAACTCCATGAAAAAGCTGTTACTGTCTCCCAGAATGACGTCGCTCAAACTCAGCTGGTAACAGCCCTGAGGACAAACCCGCTGCGGGGAGTGAACCCCTCCATCGACAGCCTCGCCATGGGTAGAATTCCACCGCACCTGATACCCTTAGGCCTCATGCAAACCGTGCTGGTGTCCGCCATCACCACGCCAACTGACTCTTTACAAATACACCTTGCCTACTCCCTGGGTAGTGCCATCCCACTCTGCGTCGACCACAAGCAGAGAAAAGGGGGTTTTCTCCTGAACTTGCCCATCCTAGAGTCAAGCCGAAGCTCAAGAACATTGTCAATGCCAGATTTTGAAAAGTAACACTCACTTCAAGATATGCACGCTGGACGTGGATGCCTCACACGACAGCGACACAAAGCTGCCCCAGCTCCGAATCCGCACATGTGCACATTGACCAAAGACGTTCAGTATCTCTGCCCCTAACAAACCTTTCCTCACAGACAACACTGACGGAATCTGCGGGCTGCAGATCAGCGGCACACGCTGCCCTGCCAAAGCCAAGCCTCGCACTCAGGTCACCGAGACCCACGCAGAGATTGTAGGTGAAAGGGGGACTCCTTAACACTCCTGTGCGCACAGCCGCACTCACTGACGACCAAAATGACACTGACACCTGTGTCACCTTGCTCGACCAGAGCGTGTAATCCAAGCATCAAAGGTGCCATCCTTCACCTCGACGACCTGGCATCGTATCCTCTTCCAAGCGAAGAGCACCAATCAGAACTGACCTTGTTCCCATCGACATAGCCCTCCAAGCTGTGTCTCAACTGCCCGCCTTAACTGCCTCACCTGTTGTCCAATCCTGGACTGCAGCTGATCCTGCGCTGGGTACCTCTACGGTAATCAACCACACCCTGACACTTGACTTGCAATCAGGAGGCTCAACGAGATGCGAAAATCTACAGCCAAGCTCACGGGACCCTCAGGAAGAGGGTACCACGCCGGAGGCTGCGTCAAACTTAATCAAGCTGAGCCCTCAGCCTCGGCTCGAGAGCACCTGCTACCCTATCATCATGATTCACCTGTCATCCGTCAATTGTGATGATTGTTGTCCGATTTAAGTCCACACAGGGACTTCATCAGACAAAAAGGGGGATATTGTAAGGACTGGGCGAAGGTGAATCTGAATAACTAAATACCCCCATGCTAAAATCCCAAAGCCTTTAGCCCAAAAGGCCTGGAACTTGGAAAAACACACACACACACACACACACACACACACACACACACACACACTCTCTCCCACACACACACCAAGAACGGGGTGTTCTGTTACAAGACTGAGTTTTATTACCCCTTGGAATGTCCCAGAGAGTGTGATTCCTCCTTATTCTTGCTGAGAAGAATAAACGAACCCTGGTTTAAACCTATATATTCTATGTATATATATATATATATATAACCATGTGATACATGCATCCAATGTTCCATCTCATGATTTTTCCTTTATGTTGTTTGGTCTGTGTGGCCTTGTAAACTCTAATGGGTTAATGTTTGAGACATGACTTGCATACTATGAGAAACAGAAATCACTGTGTAGCATGTTTAGTCTCGATAAACTCCAATCCTCGTTCCCCATTTGTTGATTTACATTACATCTCGCTAACTTTGTGACACAGGGGTGTTATAAGAAATCTTGAGGGTTCTCTCTCTTAAACACCCAATGAACTGACATATTCAAATGTCCTGCGAGATTCACCAGAACACTTCATGACTGTGGCTCGAGCTTCAAGCAGACCTTATCAAACTAACCCCCCTCCTTTCTGCAAAGGAATGCCATGCGGTCAAAGAGTCCCCTCTGAAAACGCACATACACAAAGCTTTAATTCACTCACTTTACTGACTTTACTGAGATATATTTGATATGTTATGTTTGTCGATTTGTCCAGGCCCTATGAAGGGATCTGGGAGTGTATGGTAGTTTCTAAACGAACTACAAGGGCATTTAATTATGCTTTTAATGTAACTCTGCAATATAACTCTCCTTATACGTCTTTCTTCCTATTTTCCGAACCTTTGTGATCTAACGAGGTCATCTATGTAATTGAACAAGCCGTAAAATGTATTTTACTATGTTTAATCATCTTTGGAATGATTCTGACCAAATTCTGACTGCTTGTAAAACCTGTGAATGCGGCCATAAATCGAACGCGGACAAGACAAAGCCGAGGTTGCCGCCAAAGTTTCGTTGAATGCCATTGGCCAGTTCGCACCTCAGAAGGTTCCTTTAAAGAAGAACTGAACCTCCCTCCACAGTCAGATCTTACTGCGCTCTTCCATGCTCGTCCTGGTTTCAGAATGTAACGTCTCGTCTCGAGGCGAGTCTTTCGCCTTTCTTTTATGTGTTCTAGTTAGTTTGTGTTTTTCAGTCTTAAGATAAGTCCCTGTGTTTTAATTCCACGAGTGAAAAGAACACCGCGGGACATATCTCTTCAGCAAAGCCGGCTACGAGGGACATTTAAACCACCGCGCGCTCTCTCTGAACCAGAAGCACGCGCACGTGACCACGTGACGCTTCCTCCCACACAAAGGACACCGCTCACGGTGCAGGACCGACGCGACACAGAGTGCATGACCAAGATTACATTTGCGCAAGTATCTCTTTTTACAGAGCTTCTAAGAAGCCTTAAGATGATGTTTTCGTGTTGTTACAGAAAAGGTGAAGTCCAGGATAATGCTGCTAATGCTCTCTCTCTCTCTTTCTCTCTCTCTCCGTTCTCTCTCTCTCTCACACCCTCACTCTCCCACACGTGTCTCCATTTGTCCAAACGCAATGCCTTTCTCGTTCATCGATGCCCTATCGTGTTTTGTTTGTTTATTATGTTTGTAAATATATATGTATATATATATTCCATGGCAACTGTAGTAAATATATAAGTAGACATGCCTTTATTAAATCCATTATATTCATTTGATTGATTCATTTACTTTGCTCATTTTCAAGTCCCTTAAGTGCAAACAGGTCCTACTCGCTTTATCAATTAAAGATACTTTAAAGAGTATGTGTTTATAGGGCAGCAAACCCAATTCTTCTGGCCAGAGAATTGCGTTTCCTGAAATCCTATAAAGTAAGATGATATTGTGGATCCCCACAATATTATTCTGGCAATTGAGCTAATTAATTTTGCCTGTTTTGTAAGACGTGATCAGTGTAATTAACTGTAATCAACTTGTAGTTAAAATGCAAGGATACACAGTTAAATATGCAGGTAAAAGGACATCCTCCCTTAGAGGGAGATTTATTAACATGTAAGACTGATCTAATCCAAACATGTATGAATAATTATTAATTATGAATTATTAATTATGATATACAAATTCCCCATGGATTAGATCCGCCCATAGTCTTTACAATGCCATCCTTGGAACTTGTTTCTAAATGTTAAAATATTTCTTCAAACATTATGGTCACAAACCAGAAGTCCTTAGACTAAAAGGTAAAGCCCATGTGAGTATGCAGAATGTGCTACCAATTATTATAGCCACAAAATCTGATGTTATGATAATTCTAATGAACAGAAACCAAACTGGACTGAAACCTAACTAACTCTGTTTTAATAGGACATGTAATATAAATTATTTAATAATAACTAGGTAATATTTAAAACAAGAAATCTTTTTGACATTATGATAATGGTTTCAATGATTATTTAAGTCAGTTTTTCTTAGATTATTTAAGTCAGACTTTCCTTAAGTTTTATTTAATGGATTGATTGCGTGGGGTATGTGATTCTCTTTTTTGTCCATTTTTTCAAAATCACTTGAAATCCTATTCTTAACCCACTTACAGCCACTGAGTTAGAAGCACTACAATTAAAATTAAGCAATTTAATCATCTGTGGAACGGGCAGGACTTGAAAAACTCCAGCCAATCATTTCCAAGACCACCTAGAATCATTGGACAGTAAGTTTGTCAATCAAACGGTCGTACCATTCCCCCTCCCCCCATCCCCCTCGTGCGAATCAGGGCCAGCGTTGGAGGAAAGAAGGTAGGACCATTTGAGATGTGTATTTTCAAAATCTGCCGGTCGTTTTCCAAATCACATACCCCACCTTTAAGTTTTATTTAATGGATTGATTGACTAATTAATTGTAATTTATTTAAAACTTAAAAGGTTGTTAATTGGATGTTGTTCTTTTGTAAGCAGGTTATTATTACACAATGCTGGTTGGTTATGTAAAAGTTTTTTTTGTCAGAGGAAATTAGCACATGAATTCTTCCTGTATTGTAATCAGAAAGATTTGTGTTGTGGCACACTTGTAATGAATATGTATTTTTTGTATGTCCTTGGTAATTAAATACTTTAAAGTCTAAAACATTTTCACAAATGTTAAAATATATCACCCTTATCAATAACCACATAATGATGTGTTATTTTTTTTTATTTTCTCAAATTAAAAACTTTTCATTTGGAATTGTAGGGTAGTTGCAGATTTGTACTCCTTATCTGGTTTAATATGATTACATTCATATGACATGATTAAGTCCACACAAATCATACAGATACATTAACTATAATAGTCTGTTTATATTTGACCATTCAATCTCTGATGGACCAAATCAAATCTCGCCTTACATTTTTTCTTGTTCGAGAGGCCGTTTCACTATGGCAAGCCATTTCAACATTTAAAAGCTAAGTTTGACTATCCGGAATTAACATAGGCAAAACTGACATTTAAAATGACATTCAACACATCACACATCTTAAATGACAATTGCAGATATCTGTAATTCAGTTTTGCCTATAGGCAGAATGAAAGTTAAAGATATCTACAACATCATTTCGCCTAGTGCAAATTATTCTGCATGACCTTGCTCTATTTTAGATATCCATATACTAATTTCCCCTCCCCGCCATAATCAAAGAAGAAGTGGGTTAATTTCCTTATGAATGGAAGAAAAAAGAAGCAGTCATGGCGTTGGCTGTAATTGAAAAAAGCATGTTTCCAGCTTGACACAAATTGTATTAATTCATTAGCCTGGGGGTCTCTCAAAAATATTGGCAACATGCCATGTTTGCCATGCATTTCTGTTTATGATCATGCTTAAAATTACTGCTGACTAAGATTTATGCATGGGAGAGATTCACACTAATTCACTTTAATAATAAAATTATTCTTGTTCTTTTTGACTAGGCAAAACTGAATTAGAGAGATCTGCAACACATATCCAGTCTAGCTTTTAAATGTTAAAATGGCTTACCACAGTTTCACTCGAGGATAAACATCACAATAAGAAAGTAAAAAAGTATCGGAACTTCCGTATAAGTCGACTTTAAAAAGTTGCCTAATTATGTCCTGTGACGTCACATCCCTGAAACGCAGGTTTGAACAGGTGTGGTGCGCGAGGGTTACCGCAAATATCTGGCGTTTTAAACACGATTTTAACTCTATAATTTTAGAAATGTTTCGATGTTTTGACTTTCCAACATCCCTGCAGGTAAGTGAAATATGGAATTATACTTTAAGAAGAAGAAGAAAGGCAATGCTGACTTGAGTAGTAGTTGATGTAGTTGTCGTTGATCTCTAGGCTTGTCTCGCGGCGATGCAGAAGTGTGTGAAACCGAGGAATGAAGAGAAAAGATCCTTCAATCAGAGTGTGCGAATAGAGCGCGAGTTGCACGCACACAGAGTCCTTATTCTGGGTAATAATAACGCAATGCACGCGCAATCGAATTGAACACAATATGCAGTCAGTGAATGACAGGTGTTTGAGTTCTGCGGGTGCACGTTATAGCGCGTCATAGGGCCTGTGGGAGAATATTATGTGCTGAAATCGTTTAGAAAAAGTCTTCAGGCAGAATTACAATTTAAGTATAAGAGGTTAATAATTTCTACAATAGGAAAAATCATCCAGAACTCAAAACTAATGCTGCGTTACAGACGAGGTTGGACGTGGAAATATCCCAAATTAAATGTCCCATTCACATGTTGACCACTATTAGGCTTTGTGTAAATTATTAAAAAACAGAATAAAATCAACATGAATCGCTTTGAAAAGCAAAAACGAATGTATTATTACATAAACTTAATGTCTAATGTTAAATTTTGTTTTTACAACCAGCAGTTTGCATCACACTGGTTCCCTTGACAAAAACCCATTAGGATTTTTTTCCATAGGCTTTTGGATTGTGAAAAAAAAAAGCTCTCTTAACAACAAAAGTTTATGAATCAAATTCAAAACTGTCTGGAATGAAGCTCCCTATTTTAAAATATTAATCAGGACATATATAGGCTCAAATATTATTGTAGCCTATTTATGAGATCTTTCAGTACAGGTTTATAATATGTTAAACCTTTTGTGAGTCCTTAACTTCACTATTCAGATTTGTAAAAAACAATAAATAGTTAAGTCATATATTGTACACATAAATCATATATTTCCTTAGTTCCTAACTTAACTATTGTGATTTTTTGTAAACTTTCACAGTGTAACTTTGAGTTTGTTAACCCTTCTTTGAGTCCTTAACTTCACAATTCTGATTTATGAAATCTTTCCCCATAAAGTCAGTTAACTCTTCCATGAGTGCCTAACTTCACAATTCTGCTTTGTGTTATCTTTCACGGTACAGTTTTGGTCAGTTGACCCTTTCTTAAGTGCCTAACTTCACTATTCTGAAGGGTTAACGGAACAAAATTGTACCTGTAAAAGATTTCACAAATCAAAATGGTGAAGTTAAAGACTCAGGGAAGGGTTAAGTGACGACAACTATACTGTAAATGATAAATCAGAATGGTTAAGCACTCAGGGAAGAGTTAACTGACAAACTGTACAGTGTACCTTCCACAAATCAGAAAGTCTATTTGACAGTCTGTATAGAATTGTCAATATGTTTATTAGACCCCTATAGTACAAGGTGAGATTACTTTTTTTATTTTTTTTATTACTTATAGGCTGATTAATCTAATGGTTTGGACTGTTATTCATATACTGCTGTGTGCTCTGCAATATTTTCTTTCAAACATATAGGTACTCCAGAGAGCGGCAAAAGCACATTAGTCAAACAGATGAAGATCATCTACAGCCATGGCTTTACCAAACAAGAACTCATCAGCTTCAAGGTGCAGCATTCATCGGTTTATTTGGATGACAGTTGTTCGCCTTGGCATTTAGTGGTGGGGTATAATGCCAAAATATGCATTCTTATGTTCACTGGTTTCTGTCAGGTTCTTGTGGTAATGGTTATTTGTTCTTTGTCTGATGGTTGTGTAAGACTCAACACTAGAACATAGGGCTGCTCGATTATGGCCAAAATCATAATCCGTTATTTTTGATCAATATTGAAATCACTATTATTGCTGGGCAATATTTCCAAAACAAGTCATTTAAAATATCAATGAAATTTCACAATTATCGTTGCTTGAGGAAAAACTAATGCTAGGTTAACTAACTCTAAGAAAAAAAGTCGTAAAAATAAGTTTCAAGTTTACCTTTGCACCATTAAAACAGCGACAGCTGACCAATGTGCTTTACAACATCATATCAAATATAAGAAGAGGCAAAGGAAGTAGAAAGATAAATTCACAAGTGAAATCAAATACAAATGAGTGTATTTATGGAGGCCCATTTTAAAAAAAGTCTTGCTGATGCGTTTTGGACCAACTGTGAATGAAAATACAAATGAAGTAAAGTGTTTTAAGGTTGTTGTTTTTCAGGAAGATGTACTAACAGTGGTTTTCAGATAAGTAATAGCCTACAACAAAAAATGTAATAATCAAATGTAAAATAACACTGTGTAGTCTTACTGTACACATTAAAAACAGATTAATCCTTATTAAAGCTGCTTAAGTTATTCAGTCAAGATCAGCATCGGATTTTCCTTCGTCATTTGTTGTTTGATTAACATTAATGACACTCCAGAAGGTTTATTAGGCTGCTGTCACTTTAAAATATAATGCACAGATCCAATATGCTATTACACACACGTTTTCTTTCTCCACTGTTTTCTGTATGTTTACTTGAGACATAACCCACTGAGTTTACATGAATACTACGTGAATACCACTGAGTTTACATGAATACTCTCCAAACAGGCATTTTGACATTTTTGTTTTGGCCCGTATCCAAAGCCCATTTGCTTATCCATATTTGCGCGCACAGAAAGCCACCTGGGCAACGGTGAGTCTCATAAACTAATAATTGCGTACACCATTTGAATTAATACTCGCGTTTGAACTTCCCATGAAAACGTTTCACCTAATTCACAACACATGAGTACGCACATTAGAACAAGGTTAAATTAATGTTTTATAATTGCCACTAAGTGCATGTGATTTTTACGTACGAGTGGTTTTAATTAATCGTAAATTTAGAATGTTTTTGAACGAAAGTTATTCATGAATCATGATTTGTTCGTGAAAACGTTCGTATGCAGATTTCACGCACAAATTTGTGTGTATGCATGCTTGGTGAATAAGACCAATATCTCTTTTGTGGTTTAATGCACTTTTAATAACTATTTAATATGAAATGTGTCCTGCATTTTAGCAACAGTAGACTGTATTTTAAAACATTCACTTATTTGGATGTTAAGTTTGGCTTCGGAAGGAACATAAAACACACTCCTGTAAAGAAAAGCAAGATGTGCTAAACGATTATCTTGTTTTCATAATCTTTGGAAGCCTATAAATCAATTACAATGAATCGCACAGTCCTTTTCTCTGTGTTACATATTCCTTGGAGGCATATTATTGATAAATCATATATTTATTGTCTTAAAGCAAATAACAGCCTTTAACCTGGAATCTATGTAAACCTCAAATTAGAGCATGAAACATGCATTTATATACACGTGTCACAGTTTATAACTCGCATATTACATCCATCAAAAAAATAGAACATACAAGGTAGAAAATAGGGCTGTGTTTTGAGCCCGATATTGATTTCATATCTTGACAAAAAAAAGAAAGTTGTTAAAACTTGATAAGAAACATTTGATGATAAACATAATTAGCGTTTGTGCTGCCTTTATAAATGTTTGATATTAAACATGTGCAATTACATTTTTCAGATTGAGTATAACAGCCATGTTTTGTGCTTTACTGGGAAGTATGTGTCACGCTTGTATAATAATATGATCCATAAACCGTACTAGACTCTGCTGTAACTACGGGGTTAGTCATTCACTTTGCATAGCTATGTTGTATGCTCCAAAAGCATTGTTTGTAATTTAAGTTTATTGTTTTCCTCCAAATCTTCAGGCTGCTGTGTTGGATAACCTGCTGACGTCTCTGAAGTTTGTTCTGCATGGCATGGGAATGCTGCATATTAATCTGTCTAACAAGAAGAACAAGGTGAGGCACACAGACTAGTTTTTCATAATTGGTCATTATGGTCATAGCAGCTCTATTAGACCCCAATACTGTATTGGCTTATTAATATCTTGCCATACTATATGTTTCTAACCTCTCTAAACCAAAGTATTGTCAGAGAATATTGCAAGAATATTGTATAAAATATGAATCAAGCATCGATATCCTCGCCAAGTGAATGTAGGTACTGTAGCTGCACGGATGTACCATGACCTTTGACACCATCATTTGTAATTCACATTATTAAACAATGGACCCAGAGGAACAGCTCATTTGCTCCATATAGAGATGCAAGGCCGTCTAGTGGCACGAGTTATGAAATATCATGTTATATTATTTTATTTCCACAAGAGGTCGGCAAAAACACTCAACGTAAGATTTTGAGCTGAATTAAAATGGTTATGCATGAAATTGTGAGTAATTTTGAATTGAAAAGTTGAAAGTTGAAAGAATGTGAGGAATGTGCTTAAATTAAATAAATTAAATGTATTTATTATTTATTGATCAAATCTGGTTATTTAAAGGTCAATAAAATATAAAATAATAAATAAAACTCAAAATATTCCATAAAAAATATGATCAAAATGAAATAAAATAAGCTTTCTATACAAAAAAAATTAAGTATAATTTTAGGGCTTCTGGTCATTTTGACCCACGAGAGTAGGACTTGTTAGAAAACGCAAGGGAAGGATGAGTAACATTATTTGTAACCTCATGACCAGGCCATGTTAAAGTTTTGCCGAGCACAGATTGATGGTCTCGTGTGCTCCAGGGTCATGCGCGTGCGGTTCTGGTGTGTGAGTGATTGATGGTCTTGTGTGCTCCAGGGTCATGTGTGAGTGATTGATGGTCATGTGTGAGTGATTGATGGTCTTGTGTGCTCCAGGGTCATGTGTGAGTGATTGATGGTCTTGTGTGCTCCAGGGTCATGTGTGAGTGATTGATGGTCTTGTGTGCTCCAGGGTCATGTGTGAGTGATTGATGGTCTTGTGTGCGCCAGGGTCATGTGTGAGTGATTGATGGTCTTGTGTGCTCCTGGGTCATGTGTGAGTGATTGATGGTCTTGTGTGCTCCTGGGTCATGTGTGAGTGATTGATGGTCTTGTGTGCTCCTGGGTCATGTGTGAGTGATTGATGGTCTTGTGTGCTCCTGGGTCATGTGTAAGTGATTGATGGTCTTGTGTGCTCCAGGGTCATGTGTGAGTGATTGATGGTCTTGTGTGCTCCAGGGTCATGTGTGAGTGATTGATGGTCTTGTGTGCTCCAGGGTCATGTGTGAGTGATTGATGGTCTTGTGTGCTCCAGGGTCATGTGTGAGTGATTGATGGTCTTGTGTGCTCCAGGGTCATGTGTGAGTGATTGATGGTCTTGTGTGCTCCAGGGTCATGTGTGAGTGATTGATGGTCTTGTGTGCTCCAGGGTCATGCGCATGCGGTTCTGGTGCGTGAGTGATTGATGGTCTTGTGTGCTCCAGGGTCATGCGTGTGCGGTTCTGGTGTGTGAGTGATTGATGGTCTTGTGTGCTCCAGGGTCATGTGTGAGTGATTGATGGTCTTGTGTGCTCCAGGGTCATGCTCGTGCGGTTCTGGCGTGCGAGTGCTGTGTGGGAGCGGATCTGGAGCTGCTGCCGTTCGTGGCTCATGCGTTCTGCAGGCTGTGGGGGGATCTGGGCTTCAGGACCGCAGTGGCCCGAGGACACGAGTTCCAGCTCAATGATTCCGCTCGCTAGTGAGTACTGGTGTGTTCAAGTCCTCCGGGAAGTTCGTATTTACGAGGTGGGAAGTCATGTTTTCCTGCATTCAAGTCAATTTCGTTGGGGTAAGATGGCAGTGTATATTCTCTTAAAGGGGTGGTTGGTTGTGATTTCACTTGTCTAACTTTAGTTGGTGTGTAATGTTGCTGTTTGAGCATCCAATCCACTTTATTTATATAGCACAATTTAAACAAACAGCAAGGTTACCAAAGTGCTTTTACAGAGATACAATAAAAGAAAAGAATGTTCATAATAATAAAAACAAAAACAAATAACATCAACAATAAAAGCGACAGCGAAGACCACAGCACCTCTTATGGTGAATCAAAAGCCAGGGAAAAGAAATATGTTTTTAAACGAGATTTAAAGGCGCGGAGGGTTGGCGCAACTTTAATGTGTGGAGGTAAGTCATTCCACAATTTGGGGGCAACTGCTGAAAAAAAGCGGTAAGTGTGCAGGAGCTCAGAGATGTACTGAGGTGTCAACCCATTAAGTGACTTAAAAACAAACATCAAAATCTTAATGTATTCTAAAATGTACAGCGAGGCCAAAATGGCTGTAATGTGTTCGTCTTTCCGGGTTTCTGTTAAAAGACGAGCAGCTGCATTTTGGACTAACGGTAGGTGTGAATGGGAGGTTTGGTTCACGACAATGTAAAGTGCATTACAGTAGTCCAAACGGGTCGAGATAAAAACATGAATTATGTGCTCAAAAAGATCAAAGGATAAAACGGGTTTAATTTTAGATTAAAGCCTCAAATGATAACTGGATTTAACCACCGTGTTTATCTGCAACCAGTCAATTTTTATGCCTAAATTGACTACTGGCTTTATGTATTGCTGCAGGGAACCAAGGTTTACGGGAGTGGAATCGCACACTCGGCTGGGTTCAAACACAATGACCCCAGTTTTTGTTTTGTTTTTATTTAAAAAATGTAAAGACATCCAGGCTTTAATATCCTTGAGACATTCAAGTAGAGGAGTCAGGGAACTGTTTGCCTTTCTTCTCAAGGGTAAGTATATTTGCGAGTCATCCGCATAAAAATGGTAGGAAATACAAGGTACAAGGAGAACAGTAGTGGTCCAAGAACTGAGCCTTGAGGAACTCCACAGAGAAGGGGGGGCGATAGAAGATGTAGAGTCACCAAGTTTTACAGAAAAACATTACTCAGATAGATACGATCTGAACCACTGCAGGGCAGTGTCTCGGATGCCTACACAGTGCTCTAGGCAAGAGATGAGAATGGTGTGATTTAATTGTCAAAAGCAGCATTAAGGTCTAAAAGTACAAGAATAGCAGAGTCCCCACGGTCTGTAGTTCGTAAAAGATCATTAAAAACTCTTAAAAGTGCAGTCTTGGTAGTCGGTACTATGAAAAGCTTTAAAACCAGATTGAAAGATTTCTAAAATACCATTTATATCTAGAAAGGATTGTAGTTGTGCAAAAACTGTTTTTTCTAAGATTTTAGAGATGAAAACATTTCAGAAGGGTTGGATACAGGTGGGGAGATATGAGCTCTAATGGAGGCAATCTTGTCTAAAAAATAGTGTAAAAAATTTTCAGACTTCAGAAGAAGCTTCCGAACAGGAGGATTGGGGTTAATTTAAAATTGAATTGATGCTTTTAAAAAGGACACGTGGTTTGTTTAAATTTTGGGGGAAAAAATATTTTAGATAATTAGTTTTTTCAGCTTTAACTAATTTTTTTATACATTCTCCAGCTTTCCTTTAAAATTTCAGGAGACATGAAGCTTGTCTTTCTTCCACCGGTGCTCTGCTCTCCTGCACTCTCTCCTTGCTGCACGGGTAGTGTCATTAAACCATGGCTCAGATTTAAGTCTCGAGCACAAAACTTTTAGAGGGGAGACCATGTCAAGAATGCTAGCACATGTACAGAGAAAGGAAGAAATTAATTTCTCTTTGTCAGCTAAGAGACCAGTGTCAGACTGACATGACATTTGAAAAGCACAAGAAAACTGAGCAGCAGTGGTCGGCTTAAACACACAGGCTAGGCACGCAGGCTTGGTTTAGATTTAAGACAGGACAAGTTAAAGTACAGCATCCTGTGTCTGGGTATTTAAAATGGGCAAACCATAAGATAACACAAGATCTAACTTGTGCCCCTGTTCCTGTGTGGGTCCACTGACATATTGCAAAAAGTTAAAAGCATCAATCATATCTAAAAGATCTTTGGTGAGTGGTTTAGAAGGACAACAGACATGTACGTTAAAATCACCAACAATTAAAACTCTGTCATAGTCTGTCATGATACTAGCCAAGAAGTCAGAGAACTTTTGTTTGTTGTGTTTCGGCGGGCGATATCACCGCACACAGTACGGGATCCCACTGGCCTAGGACAAATGAACTTAGTTTGAATGAAGAAAAAACAGATGGTGCCAAAAGTTTGTAATGTAAGCTGCTCTTTAAGACAGTCGCTATTCCTCCTCCACGTCCAGTGGTCCTTGGGGAATTTAAAAAAGTACAGTCAAGAGTTAAAAGCTCTGTGAAGGCAACAGACTCACCCACGGCAATCCATGTTTCTGTTAAGAACAGAACATCCGCAGCCTGTGTGATGAAGAAGTCCTTGAGGATGAAAGTTTTGTTCATTACCGGCCTTGCATTTATCAGTGCACATTTGGTCGGTAAAAGCAAAGTGTCAGCCACAGGAGCTGACATAATTTCTTTTGCTAGGACTTCGGAAATGAGGCGCGCAAGTGCACAGACCATGGTATCAACCAGCTGCTAGTTGGAGCAAGGCGTTGAAAACACCGGTGACATTCCGGTGTTTATTTATTTTATTTTTTAATGAGGTTAAGTGCTCACGGAAGAGATGAGTTTTCAGCTGTCTTTTGAATGTTGTCAGGGATTCTGCGTTCCGGATGAGGTTTAGGAGATCATTCCACTAGCGTGGACCCGTGAAAGAGAATGTTCTGGAGAGTGATTTTGTGGCTCTCTGTGGTCGCACCATACTACACTGTATTGGGCATTCAAGGTGAACATGATGGCATCAATTTACTGATTAGAAATCAGCTGTAATGGATGGGAGACCTCCTGAGAACACCAGGTTGCTGCTGGAAGAGGTGTTAGTGAGGCCAGCAGGGGGCGCTCTCCCTGTGGTCTGTGTGGGTCCTAACGCCCCAGTGTAGTGATGGGGACACTATACTGTCAAAGAGCACCGTCCTTCAGATGAGACGTTAAACCGAGGTCCTGACTCTCTGTGGTCATTAAAAATCCCAGGATGTCCTTCGAAAAAGAGTAGGGGTGCAACCCTGACATTCTGGCCAAATCTGCCCCTTGGCCTCGGTCCATCATGGCCTCCTAATCACCCCCATATACTAATTGGCTTCATTACTGTCTCCTCTCCACCAGTAAGCTGGTGTGTGGTGGGCATACTGGCGCAATATGGCTGCTGTCGCATCATCCAGGTGGATGCTGCACATTGGTGGTGGTTGAGGAGATTCCCCCCTTCCATGTAAAATGCTTTGAGGTCCCAGAAAAGCACTATATAAATGTAACAAATTATTATTGTTATTATTATTAGTCTTTGATCTTCCTACTGAAATATAACCTATGTGTGAATGTTTACATAGTCTTAGTTCTTGTGACCATGTGATGTTTATACAATTTGGGGAGGTACCATTATCTTCAGTCGGGGGTAATTGTAATTCTGGATCATTTGTAGAGGTTTATTTGCTCATGATTGAAGTCCAGCCAGAAGAGCATTGCAGTAATCAAGCCTAGAGATAACCAAGGCCTGGATGAGAAGTTGTGTTGCATGCTCAGTTAGGAAAGGCCTGATCTTCCTGATGTTGTGCAGTCCAAACCTGCATGATCGAGCTGTCTTTGTAATGTGGTCTGTGAAGGTCAGCTGGTCATCAAATGTTACTCCATGATTTCTTATCGAACTTGATGGGGTGATTGAGAATGAATCTAGCTGGATAGTGAAGTCGTGATGTAGAGACGGATTGGCAGGGAGGACGAGAAGCTCAGTCTTCGCCAGACAGCTTGAGATACATGCAACTACTGTGGGATCATCTGGTTGAAATGAGAGATGGAGCTGGGTGTCATCAGCATAGCAATGGTAAGAGAAACCATGTGCCTGTATGATGGGTCCCAGTGATGTGGTGTAAATGGAGAAGAGGAGCGGTCCCAGCACTGAGCCCTGGGGAACCCCTGTGGTCAGTTGATGTGCTTTGGATACCTCGCCTCTCCATGCAACCCTGAAGGACCTACCTGTGAGATAGGACTCAAACCAGTGGAGGGAAGATCCAGTGATGAGAGGGTGGACAGAAGGATCTGATGATTCACAGTGTTGAAAGCAACACACAGATCAAGGAGAATTAGAACTGATGATTTGGCAGCAGCTTTTGCGATCCGTAGGGCTTCTGTGACCAACAGTAGTGCAGTCTCGGTCGAATGCCCTTTCTTGAAGCCAGATTGGTTTACATCTATCTGGTTGGTCAGAGACAGGAAAGATGATACTTGGTTGAAAGCAACTCGTTCAAGTGTTTTCGCAATGAATTGTAGGAGAGAGACATGTCTGTAATTATCTAAAAGTGATGTTTAATGTTGTTTTTAAGCAGTGGAGTTACCCGAGCCTGCTTGAATGCTGTAGGAAAAGTGCCAGCATGGAGGGATGAGTTGATGATTTGTGTGAGTGCTGGTAGAAGTGTAGGAGAGATGGCTTGTAGAAGGTGTGAGGGGATGGGGTCTAGAAGGCAGGTGGTAGGATGACTGGAGGGAAGAAG
Organism: Semotilus atromaculatus; assembly: GCA_031834385.1. Taxonomy (NCBI): domain Eukaryota; kingdom Metazoa; phylum Chordata; class Actinopteri; order Cypriniformes; family Leuciscidae; genus Semotilus; species Semotilus atromaculatus. The sequence continues at coordinate 19,229,326 of JAULUF010000050.1, forward strand.
TTTAGATACTACTTCCTCGGTTCGTCAAGGAGGAGAGAATGTTTTTGGATGTGGGAGAGGTTGGTCTGGGTTCCTGTGTGTGTGTGGAGCTGAGAACTGACTGAATGTCTCGAAAAGTGATTGTGTGTTAGAGGTGCTGTTGATTTTGTTGTGGAAATACGAAGATTTCGCAGCATGAACATCAACAGAAAAGGAAAAGAGCAGAGATTGTTACATACTCAGGTCAGATGTGTCTTTTGATTTGCGCCATTTCCTCTGTTTCCCTGAGTTTGGTCCAGTGTTCACGAAGAACCTCAGATAACCAGAGGTTAAAGTGGAGCATAAAGTATCCGTTGCAGTTTTCAAATCCAGAGATGAGAATTGTGAGGGAAGAGAAGATGCCACAGCAGTGGAGAGATGGGAGGGAGGAATTGAGCGCAGGTTTTGTCTGAAAGTAACTGCTAGGGGGGTTGAGGAAATGATCTGAAACGTGGAGAGGTTTCACCAAAACGTTGTCTGTGATGCAGTTGCATGTGTAAACCAGGTCCAGTTGGTTGCCTGATTTGTGAGTACCTGTGGTGATGAGCTGATTGAGATCAAATGAGGTTAGGAGAGCGATGAAGTCTGTTGCATACGGCTTCACTAGATGAATGTTGAAATCACCAAAGACTACAAGTGGGATGCCATCCTCAGGGAAAGAGGACAGCAGCACATCCAGCTCATCTACAAAGCTTCCCAGTTAAAGGGTCATGAAACCCCAAACCAAATTTTCTGAGATTTTAACTGAGGTATGTGTGTTGAACACCATTGAAGACAATGTTAACATCTGTTAGATTTAATAGCAGGGTTTAAATGGTTAAATTTGAGTTGTTTTTTCTCTTTTTTCGTCTTCCGTTTTATTTTATAATTGCATGATATTCAAATGAGTTGTTATTGCATAGAGAAGAGAGAGTTGAGTATTTCTAATTGTTAGAAATGAGAAGACCTGTACCCCCATCCCTCCCAGCCTGGCGAGGGGTGTGAGAGAAGTTGTCAGAGAGAGCAGCAGGCGATGCTGAGTCTTCTGGACGGATCCAGGTCTCCGTCAAGCCCAAGATATTAAGATTTATAGATTTAGACTTATAGATTATCATGACAGAATATGCTAATCAATGACTAGAAGATGGTTAACTCCACATCAGCTGCATAAATTCTTCATCTAACCATTCAGAAACGTCCTGTTGCTTTCTACGTTGTCACTTCTTCTTGAGTCTCTCCATCATTGTCGTACTCTGGTTTTAACATAAAAGGTTTTGAAATTTTCAGTACATGTCTGTGTGAGGTATAAGGACAAAAGCTGTTGAAGGCTGTATCCCTGAGATCGTTGTCCTCTTTATATGAGTTTAAATTTAAATTGAAGCTGTATCTTTTTGACTGGGCATTTCTCTAAAATTCTCTAAATTTCAATTATATAACCATAACATTTACATTTACATTTATTCATTTAGCTGACGCTTTTAACCAAAGCGACTTACAATTGCTATATATGTCAGAGGTCGCACGCCTCTGGAGCAACAAGGGGTTAAGTGTCTTGCTCAGGGACACATTGGTGTCTCACAGTGGATTCGAACCCGGGTCTCTCACAACACAGGCATGTGTCTTATCCACTGCGCCATCACCACCCCTATTAACAATTTTATTACGTTGTTCCAATGGTAATGGTATTATGCTCTTCGTCTCATGGTTCATGGATTTGTTTTGTAAAGCACAATGGTCAACTTCTGTTGTGTTTATTCGTGCTATATAAATAAATAAATTAAATTAAATTAAGCTCCGTCCTCTGTGCCGGGAGCAGCAGCTCATTTGCATTTAAAGGGACAGACACAAAAACGTTGTGTTTTTTGAGTATTTTGAGCTAAAACTTCACATACACACTCTGGGGACATCAAAGACTTATTTTACATCTTGTGAAAAGGGCATTACACCACCCCTTTAATCAATAACATAAAAACATAGTAAGGTTCATAAACTAGTTCTAGAAAATGAAGAACAAAGAAATGTGCATCGGATGTACTTTTTTATTTGTTTTTAATTAATTTATGAAGCCATTGCAAACTTTATCGTTACATATTACAGTGTCATATTATAATGCCATCATATTATGTAGCTTACTACGCTGTAAATAGAAAAGCCTGACAATATCACTGCTAAATACCTTTAAGTAGTGTGTTATTCCTCCATGTTTCTCACTGACACGGCCACAACTCGTAAAGATCGGGGCTTAAAGAAAATTCTGAGCTTCCCACCCGTATTTACAACAATGTGGTATTCAACTCGTGAATACAATCTTTACGAGATGACTTGAACGCACCATATTACCACCTCTCTGTCTTTGTATCAATGCACATCAAGGCCTTAGTTATGTTACAACTGTTTCCAGTAATGTACTTCCCTGACATTTACTGAATGAAATCTTAATTTTTAACCAACTAATTTTACAATTTTAATTTTGTCTACTAAATGAATAAATGTAAATGTAAGACAATATGGATTCTAAAAGACTTCAAATCCATATTGTCTTACATTTTATATTTATTCATTTAGTAGACAGTTTAATCCAAAGCAACAAATGAAGAACATCGCAAGTGACTTGTCATACTTGGCATTGCGCACTACAAACCATTTAATACAGTATAAACTGGAGTAGTACACAAGCTAAACGCAAAGGTAAAATAAAAAAGAGAACATTAACAATTCTACTAAGTGCCTTTGTTTATGGGTGTGGATTAGTTAAGTTCTTGTTGAAGAGTTGTAAAAATTTGTGTGAAATTGAACTAAGCATGTTGTCTGGTTTTGTGCCTCTGTTTCATGTGCCACATCTCTAGTTTCTTTGAGAACATTAGTCGTATCATCGCACCAAACTACATTCCCACTGAAATGGATGTTCTCAGAGTTCGAGTGCGGACCCGTGGTGTCGTTGAAACCCAGATCAGAGTCAACAACTCACTCTACAGGTAAACGTTTCTACAATATTATCATAGCTGAAAACGTTTGTCATGCTTCATCCATATTCCGATGTTAAAACCAAACCTACAAACTTAGTGGTTTGCTTGCAAAGACCAAGATGAGAAACAAAGACCTTTTTCCATATTTTCCTCTGCCCTGTGGTTCAGATCACCACCAGAGATGCACTGCCATGCAGATACAGATATATTCATTTTTAAGTTTAAATGAAAACTACTTGGGAAATATTTGAACGATCTTCTGAGGAGCTTTTGAAATCTCATACGTACCACTCATCCATTCTCCAATTGACCCTTCGCGTGGAGCTTGATTGACTGATAATCTGACCAATCATACTTCGCCATCCGCCATTTTGTCTGACAAAGCAGTCAGGAGAGATATTAGATTAACATGGGAGGATTTGAACTTGAAAAACGGAGTGTACTGACGCCTTTCCGCGGCTAAAACAACATTCCTTCTTATGTTCATTCATGTTTATTTGATGCTATAAATGAACTAGAAGGAAGAGATGATCGGATCACGAGCAGCTTTAACTGATGCTCTACAGCGATCTGTCACGACACATTAGAGAGCCACAAAACGGTATTTATTGTTTAAATTTCTTTCAAAAAATGACCAAATTTGAAAGGTGAGACTTTGATGGTTAATATCAAAAGTAACTGAAAAGTAACCTGGTCTGTCAGCGTGTTGTCAGTCTCCTCTCTGCTCCGTCATGTGTTTTTCACTGCGTGAGAACATGAGAGCGGCGTAGCTTGTCAGACATAGCGACAGTAACTAAGGGGGGCGGGTCTTTGCGAAGGGTCAATTGGGGCTCTTTTTAGTAGGATCTTGACTGAGCCCCAATTTGAATTGTGTGATTTGTTGCAGAATCGTTCCTATGGATCTGGTCAAATTAAATAGGCATGTTGTAGGACTTCTTCAAACATTGTTCCCCCAAAAATTCTCTATTTCCAATATTCACTTTAATTTTCATAACAACAGATGGTGTTAATCAGAATGTTTGTTGCTTATGTCTACACAAAGAAAGCATGCAGTGACCAGGGTCTGTTAGCGCAAAGAGGATAAAACATAAAATCAACAATAAAATAATTGCCCTCAAGACACATGCACTCTATTCAAGTCTTCTGTGCTAGTCATATGATTGCTCTTTGTGAGGAACAGACTGTTGTATTGTTTAAAATGTAGTTGGCGAGTGAAAGGCAGCTCATTGTATACATAGGATGATCATACTGTGAGTTTTTCTCAAAGGGATTTGTTGTTCATATGTGATGTCTATACAAGTTATGCAGACAAATACAGTAATTCGTGCTATGCTTTTAAGTTATTTGACCATAATGCCTCTACTGCTCTTGGGGTGAAGTAGACCATTTGATCAATCTTTTGTAATAAATAATCTTTTGGGTAACACTTTATTTGAAGGGGTGTGCATAAGACTGACATGACACTGTCATAAACATGACATGACACCTGTCATGAACATGAAGGAGTCTTTATGAATGTTTATGACTGTTGTCATTAAGTGTCATTCGGTAAATTATGACACTTTTAATGCAAAGTTGACATTGTTTAAAATGTCTTTGTTATGACAACTTGACATTAACAAAGACAAAAAAAATTCTTTGTTATGACAACTTGACATTACCCAAGACAAAAATGTCTTGATTATGACAACTTGACATTAACAAAGACAGAAATGTCTTTGTTATGACAACTTGACATTAACCAAGAAATCATAACCTGTCAACCTGTCACAAATATGTCATAACAGGTCTAATTATCAAACTTAAAGCATTTTACAGTGTAATAACCCTTAATGACATCTTTATAACTAGTACAATGTGTTCCACTTTACTTGAGGACAAGTAAAATATTCATGACACAGTTATAATGGTGTCATGACGGCCAAAGTTGTGACAGGTTGACAGGTTATGATTTCTTGGTTAATGTCAAGTTGTCATAACAAAGACATTTCTGTCTTTGTTAATGTCAAGTTGTCATAATCAAGACATTTTTGTCTTGGGTAATGTCAAGTTGTCATAACAAAGACATTTTAAACAATGTCAACTTTGCATTAAAAGTGTCATAATTTACCGAATGACACTTAATGACAACAGTCATAAACATTCATAAAGACTCCTTCATGTTCATGACAGGTGTTATGTCATGTTTATGACAGTGTCATGTCAGTCTTATGCACACCCCTTCAAATAAAGGGTTACCATCTTTTGTTTATAGGCTGATCGATGTTGGTGGCCAGCGTTCAGAAAGAAAGAAGTGGTACAGTTATTTTGACAATGTCCAGGCAGTGCTGTTTATGGTGGCTCTTAGTGGATACGATCAAAACCTTGATGAACATCATTCCACGGTGAGAAACATGCTGGATCTTTAGAGTACAGAAACGTTTAACTCTACAATCATGTCTTTTCAAAGCCCCAGATGATTTCAGTCAGAAAAGTTGGCCACAGTTTGCCACAGGCTTTAGTTAAGATCTGACTAATTGACTGGAACATGTACTGTATATAGACCCTAAATGAAATGGTTGCTAACCGATAAAAAGCTAGGCTGTTTCTGGTGTTTGGGTTGAACCAGTCATTCGTAAGTTCTTACTTAAATTGGAAGTTAAAGTCCACACGAAGCTCAGGTACTACTAGCTAGTATGCAACACATTCTGCACTTAATTTGGTTGCACCATTTGTTTTTGAAAAAACATTCAGAAACTGTATTTGGTACGTCAGTTTGATTCACTTCTCGCAAGAGAGCCAGTGCAGTTCACTTCTCTGCTGAAGATTTAAGAGATCCTTTTGAAAATATCATAAATTTAAACGCTTTTACAAAAGGCATAAATAAACACTGATCCTGCAGCGAGAGTTTGAGGCATTTGAACGAAAATATATAATTGCATGTAAATCATCTTAATTTAAAATATACACACATATACAAGAGTGCAAAAGTTATAATTTTGATGATTATGGCTTACAGCTTATGAAAACTAAATTATAATATTAGAATTTAGAAAATTATTATATTACATGAAATTAATCAAAAAAAGGATTTTAAATACAGAAATGTCGGCCCTCTGAAAAGTATGATCATGCATATGTATATAGTTATATATACTAAATATATTAGTTTCACCTTTTAATTTGAATTGCTGAAATACACAAACTTTTGCACGATTTTCACCTGTGTGTGTGTGTTTAAAATGTTAATATAAATGCATATAAGCTTTAATATTCAAGTTTAATATACATTTGTATGTTGTCCATTCATATAATTATATTCTCTTTGCTTTAAGTTATCTCTGTAACTCTATCACTTTTTTTTTTTTTTTTTTTTTTTTGCAGAACCGTCTCCGTGAAAGCCTGGAGTGCTTCAGCTCCACATGTAACAGTGCTTTTTTCAAAGGAGCTTCACTGGTGAGCTGCACTTCAGGCTCTACACTGTGTATATGACATTAGGACTTTCACTCTATACTTAATCCTGTTAAAGGGAAGGGATAGTTCACTCAAAAATAAAAATTGTCATTTACTCACCCTCAAGTTGTTCCAAAGCTGTATGAATATTTCTTCTGCTGAACACAAAAGTAGATATTTTAAAGAATGTTGGTGACCAAACCGTTTCTGGTCCCCATTGACTTCCATTGTATTTGTGTTTGTTTTTCCACAAAACAATGGCAACTCAATGGGGTCCTTTTGAAAAAATCTTTTGAAAGAAATTCACACTGGTTTGGAACAACATGAGGGTTTGCATCCAAGAATTAGGATTCGTTAAGATAATGTTATTTTTAGTTCAGAGATCCTGTTGCTCTTCTTACGAACACGCCAGTGGGCTATGGGATGAATTTAGTCTCAAAATGATTAATAAATGCATGCAGAATTATCCATGAACTTGATAAACGTTGCAGATATTTTTACTATCCACAACCAAATGCCTTTCAACTTGCGTGTGCAAAATTGAGAATTAAATGAATGTGCAGCAATTTGTAAAAAGAGACATTTTTGTGAATACTACCGTTTTCGGTAGCACTTTATAATAACTGCACGCTATTAATCATTTGTTAAGCATGAGTAAACAGTTAATTCATCATTTATAAAGCATTAATAGACATTAATAAGCAGTTTATAAATACAGCCATAAATGCTTTTTTCTTGTTTTATAAGCATATATATAATGTGTTTAATAACTGTATTTTCATACTTTGTTAATGATCAATAAATAATTTCTAAATGAAGTGTTACATTATTTACAAACCAGTTATTTAAGAGTTGTCAGTGATTCATAAGATCACTTAGAAAGTGTAAGTAAATGGAGTAAATTCGGGTAGTTATAAAGCATTTAGTAGTGGTTGGTTAACTGTTTTTGTGAGCTCATCTAAAGTGAGGACTAGTTATGCCTTGTAAAGCATTTACAAAGGAGATTTACAAAGGCTTATTTGTCTTCTAAACAAAAAAATTAAACAAACACAACACAGTGAAACAACACAAATCTCCTCTGTAAATGCTTTACAAGGCATGAATAGTCCTCACTTTAGATGAGCTCACACAAATAGTTAACTGACCACTACTAAATGCTGTATAACTACCCGAATTAACCCTGAATTACATTATAAATACATGTTAATAAAGCATTTATTAACACACTGAGTAACTATTACTATATGTCCGAATAATAAGATGTATGAATGTACATTTAAATAGTTTATTAATCATTTACTTACACTTTCTAAGTGATCTTATGAACCACTGACAACTCTTAAATAAATGGTTTATAAATAATGTAATACTTCATTTAGAAATTATAAATTGATCATTAATAAAGTATGAAAATACAATTATTAAACACATTATAGATATGCTTTTAAATCAAGAATAAAGCATTTATAGCTGTATTTATAAACTGCTTATTAATGTCAATTAATGCTTTATAAATTATGAATTAATTGTTTACTAATGTTTAACTAATGATTAATAGTGTGCAGTTATTATAAAGTGTTACCATGTTTTCTTTTTTATTAGTGCATCATAAGTTGTGCATGCAACAAAGATGATGTGCATTTGTGGATCAGATTCATTCATTGACGTCTTTTCTGAGTCAATCTCATTTGTTTCATTTAGATTGAGACTTTATTTTCGCGGTTTACAAGCATTTCACAAGCCACACACAAAACAACTATAAATAAATAGGCCTGGTGCTAATTATTAATGTGTGCACAACTACCCATCTATTTGACAAATTCACAAATGTGCGTTACTTGTGTGGGCATAATTCAGAATTATATGACTTTGCAGCATTTTTTACAAATAAAGACATGGTTGTAATAAATACAAACAAAATCAAGGTTATTAATATAGGTCAGAATTTGGTTAATGAGCATTTTTTAACTCTTTTTCAGGTCTTGTTTATGAACAAAATTGATCTGTTTGGTGAGAAAATACTGTATTCTGGGAGACATCTGCGACTTTATCAGCCAGACTTCAAAGGTAAACTTTTTTTTAAACAATCTGGTTGCTGTATGATTATTTAAATCGTGAAATGTCCTTAAATAATTACTAAATAAACTGCTAAATGTTACATTTTCTAATACATTTATTTCATGCACAGATTAGCATGTTAGCCAGGGTTCAAAGAGCCAAATGTGAGAAGTTACCAGGCAACTGGCGAGTAACCGTTTCAACGACGATTTTTAATTAATTTTGACAATACTGTACATGGATGTAAGAATAGGAACTGTGGCATTTGTGATATCATTTTGTTCAGTGTATTTAATTACAAGCGAAACACTTTTGTTTTTGCCCTCATTTTTCATGAGCTGAACTCAAAGATCGAAGACTTTTTCTATGTACATAAAAAGGCCTATTTCTCTCAAATATTGTTCACAAATCTGTCTTAATCTGTGTTAGTGAGCACTTCTCCTTTGCCGAGATAATCCATCCACCTCACGGGTGTGGCATATCAAGATGCTGATTAGACAGCATGATTATTGCACAGGTGTGCCTTAGGCTGGCCACAATGAAAGGTCACTCTAAAATGTGCAGTGTATATAGTCTGACTTGCTGCATTTTTTAGAGTAAATGACAGCACTGTTCATTTTCAGTTTTGATACACAGTAAATGCTACTCTGCAAGTGCTGTGTGTGAGTCACTTGAGTCACATAATTAGTATTTGGTAACGCAACATGGCCAACCATCTTCCCAAATTTGTACTAACAATGAGAATCTTTTTAAATCTGTCTTTCTGCTGTTTTCCAGCTAAAATAAAAGTGGTTTAATGTTTAAAAGCAAAGAAATTAAGAAAACCATAAATGCTAGTATTGTAATTTTATTGTTCAATAAAATAAAATAATGTTTATTATTGCTAATAATGGTAATAACAATTTTATTAATTAAATGATGGTGAGCAGAAAACATGGAGGGAAGTGCTTTTGAGTACCAAAATTACACGTTTACTTACCAGAGATGGAGAGAAACCCTACTCCAGTAAGATAGCAGTCATGATTAGGGCTGCACGATATATCATTTTATCACTGACAACGCGGTGTGCGCATCCGCGATAGTCACACGTTAGAAAGCAGTAATTCGTGGACTAATTGCTAAGCTTATCCATCATAGAGTAAAAGTTTATCGTGTGTGTGTTTTTTTTTTTTTTTTTTTTTTTTTTTTTGCAGGTCCTGAGCGGGATGTGAGTTGTGCTGCTCAGTATGTGACGGATCAGTTTGTGTCGTGTGCCTCTGCCTCAGGAAAGATGGTGTTCCCTCACTTCACCAACGCCACAGACCGCTCCAGCGTACATGACGCCTTCCAGTTCACCATCAGCACTGTTCTCAAACACAACCTTCACACTGGCGCACTGCTCTAACCTTTTTATTTAGCACATTTTTATTTTGGCTCTTTTACTGTGTCCGTTGTAAAATTGTTTAGTTTTAATTGATCATGAAAAGCATATTTTAAAGCAATAAATACATTTTAAGATTTTAATTAAGGCATCTTTGATTTGTGTACCAGCAAAGTTTCTGTAAATAACTGGATCGTTTTAAAACAAGACAAAGTATTGGCGCTGTTTAATGAACATGTTCATAAAACGAATAGGTGAAAGTGACATGTGAAGGATAAGTATGGTAACTCACACTATGAATTTGTTCTCTGCATTTAACCCATCCAAGTTAGTGCACAGATATTTTGATCTTGTAAAATAAACAACAAAATGAAAGTAAAGTGGCTGCTGCATAATCTAAAACAAAAAAAAAACACCAGGATAAATGTCCCAGGCCTGGTCCTCTCTCTCGTTCCTCCTCTTATCCTTCAGGAGTTCCTCCGTGGGACTCGAGACCGGTGGGCGCGCAGGGATGAAACTGCATATATGTCATTATTCTAGGACTCCTGTATGAACTGGACTTTATGATCCACTGGCCTGAGTCTCGAGTCCAGGCTGAAGATCACACTGAACAAAGCTCTGATCCTGGATAAACTCAGAGCTCTGCGGTTTCGGGAAGACACCCTTCACACAAATGGGCTACAGAGAGAAAAAATCATAGGACATGATAATTGTGCTGTAATGCAGATTATTTAAAAAAAATGCAGATTATTTAAAAAAATGCTTGATATTTAATTGCACATTTTGTGTGCTTAATTACACACTTGTGAAATTAAACATACACCATTTACCTTGTTTAACATGTTCATTTTGTCATAATTCGCTATATCCAGCGAAGTAAACATCGGATTGAAGGGTGATTCCCACAAAACTGTATTTTCTGTCAGCTTTTTTCAAATAAATGTAGGTGTCTTTACAAAAATGAAACTTGGAGACTCCAAAAGGACACAATTATACTGTATAAGGAGTCCATTTAATTCTTACATTTATGCACACATGAAAACAAATACAGAAATTATTTTCAGAATTCACAGTGTATGGACAGTGCAACAGCAAAGAGCTTGTTTACATTTTAGACAATTCAAGTTGCAAAAAAACAAAAAACAAAACACCAACGGCCTTGACCTGACTCCATACCTACTACAGTACATGGATCCATTCAGAATGATTAAACACAGCGACAGATAAAAACACTATCCTGAGTGTGTGTGGAAACAAAGTAAGTGTTCTGAAATGTGTCAGTGCAAAAATACAATGTGCGATCATTGAGAGTGCAGCACATATGCTATCCATCAGGTTATTGTGTCTCAGACAAAGCGGATCCTCTTAGTATGTAAATGTCATCTAAAGAGAAAATACACTTGTGCGTTTTGACCCTGTGGATTTAATGTTCCTTTCATCTAAATGGCATGAGACTTGATGACTGTGGACATTTTTCTGTCTCTATCAACAACAAAAATCATTGGAATGGTGTCTGGTTGTGTCACGGACTGCTCTGAGGCTTCCAGAATCGAGGCTCTCCAGGCTCTGGAAAATCCAGAATCGTAGTCATGCCAGGCAAAGGGTCAAAACATGTGCAAAACAGTCCACAAAAAATACAAGGGGGAGTGCTCAGAGACGCAATGCAACAGTTACAAAACCTTGATGAGAAATGACAGAGATAACATGGTATAAGTAGGGTGAGAGAAACAATGTAATTACAAACAGGTGAATGCAATAATTCATGATGAGTCATGAGGCAAAGGATTATGGGGACTGAGTGATTATGGGGTTCATGGCTGAGTGGCAAAGGTCAGAGAAGGAGTGCCCTCGAGTGGTCAACCTGGGCACAGCAGCTGGTCAATGGGACAGTTGTATGTCAGTGGGACATAAAAAAAAAGCTAAGGATGTGTTTAGTGTATAAAAAATGCTCTGTTACATTATTTGTCCAAACAAAACAAAAATGAATGAATGAAACACATACACTAACACATTTAACACACATAACACCATGTTTAGGTTTGACTAATATTGTGAAATAATTGCAAACCAATGATACTTAAATTACAAAAATCCTAAACAAAGTCGTTTTTATTGTTATAATGATTTTATAATGTCTAACCATAAATCAGAATTTAAAAAAAAACTTGTGAAATTATCACAAATTAAGGCAAATGCATTAAAAAATTCCATAAATCCCTCTAAAACTGCAAAACTGTACAGTAAAAACATTAATAAAGTGAGCTACATTTGTTTAAAAAAATATATAAAAAAACACATTTTACTGTGTGATCTGGTGAAACCCCAAACATGTACACCCTAAATGAACAGCACATAAGGGTTAAAAAAGCCCCTACTACATGACAGATATTAATGAAACGGTGTCCAGAGTTTCTACATATTTCATAGTAATTATGAACCCACTGGTGGCTAAATTTAACAGTCTGACATTTGAACATTTTATATGAAACGTACTTGATTTTGTCATGTAAGTGACAGGTTGCCCTCATGCCAGTGAACACATCATCGCTGCAAGAGGGAGCTTTAATATAAAGATTATTCTGTTTATGAATTTAATTTTACACATGAATTAAAATAAATAAATAATTATGAGCATGGATAAACCATTTATTATAGTGCAATTCCATAAATAAATAAAAAAAGAAATGTCATGAATAAAAAATAAGAACATTTCATGGTGACTTTAAGTGCCTTTATTAAATAATTATATTAATCACATTTATTCTGTTATTTTTTATTTTATTATTTGCATTGCATTATGTTTTAGTTTATGTTTACTTCAGAAGCTGAGGGCCTCCAAACAACATGTTTAGTATAAATAGGTGTCTTTAAAGAAGGGCAAAAAAAGAAAGAAATATAGTATATTTTCATTCAAATGGTTTCACTTTCACCTTTTTTAATCTTATTTTATAATTGGGGGATAATAATACATTTAATATAATTTGACCTGAATGCAAAATAACTGAGAGGAGTGTGGGGGTATTTCCTAAAGGAATTGTAACGTTAGTTGATCATCCTGGATAAGCAATTATAAAATATTATAATTTAACATAATTATGAGAAATAATTATTTGACCGTTTTAGCCGCCAGTTTGTTAAAATATCAGTTTCATCTCATGATTTCTGAAGAAGCCGTGGATTTTATTGGCTTCTAGTTTTGGATTTGAAACTCACGCCCATTTTGCACGAAACGAAAGTTCAGAGATGTTGAACTTCCTCAGTGTCTGAAGTCATTGCGTGACAGTGGAGTGTATCAGATCTGTGTTTTGAGTGTCAAACACACGATGACATGTGTGTGGACCTGTGACAACTGAGCACACCTGCACTACAGGTAAGACACAAACCTGAGGCTCCACTTGCCTTTATAATAATCTGTGTCTGTTTAGCTTTAGCATGTCACACACACGAGGAAGAGCTCAGACTGCGAGTTCGTCAGGATCGGCCATTAATAATAAATCATACATCATATCGTCTCTTCGGCTAAAATAACACTCGCACGGGCTCTTTATTTTTCAAAGTTAACTTGTCAGAGCTGATTTCTGGTTAGCTTGCCTGTGAACTAGCGTTATCGTGTTTGTTTATTTCGGGATGTGTTGTGCAGTTTTACTGATATAATACTAGCTTATTATGCACAGACAGACCGGGATATTAAGCTGTCAATAGATGTGAGACGTGTAAGTTTTGTGTTGTTTAATAGGTTATAGATTAGAAGATGGTTGTGAAATAACGTTACAGCTTGACCATTCAGACACGTCATGTACTGTAGTCTGACGTAAAATAATATAACAATTATAACAATTGTATGTGTAAATATAGTATATCCATCTACGTTTGATGATTAAACTCGTAATGTCTATAAATTATTATAGTTTCATTTTATGGTCGTTTTCTTCTTGCTCGCAATAATTTTAATTCACAGTGAATTGAGCGATAGCGGCCTCTATTGGGGACTTAATTGCAGCAACATGTAGAAGTCAGCAAGTTTTTTTTTATTTACTCATTTCTATACTCATTTTCATTTAATTTATGTGTTATCTGTTTAAATTTATTTGTTTTAATCGGTTCTTTGATTATGTTTCTGTTGTGAAAATATCCACGGAAGTCAGGAAAGGCGGGCTTTTCCCACAATTCCCAAAGAGTGAGCACAACTCTGAAGCAACATATCCGGCTTGTTACTTTTATAAAACGACTCACTTAGCTGTTAATGTTAACAATGTTAATGTTAATGAAACATAATTTAAAAAATCTCAATTCAAATGATTGATGCATTGATATTCAGGCCTGTGTGTGTGTGTGGGTGTGTGTGTGTGTGTGTGTGTGTGTGTGTGTGTGTGTGTGTGTGTGTGTGTGTGTGTGTGTGTGTGTGTGTGTGTGTGTGTGTGTGTGTGTGTGTGTGTGTGTGTGGGTGTCACGACTCATCCCAACAGAATGTAGAGCCGGGAAAGTGTTTCCGTGCAAAATGCTTTCCAGTTCACAATAGCAGTACAAATTATACTGAATAGCCTAATGATGATGTAATGTAGAAAAAATGAAGCAAATCTCTCTCTCTCTCTCTCTCTCTCTCTCTCTCTCTCTCTCTCTCTCTATCTATCTATCTATCTATCTATCTATCTATCTATTTTCACTAGTTAAAATGCTAATTCTTGATATCAACAATTACATTTCATATTCTATCAATCTTTTACATTTATTTATTTCTGAAATGTGAAATTGGAATTTCAACTAGTAAGAAATCAATTCCTGAATATATCAATATCAACAATTGAATTTGAATGGCAGCTTAGGGTGACATTTAACTAGTGAAAATACAATTACATATAACAAGAATTATATTTAAAGAATTTTTACTAGTTAAAAATTTAACTTTAGATATCAAGAATTTGTATTTTTGCGAGTGATGACGTCATGATTGAATGAATAAAAGGTCTTTCCATACTGTAAACCCTAACACTCAAAATAATGAATTAGAGTAGGGCCAACTTAAATTATACAATTAAGTTAAATCAAATGAACTTTTATGAGTATTTAGAACTTTATTTTTCTTTCAAGTTCACAGAACTGATATAATTTAAGTAAACTGAACTGTTTCATTGTTTTTTGAGTTTAGACGAAGTTCTTTTAATTTAGACGAACTTAAGTTTAACTGAAACTGGGGTGGGATTTCTATTTTCCAGCATGTTTTGCCGATGGCTCTCGAAAGGGAGAGTAAATGTTAAAATTAGGCATTAAATTAAAATTATGTTTTTTTTTGTGCAAGATTAATGTTAAGTGGGAGATTAGGCTAGTTACTAATGTTTTGTTAAGATCATTTAGAAGAACTTCTGTTAAAGGATTAGTTCACTTTAAAAAAAACTCAAATTTACTCACCCCCATGCCATCCAAGATGTCCATGTCTTTCTTTCTTCAGTCGAAAAGAAATGAAGGTTTTTGATGAAAACATTCCAGGATTTTTCTCCATATAATGGACTTCAACAGGACCCAAACGGTTCAAGGTCCAAATGACAGTTTCAGTGCAGCTTCAAAGGGCTTTAAACGACACCAGACGATGAATAAGGGTCTTATCTAGACAAACCATCAGCATTTCACAAATAAATAAAACAGTTTAAGTTTTATAAGCACAAATGCTCGCCTTGCTCTGTTCTGTGATGCACGTTCGTGACTCGCGTAATACGCAATTACGTTGAAAAGGTCACGCGTAGGCGGAAGTACCGAGTCAGTGTTTACGAATGTGAGGAAGGAGGACCATATACACATATTCAAATGTCTTTGTGTCAGTTTATCGTTTAAAATGCCCATTTCGTGTGCGTATCCTGGGTGTTTTAATATTAAAAAGGCTAAAAGAAAATTTTCTTCAGGACAGAAGCGTGACCTTTTCAACGTAACTGCGTCCTGTAACAACGTAACAATCCTGGAATGTTTTCATCAAAAACCTTAATTTCTTTTGGACTGAAGAAAGAAAGACATGGACATCTTGGATGACATGGGGAGAGTCAATTATCAGCAAAAGTTTATTTTTAAAGTGAGCTAATCCTTTAATGTTGATTTTAGGAGAGTTGCCATCATGGTGACAAGTGGTGCATGCAGCTTGGTTTGAGAGCAATGTTAAACGCTTTATATTGCTGTAATAGAGCAAGTACCATGCTTTTGTTAAAATTGTTTACATTAGCAAATGAGCAATTATTGAACTAGCTTGCTACAGTTAGTTAAGTTTATCCTAAAAATGTTAAATTAGATGTATGAATTAGTGTACTCAAACATTTCAATTTAAGAACATGTACAGTGTATGAGTACAAAATAAAAATCTGCCCGTTCTGCTTGTTTAAACTTTCAATTTAAGAACATGTACAGTGTATGAGTACAAAATAAAACTTTCAATTTAAGATTTTGAGGCAAAATCTCTTTCCCTTAAATTTTTTTTTTTTTTTCAACTTATTCGGGTTTATGTTCTCACTGTGAGATGTTCTCCACTTCTCCTCCGAGGCATGTTCCCGAACACGTCTGGGGGGAGTGGGACATGTGCAAGCTGACCGAGTTTCTAGATGATGAACTTTGATTTATAAGCGAATGGAAATTGAAAGCAATACGGAGTTCTTTGAAATCATGTGACCTGTGATTATTATGTTATTTAAAAGTGTGCACATCCCCTTAAAGCTCATGCTTTTGCTCTTTGCAGACTTCTCCTAAGGATGAAGTGCCCCGAATGCACTCATGAGTCTCGGGACGAGGCACCCAGGTTCTGCAGTGCGTGTGGCTGTAAGCTGATGTCACAGTCATGTGACACGGCACCGGGTGAGTTACACATCAGATTTCTCTCGCTACGATTTTACGTTCTGTTGTTTGTTCGGTAACACTTTACAATCAGGTTCATTAGTTAACATGAACTAAGAATGAACAATACTTCTACAGCATTTATTCATCTTAGTTACTATTAATTTCAACATTTACTAATACGTTATTAAAATCAAAGGTTGTATTTTATTAGTTAATGCACTGTGAACTAACAATGAACAGCTGTATTTTTATTAACTACTGTAACAAATGTATTTCTCATTGTTAGTTCATGTTCGATAATACATCAACTAATGAACCTTATTGTAAACTGTTACCATTTGTTCTTGCAATTGTTTCTTACAATTATTTATTTCCTTATTTTGACGATTCTCATGACTCCTCTGGATCATCCAAATGGTCATTGGCAAACTTAAGACGGGCCTTGACATGTGCTGGTTTAAGCAGGGGAACCTTCCGTGCCATGCATGATTTCAAACCATGACGTCTTAGTGTATTACCAACAGTAACCTTGGAAACGGTGGTCCCAGCTCTTTTCAGGTCATTGACCAGCTCCTCCCGTGTAGTTCTGGGCTGATTTCTCACCTTTCTTAGGATCATTGAGACCCCACGAGGTGAGATCTTGCATGGAGCCCCAGTCCGAGGGAGATTGACAGTCATGTTTAGCTTCTTCCATTTTCTAATGATTGCTCCAACAGTGGACCTTTTTTCACCAAGCTGCTTGGCAATTTCCCCGTAGTCCTTTCCAGCCTTGTGGAGGTGTACAATTTTGTCTCTAGTGTCTTTGGACAGCTCTTTGGTCTTGGCCATGTTAGTAGTTGGATTCTTACTGATTGTATGGGGTGGACAGGGGTCTTTATGCAGCTAACGACCTCAAACAGGTGCATCTCTAATTTAGGATAATAAATGGAGTGGAGGTGGACATTTTAAAGGCAGACTAACAGGTCTTTGAGGGGCAGAATTCTAGCTGATAGACAGGTGTTCAAATGCTTATTTGCAGCTGTATCTTACAAATAAATAGTTAAAAAATCATACATTGTGATTTCTGGATTTTTTTTTTTTTGATTATGTCTCTCACAGTGGACATGCACCTACGATGACAATTTCAGACCCCTCCATGATTTCTAAGTGGGAGAACTTGCAAAATAGCAGGGTGTTCAAATACTTATTTTCTTCACTGTATAGTAAAGTGTAATTTATTTCTGTAATCAAAGCTGAATTTTCAGCATCATTACTCCAGTCTTCAGAGTCACATGATCCTTCAGAAATCAGGATAATATGATGATTTCATGATCATTTCTCATTATTATCAATGTTCAAAACAGTTATTTACATTTTTATTTCAGGATTCTTTGATGAATAGAAAGTTCAAAAGAACAGCATTAATCTGAAATGGAAAGCTTTTGTAACATTAAACACTACCATTGAAAAGTTATTTTCGGTTTATAAATAATAGAAATCAATACTTTTATTCATCAAGGATGAATTAAATTGATCAAAAGTGACAGTAAAGACTTTTATAATGGTACTAAGGTCCTTAGTAATGTTACTAACTGTTTTCAACATTGATAATAATCATAAATGTTTCTTGAGCATCAAATCATCATATTATCCTGATTTCTGAAGGATCATGTGACACTGAAGACTGGAGTAATGATGCTGAAAATACAGCTTTGATCACAGGAATAAATTACATTTTAAGATATATTGAAATAGAAAACAGTTATTTTAAATTGTCATAATATTTAACAATATTATTGTTTTTTGTTTTGTATTTTTAATCAAATGAACGCAGCCTTGGTGAGCAGAAGAGACTTCTTTTAAAAACATTAAAAATCTCACGATCCAAAACTTTTGCCTGTCAGTGTCCACATGTTGTCTGATGCCCCTCATGAAGAACATGATAAGAGTTCCCATCTTCTCTTTCCACACAGCTGTTATCAGTTGTTGTTGAAGAAAGTCTTTTGTGCTGATGCTTAAACTCAACATGAAAAATCAATACACATGTTTCTGGTCTTCTTGTGCATGATGCATTAAACGAAAATGTCTTTGTAATCTCCATCAAAATATGATATTTTTTTCCACCGAAGCAAATTTTCTTTTTAGCTGATGTCACAAATACAATTCAACCCACGTGTAGTCATATCGTATTGAAGTTTATATGATAATGGTATAAAAAACTCGTCTTCAAAGTTTGTGTTCTCAACTTCTCAGGCTGTTGTCGTGTAAATGAACGGCCAGAATGCATTAAAAGTTTTCTGTTGAAACGGTGTTGTGTAAGTGGCCCCTAATTAATAACTAATGATTTTTACAACAGAAATGAATCAATCAGAAACGTACTGGACTATTTTCTTCTAGATCTGCTGTACAGCCAAACCAATCTTTGTTGCATTATTTTCCTGTTATCTCCGTGAAGCTGTTTCGAAACAATCCATATTGTTACAAGCGCTGTATAAATAAAGGTTACTTGACCTGACTAGTATGTTAGGGTTAACTAATTTAAGAGTTTGAATGAAAATACCAGTGCATTTCATAGTGGTGTTCATTTAAACAATATTTATTGTAATGCCAAGCCTAAACACATTTCTGAAATGAAAGTACTGTAGAGCGGACACACCTCTGTTGGATGCTGTGAAGTCAGATTAGCAATGCTAGAACTGATCTTAATATTGTGTGTGTGTGTGTGTGTACTCTCTTCTGCGTGCTTTACGTCAATAGCATTAATGGTTACGCCGCTTTGGAATATACGTTGTCGCACGTTTCAGATGATGTAGTCTGGAAAATACAGTATGTTCTTTTTGGTGCTTGAAACTGGAAATGCAAAATATTTAGCATTTTGTTTAGTAAAATTTTCATAAATGTGCTTTAAAATATACAAAGCATTTAGATGGTAACCCAACAAGACACTTTTTATCATTCAGTGGATTCCAGATGAATGAAATCAAGTCCTGCCCTACATTTGTTTTCTTGTTGAACATCCAGTTCCACTTACTTCACATTACAGAACCAAACTGGGTTGAGAACGATGTTTCATGTCGACTTTAAGTCATCATTACTGTGGTCAAGTCAGCTTTATTTATACAGCGCTTTTTACAGTACATGTTTCAAAGCAACTTTACAGAGATAACAGGAAAATAATGCAACAAAGTTTGTTTCTAGAAGAAAATAGTGCCACAGTCCAGCTTAAGTAAGCTCAGTGATGGTTAATTTTTGTTGTAAAAAAGTTATTAATTTAGTTCATTTATATATATATATACATAGCCGCTCTGGAGAAAACTCAGCTCAGTTCAGTTCTCATATAATGCTGTCAATGCAGGCAGATCAATAATATTGTTGAATATTAAATTAAATGTCCCCAACTAAGCAGTAGTAACCGATGTTGATATGGAAGTTATTTACTTAAACATTTTAATTAACAGATCTGATTTCATCATTCAAGGAATGTGACTAAAGATAGCATTTGAAACTAGTATTAGATGCATCGTGAACAAAGCCTTTGTAAGAGGTTATCAGTAGTTTTAGTCAGAGTGTGTATGTGTGTGTGTGACCTTTGTTTTTGTGTTTTTCAGCTAAGGCACTAGACGAGTCTCAATCGTCCTCAAGCATTGACACAGATGTAGCAATGACTGATCTCAGATCTGAGTCTGAAGCGCTGGATCTCCAGAATGCCAATGTTTCTCCGAAGCGTCCAAATGAAGATGCCTTCCCGAGCCCGAAGAAAAAGGTGCAGGATATGAAAATCTATGTAACATTTAAATAGTCCTGGATCAAGCTTTTTTTTTTTTTTTTCTTAAGGTACTTGCACACTGAGTCCAAAATTTTCGCACGTTAAAAAAATAAACACGACCTCACGTTGTGTCAATCACGCTTACACACTGCCTCCGAAACTCTTTCGCATTTTCAGAGTTTTTTTGACAATCCAGAGCCACCGAATCACAAATACGAAAAAACATAAGAAAATTTCGGACTCAGTGTGCAAGGACCTTTATTCTGAATTTTTTCTTTTAAATGTTTTGTTGTTGGTGATTAATAATGCATATTTTTATTCTTAATCCTGCTCCTACAGAAAAGAAAGAAAAAGAAGAAAAAGGCTGGTGTTGCAGAGGAGCCTTCGTCTCTGACCTCTGAACTCTCTGATATATCTCTGACTGATAAAGAGAAGAAGATGGAGGAGGACCAATCTTCTGACAGTGATGGCTCTCACTGCACTGTAGAGGACATGCCCGAAGCAGCCGAATCCCCCTGTCCTCTGAGCGCGCCTGACGCTCAGGCTGTAGGCGCTGGGAAAGCTCAGACTGATCGTGGTTGTCTAACTCCTGGAGCGGCTGAAGAGCTGATCAGCACCGGCACTTCTCCAGCAGTGTCAGGTGAGCAAACGGAGAAAGATGAACAGAAGAAAACAAGACAGAGGAGTAAATCCACAGGAGCACAGAATGATAATGTGGACCTGAATGCAAACATTAAGAGCAGTCGAATGGAGACGGATGGTCAGGATGAGGACCAGTCCAGTCAGACGAAGAATACAGAGCCTGAGGAACACACTGGGAGTGGGGAAGCAGAAACCAACAAAGGGGTTCAGCCTGTTAAAACAAAAAAGTATGGAAAAGCCTCTGTATTTTGATAAACGCTGCTTTTTTAAATTGAAATGTCAAATAATACTGTATACTCTGACTTTATAAATTACAGAAATCAGAAGAATGAACCACATACACCATCAAAAGAAATGGTATTTGGCCCACAGAGTAAATCCAAGGTAAACAAAAAATAAATATATATTAATTTAGAAAATATAAATTATATATATATATATGGAAATAGAAAATGTGTCCTTTCACTAAGTTGTCAGTAAATTTTGGCATAAGAAAGAGCTGAAGCTTCAGCCAATCAGGCATGGTTATCAGCTAACAGTGTCAACCTCGAAGAGCCCAAATGTTAGTTGAGTCTTTGTCCAGACTGATATATTTGGTCTGTTACTGGAAATTACAAACATGGTGTTAAACGAGGACATTGTGTTTATTTTGCGTTTAGAAGAATGCTGCTTCCAGTGGAGATCCAGCGATGAAGGTTGAGCAGAAGTCTGATCGTTCTGACCAGAAAACTGAACCTGACAAACACAATGAAAGTGGGAAAACAGAAACCAATAAAGGAGTTCAGCAAGTTTCATCTAAATCCAAAAAGTATGCCAAAGCCTTTGATGTATTTTGACAAATGCTTCTTTGTCTCCTTTTTAAAATATATATATATATATTTTAGTAAAAATGTCAAATAATAATGTGTACTTGGCTTGCACTTTAAAAATTACAGAAATCAGAAGAATGAACCACAGACACCATCAAATGAAATGGTATTTGGGCCACAGAGTAAATCCAAGGTAAACAAAAATTAAATATGTATTTATATAGAAAATATAAATTATATATATATGGAAATAGAAAATGTTGTCAGTAAATTTTGGCATAAGAAAGAGCTAAAGCTTCAGCCAATCAGGCATGGTTATCAGCTAACAGTGTTGTAAAGTTTCTGAATAATTCTCAGACACAGCAAAGTAGTTTTTAGATCTTTTTTAGTGAACTCTGTAATCTCCGTTACACTTCTTTACATTTCTGTTCCCCGCCAACTTCCTTTCTGAAATCCCCCGCTTCCGCAGTCTCAACCCAACTATCAAACTCCAACGCCCCCTTGTGGACTAAATAAACAATGTCTGCTTTCAAACTTAAACACATCACATGTGGAAATAATATAACATAACGTCACATGTTGTAAACATTAAACCATAAACATTACAACCCTCCTTTCGTTAATTTTTATTTTTATTTTAACTGACCTCATTATTCAAAGTCAGTGAAGTGTGATGGGGGTCTTCTATTCATCCTGACTGGGTATCTACAAACAGGTGACTGCGACCCAGAGGGGTCAGGGGCTAAGGATTCTGGGGTTTGTTCTGGAAGAGTTTCAGTCCAGTTCATGGCATCTCGTCCACCCCTCATGACTTCCAAACCACACAACTGAGAGGGGTGATTTGCATTTGCTGGTAGAGTCTTGAAGTGAGATGAATTTCTGGTGATGACATGATTATTGCGTTTGGCTGTCACCATGGAACCTTTGACAGCAATAACCTTGTATGGCTGGGGGTTGCTAAGGGCTGTCCGGTCCCTGTGTGACCGAAGCAGGAGCTTGGTTCGCATTGCCGGAAGTAAGTCAGACTTCTTCCCGGTGCATGTTGGACTCCGGCAGGGCTGCCCTTTGTCACCGGTTCTGTTCATAATTTTTATGGACAGAATTTCTAGGCGCAGCCAGGGGCCGGAGGGTGTCAGGTTTGGGGACCACGCGATTTCGTCTCTGCTTTTTGCGGATGATGTTGTCGTGTTGGCCCCTTCATACCAGGACCTTCAGCATGCACTGGGACGGTTTGCAGCCGAGTGTGAAGCGGCTGGGATGAAAATCAGCACCTCCAAATCCGAGGCCATGGTCCTCAGTCGGAAAAGGGTGGCTTGCTCACTTCAGGTTGGTGGAGAGATCCTTCCTCAAGTGGAGGAGTTTAAGTATCTTGGGGTTTTGTTCACGAGTGAGGGAAGGATGGAGCGGGAGATTGACAGACGGATCGGTGCAGCTTCTGCAGTAATGCGGTCGATGTACCGGTCTGTTGTGGTAAAGAAGGAGCTGAGCTGTAAGGCAAAGCTCTCGATTTACCGGTCAGTCTACGTTCCTACTCTCACCTATGGTCATGAGCTTTGGGTCATGACCGAAAGGACAAGATCCCGGATACAGGCGGCCGACATGAGCTTTCTCCGCAGGGTGGCTGGGCGATCCCTTAGAGATAGGGTGAGAAGCTCGGTCACTCAGGAGGAGCTCAGAGTAGAGCCGCTGCTCCTCCACATCGAGAGGGGCCAGCTGAGGTGGCTCGGGCATCTGTTTCGGATGCCTCCTGGACGCCTTCCCGGGGAGGTGTTCCGGGCACATCCCACTGGGAGGAGACCCCGGGGAAGACCTAGGACACGCTGGAGAGACTATGTCTCCCGGCTGGCCTGGGAACCCCTCGGTGTCCCCCCGGAAGAGCTGGAGGAAGTGTCTAGGGAGAGGGAAATCTGGGCATCTCTGCTTAGACTGCTACCCCCGCGACCCGGCCCCGGATAAGCGGAAGATGGATGGATGGATGGATGGATGGATGGATGAATGGATGAATGGGCTCGGGGTTGTAGGCAGGGCATAGCTTCCCTTCCTTCTTTTGACGACACAGGACCACGTCGCCCATTCTCAGAGCCAACGGAGCAACACGGCGCATCCGGTCCGCATTTTGTTTCATCCTGTTCTTTGCCAGGGCATTTGCCTGTCGTAGTGGTGTATCCATCAGAGACTGGAAGGAAAGAAGAGATCCAGGTATCTTGGCCTCCCAAACAGCACATCAGCAGGAGCCATTCCAGTCGAGCAGTGAGGCGTGGCACGGTAATTGCGGAGGAACGCGTATAGAGTCTGTTTCCATGGGAGGCCTTCAACATGTGTAGCACGTATAGCCTTTTCAAGGGTACGCATAAAGCGTTCCGCCTCTGCATTACTGCATTAGCCTGAGCCCAGAGTGGAGTTATCTTCCTATGTCTGAAGCCTAGATATGTTGCAAAATCTGCTAATTCTGAGCTTTGGAAGGGTGGGCCATTATCTGTTTTGACCTCCAATGGAAGTCCCAGTGTCGAGAATATTTTGTCTAGTTTAGGAATTGTGGCTCTGGCTGATGTGGACTGCAGAATCTCCACCTCTGGATACCTGGAGTATTCATCAATGACCACCAAAAGGTAATCGCCGGAGGGGAATGGTCCACAAAACTCTTCACCAACTTTTTCCCATGGTGATGCAGGCAACTCAGACATACAGAGAGGTTATTGTGTGTGGTTGGGCACAACGGCCTGACAAGGGATGCAGCCAGCTATCATGGTTTCTACTTGTCTGTCAATGCCGGGGAACCAAACTTTCTCCCTGATCAGTTTCTTTGTTTTGACTAACCCAAAAGGTGGCCTTCGTGTGCAAGTGATATTGCTCTGACTTGTAAAGAATGGGGGATAACAATCTTTGTGCCACGCAATACAGTGTCATCAGTTGCGGTTACTGTCAGTTCATCTTTGATTTTATAGAATGATTTCATTGCAGCACCATCAACTCCATCAGCAAAATCCTGTTTTTCAGACAGCGACCCCCATGAGCCTCTTTTGATGAATTGGATGACTTTGCATAGAGTGGGGTCAGCTGTGGTTGCATTCTGAATTTCTGTTCATGTCATTGCTTTAGGGACAGCGTTTGCAGTAAGGAAGTTCACGTATTCTTCCACTTGTTGTTCGATGTTTGAAACTTCCTGAAAACCATGTGAAACGTGTGGGGTGCCGTGACATGTAATCCGCTGGGTTGTCCTTGCCCGACTTGTAACAGACTGTGTAGTGTAAGGCTGAAAGGCTTGTATCTTACTCCAGCGTTTTATACGAGCAGGCGGCTTGGATTTGGGGTTATTGAAAATCCATTCCAAAGGTTTGTGGTCACTGACTAGGGTAAATGGTGCCCCATAAAGATACATGTGAAAGTGTTCACAGCCCCACACAATGGCGAGAGCCTCACGTTCAGTTTGTGAATACTTTTGTTCAATGGGTGACAAGACTCTGCTTGCATAGCTTATCACTCTGGCTGGTTCATGTGGGCCTGTTCTCTGTGCCAACACGGCCCCAAGACCCACAGGACTTGCATCCACTACCAGTTCAGTTAAATTGTATGGAGCAAAATAGGTTATGACAGCATCACTTGTTAGACTTTGTTTAATTTCATCAAGGCACTTTTGATGTTCCTCTGTCCAAGTCCAGCGAACATGTTTTTATGTAAGTTATGTAAGTTCTCTCTAAGGTTGAGTTATAGTGGCAAAATTTTTGATGAAACGGGCACTGTAATTTGCCATGCCAAGAAGACTGCGGACTTCGCTAGCATTGGTTGGGGCAGCAGCATCATGTAGCGTCTGAACCTTCTTGGGATCAGGAGAGAAACCCCCATCTGAGAATGTGTAACCGAAGAAGTCCAAAGTGGTTTGTGTGTAAGAGCATTTGGCCTTGTTAAGAGTCAGGTTCTTCTTAAGTCGCTGAAATGTTGCTCTTAAAGCTTTTATCATGACTAGCCTTCGTTCTGCCAAACAATAGAATGTCATCGCTCAGATTAATGACTCCTGGGATACCATCCAGGGCTTGCCGAATTGCATTTTGAAATACCTCTGCTGCCGAGGAAACTACGAAACTCAGTCTTTTATAACGTCGCGCAGTCCTACATGAGTGGAGAATGTTGTGATATATCGTGATGATGGCTCCAGTTCCAGTTGATGATATCTGCAGTTTAAATCCAGTTTTGAGAAAAATCTGGCTCCATTGAGCGCTTGTATTACGTCATCTACTGTAGGTGTGAGATGTCTTTCTCGTTCAATGGATTGATTTGGTATCCTCATGTCTACACAAATGCGCACTGCTTCTGGGTCTTTTGGCTTTGGAACAGGAACAATTGGAGAAACCCATGGAGTGGGCCTGTCCACTTTTTCGATAATGTCAAGTTCCTCTAAGCGTTGTAATTCAGCTTCAATTCGCTTTCTGATATGAAACGGTACTCTTCTATGAGGTTGCGTGACCGGAGGAACGTCTTTCTTTATGTGCAGCTAGACTTGAAAGTCTTTTTTAATTTTCCCATCCCACAAAAGAGGTCAGTCACCATACTCCGTGAGGAGATCACCTATTGTATTCATCTCCATCTGGTTTGAGGTTGTCTCATGCTGTAGTTGGCTGCACTGGTTGCTCTGGAGCTGTGTGGAGGGTGTTAGCAACTTTGATTAGTCCCAATTGACTGGCAGTGTCATAGCCAAGTAAAATGCCATTACTGCCTTGAAGTACTTGGAAAGTTGCATTTGTGAATCGTGATTTGGATTCCACCAGTTAAGGGTGAATTTTCCCAGGGTAGGCAGTGGGGTGCTTGAACCATATGGAAAGATGGGAACTGTGCATTTAGTGAGTGAGGGCTTATGTCTCAGTCTCTGATAAGTTGCTTCATCAACGATGTTTACAGTTGACCCAGAATCAAGCATCACTTACATCTTAGTCACTAACCTTTATCTTTGCATATGGGAGATTTGTTTTTGGTCGAGTAATTGTGTGTACATATTCCTCAGAGGACCCAAAATTCGGAAATAGCGTTTACCCACCTCCAAAGTGCGTTTACCCACCTCCAAAGTGCGTTTACCCACCTCCAAAGTGCGTTTATCCACCTCTAAATTGTGTTTATCCACCTCTAAATAGCCTATAGTTCCTAAGCCATTTTTAATTAAGCTTATGTCGGTTTAGTTTCAAATTGTTCATTATTAGTTTCATAGGTTGCTAAACCTAAGACAAAGTCTTTCATAGCAGCAAGATTCCAGAGCCGCCAACTCTCACGCATTGGCCGTGAGACGCACGCATTTGATTGGTTTCACACGCTCACACGCCACACCCCCGATTTCCCACGCTGAAGTGTCAACCCCGTCTGTCACATACCTGAAAGATGACTTTATCTATAGATCTACCTGTTGAGCCACTCGTGATCGACTAGTTATACCGCAAATTAGTTAAAATCTCCCGGAATCTAGAGCGAGTGTGCATGCGAGACAGAGACTGTGCTCATAACCGCGTAGCGCACGCACGGCAGAGAAGTGAGGGAAAGCGAGCGAGGATTGCGGATTGCGTGTGCAATCACTGATATAGAAACAGGACCCCCGTTGGGATATCATCAACACCCCCCGTTGGAGAATTAATCGTTTACCCACCTCTTTTTTTTTACTACTACACCTCTGTCTGCGGTACCTGCTGCTTGGGAAGTAGTGCTGTTGCTTCCGCTGGTGTGTACATAATGTACTTCATGTCTGCCTCTGATGCTGTTTTGTGGCCATTTAGAGCGACAGCATTTGGCAAAATGTCCTTGTTTTCCACAATCGTTGCATCTTTTCCCCCGTGCTGGGCATACCATTCCCTCCATTTGTGGAAAAGTGCCGGAGCAATTGTAGCATATTTTCTTTCCCGCCCCTCTTGCCATTTCAACAGCCATAACGTTTTCCTGTGGATTTTTTTGTGCTGCATCTTGTTGTGTTTGTTCCATTCCTGATGCTTGAATCTCAGCAAGTGCTATGGTTCTGCCGAGTGACAGGAGTCCCGTCAACGTCATCTCTGGTTGCTGTCGTGCTTGACGTCGCAATTTATTGCACGTGCACGTTTGAATTATCATAGTTCTTAATCTCTCTGTCAACGTCCGAAAAATCACATGTTGCTGCTAAATGCTGCCTTACATGATAGGAGTCCAGTGTTTCCCCTGCTAGTTGTTTAGCTTGTCTGAATTTATAAGTCTCATAGGCGATGTTGATTTTAGGAGAAAAATACTCACTTAGCTTGTCTTTTGCGCATTTATAGTCCTTTGCTTCTCCGGTGTCAGAAAGTGTGTCAAAAATGTCTTGTACACCATCTCAAGCATAATGCAAAAGCATTGCACGTTTCCTTGTATTATCTTTTATATCCAAGGCAACTATGAAGTTTTCAAAAGCAGGGAATGACGGCAGTGCAGCTTCCATGTTTGAGGAGGGGGTTAAAAGTTAAATCCTCGTCACCGGTGTAAAGTTTCTGAATAATTCTCAGACACAGCAAAGTAGATTTTAGATCTTTTTTAGTGAACTCTGTAATCTCCGTTACACTTCTTTACATTTCTGTTCCTCGCCAACTTCCTTTCTGAAATCCCCCCCACTGCTTCCGCAGTCTCAACCCAACTATCAAACTCCAACGCCCCCTTGTGGACTAAATAAACAATGTCTGCTTTCAAACTTAAACACATCACATGTGGAAATAATATAACATAACGTCACATGTTGTTAACATTAAACCATAAACATTATAAGTGTCAACCTCAAAGAGCCCAAATGTTAGTTGAGTCTTTGTCCAGACTGATATATTTGGTCTGTTACTGGAAATTACAAACATGGTGTTAAACGAGGACATTGTGTTTATTTTGCGTTTAGAAGAATGCTGCTTCCAGTGGAGATCCAGCGATGAAGGTTGAGCAGAAGTCTGATCGTTCTGACCAGAAAACTGAACCTGACAAACACAATGAAAGTGGGAAAACAGAAACCAATAAAGGAGTTCAGCAAGTTTCATCTAAATCCAAAAAGTATGCCAAAGCCTTTGATGTATTTTGACAAATGCTTCTTTGTCTCCTTTTTAAAATATATATATATATTTTAGTAAAAATCTCAAGTAATAATGTGTACTTGCACTTTAAAAATTACAGAAATCAGAAGAATGAACCACAGACACCATCAAATGAAGTGCCATCTGGCCAACAGAGTAAAACCAAGGTAAACAAAAAGTATATATAAAATATATATATGTTTTTAAAAAGTTTGTTCTGTTATTACAGCTCCAACAAATTATATTACACCAAATGATTTCAGTTATTTCACAGGTCCTTACAGCCGACAACAGCAAAAGAACCAAAACCCAACAAGCAAATAAATATAATAAACAATAGGATAAAAACACAAAAATATGTTTTATTATGTACTTATTAATTAATGTGGAAAATCACAAACTCTTTCTCCTGCTCTCTCTCCCATTCAAACGCACACATACGCACACACACTTGCACAGAAACGTGTTGTCAGCGCTGATCTGACAATTTTATCAGTAAAATAGTTTATCAGTAAAATATTTCAACTCATCAATATTTTATGTCTAATTATTTACTTATGTGGCAAGTAGCCGTGTAATAAGCAGGATAATGTACATCCAGCCGGTTGTGATCTGAGTTGAAATATTTTGCTGGTAAAATCATCAGATCAGCGCTGAAAACACGTTTCTGTGCGAGTGTGTGTATGTGTGCTACATTACATAACACTGGATGGCACAATTGACCAATAAGAAACAAGTAATCCATTCCATATTTAAGCACTGAGTGATATTAATGAACTACATGTGCTTACTATAGGGTTAGGGTAGGATTATTGTTTGGTTGAGGGTTAGTTGCATGTAATTATGCATCATTTACTGTTATTACTACAGGAAGTACATGTAACATGTGTAACAAGGACACTGTTAAATAAAGTGTTACCCTATATTTATAT
Organism: Semotilus atromaculatus; assembly: GCA_031834385.1. Taxonomy (NCBI): domain Eukaryota; kingdom Metazoa; phylum Chordata; class Actinopteri; order Cypriniformes; family Leuciscidae; genus Semotilus; species Semotilus atromaculatus. The sequence goes on from JAULUF010000050.1 coordinate 19,259,108, forward strand.
ACTGGGATGCATATATATACTGTATATTTATATACTGTATATAAATATATATATTTGCAAATAGAAAATGTCAACCTCGAAGAGAACAAATGTTAGTTGATTCATTGGCCAGACTGATATATTTTGTCTAAAGGAGTAGTTCACTTTTAAAAAAACTTTTGCTGATAATTTATTCTCCCCCATGTCATCCAAGATGTCCATGTCTTTCTTTCTTCAGTCGAAAAGAAATGAAGGTTTTTGATGAAAACATTCCAGGATTTTTCTCCATATAATGGACTTCAACAGGACCCAAACGGTTCAAGGTCCAAATGACAGTTTCAGTGCAGCTTCAAAGGGCTTTAAACGACACCAGTGTTCGCGTTCGTGACTCACGTAATACGTAATTACGTTGAAAAGGTCACGCGTCGGCGGAAGTACCGAGTCAGTGTTTACGAATGTGAGGAAGGAGGACCATATACACATATTCAAATGTCTGTGTGTCAGTTTATCGTTTAAATGCCCATTTCGTGTGCGTATCCTGGGTGTTTTAATATTAAAAAGGCTAAAAGAACATTTTCGTCAGGACAGAAGCGTGACCTTTTCCACATAATTGCGTATTACGTGAGTCACGAACGCGCATCACAGAACAGAGCAAGGCGAGCATTTGTGCTTATAAAACTTTTTTATTTCTTTTTTATATTTTGAAATGCTGATGGTTCCGCTAGATAAGACCCTTATTCATCGTCTGGTGTCGTTAAAGCCCTTTGAAGCTGCACTGAAACTGTCATTTGGACCTTGAACCGTTTGGGTCCTGTTGAAGTCCATTATATGGAGAAAAATCCTGGAATGTTTTCATCAAAACCTTTATTTCTTTTGGACTGAAGAAAGAAAGACATGGACATCTTGGATGACAAAAGTGAACTACTCCTTTAAATATTACAAACATGTAGTTAAAGGATGACCTTTTGTGTTTTTGCATTTAGAAGAATGCAGCCTCCAGTGGAGATTCGGCAGTGAAGGTTGAGCACAGTGAGAAGCAACAGTCCGCTCAGGGAAAGAAAGATTCTGCTGGAGAACAGAAAGGCAAAGAAAGTGGTGATGCAGAGAGTCAGTGTGTTGAGCTCCCAAAAAGGTAGGTTTTCATAGCACTTAAGGTATAATTTTTCTCCCCCTGTATTATCTGATTAATATTTTTGAAATTACAGAAATCCAGCATCAACTCAACATATAAGTTCCAGTGACAGACTCACCATTTACTTTCATGCAGTCCTGTCAAAAGACTTCAAGTTTAACCCAGACGAGGATTTTATTTTTGTAAGGGCCGGTAGTCACATTGGTAACTGGGATAAAGATCTTGCACAACTGTCTGTGTCACGGTTAGTAACGTTTTTCAGGACCGGTTTTTGTTTATTCATTACTATAACCAGTTTTTTAAGAATAATTTGATTTCAGGAATCTCGGAGAGCATGGATTTCTTGTTGAAGGGAAACATGTTTGCAAAAAAGCTGATGCTGAAACTGTGTCCATCCCCTACAAGTATGTAGTGTATAAAGCTAAAAAGCGTCAGAAGTATGAATTACAATATGAATACATCTACAAACTGGATTCAAATGAAACCACCAACAGATGTCTGTTTGTCAAACCACATCTCCTAAATGACGAAGGTAGGTGAAGCTCACCAGAAGTCTTTTTTTTTATTTATTTATTTATATTTTATAAGAGACTAATTTGTTCTTTTGGTGTTTTGCAGGGGAATGGCATCAGTATGATGATATCATCTGCGCAGAACCATCTAATAATATGTTTGAATGGATCAAAAAGGCTGTTTGGCCTGATCAGAAGAAAAGTGTTCTCCAGGGAAGAAAAATCGCTGGTACAATCATGCTGGAAAATATCTTTGACCTTCTGACAAGCTGGAGCAAAATTAACCTCAACAACTTCTTTAGTCAACTCCGACAGTTTTATGAGATCTATGGAAACCCTTATGTATATGAAAGGAAACAGACGCAATGGTACCAACTCGATTACAATAAAGATGATGTAAGTAAACCATATGTATCTTGGTACTGAACACATTCACACATTACAAGATTATTCCACCAAGCAAGAAAATTCTGTCATCATTGCTTCGCTCTCACATCAGGCTTGTGCAAAATTCAGAATTTCAGAATTGGCCTGCATTCAGTTCATGAATTGGAATTTGAATTGAATTGACTCCGCCCCACAGGAAGTTGAATTTGAATTGGAATGACAGGAAGTGGAAATAAATTCATGGCAATTCAAAGAAATTCCACACAGTCACACAACAGAAGGAATGTGATGAATCTCACATTAAGGTTTAGTAAGGTGACTGTGGAAATGTAATTGCTCACTGTTATAAGTTACCCATTATAAATGTGGTTTGGGTTATTTTATTTGGATTACTTTATCAATGCAAAGCAATTTCCTTTTAATTTGATTAGTAACTAATTGAATTACACATTTTACCTCAGTAATACAAATTAAAACAATTACATTAATTTTGAATTTAATAACATATTGCATTACACGTGACTAGTCACTCCTCAACCCTGCATACATTTTGTTCTAAAATAGAGATGATAAAATTATTGAAATAAATTACCCCCTCAATGTTGTTTAATTAGTTTTGTTCCAATTTTCATTTCAAAGTAATCAAATAACACAGAGTGCATAATGCAATCATATCTGACATATTCTGTAAAGCTTCATTTGTTAAGGGACTATGAGTAACTTTTTAGGTAATTTATTATCTAAAATCTATATTTTTATTCATAAATATGTCCCCAATGGTGTACAAATACCTCTGCCAATTATCTGATTTATCCTCGTAAACGAAGAATTTATTATATTTATATACATGGGACGGGTAAGTCCACGGAGGCTTCCATGTAGTTCCACCATCTTGAAAAACTATAATAGCAGAGAGGGACAAAAAGTACGCCAACGCGTTTTCGTTCAGAGCCAGCGTGACGTAACTGGCGCAAAAGAAAACATTGCTCTCTGAAACATTTTCTATAGCTGTCTTTTTTCATAAACAATCAGCTCAAGTTGTGAATATTTTGCTACGTGCATAAGATTGTACAGAGAATGAAAATGAATTGCTACAGTTACTGCTAGCCAGATAAATTGTACAAATCTCGGTCGCTTCTCTTCTCTGCCTTTGGAAACGTTCAATTCTGAATCATCTGATGATGATATCTAACAATGCTCGTACTTCAGAAAATATAACGAGTAAACAAGGCATAACTACTAATTACAATAGTTCATGTTTTTGACATTCATTAATTCATACTGTAACATTCGTTTGTTCGATGTGTCAATTTTAAGTTTGTTTGAAATAACAAACCTGTTCACCCGTTGGAAAACTTGACCAAGTGCTATTAGAAGACGTCCTGTCATAGCTTTTTGGTACATAACGGCTACCGTAGATGCAACACGCATTTGAAAACGCAAGGCGCTGGAGAGCACAATTCGTTTGAATGCAAAATACAATTTCACCGCTAGATGGGAGTAATTCTTACTTAATGTCCCTTTAAAAACACTTCATTTAAAATATGAATTAGAATTTCTTTGAATTTTTATTGAATTGCAATTCTGCTTCCTTTAATTCAAATTTGAATTGTAATTGATGCATGTTTAAAGTTTGAGACAATAATGTAAATAGGTAAAGAATATAAGTAAATTAGGACTTTTTGGTGAACTATGCCTTTAAGAGGACAGACCAGAAGACGTAATCTAGTGTTAAAATGTAAAAATGTCAACATGAAATTTAACATACGGTCTCATTTTCATCCTGTCAGGTGAGTAAGCTTCTGAAGCAGTTCATGCTGGAGCAAGTGACCCCAGAGCTACAGAAGGACAGCGAGGGAAAGAGTGCTTTCATCAAGGAGCCACTGAACGCTGCTCTCATCATGCTGTATGTGTGGAGACAGTATCGTCTGGAATTAGACAATGGAGTTCTTTCTCGTCTCTGCACTGCCCTCTGCCTGCCGAAATTACCTAAGGATGAATTCCTGTCCTTCTGGACTGACTTAACAGAATCATTCTCAGAAATAAAAAAGTGAGTAGTTATTTTGGTTATATTTAAATGATAGAGATCTCAAGAGAGCTTGTTGCAAAGCAAAAAACATCTAGATTAAAGAGGTGCTATATGTGCGGTTCTTTTTTAAAAAATTAGTTATAAAGTAACGGGTCAAATGATAGTTTTTAGTGAAAATTTGTCAGGAAGTTCTTTAACAAAAATATGAGCTTTTTTTTTATTTCATCTGTGGAATACAAAACGAAAGGTTCAGCAAAATGTTTACGCTGCTTTTATTCCATAGAGTGAAATTATACTACATACTACAAAAGTAGTTATTGCTTGTTATTTTGAAGTCTTCTTTAATACATTAGCTTTGTGTGTGGATCAAACTGAAAAAGTGATTATTCACTGAAAATCATGCTTTCCATCGTAGCTTTAATTTAAACCATCCAGTACAATATGGTATTTTGATTTGTTTTTTATAAATTGCCAAACTTAATTTCCAACAACATGCCACAAATGCTGTTTAAAAAAGCTTATACAGTTTAATGTGCCAAGAACAGACCTGAGTCCGGCTTGTTTTAAGGAGAAGTATCAGTATCTAAAAGGTCTTGATAACATTGATTACATTCATCAGCTTGCCTGACACGGTGGAAGCGCTGATCAACAAAGTGAGAGCCGAGGACATGTCCAGATGGATCATCGTAATTCCACTCCTGCACCTTCTTAAAGGCTCTTCAAAACCATTTGAGCCAGTGTTTACTAAGGTCAACTCAAAGTCTGATCTGAGCTGGGCTGGACTGCAGGGACTCAGATCAACTGCTGTACCTTCCCTCAGATCACAAGATAGAAGGTATTACATTTGTCTGCAGGTTTCCAAATGTTTTTTCTGTGGTTTTAATTTTAAATTTCCAGGTATAAAACTTTTGGGTAAACACTTGATTTTATTTTTGTTTATTTTTACGTCATTGTCGAATCCCTCTACTTTAGGGCACTGTTCAATCTCATGAAGGCAAATGGACATTTGGTTGAGGTAGACAGACTGCTGGCCCGGTCTTGGATGTATCTGATGACTGTAGATGAGTTGGCCGAGTGCAGCTCCATCATACATGTAGAGCTCCTGGACATCCTGCAGCTTTTCTCCATGAAATTCCCCAATGATATAAACTACAGCACTTCCACAGTGAGTATCAAGCCATATATATACACTGTGTGTGTGTATGTGTATAATAACCATAACCATAACAGATTAAGTTGGCATGTAGTATACCATTGGCAAATAAAATAATCTGTAACCAAGAAAAATTGTGCCGTTTGGACTGTCCATATTTTATTATTATTATTTTCCCTTATAGAGTGTAGCGGACACTCTGGCACTCATTCAAAGTCACTTGCTCGAACAAAGATACAGGTAAAGTTTTTCCACTAAAGGTACAAATAATGAATTTCCATTTAAAAATGTTCAGGTTTCATTGCCTTTTCTGTAAATAAAATATTTGTGTTGAAGTTTGAGAAAGTTAACATAATTACCAAATTTGAAAAAAAAAGAAGCTTGTAGCTTAAATGTAAGAAAATACAGAAGAGAGATTTAGATCCAAACAAATCCAATAGCCTGATCAAGGTGTACTGGTTAACTGGTTATCTTGCTTTATTACTGTTGCAGCTGTCTGAATGAGGATTATGGCATTCAGTGCATACAAGCAACTTGCAAACTTCTGGAGAAGATCTGCAATCTAGTTCATTACTACAGCTATTCACAGAATTTCACTGATATTCCCGTTGCTTGCATGAACCTTGTGGCCTCTGTATCAGGATTTGCCCAGGTAATCCGTCCTAAGAGATCATATTATCTTTGTTTAAAATGACTGATTAAAGCCAAAAAACATTTAGAAGACATCAAATTGATTCATTGTCTATTTCAAATTCAACCCTAAGACAACGCAAGAAGCAGACACTTTTTCTGCGAAGACTCTTGCGTTACTCAGTGATGCCAAGCGGACTGTGAGAGCGTGGATCAGACAAACTTTCAAAGGTGGGCTTTTGAACAGCAGTTTATATTCGGGTAGCGGCTTCACCAAAGATGTTGAGGTAAGCAGAACAAGTATGTTCATCCAAACTAACCAGTTTAGTCCACATTTTTAAATCTTTATAATTTATTATGATATTTTATGTTCTGTTTTACAGATTTGGAATAACATTATTGCCATAGACTTCATGAGTAAGGACTTCACCAAAGAATGGAGAGAGACTTTTACAATGGACTTTGAGGGGAAATTTCAACAGGTACTACAACACTGTTCCAGTATACACATCTAGTTGGGTTGGGAGTCAAGAATCTGTCCAATATTTTAATTACATATTTCAATAAAATAAAATACTAATAATCAAAAATGCTTGTTTCAGTTTTGTTAACATTCTGCATAATTCCACTCTGCAGGGAATAATGTACTAAAATACTCTTGACAGTGTTAAAATGATGATGTTGAAATCTTAGCTTTAGAGTTCTGAATGAATTGATCATATTAATATATTATCGATTTATATGAACTTAAGGCTCATCAGATGTAAATCAGTGTAATTGTTGATATTAAAATGTTGCAGATTTTGTTGACACATCTTCTGTATTAATAAGCTATTTGTTTTCACCCTTATTAGGAAGATAAGCTGAATCAAATCCAGGTTTATTGCTCAAAGATTGAGGAACTCAACGACTCCCAGCCTTTTTTGGTGGATAGTGTTGAGAAGTGTGCTCTCCAGGCTGTTACCACAATATGCCAGGTAAAGGTCTTGCACTTTATGAGTCATACAACATCATACACACACTTAATAAAATGCAATTAGGACCAAAACCTAGTCTGACCCCTGAATGCTGCAATTGACAAATCAGAATCATGTAACATAGATAGCTGTGTAATACACTATTTTAAAAAACCCATTACTTCGCAGAATTTAGTTGTGAATGCGTGCTGGTTTGAAATGCTTGTGCTAGGAGTGGGCAATATGGCCAATATATATATATATATATATATATATATATATATATATATACAGTGAAGAAAATAAGTATTTGAACACCCTGCTATTTTGCAAGTTCTCCCACTTAGAAATCATGGAGGGGTCTGAAATTGTCATCGTAGGTGCATGTCCACTGTGAGAGACATAATCTAAAAAAAAAAAATCCAGAAATCACACTGTATGATTTTTTAACTATTTATTTGTAAGATACAGCTGCAAATAAGTATTTGAACACCTGAGAAAATCAATGTTAATATTTGGTACAGTAGCCTTTGTTTATTACAGAGGTCAAACGTTTCCTGTAGTTTTTCAGCAGGTTTGCACACACTGCAGGAGGGATTTTGGCCCACTCCTCCACACAGATCTTCTCTAGATCAGTCAGGTTTCTGGGCTGTCGCAGAGAAACACGGAGTTTGAGCTCCCTCCAAAGATTCTCTATTGGGTTTAAGTCTGGAGACTGGCTAGGCCACGCCAGAACCTTGATATGCTTCTTACAGAGCCACTCCTTGGTTATCCTGGCTGTGTGCTTCGGGTCATTGTCATGTTGGAAGACCCAGCCTCGACCCATCTTCAATGCTCAGGGAAGGAGGTTGTTCCCCAAAATCTCGCAATACATGGCCCCGGTCATCCTCTCCTTAATACAGTGCAGTCGCCCTGTCCCATGTGCAGAAAAACACCCCCAAAACATGATGCTACCACCCCCATGCTTCACAGTAGGGATGGTGTTCTTGGGATGGTACTCATCATTCTTCTTCCTCCAAACACGGTTAGTGAAATTATGACTAAAAAGTTCTATTTTGGTCTCATCTGGCCACATGACTTTCTCCCATGACTCCTCTGGATCATCCAAATGGTCATTGGCAAACTTAAGACGGGCCTTGACATGTGCTGGTTTAAGCAGGGGAACCTTCCGTGCCATGCATGATTTCAAACCATGACGTCTTAGTGTATTACCAACAGTAACCTTGGAAACGGTGGTCCCAGCTCTTTTCAGGTCATTGACCAGCTCCTCCCGTGTAGTTCTGGGCTGATTTCTCACCTTTCTTAGGATCATTGAGACCCCACGAGGTGAGATCTTGCATGGAGCCCCAGTCCGAGGGAGATTGACAGTCATGTTTAGCTTCTTCCATTTTCTAATGATTGCTCCAACAGTGGACCTTTTTTCACCAAGCTGCTTGGCAATTTCCCCGTAGCCCTTTCCAGCCTTGTGGAGGTGTAGAATTTTGTCTCTAGTGTCTTTGGACAGCTTTTTGGTCTTGGCCATGTTAGTAGTTGGATTCTTACTGATTGTATGGGGTGGACAGGGGTCTTTATGCAGCTAACGACCTCAAACAGGAGCATCTAATTTAGGATAATAAATGGAGTGGAGGTGGACATTTTAAAGGCAGACTAACAGGTCTTTGAGGGTCAGAATTCTAGCTGATAGACAGGTGTTCAAATACTTATTTGCAGCTGTATTATACAAATAAATAGTTAAAAAATCATACATTGTGATTTCTGGATTTTTTTTTTAGATTATGTCTCTCACAGTGGACATGCACCTACGATGACAATTTCAGACCCCTCCATGATTTCTAAGTGGGAGAACTTGCAAAATAGCAGGGTGTTCAAATACTTATATTCTTCTCTGTATATATATAATATACAGTTACAAATTATGACCCCCATTGCAAATCAGGTTTATTGGCAAAATGTACAGACTTTCAGCTGTTTGCAATGAACAAATCAAACAAAAGTAATTGAAATAGCTCAACACAACAAATGTTTCAAGTGGTTTCCCCAAATTCAACTCAAAATGCAACTTTTAATGACTCAAAATTATTCAACCCCTTCATGTCAAGCATCTTTAGTACTTGGTTGAACATCCTTTTGCTGCAAACGAGATGTAAAGGCTGGAAATATCGGTAACACTTTACTTGAAGGGGTGTGCATAAGACTGACATGACACCTTCATAATCATGACATGGCAGATGTCATAAATATGAAGGAGGTCTTATGCATGTTTATGACAACTGTAATTAAGTGTCATTCGCTCAATTATGAAATTTTTAATGCAAACATGACCTTGTTTGAGATGTCTTTGTTATGACAACTTCACATAAACCAATACATTATAACCTGTCAGTGTCTTTGTCATGACAACTTGACATTACCAAGACAACATGAATTATCATAAACATGACATAGCAGATTAATTATCAAACTTAAGAAACCACTTAGCTTTATGGGTTAACATTTCATTAAACTGTCAGGTTGTTGGTTTTGACATTGGCTGTCATGAAGCCATTATAACTGTGTCATGAATGTTTTCCTTGACCTCAACTACAGTGGTACAAATGTAATTTGTCATTAAAATGTCATAATGGCTTCATGACAGCCAATGTCAAAACCAACCACATGACAGTTTAATGACATGTTAACCCATAAAGCTAAGTGGTTTCTTAAGTTTGATAATTAATCTGCTATGTCATGTTTATGACATATTTATGACAGGTTGTGTTGTCTGGGTAATGTAAAAGTTGTCATAACAAAGACATCTCACACGATGTCATATTTGCATAAAAAATTTCATAATTGAGCGAATGACACTTAATGACAGTTGTCATAAACATGCATAAGACCTCCTTCATATTCATGACATGTGTCATGTCATGATTATGACGGTGTCATGTCAGTCTTATGCACACCCCTTCAAGTAAAGTGTTACCGAAATATCCATGTTTCACCGCTTCACAGAACAGAATCCCAAAACTTCTGCTGTATGTTTAAATGATTTTGAGCAAATTGGAGCCGACTTTTCTTGTGCTTTTGGGTCAGTAGTGCTGTAGTCTTGGAGTTCGGGCATTATAAAACTATATAGTATAAGTATATAGTAGTATATAGTATAAGTATAAGTAACTATATAGAGAGCTGTGTAATAAACTATTTTAATTCACAACATGGAGGCCACTTGATGCAACACGGAAAAACCAAATGATGCGAAGTGAAGTAAATGGTGACTAGCTGTTTCCATCCACCTATTTTTATGTGCATTTTGATATATCGCATGAAAAAATGCTTGATTGAAATGACAAGATCTGTCCGTCATTAAAGTGGTTCAGTATATTTACCTCCCAGAACTGTCTTATAACACTGCGTTCCCAAACAGCAGCATCTGCCTCCGAAAGCAAGATCACATGACCGTTTGTCTGCGCGATCTGAGGAGTAATTTATTTACGAAAATTATGGAAACGGTGCTTTATTCGCAAATGTTTTGCCATATATTCCAATTTTGCGCGCAAGTTATAATCGCAACTTTGGATGGAAACATAGCTAACATATGTCTGTTTGAGCAAATTTGTTTTAAAGTACACTTTCAAATTACTTTGTTTTATGCATTTTAATAAGACAAATGTACACTTAAGTTAATGTTCAGACTTTTTTTTAACAGAATAAATCTGAGGGAAAACTTTTTGATACATTAAATAAATACCGGATAAACTGGAAATTTGGAAAGCTTGTGTCCACCATCATCCTAAAGTCCTGGCCAAAAGATGACAAGGGAAAATATCTGGAGGAAGAAGAAGCTGTTCTCAAACATCTTCTGGGCTGGACAGCAGCCAGAAATATCTTTCAGCTTCACGGTAATTATATGGTTTCCTCCACATGTCATTCTATGTTTAAAGACTGAAACCGTATGATGACGGATATATTATTTATGTTCTGGCTGCAGGTGCTGATGAAAAACTGATCGATAAGCTTTCTGAAGAAGCTAAAGAAAGATTAGCCATGGCAACATCATTATTCACAAGCATTTTACATCAACTTGTAACAGGCAAAATAAAGATAAAGCTACTCAATCTCATCCTGGAGAAGAAGAGTGCGTTCATTGAGCTGCTTAATTTAGGTAAAATGCCTCACACATGAGATTTTACTCTTTTAACATACTATAATGTGAAGAGTCATGACCCTACTGTTTTTCCAGAGTGTTTTTGTGAAAATGAACAATACAAGGACACCAACGCCATGAAGAGGCTTCTTCAGTGTAGACAAGAGGAGGTGAAGGCTATCAATCATGAGAGTGCATTGGTGAATGCTCTCATTACAATGTGCCGAAGTCTAGAGGAGCATGTGATGGGTAAATGTTCTCTATTGAACACCTGAGAATAACAAATTTATAGAGAGATGTTAATACCATAGTATTTGTTGTGATTTACAGTTGATTTCGACGGGCTGGATGAAAAACACCATATTGAGATAGATGAGATGGACCTGGATGAGTTCATGGACGTTCAATCATTAAATCAAATTCCCTCTCCAGTTTCACAAGAAGTCACCTACTTTGAGCTTGATGATGATGTTCGATCTATGGCAGAGGTCCTAAATACCTATAAAGACAGCTACATTTTCAAATCTTGTTGGGTGAATGAGGCAAAAGAGTTTGCAGAGAGTGCCAATGATGAGGAATTGGATATCGCTCTCGAAGATCTTAACAGAGAAATATTTGAATCATGTTATGATTCCTACAGAAACATATACACAAGCCTTAAAGATGGTAGCATAACTTTTGAAAAGGTTGATGCAACATTCAAGGCCTACAAGGGAAAATATGAAGAACTTGCAGTGGAAGTTGCAATCATTTGCAAACTGGATCTCCGTGATGACCAGCGATGGGTCCAGACAAGAATCCAGCAGATCGAGCAGTACCATGAGCTTTATCTGGCAGTAGAGTCGGCTCAGGTGGTCATGATGGTCAAACAGACGCTCTGCCTACAAGGAGACTTTCAAGTCTTGGAGAAGTTGCTTATTACTGTAAGTCATCAAATTTTTGCCAATATACTTCCTGTTGTTAAATAAATTCATTTTGATTAAAATAAGTAAGGGTTATGTTAAACCCATGAGGCTTTCTTCCCTTCAGACACAGGTGGATTTTAAACAAGAGCGTCTTGACAGCATTGACAATGAGTTGATGCAGGCAAAAACTGTGCTTGTGGACATCACAGATTCCCGTAGACTGTGCCTTCAGGAACTTGGCCTCAGGAAGAACTTTGTTATGTGGGTTAAAGAGGCTCTTGAAGGTAATCAAATAGGTGTTTGCTCTGGTAATTGATTGTGATTTTATTATTTTAATGCTCGTTTGTAAGCAAATCTTATTCCTATTCATCACTTCAGACATCAATGAGTTGAAGGTTTTTGTGGATTTGGCTTCCATCTCTGCTGGAGAGAATGATTTGGATGTGGATCGCGTGGCCTGTTTTCATGATGCAGTTCTTGGGTACTCCTCAATGCTCTATGATTTAAAGCCAGATACTGACTTCCGGCTTTTTAAAGATATGCTGAAAAAACTATGGAAAGCACTTGACAATGACCCCAACCTCCCCAAAAAATTGGTAAGAGTATCTGCCAGCTTTGACAAGGAAGAAAACAAGATTGTTTACGTTTTTGTTCACCAACATTTTCTTCGTTTCAGTGTGACTCTGCAAGACACATTGAATGGTTGAAGACTGTCAAGGATAGCCATGGGTCAGTGGAACTGTCCTCTCTATCTCTGGCATCAGCTATCAACACAAAGGGCATCTACATTATCAGTGCACAAAACCAAAAGAAGGTTTGTCATTACTGTTTGAGTTCAAATAGATGTTGCACAGATCATGCACACAGACCGTTTGAAATACTCATGAATATAAATTGATTTTAGTGAAAAATCCAGCACAAACTTGTGTGTTTTGGAACATGCTAACTGGCTTCTAGTTGGTCCAAGCTGGTTGACCATTCTTTGTCAGGGGCATTGCTGGGAAAATCAGGTTTCTAGTTAGACCAAGCAGGTTTAGGCAATTGACAAGCTGGACTATCAGCTAATAGAGACCTGGTCATTATGATCAAGGTCCTTACTCGAATAAATCAGGTGGGATGAAAAGTGATCATGCTGATTTTTGAAAAAAATGGCAGATGATTAGTTGCTAGACCAAGATGGGTTACCAAATCATTGTTTGCCATCTATGCTCGCAATTTCCATTGAACTCTACGGAACTTACGGAAAGACGGAACTTGCGACCATAGTTGGCTTTGGGAAACGCACCCCAGTATTCCAGCAACTTACTAACTAACTAGCTTGGACCAGCTACAAAACCAGTTATTAGGTTGCAAAACACTGCTTAAGCTAAATTTTAGCTAAGTTTCCCTCAAGAGCAATGACATGCCAAATTAGCACAATCCATATTTTTAGCTGTCTTTATCATCATAAAATAGTCTAATTGATACAGATAATATTTTCAGAAATATCAACCCATGAATATTGCTTTTTTTTTTCAGTTATCCTTGGAAAATATTCTGAAGCTTCAAATTTTGGAAGAGCACGACGAGGGCTGTGAGACGCGCACTTATTCTCTTGAAGACCTCAGGGATCTTCAGAATAAATTGATGCTAATGTCTGGCAAAGGAGATCAAGGCCAGTGTGAAGTCGATCAGTTTGCAGAGGTGACCTTTCAGCTTTTAGCTGTTTTATTCTGTTATATTTCACCATGCTATTGTAATTATCCCTGATGAACTTCTTCCTTGTTTCCAGGTCTTTGCCAATGTTCAGAGGTTGGCCTCTGCTTTTATTGATTTGTTTGTTGCTGGAAATCCATTGTTCAGACATTGGGAGGCAAATGTTAACTCTAATAGTAAAGATGCATGCATCATAATGGACTTCAACTTAGGGAGTGTTGTCAGTACCATCGTGGTGGAAGGTGATGTCACAGAACAGTTGCCTAAAGTCTGTAAGAAAATCGAGAGGTGCCTACACTTCTGGAAGATTTTTATGGACAAGCAGAGATCTCAGCATTACTACTTAAACTATTACACTGCAGAACAAGTAGTCTACATGTGTCGTCAGCTCAGCCAAAACAATGTGACCGAAATGGAAGATCAAGTTCTTATGATGCTCTCCTTTATCAAACCTGATTGCTCCACTTCAGATTTAAGACGGGCTTGGCACAGACTTCAGTATGAAATAATTAAGAAGGGTCCTGAGCAAAATGATGACTTGGACTTCCAAACTTTTGTTGAAGTCCCCAGTGTGATTGAAAATGATAGTACTGAGGAGCCATGCCCAATGTTTGACGACTTGGAAAATCTCTTGGGGAAGGCTAATGAGTCGGAAAAGCTTGATGTGATTTGGAATGCTTACATGCGAGACATGAAGAATTTTCTGCCAGACTCCCTTGATGTCAGTAGTCTTGGATGTCTTCTTGAAATTTTGGCCAACAGCCCCAGTGAAATTGAGGATGATGGGTATTTACAGGATGAGAGAACAAATAACATTCAGAGGGAACTTCCAAAAGGAATGGCTACTGGAAGACCAAATCTAATCATCTGCCCTTCTGAGGAAATTCTGATATCATGCATTTCAATTTACATGAGCAGCAAGAAAGAGCCTCTACCAACCTATGATGAAGTACTCCTCTGTAGTCCTTCCACTCCTTATGAAGAAGTGGAACTTTTCCTCAGGCGCTGTCTCTCTGCTGGCTACAGGGGAAAGAAGATCTACACAATGCTCTATGTGGACCAACTCACCTATGAAGTGAGCTACAAAGTGGAGCAATTTTTTCAGCGTCAAAATGCACTGAGCAGAAATGATTACAGGCTGGTGTTGGTCTGCAGCTCTAATAGAGAACATGCATACCTTCCTTCAGCTTTCAGTCAATTTCGATTGCACTTGATTCCCCAAGAACCAATAATCGGTATTCAACGATACCTTGCCACGCATTTTACAGTCCCAGCTGACATATCCAGTGCTGCTGATGTGTTCAAAAACAGACAATGTGTGGGAATTGTATCCTCAGAGAGATCAGGAGTTGGTGAGTATACATTCAAGTAATAGAATTCATGTCAGTTGGCTATATTGCTTCAGATTTTCTGACTCGGAAAAAAGAGATTTTGTTTTCTGTGTCGGTGTGAATATAAATATATTTTGCAAAACGTGTAAGATGCAGAATTATAATCTGTGTGGTTCATTTTAGGAAAATCACTTTACATTAAAAGAATGTATGAGAACTTGAAGAAGATCACCAAGAAGCCTTCACAGCTGAAGTGCATCAGGTTAATTGACCCAAGAATTGATGAAAATGTCATCCTTCAGTCCTTGCTCAACAGCCCCAAGAAAAAGGAGCTTTCAGTCTATCATTTTGATGTCACCACCATGGTAGTTACTTTATTCATTTAAATCGATGAATAAATAGAAATATAGGTTGGTGCTGTTTTTCAATATATTTTATATACTTACAGGTAAAAAAAGGACTTCATGAATTTCTGTTCAGGCTGTTGATCCTTGGATACCTCACAGACGCCGAAGGAAACATGTGGAAAACCAGTAATAAGCACTTGTATGTCATCGAGATCCTGAGACCTGATGCCAGCACTTCCCGAAATGACCGAAGAGCTGTAAGTAAATGCATATAAATTATTTCATTAAATCACGTAGGAATTTTTTGTCATTAATCAGACAAATGCCTCATGTATTCATTTTGCCTTTTTCTTGGTAGGGTGCAAATGCTTTCTTGGATGTGTTTCCAAGTGTCTATTGCCGTCCTCCCAAAAAGGTACTTGAGTTGAAAATGGAAATCCAGGAAGATCAATCAATAATGGAGGATGAAGATCCCCTTATGGATGACCAAGAGTTCAAAAGTGAGGCCTACCAGCGGCCTTATCAGTACCTGAAACGCTTCCACAATGGTCACAATTTAGATGCCTTCATGTACCAAGGAGTGGAGGGCACTCATGTTGAATGCCTACAGATGTTGTTTATGTACTGCGGCATCATAGACCCCTCTTGGGCAGAGTTGCGTAATTTTGCCTGGTTCCTGAACTTACAACTTCGGGATTGTGAGAGAACGGTTTTCTGTGATGTGTCTTTCATTGGGGATACTCTGATGGGATTCAAAAACTTTGTTGTTGATTTCATGATTCTCATGGCAAAGGATTTTGCCACTCCTTCACTTAGTATCTCTGACCAGAGTCCAGGAAGATTGCACAATGACCTTTCTTCTGCCAATGAGGAGGATCTAGCTCCCTTTAGGATAAGAAAACGATGGGAGTCAGAACCACATCCGTACATTTTCTTCAATGATGATCATGAGTCCATGACATTCATTGGCTTTCATCTTCAGCCAAATGCACAAAATGGGATTGATGCTATTGATCCATCAACAAAAAGAGTGATTAAGCAGAACATCATGACCAAAGAGCTCTATGAGGGCCTTAATCTTCAGAGGGTCCCTTTCAACATCGATTTTGACCAGCTCCCAAGATGGGAGAAAATTGAGAGGCTTTCCAGGGTGTTGGGAATACAGTGGCCTCTTGATCCAGATGAAACGTACGAGCTCACCACAGACAACATATTGAAAATGTTGGCAATTCACATGCGCTTCCGCTGTGGGATTCCTGTTATCATTATGGGTGAGACGGGATGTGGGAAGACCAGGCTAATCAAATTCCTTTGTGAAATGCACAGAGGTGGAGTTGCCACTGACAACATGAAACTAGTCAAGGTTCATGGAGGGACAAGTTCAGACATGATTTACGCCAAAGTAAGAGAAGCCGAGGCCATGGCTTTAAGAAACAAGGTAGATTATGGGTTTGAGTCTGTGTTGTTTTTTGATGAAGCAAACACAACAGAGGCCATTAGCAGCATTAAGGAAATCCTCTGTGACAACACTGCTGATGGACAGCATTTGACAGGTAACACTGGCTTGCAAATCATTGCTGCTTGCAACCCATACAGAAAACACACAGACGTAATGATCAAGAGATTGGAGTCTGCTGGTTTGGGATACAGAGTTCGTGCTGAGGAAACAGATGAAAAACTTGGATCCATTCCACTTCGCCAGCTCGTGTACAGAGTGCAGGCTTTACCACCTAGCATGATTCCACTAGTTTGGGATTTTGGACAGCTCAATGACCATACTGAGAAAATGTACATCAAGCAAATAGTCGAAAGGGTAGTTGAAACCAATTCCATTAGTTCAGATTACATCGCAACCATCACTGATGTTCTTTCAGCTTCACAGATGTATATGCGAACAAGAGAGGATGAGTGTAGTTTTGTGAGTCTGAGGGATGTAGAGCGCTGCATGCAAGTTTTTGGCTGGTTCTACAAAAACTACCCAATGATACTTTCAGAGCTTGACCAGTTTGAGACAATTCAGCGGAAAGAGAGAAATGAAAATCAGAGGAATACTGATGAAAAAAACCCAATTCTTTGGTCATTACTAATGGCTGTTGGTGTGTGTTACCATGCCTGCTTGGAGGATAAAGAGAAATACAGAAAAACAATTTGCAGGTTCCTTCCAGAGACCTACAACCCAGTGAAAGTGATGCAGGAGATTTCAGTTATTCAGGATCTTTTTCTGAGTGGAGTTCCATTGGGTGAAACCATTGCTCGAAACAATGCCTTGAAGGAAAATGTCTTCATGATGGTGATTTGCATTGAGCTACGAATACCTCTCTTTTTGGTTGGAAAACCTGGGAGCTCCAAGTCCTTGTCTAAAACTCTGGTTGCAGATGGCATGCAAGGCCAAGCAGCTCATTCGGATTTGTTTAGAAAACTGAAGCAGATCCATCTTGTTTCTTTTCAGTGCAGTCCTCATTCTACACCAGAGGGGATCATCAATACATTCAAGCAATGTGCTCGTTTTCAGGAAGGCAAGAATCTAACAGAGTATGTCTCAGTCGTAGTACTAGATGAGATTGGCTTGGCTGAAGATTCCCAGAAAATGCCTCTGAAAACTTTACATCCTTTGCTGGAAGAGGGATGCATAGATGATCAGCCAGTACCCCACAAGAAGGTGGGATTCATCGGCATCTCGAACTGGGCTTTGGACCCAGCCAAGATGAACAGAGGGATATTTGTTTCACGTGGTGATCCCGATGAAAAGGAATTGATTGAGAGTGCAAAAGGAATATGTTCCTCGGATCCCATGATCCTTGAAATGGTGAGACATTTCTTTCAGCCATTTGCCAGGGCTTACCTGAACATCTGTAAGAAACAGGGAAGAGGTTTCTTTGGTCTGCGAGACTATTACAGCTTGATAAAGATGATGTTTGCTGTTGTCAAAGCTTCTAATCAGAAGCCTAGTGCAGAACAGATTGTGAAGGCTGTGCTAAGGAACTTCAGTGGGAAGGATAATGTGGATGCTGTCTCAGTTTTCACCAGCAAACTAAGTATCCAAACTAAGCTTGAGAATATCAGTGCCATTGAGCTTGTAAGAGAGAACATCACAGCCATTGGCCAAGATGAGGAATGCAGATACCTGCTTGTTCTGACCAAAAACTATGCAGCCCTTCGAATTCTACAGCAGACGTTTTTTGCAGACCAATGCCAACCAGAGATTATCTTTGGTTCAAGCTTTCCAAAAGACCAGGAGTATACTCAGATATGCCGCAACATTAACCGTGTTAAGATTTGTATGGAAACTGGTCAAACCATCGTGCTTCTGAACTTGCAGAACTTGTACGAAAGCTTGTATGATGCTCTCAACCAATATTACGTTAGCCTTGGAGGCCAGAAATATGTGGATCTGGGGCTTGGGACCCATAGAGTCAAATGCAGAGTGCACAAGGACTTCAGGCTCATCGTCATTGAGGAGAAGGACGTCGTGTACAAGCAGTTTCCCATTCCACTGATCAACAGATTGGAGAAACATTATCTTGACATCAATACTGTACTAAAGAGTGAGCAAAAGGACCATGTTGAGAAGCTTAAACAGTGGGTTGTATGGTTCATTTCTGCTAGAAGCAAGCTCCCAATTGCTCCCCAAGCACGTCATTATCGTCCAGCTGATGCTTTCGTTGGCTACCACTCGGACACATGTGCGTCTGTTGTACTGCAAGTCACAGAGCAGCTCAAAGGGAAAATGGAGCTCTCAGATCCTAGAATCTTAGATGAGGCCAAAATGATCCTTTTGAACTGTGCAACACCAGATGCCGTGGTTCGGCTAGACTGCACTTCCCTCTCCAGTGTAGAAACTGATCTCTTGTCAAGGATGTACTTCGAAGAGCAGAAGCATAGCTCCCTTGCTGACTTCATCCTTTCCCACATACAGCAAGAAGGGCCTAGCCATGCCTTTTTCACAGAGGTAAATCAATACTTTGACTATTACTCTAGAATAGTGGTTCTAAATCAGGGGCAACAAAACGGTTTAAAACAAGCTTTAAAATAAGCCAAACCAGCTAAAAATCAAAACAATATTTCTTATTTTAATTAATTCCCTCAACAACTGTCATTTTTAAGGTCTTGGAAAACCTGGATATATGCTAGAATTTTAAAAGCGTGATTTCTAGACCTGGAAATAATGAAGTAATGAAAATATGTAACATTTTATAAGGTCATGAACATTTTTATAATGAATATAATTTTTATTTTAGCTATGTCAAGATGTAAAATATTTTGTTGGGTAGAAACCACTGATAATTTGCTATTTGCTATAAAAAATATATAAATAAATAAAAAGGCAGCTTTGTTACTATAGCAGAAGTACTCAAAATGTCTTAGTCTACATTAGGGATAGATGGGGCTTTGGAGACAATAAGGTTGAGAACCACTGCTCTAGAAAAATCCATTACATTTCAGTCTTTGTGAGAAAAAAATGTTGTACACTAAACTTGCAATCTTTGTCCTGATCCTTTAGGTGACAACCTTCTCAAGGCTTCTAACCGGAGCTGAAATTGAACCGCTACAAAACATAGTCCAAAACGTAGAGCTCCTCTCTCTACAGCAGTTTGACACAGAACACTCATTCCTCAAGAAAATCAAGTATTGTGTTCACAACATCTCTACATTATATCACATCACAACAAATAGTACACTTATTCTTAAAGAAGAAATTAATTGAAAACCCCTTTTCTGTATTCAGAAATTATTTGGAAAACACCACCGGGGACAAGATACTTATCATCCAAACCGACTTTGATGAAGGCTCCCCAAGTTTAAATGTCATTGCATCTGCGAAGTGAGTTGATGTCATATTTGTTTGTTCAGTAAATGCAATGAAAGCAGCATGATTTGAACCTGAAATATATTTCCAGGTATTCTTCTATCAATGAGATCAACAAATTCAGGAAAGAGGGCTATGGAAAAACTTTTATGTACTTCGTCACTAAACTGCCAAGAATGGATGGTGGAACTTCTTACATTGGATTTCATGGCGGTAAGACGAGTTTGATTTCATTACTGACCAAAACTGTTTTTTAATAGAAAATCTAATTTTAAATTATTTTAATAAGGCCCGTGGAAGTCAATCCACATCGATGACCTCAGAAAATCGAAAGATATCGCCTCTGATATAAAAGCCTTGCAGGGTCTAACCATCAGTCAATTGTTTGAAGAGAAAGCAGAGAAAGTACCTGAGCCTGAAGGTGAAGTCGGGTTATTTTCAAAATCAAATATTGAGAGTTCTCTTTAACTTTCTCAGACAATCCAAATAATTTTTACTGCTTGCAGCAATGGAGGTTGAGGAAATGTACGCAGAAGAAGGAGAAGAAGAGAAGATGGAAGTAGAAGACAATACTGCGAGACACAACCTCACCGACAGCAATGTATTTTCAGTACAGGATATTTGTGATACTGTTGAGTTCAGTTAGCTTCTAGGTTGACTCAGTAGGTAATTTTCTTGTGCTCTTTAGGGCTTGGAGAATGTTGTGGACACCACAGCGCTGGTGCGTAGCTGTGTTCAGAGTGCAGTTGGCATGCTAAGAGATCAGACCGAGGCGGGCACCCGCAGCACCAAGAGAGTACAAATTCTGCTCATGCTCCTGGCTGACAATGAGACTCTACAAGGTGAGATTTATCACTGTTTCTGTTATTATTCAAAGCTTTCATTAATTGTCCTGTAAGTGGTTACTCATATTTATATATTTATGTTTCCAGCTGAGTTTCTGAAAACGTTGAAGAAGCGAATTCATTCTCTATTGAAGGTTCACGATGAAACCACAATCTCTGCCAAGACCTGGGTCTCCAGGGAAGCACTAAATATTGATGCCTTGCAAGAGGGTGGAACTTTTAGGTAAATTACACCGTATTTTGGATTGTATTTCAGATGTTGACATGGACACTCGGTGGTTTGACTAGGCATTATTAGCTCTTTGTGAATCTCTATACCCAATACCTAAAACAATTTTACTTTCAATATTTGTTCATCTTTGTTTTTTAGGCACGCCCTGTGGAGGCGAGTTCAAGCAGTAGTAACTCCCTTCTTGGCTCAGCTTGTTTCAGTTATTGACCGTGACTGCAATCTAGACCTCTTGCTGGATACAAACTCTGAAGAATCCTTAGAGAGAATGAAGGGCGGCATTCGTCAAACTGACAGTTTTATTGCCCCCCTATGATTGGTTCCCGCCCTAAGCCCCGCCCCTTTTTACCCCTCCCACCCACTTCCGGTCTGACCATCTGGAGCGTGGGAATTTTCCCACGCTAGCTCCGCCCCTTTCCACCCCCACCACCCCCACTTCCGGAGAGATCATGTGACCGTGGGAATTCTCCCACACTAGCTACGCCCCTTCCCACCCCCACCACCCCCACTTCCGGAGAGATCATGTGACCGTGGGAATTCTCCCACGCTAGCTACGCCCCTTCCCACCCCCACCACCCCCACTTCCGGACTGGACACCTGCTGTACACCTGTTACGAACATCTATCTTGTTCAAAACAATACATTTGAATCTTTTTAAGAAGAATGACAGAAAACAGAGATAGGTTTAGTGTTTTTTATTAAAGAAAGGGTTTTTCACGTTTACATTTGAAATCTTTTTTACTTTCACACATTTGTAAAAATTGTTAAATAGGATTTTCTCAAATTACATCAAGCAAATAGTTCTATTTTCCATCATACATTTAAAAAAGTTGTACTTTTCACATAACACAGTGCTTAAAACCATTAAGACATTTATATCATTAAGACTAGTACAGGTATTTACCTTCACACATTATTTTTACATAAACCAACTGTTTTAAAAGGTGTTTTCTTAAAGTTATCTTAATGTTTTAGTATGAAAACATCTAAAACAACGTGTATTAAAATTATATCATGCAAATAGATCTAATTACTATATTTGAAGAAGTATTTTTTTCACAATTACCTAGTGTTTAAAGCCATTAAGACCAGTACAGGTATTTACCTTCACACATTATTTTGTAAAATGTTCCATTTTACATAAGACAACTGTTTTCAATCACAATAATAACTAAAACAGCCTGTATTAAAATTATATCAAGTAAATAGTTATGTTTTCTTAATAAACCATCTAAATCCGCATGTATTAAAATGACATCAGACAAATAGGTCTATTTTCTATCATACATTTCACATAACACGTATAGTGCTTAAAACTATTAAGCCCATTTATATAATATCATTAGTGTTCATACACTTAAAACATTAATGAAAAAGTTTAAAGAGTGTTTTCTTAAAGTTATCAAAATGTTTTAGTATTAAAACATCTAAAACACCATTTTAAAAATGTTAAAAGGTCAATGTTCAGTCATTTACAGAAAAGTATACAAGTTAAGTGTTTTTTCATTACAAAAAGATACATTTACACATGATTTGCAAAATGTTACATTTTACATAAAACATCTGTTTTAAAAAGTTTTTTCTTAAAGTTATCAAAATGTTTTAGTATGAAAACATCTAAAACAACATGTATTAAAATGATATCAAGCAAATAGTTCTATTTTCTATCATACATTTCACATAACACGTATAGTGCTTAAAACTATTAAGCCCATTTATATAATATCATTAGTGTTCATACACTTAAAACATTAATGAAAAAGTTTAAAGAGTGTTTTCTTAAAGTTATCAAAATGTTTTAGCATTAAAACATCTAAAACATAATTTTTAAAAATGTTAAAAGGTCAATGTTCAGTCATTTACAGAAAAGTATACAAGTTAAGTGTTTTTTCATTACAAAAAGATACATTTAACTTTCATTATTTGTAAAATGCTACATTTTACATAAAACACGTCATGATATTAAAACTACATCATGTTAAAAATCATAGTATCAAAAAATAGCCTTACGTTTTTACAAATCCGATTGCTGAAAAAGAACCAGCACCTCCAAAACTTAGAGGTTTTATTCCAAAAGTCCTCGTGAGGAGCTCCGCGAAACACGTCCGCACTCTTGCATCCCAAAAGTTAAAATGGGATACCTGATGTCCTGACATCAGACAGACCTAGACTCCACCCCTAGACCCACCCACAACACGTGGTCAGATGACGTGCTCGTGGGAAAATAGAATACAAAGCTCCCACGATCCGTGCACGCGCGCATGCGCACACACGCACACACCTGGAGCGTGGGAGAATTTCACACGGCCTACATCCAGCCCCACACACACAAACCCCCTCCCCATAGTGTGACGGGATAAAGGAGGGCTGTTTAAAAATCAGTCTCTAAAATTCACAAGTTGGACCGTCTGACAGAGTGGATTATAAGAAACACGAAACCTGCACGAGACCACGGCACGGATTTTGTGTGTTGTTTAACAACGGGGACAAGATACATACTTCTTGCGGATCATATCAATAAACAACCTGAGGATTATGTCATATCATTTGCCAGCCCATTTGCAGTGATTTTGGAAAGGGCGCTCGCGGCCTATTTCTGAGGATTTACAGTGTTGGAATATATTTTTTCTAAAATCACTTGGCTTTTTTAAACGGTAGCCTACGACGCATTTGGATCTGTTAAGGGATACGCACCATAGGATTACCGTCTGCAACGAACTCACAGAAAAGCATCGATCGGCTGAATACATTTTGTGATTATTTATCCTTTTTCTATGTAAAGTATACTTTTGAATTGCCAGTGTATAAAATGTGCAATATAAATAAACTTACCATGCATTGCTTTGCCTATGTCACAGGAGAACTTATATTTATTTTACAACTCTATGCTCTCTAACAGGGTAGATTTGGCACACACACACACACGAAACGACGTGCTTTTAACTTTTAAAAAGTGAAGCGTTGTATTGGGTAACGGATCAACTCTTTAAAGAAGAGTTTTGTTTTCCACATACAATTAAAAACTTTTAAAAACAATATAGGCTAGGTTATGTATAAAGTTAAAATGCAATGGTTTAGTATTCGTACATTTTACAACGTTATCTGAAGAAAGTTAGAATGTGATCCTTCACATAGGCTACAGATTTAAAACCGTTCAAAACAACATCCCAATGTGCATTCATTTAAAACAAGTTTTAAAAATAAAACAAAAAAGAATACATCAAATAAAAGTTCGAGTTCTCTAACATTACAATAGGCCTATGCTACTAAAGTTTAGTTTTAAGTTCCGTATGATAGGCCTACATCACTCATCGACGGTAGAAATTTCATGATGCAGCCTATAGATCAGTGTGTGAAACCGTGTCTCCGTCCATCTAACACTAGATTTATTTATAATTAGGCCTACACTAAATAACATTTATAAAAATAATAGTTGTCTAAAAAAATTAAAATAAAAAAATTAACTATCTTACTGATTTATTCACTCGTCGATAGGATAATCCACCTCGCTCAATGGTGAAATCTGATCATTGTTTGAGAATGCGTTTTTGAAGTAAAAAATATGAATCTGTTCAAAACTATGTGCTTTAAACTTTTTTTTTTAAAAAGTGAAATGTAAGCGATAGGCAAACAGACATGCTACACTTTCACATACAACTTTAATAACTTTTTAAATGATACGGACCTTTAAAATACAAAGGTTTATAGGCTAGTATTTAAAACGTTATTAGGCCTATCAGAACAATTTAAAACAGGTTAGAATGTTTTCCTTCACATAACCTACAGATTTTAAAACCAGTTAAAAACAAAAAAGTCAACGTTAAATCTTTTAAAACAAGTTATAGAATGTCTTTCACGAACAACTTTTAAAGATAGGTCTACCAGAAAAATGGTAAATTATGTTTTAAACAATGCTTTAACATATCAACAGTTAAAAAATACATAAAACGAATAGTTTTTAAGCAAAACTTTTTAACATTTCAATTCACTACTAAACTTTTGTTTAGTTTTTAGCTAAAATATATCTTTCCGCAAAGCATCCTCGCGGCTCGCGCTCCGAAAGCAAAACATGAGTGAGAAATAGACGGTCTCTGAGTCTCCGCCCACCTAGGCTACAACTCCGACAACGCATGAGAATTATACACATGTGCAGAGGTAGGCCTATAGCTACAGATTTCAATCTTGGTAAAAAGACTTAAAACAACGTTTTACATTTTATTTAATTGAGTTATTAATTCATTCACTAGATCTTTCTTAGCCTATATTTTCAAACTGTCCTCTAGCACAGCGCTCCGACACACGCACACACATAGAGCGCCTAAACTTTTACGACATCAGAGAGAGAGAGAGCATCCCTTTTTTACCATGCTATGCCTAGAAAAACGAGAAATGATCTCTCGTGAACTCTGAATGGTATTGCGAGCTTTGGGGTGATACTGTAGGCCATACTTGTCGGTTTTCTCAACAAGAAATTGATGAATGCTAAAGTCGACATCAAAATGTACCCTATACTTTGTTAGCCCATATTAGTCTTGTGGTGAACAATTAATCAGTGCGTGTTAATACACAGGGAAAACGGTATGCCATGGTAATCTTTTATCAAAATCTGAAAAGTTACGTCTGGAAATGGCATTCCTTTTCTGATGACGTCAGTTTGACGGCTTGGGTTGAAAACGCTTAACCACTCCCATCAAACCCTGCTATGAGCAGAGATGGAGAGGCGGAGCTCTAGAGTAAACCCCTCCCCTCTGTTCAATACCCCCCTTTCACAGGGAAATCGTCACGACACTGGAGAAAAGTTGTTTTGCAACTTCCGGTTATGGGGACTTTAAAAACATTAATACAACTCTTTGCTTTACAAAAACTGTTATTACACTAAAACAAGACACAAAATAAGATATTTAATTTACCCCTACAGCTAGTCATATAGTTAATTATTTTTTATTCTGTAGTTTTACAGACCTAAAACCATGATGCTTCAAAGTATAGATTAGAAGTAGTCAAAGACACAAACGATTTTGAACATTTATATACATTTGTGTGTTGCAAAAGCAGAAGTCTACCTTCTTTAAATAAAGATTTACCTCTATTTATGCTTTAATTTCTTTAAAACAATCAGGTGACCTGTGTTATTTCTGTGATTACTTAAGAATTTAAGTGATAGTCTTTCTGTTTGAGAATGCTTGACTATCTATGACTATCCCTCTATCTATGATGCTGAATCACACAAAGTATAAACACGAAAAGTAAGTGCATGCTGTTTTACACTTAAACCATTACCACAGAATCACTTGAGTTAAATTAAAGCTTGAGTTAAGTTAAAACCAAACGTATCTTCATACCTGTTGTGCCAGACACAAATTGTTCTAAGAAATCTTTTTTGTTTTATAAATACACTTTTCTTATTTCTACAAATATCGGGGCTATATGAAGTTAATACACAATGAAACGAGAATAATGCTACCAAATACGTCTGACACAATGTTTTAAGAAAAGGCACTGTTTTAAAATACAGATGTTTTTCTTTTGACAAACCTACAATTCCAAGTCTAATCATCTCTAGACGTTGTGTTTTATGTCTTCATATTTTGTTTTTCTTTTTATGACATGCCGAAGCAGTATCAGAATACCAAAATGTTTTAACATATCGTAAATTCCAATTGTTAGATAAATTATCTAACTATTATATCTAACTATAAACATCTATATGTGAAATATAGCTCAGTCGCATTTGGCTGGATTCTTGTTTATATTGTGCAATGTTATTGAATCGCATGTTTAACAGTGCTAGTGTTCTTGGTCTCAAAGTTTTTACCGGAGCATACCGACTCAAAGACCAAATTAGCATGTAACATTTTGAACACCTTTGTGTTTTATGCATATTTGATTTTGTTTGCATTTCTTCTGAAACACAAGGTTTTGAAATTGTTATAAATTTTTAACATCACCATTCTTCTCAATCTAGTGCGGCGTGTCTATTTTCCTTACAATTTGAAAAACAAACTTTGAAAACAACTATGTGTTCTTAGAATGTCGTCAGCCGGTAGAAATGTCTTGCGTAGGGGAGACCGGGTATGGTTGTAACACTTTTTGCTTCAGTAACTATAACTCACTGAATTTTGTAGCTAGAGTTCTCAAATTTTTATACAATGCTGGGGTAAGTTGTAACAATTACACAAAATAAGTGTATAAGCTAAAATGAGCTAAAATGGATGCCACACTATATGAAATGCTTCAAAAACAGGTTTATTGACATAAAATAACAATGTCTCACTCCCTCTCTGGAACAGACTGTCTGATTAACTTGTGTGTGTGTGTGTGTATATGTAAATGTGTCTACTTGAACGAATTTACTTAACAGTAGGCTATTGATAAACATATTACAACTTCTAACAAAATATATATATATATATATATCAGTGTGTGTGTGTGTGTGTGTGTGTGTGTGTGTGTGTGAATGTGTGTGTGAATGTGTGTGTGTGTGTGTGCGCGTGTGTGTGTATGTGTGTGTGTCAGCTGATCTGACTGACTTGCCCTTCTTTGTGACCTCATCAGATGCTTTTTTTTTTTTTTTTTTTTAACTGGCATTCACACCTCTGTTTGTCTCTCTTTTCCACTGCCTATAGGCATTCTATAAAAATATTAAAATCAATCAGTTCTATGATAGGGGGCTGGTTGTAACACTTTTTCAAGAAGTGTTACAACCCACCCCACCCCTGTCAGTCACTGTTTAGGTAGCTGTAGTAGCATACTGGTTTGAAATTAGCAGGGAAAAAATGCATCGGATGCTACATAAGAAACTAAATTTTAATCTAATATAAGTCAAACTATTTTATCTGCAATAGTTTAGATACTAGACAAAAAATAGTCTTGGTCAAAAAAAATTACTTTTTTACCTAAAAATCTTTTTTTCTCTATAAATTTAGAATGTGTCGGTTTCCAGACTTGACAACTATGTTTTCTTAGAATGTCGTCAGCCGGTAGAAATGTCTTGCGTTTGTCTCTCTCACACCTATCACTGGTGATGCCTGCATCATCTACAGCAAAAAGAAAACATTTACAAGAGTTGCGAATGTGCGTTTGTACGTTGAAATCTATGTTATTCAATTAAAAGATTTCACGAAACAAAGACAAGAAAACATCTTTCTATAAGTGACCCTCAAAATGTGTGTATACAACAAACTAGAGAAATACTTGTGTCACTTTATTTGAAAAAATAAAAAATCAGTCAACTTAAATCATCTGCTGTTTAAAAACTATTAACGTTATTAAACACCCCTGAATTCGGTAATGACATGTTTTATTATGTGAGACTTATATCACATTTAAATTTAACTCAACACATTTGAATGCGCTAAAGGTCTATAACTGAACTTTAACATATTAATATTGTATAACTTAACTTTAGGCCTGCACAAATGAAATTACATCCTATTTACTTTCTAAATGCTTGTTACGGCTCTTATTGCGAACAATCCGCTCATGCGTATGTTTTGATCTTGTAAAGTCTAATAAAAAATTGTAATTGGAGTGAAAATAATAAACTTCTTTCAGGCATCATGTATGTCAAAAACAAACGGTTACACCCACTGTTTACGACGTCATGAAGGCTACACCCCTTTACAACCCCCTCCGAAGGGGTAGACCTATATCCAACCTATATCCCAGATACACAGACCTCAGCTGACCTCCTGACACAGCTGACCTAGCCACCGGACCCGAGCAAATACCAGTGTGGACACCTGTGGTACTGCAACATCACATCGATCAAAGGTTGAAGGAACATTGTCTGATTGTTACATGGACAACCAAAGACCGTTTCAACACTCCTGTATGCCTGAGCATGACACGACTTGCGCTTCTTTGACTAATAATACTTTGGAGGATCTGACCCATAAACCCAAACTTGAGAGTGTTAATGCACAAGACTTGGACGATTGTGCTGCAAAGACTCAATCGCACGACATTCCAGGAACTATCCGAATCTTTCAACATCGAATAGGGGACAAAGTTTATACCATCCACGAAGTTTTGTTCTAAAAATCAAAAAACATGATGGAGATTGGCTGTCCGTTGAGTTCTGAAGATGAAGTGCACAACCCTACGGTGTACGAGTGCGCCATGAGCAAAGAGTGTCGTTTAAGAGTTACCATAGACTGTATGTTTAAAGATTATTTTAGACACCAGATGGGTGACTTGATGCATAAAGTAATTGATGCCGCGTGTGATTCCAATAACGTCTGTGCGGAGGATACCAGACGTGTAACAAATCTAAAAAATGAAATGATTGTAAGCCTATATACTGTATAACGCTTCAATGTATGAATATACCGAATAACGTTTCAATTTGTGCATATACTGTATAACGTTTCAATGGATATATCTCTCAATGTATTGTTGAAATAAATTGAAAAAATTGTTTTTAAAAAAATCTTTCTTTTGTGGTCGTGGCTGAGTTCATAACAGTATTACACATCATATTCTTTAACACTTTTGACCACGCTCGTATACTATAGTTTTGCAAACTGTCCAAAAATAAATATAAACAATATGTAAACATCGTAATCGGCTAAAATATAAAATGCCACTTACAAACATTCAAAACTGATGCGGCTTTTCCGTAGTTAACCCTCAAATGTGTTTGCTTTACAATAATATGGTGCAGGTACGTCATGTCAAACTGACAGAATTACACATTGTAAATGTTTACTATAACTTAAGGGATGATCAGGGGGGTGTTTTGTTTATGTCAACTTAAACTATTTGTATTGTTGTTGTTTTTAAATTAATATGCTTTTTTGCATAAAGAACTGCTTCTTCAGCTCTTGGATGTTAAACACCACCGGGGTGAGATCATTGGAATTGTAGGTTTGTCAAAAGAAAAACATCTGTATTTTAAAACAGTGCCTTTTCTTAAAACATTGTGTCAGACGTATTTGGTAGCATTATTCTCGTTTCATTGTGTATTAACTTCATATAGCCCCGATATTTGTAGAAATAAGAAAAGTGTATTTATAAAACAAAAAAGATTTCTTAGAACAATTTGTGTCTGGCACAACAGGTATGAAGATACGTTTGGTTTTAACTTAACTCAAGCTTTAATTTAACTCAAGTGATTCTGTGGTAATGGTTTAAGTGTAAAACAGCATGCACTTACTTTTCGTGTTTATACTTTGTGTGATTCAGCATCATAGATAGAGGGATAGTCATAGATAGTCAAGCATTCTCAAACAGAAAGACTATCACTTAAATTCTTAAGTAATCACAGAAATAACACAGGTCACCTGATTGTTTTAAAGAAATTAAAGCATAAATAGAGGTAAATCTTTATTTAAAGAAGGTAGACTTCTGCTTTTGCAACACACAAATGTATATAAATGTTCAAAATCGTTTGTGTCTTTGACTACTTCTAATCTATACTTTGAAGCATCATGGTTTTAGGTCTGTAAAACTACAGAATAAAAAATAATTAACTATATGACTAGCTGTAGGGGTAAATTAAATATCTTATTTTGTGTCTTGTTTTAGTGTAATAACAGTTTTTGTAAAGCAAAGAGTTGTATTAATGTTTTTAAAGTCCCCATAACCGGAAGTTGCAAAACAACTTTTCTCCAGTGTCGTGACGATTTCCCTGTGAAAGGGGGGTATTGAACAGAGGGGAGGGGTTTACTCTAGAGCTCCGCCTCTCCATCTCTGCTCATAGCAGGGTTTGATGGGAGTGGTTAAGCGTTTTCAACCCAAGCCGTCAAACTGACGTCATCAGAAAAGGAATGCCATTTCCAGACGTAACTTTTCAGATTTTGATAAAAGATTACCATGGCATACCGTTTTCCCTGTGTATTAACACGCACTGATTAATTGTTCACCACAAGACTAATATGGGCTAACAAAGTATAGGGTACATTTTGATGTCGACTTTAGCATTCATCAATTTCTTGTTGAGAAAACCGACAAGTATGGCCTACAGTATCACCCCAAAGCTCGCAATACCATTCAGAGTTCACGAGAGATCATTTCTCGTTTTTCTAGGCATAGCATGGTAAAAAAGGGATGCTCTCTCTCTCTCTGATGTCGTAAAAGTTTAGGCGCTCTATGTGTGTGCGTGTGTCGGAGCGCTGTGCTAGAGGACAGTTTGAAAATATAGGCTAAGAAAGATCTAGTGAATGAATTAATAACTCAATTAAATAAAATGTAAAACGTTGTTTTAAGTCTTTTTACCAAGATTGAAATCTGTAGCTATAGGCCTACCTCTGCACATGTGTATAATTCTCATGCGTTGTCGGAGTTGTAGCCTAGGTGGGCGGAGACTCAGAGACCGTCTATTTCTCACTCATGTTTTGCTTTCGGAGCGCGAGCCGCGAGGATGCTTTGCGGAAAGATATATTTTAGCTAAAAACTAAACAAAAGTTTAGTAGTGAATTGAAATGTTAAAAAGTTTTGCTTAAAAACTATTCGTTTTATGTATTTTTTAACTGTTGATATGTTAAAGCATTGTTTAAAACATAATTTACCATTTTTCTGGTAGACCTATCTTTAAAAGTTGTTCGTGAAAGACATTCTATAACTTGTTTTAAAAGATTTAACGTTGACTTTTTTGTTTTTAACTGGTTTTAAAATCTGTAGGTTATGTGAAGGAAAACATTCTAACCTGTTTTAAATTGTTCTGATAGGCCTAATAACGTTTTAAATACTAGCCTATAAACCTTTGTATTTTAAAGGTCCGTATCATTTAAAAAGTTATTAAAGTTGTATGTGAAAGTGTAGCATGTCTGTTTGCCTATCGCTTACATTTCACTTTTTAAAAAAAAAAGTTTAAAGCACATAGTTTTGAACAGATTCATATTTTTTACTTCAAAAACGCATTCTCAAACAATGATCAGATTTCACCATTGAGCGAGGTGGATTATCCTATCGACGAGTGAATAAATCAGTAAGATAGTTAATTTTTTTATTTTAATTTTTTTAGACAACTATTATTTTTATAAATGTTATTTAGTGTAGGCCTAATTATAAATAAATCTAGTGTTAGATGGACGGAGACACGGTTTCACACACTGATCTATAGGCTGCATCATGAAATTTCTACCGTCGATGAGTGATGTAGGCCTATCATACGGAACTTAAAACTAAACTTTAGTAGCATAGGCCTATTGTAATGTTAGAGAACTCGAACTTTTATTTGATGTATTCTTTTTTGTTTTATTTTTAAAACTTGTTTTAAATGAATGCACATTGGGATGTTGTTTTGAACGGTTTTAAATCTGTAGCCTATGTGAAGGATCACATTCTAACTTTCTTCAGATAACGTTGTAAAATGTACGAATACTAAACCATTGCATTTTAACTTTATACATAACCTAGCCTATATTGTTTTTAAAAGTTTTTAATTGTATGTGGAAAACAAAACTCTTCTTTAAAGAGTTGATCCGTTACCCAATACAACGCTTCACTTTTTAAAAGTTAAAAGCACGTCGTTTCGTGTGTGTGTGTGTGCCAAATCTACCCTGTTAGAGAGCATAGAGTTGTAAAATAAATATAAGTTCTCCTGTGACATAGGCAAAGCAATGCATGGTAAGTTTATTTATATTGCACATTTTATACACTGGCAATTCAAAAGTATACTTTACATAGAAAAAGGATAAATAATCACAAAATGTATTCAGCCGATCGATGCTTTTCTGTGAGTTCGTTGCAGACGGTAATCCTATGGTGCGTATCCCTTAACAGATCCAAATGCGTCGTAGGCTACCGTTTAAAAAAGCCAAGTGATTTTAGAAAAAATATATTCCAACACTGTAAATCCTCAGAAATAGGCCGCGAGCGCCCTTTCCAAAATCACTGCAAATGGGCTGGCAAATGATATGACATAATCCTCAGGTTGTTTATTGATATGATCCGCAAGAAGTATGTATCTTGTCCCCGTTGTTAAACAACACACAAAATCCGTGCCGTGGTCTCGTGCAGGTTTCGTGTTTCTTATAATCCACTCTGTCAGACGGTCCAACTTGTGAATTTTAGAGACTGATTTTTAAACAGCCCTCCTTTATCCCGTCACACTATGGGGAGGGGGTTTGTGTGTGTGGGGCTGGATGTAGGCCGTGTGAAATTCTCCCACGCTCCAGGTGTGTGCGTGTGTGCGCATGCGCGCGTGCACGGATCGTGGGAGCTTTGTATTCTATTTTCCCACGAGCACGTCATCTGACCACGTGTTGTGGGTGGGTCTAGGGGTGGAGTCTAGGTCTGTCTGATGTCAGGACATCAGGTATCCCATTTTAACTTTTGGGATGCAAGAGTGCGGACGTGTTTCGCGGAGCTCCTCACGAGGACTTTTGGAATAAAACCTCTAAGTTTTGGAGGTGCTGGTTCTTTTTCAGCAATCGGATTTGTAAAAACGTAAGGCTATTTTTTGATACTATGATTTTTAACATGATGTAGTTTTAATATCATGACGTGTTTTATGTAAAATGTAGCATTTTACAAATAATGAAAGTTAAATGTATCTTTTTGTAATGAAAAAACACTTAACTTGTATACTTTTCTGTAAATGACTGAACATTGACCTTTTAACATTTTTAAAAATTATGTTTTAGATGTTTTAATGCTAAAACATTTTGATAACTTTAAGAAAACACTCTTTAAACTTTTTCATTAATGTTTTAAGTGTATGAACACTAATGATATTATATAAATGGGCTTAATAGTTTTAAGCACTATACGTGTTATGTGAAATGTATGATAGAAAATAGAACTATTTGCTTGATATCATTTTAATACATGTTGTTTTAGATGTTTTCATACTAAAACATTTTGATAACTTTAAGAAAAAACTTTTTAAAACAGATGTTTTATGTAAAATGTAACATTTTGCAAATCATGTGTAAATGTATCTTTTTGTAATGAAAAAACACTTAACTTGTATACTTTTCTGTAAATGACTGAACATTGACCTTTTAACATTTTTAAAATGGTGTTTTAGATGTTTTAATACTAAAACATTTTGATAACTTTAAGAAAACACTCTTTAAACTTTTTCATTAATGTTTTAAGTGTATGAACACTAATGATATTATATAAATGGGCTTAATAGTTTTAAGCACTATACGTGTTATGTGAAATGTATGATAGAAAATAGACCTATTTGTCTGATGTCATTTTAATACATGCGGATTTAGATGGTTTATTAAGAAAACATAACTATTTACTTGATATAATTTTAATACAGGCTGTTTTAGTTATTATTGTGATTGAAAACAGTTGTCTTATGTAAAATGGAACATTTTACAAAATAATGTGTGAAGGTAAATACCTGTACTGGTCTTAATGGCTTTAAACACTAGGTAATTGTGAAAAAAATACTTCTTCAAATATAGTAATTAGATCTATTTGCATGATATAATTTTAATACACGTTGTTTTAGATGTTTTCATACTAAAACATTAAGATAACTTTAAGAAAACACCTTTTAAAACAGTTGGTTTATGTAAAAATAATGTGTGAAGGTAAATACCTGTACTAGTCTTAATGATATAAATGTCTTAATGGTTTTAAGCACTGTGTTATGTGAAAAGTACAACTTTTTTAAATGTATGATGGAAAATAGAACTATTTGCTTGATGTAATTTGAGAAAATCCTATTTAACAATTTTTACAAATGTGTGAAAGTAAAAAAGATTTCAAATGTAAACGTGAAAAACCCTTTCTTTAATAAAAAACACTAAACCTATCTCTGTTTTCTGTCATTCTTCTTAAAAAGATTCAAATGTATTGTTTTGAACAAGATAGATGTTCGTAACAGGTGTACAGCAGGTGTCCAGTCCGGAAGTGGGGGTGGTGGGGGTGGGAAGGGGCGTAGCTAGCGTGGGAGAATTCCCACGGTCACATGATCTCTCCGGAAGTGGGGGTGGTGGGGGTGGGAAGGGGCGTAGCTAGTGTGGGAGAATTCCCACGGTCACATGATCTCTCCGGAAGTGGGGGTGGTGGGGGTGGAAAGGGGCGGAGCTAGCGTGGGAAAATTCCCACGCTCCAGATGGTCAGACCGGAAGTGGGTGGGAGGGGTAAAAAGGGGCGGGGCTTAGGGCGGGAACCAATCATAGGGGGGCAATAAAACTGTCAGTTTGACGAATGCCGCCCTTCATTCTCTCTATCCTTGAAGCAACTGTGGTTGAATATTTTTGGAGATGTCATGTTACTGAATGTTCCTCCCACAAATGTGAAAAACAAGTATGTGATAATTTGATTTCAAAATGCATTTTGTAAGCCTTTGTGCCTAAAAGATCTATGCCAGTACACTAATGCTCTTAGCTACACAAGCTTTATTATGTTTTGTTCTACAATGTTTTCAACAGCAATTCATTATGCAAGGCAAATATGCATTGCATTTTCATCATTATTGGCATTTCAGAAAGTTAAAGTTGATATGTTTTTTAGCTAGCTACCCGAATGTTAACATTAACCTTTCATTAACCTGAAACTTTTGGTCACACAATGTAAATCGCCGTCTCAAATGGAAAGCAAGAACACGGTAAAGGGTCCTATTATACTTTTTCAAGTTTAGTTAGTGTGTAATGTTGCTGTTTGGGCATAAAAAAGATCTTCAAGGTCTTTGCAAGAACTACAATGCGTTTTTTACGGATCTTGTGAATTCACAATGTCACTCGTTCAAATAATCTTCGTCTATGGATTGTGCAAAAAAAAGATACGAGGCCTGGTTAGTATGTATTATAATTGGAACTGTTAATAGAAAACACAACTACAATAATACATTTTATGTACTTGCTATGATGTAAATAACTCGCTAGCCTGCTACCTAACATCACAGTATTTATGTAGTGTTTACTGTAGCTTTTGTAAGGTCTGGCTTTTGTATGGCTGTTCACCGCCCCTTTGGAAAATTTGCCATGTTTTTGTGATATTTTTTTAAGAGCTTTTTTGTATTACCATAATTTTCCAACAAATATCATGATTAAATTGTATATAACTTCCTATCTAAAATGTATTAGAAAATACCACTCTGAAACGTCCTGTTAAATCTTTTTGTTGCTTGAAATCCGTTCTGCGTGATCCTCTTGTTTGTTTACATTCATAAGTCTGAACCAGGCTTTAATAGGTTTGAAATTGACGCCATCCTTTATATTCACATCTGAGCAGATGAAACTCGCGGTTATGGTAAGGGGCGTGACATTTTCCGAACATGCGCTAAGCGGTGCCAATCATAACACAAGGCCAGCTAACCAATCACAGCATATTTCAGAAAGAGGGGCTTCATCAAAACAGAAATTAACGGTGTGTTCGATCCAGACTGGGGAGAGAGGTGCTATAATAATGTAAAATATGTGAAAAATAATGTTTTTTGAACAATCAAATATGAAAGTATATTCTAGTACACCCCAAAAACAAAATCAAGACTTTGTAACAGGGCATAATAGGACCCCTTTAAATATTTAATGTAAAACAGGATCACATACTGACAATGCATGCCTTGGTGTATGGTACAGAATATGTCATTATTATAACTGAAAACTCTCCATCTTAACAGCTCGACGATCTTGGTTCAGAACTACATTGCGGTTGACAGGAACATGGGTTGCACCATGCCTTTCAGCTGGAGAATTAAAGATTGTCTAGAGGACCTCTGGGTACATGCTTTGCACCGAGAAGGTATTTTTGCTTAATTGCTTTCCTTTTAATGCTATGTTAAAAGCATGTATAAATCCCCCCCCGAGCAATCAAGCTTATATCAGTGTGGTTAATTTTGTTGGGGAAAAAAAAAAACATTTTCAGTTTTCCCATTCCTTAACTCTTTTATTTACAGATCAAATTAAAAAGTAAACTTTTTCTTTTTCTTTCACCAGGACACTCTCTAAAGCAATTTGAAGAGTTTTTTTGGACGACCCCCTTGGGCAGGTACATCTCCGTAGCATCCCAAGAGATGCAGATGGAGTTTTTCTACAGGTATCTCCAGGATTTCGTCTCCATGACCATGAATGTAATATCGAAGGTGGACCTCGAGGTGAGAGTCAGACCCTTTCAAAGATACATCTGCACATCCAAGCACTTGTTCATGTGTTGACGTGTGTCTGTTTTTACATTTTAGCTCTTGTGTGGAGCCCTTACTTGCAGTGTACATGAGCTTAGAGATGGTGAGGAAGCACATGAGGGTGAAGTCATTTCTCTGCTGTGGGTTCATGCTGCCTACCATCACTTCAAGAACCGAATACAGAACCTCTACCGGATGATCAGTATTCAGCCTCAGATAGCTCAGATGCTGCAAGATAACAAACCTGCAAGAGAGGGCAGAGAACTTGTAAGTGCTTGCAACTTTCTTCTGCTTCAAAGGTTTGCATGAAAACACGTATTACAGGGATTGGGTGTGGATGGTCTTCTTTGGTTCCTTCCCTCTGACCGTCTCTCTGTTTCTCAGGCGTTAGATGCGTATGCTGCTGTGGCCTGTATTGAATACCTGGAGCCCCAGACTCTAGATGGAGATGCTGAAAGCCTGGCCTGGCTCAGGCGTGTGAAAAAGCTGCAGGTGCCGATTGAGCTGGTCTGCTGTGAGGAGAGCGTACGCCACTACGGAGAGAAAAGCAAACAGATGGTCACCCTCATCCAGTGAGTTATTATTAGCTTTAAAATATGTTGTCCTATCATCAGTGTTTTTACATGTAACATGTTATCTGTATATTTTAGTTAGGTAAGACTTTATTTCGACAGTCCACTTTAGACATTCTACTAACTATAAGTAACTTTTCAACTACATGTCAACTAACTGTCATTAGAGTATTAGTAGACTGCCAGCTTTATATCTGCTAACACTTTATTTTATTGGTCCCCCAACAGACATTCAACTGACTATAAGAAACTTGGCGACTACAAGTCAACTTATTCTCCTAACCCGAACCCTAACACCTAACCATAACCTCACAGTCTACTATAATATACTAATACTCTAATGAGAGTTAGTTGACATGTAGTTGAAAAGTTACTTATAATTAGTAGAACGTCTAAAATGACTATCGAAATAAAGTGTAACCTTTAGTTATATTTATTGGTAAATGGACTGCATTTATATAGCGCTTTCACAGACCCAATGGCCACCAAAGCGCTTTACATTTGCCTCACATTCACCCATTCACACACACTGTTCTTCTCAGTCTATTTGTGTGGGACTCGCTCTGTACCTGACTTTTCCAGGTCTAGAAATCCCACTTGCCTCATATATCCCGGTTTTCTGTAGGAACCACATAACCTTTTTTTTTTTTTTAACAAAAAAAACAGTTGTTAAGGGGGTAAAATAAAATAAGAAATATCTTGATTTTTGTGTTGTTGTTTTTAGCTTATTGTAAACTTGTTTTATTGTATTTTAAGTCAACTTAAGGCCCCCTTGTATGTTTGCTGAGGCCATTCCTACTAAGTATTTATTATTTATACCTGCAGTTCAGTTAATGAAGAAGCAGGTCACATACATAAAATGTACATGATAATTGTACATGCATGTGTCAAAGTGGACGGGGCCATCTGACTTGATGCTGCTGTAAATGTTACATTATTTTGTATTGTGTTTTTGTGTGTGAGTGATTTTCTTCTATTCTATTATGAATTTCACTTATATTTAAATTCTTCCATAGATTCAAAATTTACTTACAATTATATATCCTGTTTGCTGTCTCATTTGGGAATTGGAATTTTCAAGGCATTCTCAGTTCAGAATCAGATCATTTACTGTACTTTGTAATTATCAATATTATCATGTATAATCATTTGCATCATTGTATTATACATTTTCAGACAAGGCTGGCAGCGCATTTACTCTCTGGCCTTGTTTGTGGAGCACATGCTTCTGGGTGTTGGAGAGCTGCAAGTGAAACTCAGGCCACTGGTTCTGGAACACACTCGACGCCTAGCACAAGTGAGTCCACTTACACTCCTTCCTCAAGCTGAAATGAAACTCCTGAAGGTTTTTAGTGTTTATCAATACTCATCTGTTTGCTAAAGGTCCTCGAGAAGAACTCAGACCTGAAAAAGAAGCAGCCGTTTGAGGCAGTGATCACCGTACTCAAAGCCTGCAAAGATGAAGCATCTCAGAGCATTTTTAGGTTCGATTTGATATTAGTTATTCTTTTTTTTTTTTGTCAAAGGATTTAGTAAGAGGCTGCTATTACAGGATTTGGGGGATTTGTCTCTAGCTACATTTACATAGACACCCTTTGTTTCAGAATGAAATCATTCCCATTGATGAATCCAAACGTAGTGTTTACATGAACGCTAAGTAAAGTGATCAGGTTGATGTGTCTTCAAATGGGATTTGATCTTTTGACATGTGCACACTGAAGAGATTCAGAGAAATGTTTAGTAATACTTTATTTTTCATTGTCCTTGTTGCATATGTTACATGTACTTACCGTGGTAATAACTGTAAATAATGCATAATTACATGAAATTAAGCCTCAACCAAAAGCTAATCAACTAATGTTGTTGCTTACTCAGTACTTAAATATATAATTACACTGTAACAATGACACCTTTAAAATAAAGTGTAACCAAATGTTTCAACCACCCCTTAACTATCCGGATGAAATTTCAGTCGGATTTGGCCAATTCATTCTGATTGACGTGGTTCCATGCAACTTTTGTTTGGATTGTGCTTACAAACAGATTATATGGGTCCATGTAAACACAGCTTCTGTTTGTTTACCCAGGTTTGGCATCCAGCTTTGTCCAGTGTGCATGGGAGACCCTTGGGACCCTTTGAGTCTGCCGTGTGACCACATCTACTGCCTGACCTGCATCAAGCAGTGGCTGGTGCCCGGTCAGATGCACTGCCCTCTGTGTGTGCAGGAAGTGCCTGATGACTTTGAGCTCAAAGCTTCTGAGAAAATACGGTAATCTAATAGTTGTATGTGCTTAATATTCAACAATATTATTGATCTCCTGCATTGGCAGCATTATATGAGAACTGAACCTAGCTGGATAATGACATCACGGTTTTCTCCAGAGCGGCTATATATATATATATATATATATATATATATATATATATATATATATATATATATATATATATATATATATATATATATATATATATATATTAGGGCTGTCAGTTAAATGCGTTATTAACAGCGTTAAAACAAACCCATTTTAACGCGATTAATTTTTTTTATGGCTAGATTAACGGTCTTTTTGGCCTAGCAAACTTTGTCGTTTTTTTCTCATGCTTTTGGAACAGGACGCGGCATGGGCGCCAGGACGCCACACACACCGCGGTCAAAATTCAAAATAGTTCAACTTTTGCAGCTGTGACGATTACAGCACGGCATGCGCAAAGTTTTGAAAACTGGCGTAGCGCCGCGCATTCTACGTCCTGTGTGAAAGCACTGGATCTAGCTAGACTGGAAACCACACACTTTTTTGGGCGTGCGAGCCGGCCAAATAATAGGTTAGGCTAACGTTACGTTTTGAGTGGATGACGAGCGCGAGATGCCGAAATGGATGCCAATAAGATTCTGAATTGAAATTTTACTTTCAAAAAGTTGCCAAATGGTCCCATTGACAAGACCAAAGTGATCTGTGTGTTTTGTCGTTGTGAACTAAGCTATCATCATCGCAGCACGTCCAGTCTGAAATACCACTTGATGGCCAAACACACACACACACACACATCTAATGCGCATTCTCCGCCCCCTCGTCAATATCAGGACCTCGTCACAGTATTTATTTCACTTTTATTGATGGACAGTGGTACATATATTACAAACTGTGACGCTATTTTCTTCTAGAAAAACTTTTTTGCATTATTTTCCTGTTATCTCTGTAAAGCTGCTTTGAAACACTCTGTATATATAAATAAAGCTGACTTGACTTGACTTGTGCTGAATAGTTGTGCTTTATCTTTCTGTTTGCATGTACCTCTCAATGTCAGTCTAAAAGATTGTGTGCTTGTTTTGGTCATTAGGGGTCTCATCAATCAAAACCAGAAGTTCAGAATGCGATGTAATGCTTTCTTCATTGATCTGGTGTCCAGCGTGTGCTTCAAGGACAACACTCCTCCCAGCAGAGACATCATTCTCCACCTGTTGTCTCTTCTGATGGTCGAGTCCGGCTCGCTCCCTCAGATCAGAGGTACGTCTGGTATTAATGTGTGTGTGTGTGTGTGTGTGGAGGAATAAATGAAAAATGATTAGAACGCTGTTCCTCATGCTCTCAGGGCAAGACCGCAGGTTCTTGACTAAGGCTCTTTCTCCCTTCGATGAATCTGTGGATAATAATCCAGTGGTGCGTTCAGTGGTGCTGAAACTCCTGCTCAAATACAGGTGAGTGCAGCACATACCCTTACGCAAAGAAAACATATTTCAATATACACTCACCTAAAGGATTATTAGGAACACCTGTTCAATTTCTCATTAATGCAATCATCTAATCAACCAATTGCATGGCAGTTGCTTCAATGCATTTAGGGGTGTGGTCCTGGTCAAGACAATCTCCTGAACTCCAAACTGAATGTCAGAATGGGAAAGAAAGGTGATTTAAGCAATTTTGAGCGTGGCATGGTTGTTGGTGCCAGACGGGCCGGTCTGAGTATTTCACAATCTGCTCAGTTACTGGGATTTTCACGCACAACCATTTCTAGGGTTTACAAAGAATGGTGTGAAAAGGGAAAAACATCCAGTATGCGGCAGTCCTGTGGGCGAAAATGCCTTGTTGATGCTAGAGGGCAGAGGAGAATGGGCCGACTGATTCAAGCTGATAGAAGACCAACTTTGACTGAGATAACCACTCGTTACAACCGAGGTATGCAGCAAAGCATTTGTGAAGCCACAACACGCTCAACCTTGAGGCGGATGGGCTACAACAGCAGAAGACCCCACCGGGTACCACTCATCTCCACTACAAATAGGAAAAAGAGGCTACAATTTGCAAGAGCTCACCAAAATTGGACAGTTGAAGACTGGAAAAATGTTGCCTGGTCTGATGAGTCTTGATTTCTGTTGAGACGTTCAGAGGGTAGAGTCAGAATTTGGCGTAAACAGAATGAGAACATGGATCCATCATGCCTTGTTACCACTGTGCAGGCTGGTGGTGGTGGTGTAATGGTGTGGGGGATGTTTTCTTGGCACACTTTAGGCCCCTTAGTGCCAATTGGGCATCGTTTAAATGCCACGGCCTACCTGAGCATTGTTTCTGACCATGTCCATCTCTTTATGGCCACCATGTACCCATCCTCTGATGGCTACTTCCAGCAGGATAATGCACCATGTCACAAAGCTCAAATCATTTCAAATTGGTTTCTTGAACATGACAATGAGTTCACTGTACTAAAATGGCCCCCACAGTCACCAGATCTCAACCCAATAGAGCATCTTTGGGATGTGGTGGAACGGGAGCTTCGTGCCCTGGATGTGCATCCCACAAATCTCCATCAACTGCAAGATGCTATCCTATCAATATGGGCCAACATTTCTAAAGAATGCTTTCAGCACCTTGTTGAATCAATGCCACTTAGAATTAAGGCAGTTCTGAAGGCGAAAGGGGGTCAAACACAGTATTAGTATGGTGTTCCTAATAATCCTTTAGGTGAGTGTATATGGTCAATGTATTAAATTGTTTAATATATTGAAAAATATACAGAATTATATATTTCGTTCATATATTGAATAATACATAAGGAATTGCAACTAATGTCCATTCACATGAGTTACTGTAACTCAATTGAGTTATATTTCTGCTACACAAATTATTTGAGTTGAGTTTCCAAGGAAAGTTTTGTTGGTATTACTTAAGGTGCATGTTGAAAACACAAATTAGTTGAGGTCAAAATACTCAATTCTGATGATGGAAGTTGCCTCAATTTTTTTGAGTTTCACCTAAGGCAATTAGTTTCAGTATAAAAAATATTGCCTTAATTTCTCAATTGTTATTATAATTATTAATACTATTATTAGGTAACAACATCAGCAGTTTAAAGACATTAAATTCATAAGCACACCACAAGACACTTCTTTTTAAATCTAGTTATTGAACTATTCTAATACACAGAATACAGTTGCAGAAAGAAAGTGAGGAAAGTTTAGGAGAGTGAAATGATGAAATCCCATGTTTCTTGCAATGTATGCAATTAGTAGGACTTGACCTGAACGATCCATCAGTCATTAATTCAGCCCTTGCATTGAGTGTTCAATGAGGCTATAACTTTCTTAATGCACCAGTTCAGCGAGAATCTGGAGGCATTACTAGCGTTTCCTAGATTGCGTCTTTGAATGGGGATTTCCTTCTGTGTTGTTTGTTGATTCGCTGGAGATCTTTTCGGATCTGGAGTGACATCTTAGGAAGGGTCAGTCTGAATGGAGCGGAGTCTCTGCAGTTTGAGGTTGTAGTTTAAGGCAACAAAATACTGTATTGAGTCATGGACTGAAGCTTTGGGGCAAAATAAGAAAAGGAAGAAAAGAAGTGAAATGAGACTAGATGAGTTATTTCTTCATGATGCATTTCAGCTTAACCTTAGTCTTAGACTCAGTCTAAACTAAACTAAACAATTAGACATTGCCTTTGGTTCAGGTGTAACTATTTCTACCAAACTACCAAATAGATGAACTACCAAATAGTTACTCAAAAGGACATAAACAATTATTGGGGGTTGTGGACATGATTTAGAATTATGCAATGAAATATTTGATTTATAAGTCCTTCTAGCATTGCTTTGGAATTATCTGATGCATTTTGATATTTAAAGGCCGTTTTTGCGGGTTTTAGTGAGGATTTCAGTCCTGTGTTCAAGAGGTCAATACAAGGGTCTGTTTTAGGTCTCTGTCTTGGGAATCACCCACCAGGGACGTGCGGTCAGGGTAGGCAGGGTAGGCAGTGCCTCACCAAAGGAAATGTTGACATTACATTTATTAATTCCAAGAGCTTTATTAATTCACCACATTATTAATTGCATTTATTTTATTCCAAATATTAATTTTTGTAACAAAAAAAATCAGGAATACTCATATAATTCTCCTTTTGCCATAGTTTGCTCCTAAAAACCATTGTTTCATGCGGGAAATTCAAGGCCATGGCCATTGAGGCAGAGGTTCGCAGTGCCTCTTTGGTCCATAGAACGTAGTTTACGGAGATTTGCGCATGCGCAGTCAGTTCCCATGCTGTCTTGAATGATCAACGTTGAGGCAGAGACCGAGACTGCTTCATATCACGTGATTCACTCGCTCTCACTCGATTGCAGCGGCAAATTACGCCCCTGTGAATATGCCACATTGATAGGTCACAGCCTACCCATGACAAGACTTCACCGCACGTTACTGTCACCCACCTTTAGTGTTTTCCTTGTGAGACTGAAGATGTGCCATCTCCGATCCCATTTGTCTTTGTTAAACTGCCTAGTAACAGTTGATATTTTTAATAGTTAGTTGATATTTTTAATAGTTATTTGTTTCAAAGTCATGGAGGAATTTGTTCGTTAGTAGTCACATGAAAGGATCTTCTGATTTCATGGTCATTAGTGTTGATTTGTAATTCGGGTTCTGATCAAGTCATTACTGTCTGATAGAAATATATTTTCTATGATTAAGGCTACCCGTCTTACACATTTATATATGTATATAATAATCACTGTCTTTTCCTATTTCAGCTTTGATGATGTGAAGGACTATCTCCAGCGGCATCTGACAGAGGTTGAGCGAAGCAACATCATCGAGGAGACTGATAAAACTGAGCTTTATTCCTTGTACATAAACTGTTTGGAGGTGT
The DNA here is from genome assembly GCA_031834385.1 of Semotilus atromaculatus. Classification (NCBI taxonomy): domain Eukaryota; kingdom Metazoa; phylum Chordata; class Actinopteri; order Cypriniformes; family Leuciscidae; genus Semotilus; species Semotilus atromaculatus. The sequence goes on from JAULUF010000050.1 coordinate 19,303,913, forward strand.
GTATATCACTGCCCTCACCAACTCAGTTCGCTTGCCATATTTTACAGCTTAGTTGTAGTTTTCTAGTTTCTCTCTCTGCATATTCTAGGCTTTCTCTTAGAAGAGGTATTGGAAGAGTTTACATGTTTGCTGAAAACTTTAATGCTTTTCCTTCACAATCCACAAACTCACTTATTTAATTTCAAAATCAAGCAATATTTAGATTTTAGTCTATGCAAACAATAATTTCAGTCTAGTGTGACTGTTAGTGTAAGTGTATTTCGTAATTTAAGTATGACCCTAACCAAATTTTGTGACGTTTATGATTTAAGATGTTAAAATGTAAAGAGAATGTAAGTTCTAAAGAAATGTAATTTTTTGGTAGTGCGTGCAATTAAAATTAACTGGTAACACTTTACAATAAGGTTCATTAGTTAACAGTAATTAACTACATTAGTTAACATATACTAAGAATGAACAATACTTCTACAGCATTTATCTTAGTTATTATTAATTTCAACATTTACTAATACATTATTAAAATCGAAGGTTGTATTTGTTAACATTAGTTAATGCACTGTGAACTAACATGAACTAACAATGAACAGCTGTATTTTTATTAACTAACATTAACAAATATGAATAAATACAGTAACAAATGTATTGCTCATTGTTAGTTCATGTTACTAATGTAAACTAATGAACTAATGAAGTGTTACCAATAAACTTGCATAGCATTTTTGTTACTTCTATAAGAATCTGTATTAAAGCACCGATATGTGGCGTAAGTGTGGTTCTGTACAGTAAGTCCCTCCTGTGTGTGCAGGACTCGATGTACGACCGCACACAGTGGCACTCTGCGGCGGAGCAGCAGGCCTGTTTGCAGGAGGAGACACACTTTCTGCTGGAGTTCGCTGGCTCTGACTCTGTGTCTGCACACACCGCGTCTATCGAGCACCTGCAGCGGGTGGCCAGGGTCCGGCTGGGCCTGGATGTGGCCGCTGACCTGCTGGTCAACAGAGGTGCTTTAATAATCATTTTAATAAATGCAAATAAATGCTGTTCATTAAACTTTCTATTGAAGGTGCATTGTGTAATATTTAGGAGGATCTGTTGACAGAAATGCAATATCATATACATAACTATGTTTTCAGTGGTGTATAAAGACCTTAAACCGTTATGTTATATTACCTTAGAATGAGCAGTTTCTATCTACTCACACATCGACATGTTTCTACAGTGGCCCTGAATGGACAAACACGTTTCGTCACTATGTTGTTCTTCGTGCAAAGAAACTAGCTAAAGTCAGCGAATAAAACACTGAGACAATGATGAATAAGTAACAATAATATTCGCATATTTGAATAATTAAGTAATCCTAATTTCTTAATTTATCTTTGTAAAGAAACCTCTTTGCTTAACTGGCTACTCTCTGCTGTCTCAGACGACGACATCACTTCCTGTCGGCCACCGACCGTAACTTCTGTTGGGTGTAATTCACAACATCACCACTAGATGCCGCTAAACATTACACACTGCACCTTTAATTCATTTAGTGCCTGACATGTGCTGTGTCTGAAACCGCTCTCTCGTTCACTCATTCACTAATCCCTATATAGTGTATGGCATTTGAGTGCACTATATCTGCAAGGAGTGAACGAAATGAAGTGAGTGAATTCGGACGCTGACGTTTACACTGTGCGTCGGAGAGCTGGAGCTGTCGCAGAAAAGGCTTCGTCACACGTAGTGATAAAACTCATTTTATCTTACATGTTACTTACTTAATGAAATAATATTAACAACAATAACAATCATAATGACTTTATTTTGTAATTATATATACCTTCGTGCCAGCTTTGTAGTTTCATCGATTGAAATTGTAACTCTCACGCTCACAGATGACGTGGTCGTTGAGCGCCCTCAGGCGACCGTTATTATATTTGAATGAATACGCACCTACAGATGATTAACGGATATTTTTCAAATCATCCACCAAATTATCACCTCTTCCTTACAGTTTAACGAATTAACAACAATGCTACAAATTATTAAAACACCTGGCTGTTAGTAAAACTGTGTTAATTCCTAAATAATATATTTTAATAAAAAAATAATATAGGCTACCTATATAATTTTCCTTATTAATATAAAATTCATTTTAAAATTCATCTAGGCCTATATAATATTGTCTCAATATTTTATTGTTTTATTCAAGTAATGATTAATAAAAAATACAAATAAATGTTAAAGCAGAAATAAGAAAGCTGTAAAGTAATCTCTGGTTTAAACTTGCTCGGCATTGGATTGTGGGAAATAGTGCTTCAGCAAGTGTACATCGTATGTACACTCTAATTTAGAGAGCATTGTGGGTAAAAGTAGTGCACAAATGTAGGGAATGATGTCGTTCACTAAGAATTCGGACACCACTACAAAATGGCCGACACCCGATATAGTGGATAGGGAGCGGTTTCAGACACAGCCATGATCTCACCAACCCTGTCAAGAACATATGTGCCAAGTCACATTTTTTCACCCAAAAATCGACTGTTATATTTTGCATAAAGAAAATGAACCTTCTTTTACGACCTTCTTTTTTTCTGTTAGTATTGATATTGGATTTCTCGTTTTAGGTGTACATGATGATCCTTCGGCTTCCGGCCCAAAGTTTTTGAACAGTGTGGTGGACCTGTGCCGCCGGAGCAGGAACGACTGGTACAGGGTTTACCTCATCAGAAAGATCTGCAGTCTTCAGGGGGTCGAGTATGTCCAGAAACTTCTGCCACAGGAACGCTTCAGGTGGCTGTTTCCTCAGGAGATCCTCGAGTCGGTGGGTTTTAGTTGAATTCATTTCATAATGCTGATATGAGCATTTGTGCTTTAACCGATAAATTTATTTCTCTCAGGATCAAGATGACAGCCAGATTGACCAGTATCTAGCATGTGGAATGGACTACAAAACTATTAGAGATGCCGTAGCCAAAGCCATGCTAGATTGCAACATGAAAGGATTACAGAAAGCCATAGAGGTATTTATTTACTCCTTTACACACACACACACACACACTCTCACACAGTTAGACACAACACGTTGAGCATGATAACCAATCACACATATATCTGTTGATGTTTGAATTAAATGTTGTTCAGTACTCACTGGCTGAATTCTGCAATCTTATGAATTATTTTAGCGTAAACATTATAACTAATCACACGTTTCTGTTGAGCTTATGAATGCAATGGCCAATTGGAGGTATTCATACGAGTCCCAGCTGAAAACATAATCAATATCAAGAGCAATAATCGACTATCATGATTTTGATCATGATCATATTATTGCAGCCCTACCCAGTAATTAGTTTCTGTTTTTTAATCTGATAATTTATATACTTTTATGTAGGCTATTTGCATTATGCATTTGTTGTGTTAACACATTTATACCACCTTTTACAATCTTTTAAACAATCATACAGTCAAACATACTGTCAAAAGTTTGGAAATGTTACAGTTTTGTAATGGTTTTGAAAGAAGTCTCTTCTGCACTCCAAGGCTGCATTTATTTAATCAAAAATACAGTAAAAATAGTAATATTGTGATATATTATTAAAACTGTAATTTATTCCTGTGGTGACAAAGCTGAATTTTCTGCATCATTACTCCAGTCTTCAGTGTCACATGATCTATAATATTCATTAACAGTGGGAATGGGAAAACAGTGATACCATTCAACAGGTAAAATTAAAAAGAGATAAATGAATACTTTTAATCAAGTGACAGTGAAAACATTTATAATGTTACAAAAAGGTTTCTATTTAATAAATACTTTTAAAAAATGTAATAAATAAATGTATTGAATGCTGTTCATTGATCTTTCTATGTCAAAGAATCCGGTAAAAAAAAAAGTATCACCTTTTCCACAAAGATGTTAAGCAACACCACTGTTTTCATTATTGATAATAATCATAAATGTTTCTTGACCAGCAAATCCTCATATTAGAGTGATTTCTGAAGGATCATGTGACACTGAAGACTGGAGTAATGATGCTGAAAATACAGCTTTGATCACAGGAATAAATTACACTTTAACATGCAGTATATTTATATTTCAATTTGTATAAATTTTTTGAAATATTACTGTTTTTACTGCATTTGTGACCAAATAAATGCAGCATTGGTGAGTATAAGAGACTTTTTTCAACAAAATTAAACATTTTTATTGTTTCCAAACTTTGGACAGGTTCTGTAAATGTCATGGCAGTTGCAGTTTCTGTTCCACCTTTGCAGTGTGATGATGGCTTTTGTCGATGTTGGATACATTTGAATTGGTTGCATATAGTTCTTTGATTGATTAAAGTAATTGGTTAAATTCAAGTAAAAGAGAGTACAGATACATTTAATGTAGTAATTATAAAAATTGTCCCTGGATATCAGATTGGCCCTTGATAGAAAAGTTTATTTCTGACCCTGGCAGTGACCATTAACAGTTTCAGTTCAGTAACATGTGAAGTCCCAGTTGGGTTATGATGCCCCATTAGACAGTAGTGAGGCGGTTCATTAGGGATTGCAACGGAGCAATTATGTCCTCTACATGAACACTGTAATTAAATGCTTATTATGCAGTCAAATTCTTGGCATTTCTCTTCCTCACTTTGTTAAACTGCTTTATCAGTGCCGATCTGTTGACTTTCGAAACATCTTTGTTTGAAGGATTGCCACTGTACACCCATGAAGAAAGCTGTTTATCTGCTAATGGCTTTGTTCAGAGAAGTCACCTCGCTGTACAGAAGTGCAAACAAAAACATGCACCCTAAACCTGAGGTAAAAACACCAACAACAATCTGTAAAAGTTCTGCTTCATCATCTTGGAAGAATGAAAAGTTCTGCTTCATCATTTTTTTCAGTATTACACAGATTAATACTTCGACACATGACTGTGTTTAGGCATGATCAGAAACTTGATAAATGTATATCCCTATGCCTGATATTCATGTTGTGTTTGTTTTCTGTAGCAATGCGCCGGCCTTGGAGGTTTTATCAGAGGCTCGGACATCTTCGTCAATGATGAGATGCGAGTGTTTGCTGAAGCGCTGGTGAATAATCGACTGCATGCTCTGCGTATTCAAGCGCAGACGTCAGGCAGAGAGTTTGTGCTGATCGAGGTCACAGTTCACATGGCTGCAGTCCTGCTGTGTGGAAATCTGCCTTTACTGCAGCCACTGCAGCGACTGGCACTGTCCCCAAACAACATGATGGTACAAGCCCTTCACGCCATGACATCATGGAGTCACATGGTGACAGGAATGTGACCGAGTTGTGATATTTCTGTCATGTTCTCCTCACAGGCTTCATTCATCCCAACTATGCCTGATGACATGTTGGTTGTTGCCCAGCAGGCCATGGGACAACTTTATTGGTATTGTAAGTGGCAAATTCTATAGCACCACCACAGAACACACATATACACAAGATCCAGTGACATGCAAAACTCAAGACCTGTCAAAATTAATGTTAGATATAGATAGTTCTAGATATTAGCCGAAAACCATTGGAAGCGCTTCAACCATATAATAATAATAATTTGTTACATTTATATAGCGCTTTATCTGTGACCTCTAAGTGCTTTACAAGGAAGGGGGGAATCTCCTCAACCACCACCAATGTGCAGCATCACCTGATGATGCGACGGCAGCCATATTGCACCAGTACGCCCACCACACACCAGCTTACTGTGGAGAGGAGACAGAGTGATGAAGCCAATCAGTATACGGGGATGATTAGGAGGCCATGATGGACAGAGGCCAATGGGCAGATTTGGCCAGGATGCCGGGGTTACACCCCTACTCTTTCCAAAGACATCCTGGGATTTTTAATGACCACAGAGAGTCAGGGCCTCGGTTTAACGTCTCATCCGAAGGACGGTGCTCTTTGACGGTATAGTGTCCCCGTCACTACACTGGGGCGTTAGGACCCACACAGACCACAGGGTGAGCACCCCCTGCTGGCCTCACTAACACCTCTTCCAACAGTAACCTGGTTTTCTCATGAGGTCTCCCATCCAGGAACTGACCAGCTCAGCCCTGCTCAGCTTCAGTGGGCAACCAGTCTTGGGCTACAACCATATTCATACGAATAAAATGAATATACAACCATATTCAGCACGAATAAAATGTTTATTGTAATGTTTGATGTCCCTCTAGTGGACAGAACGTGTAACAACAACCACATGCTATAGTGGCATTGGCGATCCATAAGCCTGTGTAATGTCGTAAATATTAATAATAGGATTAATTTGAGCATTTACATATTCAAATATTATTAATATTAATTTATTAATTATATTTGTAAGCGCTTTTCTGAATACTCAGACACTTTACATAGAATCATAAAAGCAACAAAAACATCATAAAAGCAACAAAAACATGAATGGGATGCAGATTTTAAATAAAATAAGGAATGGAATTCGAATAGTATTATAGAGGAAGAATAACAGCCCTACTTTACACCACTGCATACACGACGATGTTTGTATGGTTGTCATTGAATGGAACGCTAAATATAATTTTGTCTTTAATAAGATTTTCCCAATTAATAGGCAAGAATAAATTCTAGTGTCCTTCTTGATTCCTGTTCTTTCCGACAATAAAGCACTTGAATGCGACGAGCTCGTAATGACGACTTCAGAAGTGGGAAAGCAGGACATTTCCGACAGCACGTGAAGGCAACATTATTTACAGAATCAAATTCCACGAAAGTTTCCTATGATTATGTATAATTACTTGTGGTAGAATATAGAACTGTTTTTCCAATCCATACCACTGCTGTAATGTGACATTGTTTGGAGTGAAAATAGATATTCAAAAAAGAGTGGAAAAGAGTTTTGTTTTTTTACTGAAGATTCATTTACAAGACTAGAAACATGTATTTATAAAGTAAAAGGGAAAACCTTTTTGATGTACACATTTTGACTGTTAAGAGTGCATAGACAAACTCAATTCTACTCAGGTGGCAAATTAAATCTCCAAAAATGTCTTTGAGCCAGTAGAATTGATTTAAGCTCTAAAGGTCGGGACATTTTGACAGGTCTTTGACATTGACAAAGCATTCTGATTTGAGGGGATTAGATATTTAAAAAAAATCATTTCCTAATCTGTGTTGTTCTTTTTATCTTGACAGTCTGTCCTAATGGTCATCCATGCACTGTTGGTGAGGTAGGGTCATGTCTTAATTCCTATGATTTGGCTTGTGCATTAACTATTAAGTCACAGAACACAGAATTACATTTAGTCTCAAATTCTCAAATTAAAAATATATGTGTTTTCCTCCTGCATCTGTCCAGTGTGGTCAACCCATGCAGCTGGGTCGCTGTCTAGACTGTAATGCAGAGATAGGTGGCAGCAACCACATCCCTGTTCAGGGCTTCCGTGTCATGCACATACAGTAAGGTTTAGTTTTTCTCTTGCAACGAATGCTTGTTGTTCCTCTTTTATTCTTGCTCGTTTTGGTAAATATAATTTATTACCTGTCTCTCTGAAATATTGATTCTGACTGCATTCTGCAGTTAAATATTTTATATAATAACCTGTATACAGGTAATTGACCATTGTCACATACAGCCAATGTTCTACCAACTTGGTTATATACTATATAAGTATAAACCTTTGGATTAAATGTTTTTAAGATCATCAGAAACAAATTTAGTTCTAGTTGGTAAATATAAATAGTTTTAAGTAAATGCTTATAAATAGTTGTGTATACAAATGTAATTGTGCCCTAGTATGAATTTCTGGTAACACTATAATAAAGTTCAGTTTGTTAACATGCATCATGAACTATTATACTACAGGGCTGTTGAATGCTTGATTCTGATTGGTTGAGAACGTTCTAAGGTGTGCAATTATTTTCAGGGAAACGCACGGCTAAAGTAGTTCCAGCAGGTCTTGACCGCATTACAGTTCCATATCACTTCGCGTAGTCAACTGTAATAACGGAAAATAGGATACAATTCATAACAAGATAAACATGTAGCCACATGCGCTTGATCTGCCTTTTTCAATGTCTAACTTCACAATAATTGGAAACATGCAGTTTAATTTTAATAAATAAAGTATAGTCCTATCTATAATCAATAGAAAATTAAACTGAATAGCCTAGGCCTAGCCTATAATAAATTTATAGTCCCGCTGCACGGGTTTTCGTAATTATTGCAGATAATAGGCTATAACAAATAAATAATTATTGATAGGCCTATACTTGTTAAAAGGACTTTGTGTTTCATTTATTAGGCTAGTCTACTGTCAATATTAGAAAAAAAAACAAAAAACATGAACAAACTAATTAAAACGAATTTAATTAATAAATAAATAATAATATTGACGCACATAGCCTATGCTTCTCTCCCTCTCTCTCTCTCTCTCTCTCTCTCTCTCTCTCTCTCTCTCTCTAATAACTGCATAAAGCCGGGGACACACTTATAGGCCTACTGTAAGGCCCTTTATGAATGTAATTTATTATGATTGATCATGCCCAAACGCGCGTGTTCAGCGCGTTCAGTCTGTGATCGCAGTCTGGGTTTAACATCTGCTGCAGTCGATGGAAACAGTCAAAGAATGTTTCAGCCAGTCGTTGAGTGATAGCAGAGAAGCAGACTAATGCTGGGGACACCTCCGTTACTAACTCTAAAATGACGTTTTGGAATTAGCAACGGAGGCATGGGATTAGATGCGCAGGAAATTAGTTCTACATACAAGAGCGTTTTAATGACAAAAACTTTACAAACGTCTTGAAATACATCATTTGAACAATGTTTCGAGGTGTGGTAACTGTAGTATAAGCGGAATCATTGACTTCAGGCCGTTGAATTATTATAAAAATAATGCACACCGAGGTGTAACGGCCACTCCGCTTCGCGTCGTGACCGCATTACCACCTCGGGTGTGCATTATTTTTATAATAATTCAACGGCCTGTCGTCAATTATTCCTTACACAATGGACAATGAAAAAATGTTTCTATCATTTCTTAATATAGGTTATTATTAATTTATTAATATAATGTTGTTCTTTGTTATTCTTGTCTGTTCATAATACATTTACTAATGCAAATGTATAAAACTTTTTAGGCCTGGTTTCACAGACAGGGTTTAGATTAAGCCAGTATTAATTGGAGCATTTAAGTAGCTTTAATAAACATTCCTTAGAATAAAATATTACTGGTGTGAATCTTGAGACAAAACAATGGCACTGACATTTTTTAAGATTTGTCAGTGCAAGTTGTTTCCGTTAAAACAGCTCAAACATTTTAGTCCGGGACTAGATTAAGCCTTGTCTGTGAACCCGGGTGTTAGAGGTAATTGTTTAAGCAGTTTTTCATTGAATTTGAGGCTCTTGTTCCTCTTTGCAGAGGGGACCGCACTAAGTCGGGACACATTCTGGGCGACGCACAGCGCCGTGATCAGCCTGACATGCAGGACACTAAGAACATGTCTCCGGCCCCCTTCGCTCTCCTCAGACTGCTCACACACATGTCCATGCTGCTGGGAGCTCAAAACAACCCACAGGTGTTGCATTCTGCCTGCCATGTTTTTTTGGGGGGTTTTTTATGTATTTTTTAGGGCTGTCAGTTAAACGCGTTATTAACGGCGTTAACCCAAACCCATTTTAACACGATTAATTTTTTTATGGCGAGATTAACGGTCTTTTTGGCCTAGCAAACTTTGTCGTTTTTTTCCCATGCTTTTGCAACAGGACGCGGCATGCGCGGCGCTGCGCTATGAAACCCATTCATTTCATTTCATTCATTTGACCGCACACACCGCGGTCAGAATTCAAAATAGTTCAACTTTTGCAGCTGTGACGATTACCAGCGCGGCATGCAAAAAGTTTTGAACACTGGCATAGCGCCGCGCGCATTCCGCGTCCTGTGTGAAAGCTGGATCAAGCTAGACAGGAAACCACACACTTGTTTGGGCGTGCGAGCCGGCCAAATAATAGGTTAGGGTAACGTTGCGTTTTGAGTGGATGACAAGCGCGAGACGCCGAAATGGATCCCAATAAGATTCTGAATTGAAAGTTTACTTTTAAAAAGTTGCCAAATGGTCCCATTGACAAGACCAAAGTGATCTGTGTGTTTTGTCGTTGTGAACTAAGCTATCATCATCGCAGCACGTCCAGTCTGAAATACCACTTGATGGCCAAACACACACACACACACATCTGATGCGCATTCTCCGCCCCCTCGTCAATATCAGGACCTCGTCACAGTATTTATTTCACTTTTATTGATGGACAGTGTTACATAGTGTGAGAGATTATTTGCTCCAAGTGAGAATGTTTTAGTGTGAGATTGAACACAGTATTGTCAATGTTGTTTTCAATACAAAAAACATTTGCACAAAGCAAGCCGATCCACTTTTCCATGTTGATAAGAGCATTAAAATGAGAAAAAATAATGGGACAAAAAGAAATCAAGAGACATTTTGAATAGATAAAAATGTGCAATTAAATTGCGATTAATCGCGAGTTAACTATGACATTAATGCGATTAATCGCGATTTAAATATTTTAATCGTTTGACAGCACTAGTATTTTTAAATATTTATGAAAGTATGCTTATTTTGTTTTTGAGTATCGATACATGCAGGGCTGCTAACTCTCACATGAGACTCTTTTCTCATGCTCTCACGCCACACATCCATTTTCTCACGCAAAGAAGACACTGACACCGACAGAAAAGGAGGGTTACTTTGATATGAAACAACGTCTCAGTGTTCCAATTATGTTAATTTTATTACGAAATTCAAACAATAAATACTGTTTTGGCGCTCTTAAACATGACAGATCGTTGTAGCGCCTCAGTTGCGGCATGTGAACTGATCATCTCTTCCTCTTTACTACTAGTTAATAGAAAATAAACACAAATGAACATTAGAAGGTGAAAGATACAGTGTGTGTTGGAAAGTAAATGTTGAAAGATACAGTACAACTTACCGAAATGTAACGTCACATGTAATTGATCAATCAGTGTTTCAAACGCGAAAAGACGTCGATAAAACAGCTGGAACAATCAGTCTATGTCACGTACTGTTACATTTACCTCAGGAAAGCCATTTAATGAACATAGCATGTTAGTTAGCTAGAAAAATTAACTATAGAGAGGAGTGTTTTGCTAAATATATGCACTATATTACATGTTTATTATATTTTTACTTTATCATTCAAATATTATAACATTATTATTATAAAAACCGCATTATATTAATTTGAGTTCTTCATTTAAACCTCTAATAATAATAATACCAGCTGACGTGGCTCCCATATGTTTACAGCATTAAGTTGAGAGATTTGCTCCTTGACAAAAATTCACATGTAGCTACTGTACCTGATATTTATCCAAATTAATCGATATTGAATCAAGATTGCAAGCTTATGAATTGGAATCGTGAAATTTGTGTCAAGCACTAATAAAAACAGTATCCTACCAGTTATTGTACCATGTAAACAACTAAACTTAATGAAATTGTTTAGTTACCAAACAATCACAATACACTTATTATGATGCAAGTTTTTTTACACCCCCCCCCCCCCATGCATAATACTTACTTGATGCTAAACTCAAAAGTTGGCAGCGCTGTACATGTGAAGCATCTCAGTTATCTCTCAGACAACTCCATCCAAACACTCATGCGTTTGAAGAACTGAGGAGTTGCTCATCTCATATTTGTGCATGTTTGTGTCTAGAGTGTTGTGCATATCATCAAGCCTGCAGTGCTGGATCCTGGTCCGTTCCTGATGGCCCATCTTCTGAAGGACATGGAGCAGCTGAGCAGAGCTCTGGGTAAAGGAGTGGATGATACGGTCAGTACTGTCCATTTGACCATCCACAGTCTACTGGAGCCCCATCAGCCCAGCCAGTGTAAGAGCCTCCACTACTCGCTGTACATTTGACAAGTGCCATATTGAGCTCTTGCTTCAGAAGTAAAAAAATTTAACATTTTGTTATTCTAAACAGGGCCTGTTCTTTACGATCAAAACCTTTCCAATAAAGATGCAAGAAATGCATGGGAAACTGCCATGAATACTGATGTCATCGCACATCAGCTGAAGGTAAACATCATGCCATTGTTTAGTAAGTCACAGCACCCAGAATGAATTCTGCAACTTAAAGTTCTTCATTTCTTGGTTCATTTAGTTGTATTTATTATAATGCTTGATTTTTCTATAACTAATTGACAAATTGATTGAAAATTTTAAATAAATAAAAAATCTTTGTTGAGTAGTTTGATCACATAACAGAAAGCAAAAGCTGTGTGGGCGATTCAGAGCCGTTGATTATTTCATTAATGACCTCATTAGTCGAGTACTTCTAATGACCGCTAGATTAGCTGATTATTTGAAATGATTATTAGTTGAAGCTTTCCATTATTTTATTTGTATTTTTCTCTCAGGATTTGGAGCATCAGCTAAAGGAAGTGAACGCATTCGTCCGGGAAGATGAGCGAGTGTCTTCCAACCCGGTGATGAAGTTGACCTTTGGGGAACCAGGGCTTTTCCTGCGCTCTCTGCCAGAGAAATCCCTCATCCATAATTCATCCATCTGGAGCTGCCGGAAGAAGGTCTCGATGTTGAGTCTGACACACATTGTGGAGCAGAACAACGGCCGGGAGACTTTGCCTGTGTTCTGGAGGTTCCTTCAACGGGTAAGATATCCATCAACCAGAGTGTTTCTCTCTCTGTTGAACAACCAGAGACTACAGCTACTTTCTAGATGGATTGTGTATGTTGTGTAGCCAGACTTTTGGCTATTAGCAGAAGGGTTGCAACTGATTGCATTTGATCCGTGATCCGTACAGACCCGACGGTTCGGCACGCATGTGATTCGTGGATATTCTTGAAGAGACTCATACACACAAAACTATGTTAAAATGCCCGTCTCGGCAAGTATTCTCCTAAAAACAGTCGGTAATGTCTGTAGTGAATGTAAACAGTTGAGAAAGAAATCGGTTGTACATTATATCTGTATCCGTTCATTAGGTCTTAAAGTGACAGCAGCCTATAAATATCTGCCGCTGTCTGAGTCATTAACGTTAATCAAACAACAAAACACATCTTTTACAAAGATTAATCTATATGTAATTTATACAGGGAACACTATAGTGTTTAATGATTACATTTCTGTACCTGAATACTGTTAGACATTACATTATTTGTAACTTTGTTATATTGTATTTATCTATACTTGTAATTTGTTTATTTGTTCTTATGTTATTACTGACTGTTCACAGAATATGCCCTCCTTAAGGTTTTTTATTACATGTTATTGATAGCAGTTGATTCTGTAAAGGTAGTTATCCTTATTTTTCTCGATCTCATTGATTCCATTGATTATGGTATTTTATTGTGCCGTTTGGAAGATGTTGGCATTAGGGGAACCGCCTTAGACTGGTTTAAATCATATTTGAAGGATAGATCATTTTCGGTTTGCATTGGAAACTTCCATTCTGCATCATCTAATTTACAATGTGGTGTGCCACAGGGTTCCATACTTGGGCCTTTTTTATTGTCTTTGTACATGTGCCCTTTGGGCAATCGTAAATACAATATCATGTGTCATTGAAATGCAGACGACACTCATAGATCCGAAAGGCTCTCAATCTTTTGATGCACTTGTACTTTAGGTGAGATTAAAGCATGGTTTTGCAAGCAATTTACTTCATCTTAATACCAATAAGACTGAGTGTGTTGTCTTTGGACCCTCTTCTGCCTCTAAGGAAATTATAAGTAGGTTGGACTCTGTCAATAAGATCAGATCATGTCAAGAATTTTGGCGTTATCATGGATTCGGCTTTGGTTTTAGATAAAGAGGTCACTAGTGTTGTTAAGGCTGTTTTATCAACTCAAGCTGAAACCAATTCTAAGCTGAGACAGTTATTCATGCATCACGCATTGATTACTGTAGTTCTTTATATATAGGTATCTCACAGGGTCAATTGTCTCGTCCACAATTAGTGCAAAATGCTGCGGCCAGACTTTTGACTCGTACAAAGAAGGAGAATTACTCCAGTTTTGTTTTCTTTACACTGGCTGCCGGTAAAATTCAGAATTGAGCTTTATGGTTTTTAAAGCGCTGCATGGTATTGCCCCAAAATATAATGTTGACCTTTTGATACCATATTAAATCACAATAAATATTTATACATAAATCTTTTTCCATCTGTGGATGCTTTTAAGTCTAGTTTGAAGTCTTATATTTTTAGTACGGCTTTTAGAACTGATTGAGGGAACCGATTTTAATTTTATGTGTGTGACTGTATGTAATGGCTTTTGTTGTATTATCTATGCTGGTAAGCACTTTGGTCAACGACAGTTTTAAATGTGCTATAGAAATAAAGTTTGTTTTGTATTGTATGTTAACCAACTGTTTGTTTTAGGAAGCAGAGCTTCGGCTGGTGAGGTTCCTGCCCGACATCTTGGCTCTCCAGAGGGATTTGGTAAAGAAGTTTCAGAACGTGACAGACCTGACGTACAGCACCATAGGAGAGTTCCTGCACAGCCAGAGAGCAGGTACGACCCATATCACACATTTAAGAGATCATTGGCCATCGGGTCAGTGTGAGTCATTCATGATTGAGTTATGATAAATGAATTGTTCAATATTTCAGGAAGCTTGCTGATGGTTGATTTACCCATTTCAGCACAAATGTGCTGAGTAATCATGCAAGCATATGCCATTTCTCTGTAAATAAAGATTACGTTCATTGCAAACACAGTGATAGTGTCACGTTTTCATTCGACAGCTTCCCTCTCTGCCTGGTATGAAAAGCGCATAAAAATCTTTTTGTCAACATGGAACCAAATCAGGGTGTCTCTGGCCACCACAGGTAAGCCGACTACTACTTACAGTGGCAAGAATAAAACTGTGAACCCTTTGAAAAGAACTGCATTTCTGCAATGATTACTCATAAAATGTGTTCTAATCTTCATCCAAGTCACAATTATAGACAAACACAATCTGACCTTGTCACCTTTTTCGCCATTGGCTTTTGGCTTGCTTAGTTGTGGACATTTAATTTGATATTTAACAATATTATTTCAACATTATTTTCAACATCCTATTATCTCTGTGAAGCTGCTTTGAAACAATCTGTATTGTAAAAAGCGCTATATAAATAAAGGTGACTTGACTTGACCCAAAAAGTTTTACTTTTTCAAAATTGTATTGAAGACTGTGGTGAGCAGGGCGGCCGAGGGACGTGAGAGAACGTCACGAGACCGGTGTGCTTCACAGGTGCTGCTCATTAGCAATCGCACCACCGGCCTCGCGACGTTCTCTCACGTCCCTCGGCCGCCCTGCTCACCACAAAGACACTGTGAGAGATCATTGACAGAGCAGGCTGGAGTGTTATGACTTCTCCAAAAGATAAATGGAGTCAATTAAGGAGATGAGATTGGAAGTGTGGGTGCTCTGTCCTTTAATGCATTTTTAAGGTATTTTGTGCTATTAATTTAAAGACATGCACAAAGCTGGACAAGGCTACAAATGCATTGCTTAAGACCTGGCTTTTCAATGAATCCGCGGTTAGATTCCCTGTCTACAAATATAGAAAAGTCTGGACTGATTTTTTTATTTCCAGACAGTCTAGACTGATATATATATTTAATATAATGTGAAAATGTGAAAAGGACAGTTGTTTGTACGTTATTAGTTTAGTCAGATTGTATTTGTCTATAATTGTGACGTGGATTTCTGAATGAGGTCTGATCTGAATTTATTTTCAAATTGCCTGTTTAAGACCACTGTAAAGTAATTTCATGGACACAGATGTGTTTTATTGTAATGTTTTATTGTGTGTGTCAGGAGAGCTGAAACTGCCGGCTGACTACACTCAGGAGGATCTGGGTCTGGACGCTGACCTGCAGGTTTTGCTGCCTCAGAGACACGGTCTGGGCCTGTGCTCCACTGCGCTCGTCAGCTACCTCATCACGCTTCACAATGATCTTGTGTACGCTGTGGAGAAACACACCGGAGAGGAGTCTGGGTAAGAGCTTCAGCCGCTGTCCCGTGGCATTCTGGGGTTTGCTAAAGTCACTAGTCGCTGCTCACGTAGGGTTATTGAAACCCATAACCAATGGCTTGTGGATAATAAATATTACTATTCTGAATGATCGCACTTACGTTTTCCACCTGGCATGTATGTATACGAGGAAAAAAACACCCACAGACTGGCTGGTCTAGACCAGTGTTATTCAAATGGCAGATATATCATATTGATATACATCAGTTTGTTCCATAATTGCGCCATTTTACCATTTCTATGGATTAAAGTGAGCAGCGCGTCAAAACAACGGTGTGGTTCACACCACAAGCACACAGGGTTGATTATTGTAATGATCTTTTCGAAGCTTTATCTATGATATTTTTGTCTAGAGCCTAAAGTGCTTCATTCAAGCCCTTTCCGCTCCATACACATTGCTTTCTCCTGATAAAGACATTAAAGCGCCACATAAAGACCTGCTGACAGCGCGGTTATTTTAACAACAGTAGCAGAAACAAGGAAACGAGAATGCAGCTAATACAATTATTTTTATCTGTCAACTCTGACCGTGAACTAACTAACTAAACCAAGTTAATGTGTGGCATCTTTAGACTTTTTTTTTTTTCATACATTTGGCATTATTAATCGACATATGAAGAGCATTTCTTAATAAAGAATGTTAGAATTTGGACAATTATTTAGAGATGCTAAGAAAAACTTTTAAATTACTAGTTAACTTTGTTTTGTCATGTACGTTGTTTGTTTTTAATAGTTTTTTACTTTGAGCTAAATCTAACAATGGTCCATACTTTGATGGCGGGGACACACTTAACAACTATCTGAAAGACTGAACTGAACACACTTACAGACTTTTTAACGACTGCAGCGGATTTTAAACACAGACTGAAAGCAACTGTCTCTGCGTTTGGGCATGATCAGCCTTACAGTCCCCGGTTAAGTGTGTCCCCGGCTTCAGAGGTAAACCTCCACCCAGTATGTTCTGCCATAAAGGAGTCTAAATGTAAAATAAATACATAAAAATAGCCTGTTAAAACACCTGATCTAACATTTTTATATTCATATCCGATTTGGGAGAAATATAAAAAAAAAATTGTAAAAATTCTTAGACATCACTGCTCATCTTTGATGACTATTTTGAGTGTTTAGGTTTTTTGTTTTCTTTTACAAAGTACTACGGCTGCCTCGATGGAAAAGTAACTAAAAAAAGTGTTGTCCGGACAATAAGTAGGAAAGTAGGAGATATAGAGACCGGACCTCTTTGAACTTAAATTGAATACCCCTGGTCTAGACAATATTAGTGGTGTGCGCTATTGACTTGGGCTAGTAAACAACCACCCGGAACATCCTAGCGACCACATAGCAACACACACATAAAAGCATGCGGATCCCTGTCTGAATCTTTACCGTCAGAGCTAGCAGTTACAGTTTCCCAGTTTCTCCAGCTCATCATCTGCCCTGTTTCCTCCAGTTACACGGTGAGCCCAGCAGACCTGACGGATCTGCACGTGATCCGCTATGAGTACGAGCGGGACCTGCTGCCGCTGGTGCTGTCCCACTGCCAGTACAGCATGGAGCGCGGGCAGGAGACCCTGCTGGAGTACGACCTGCCCCAGATCCAGCAGCAGATCCTGACCCGCTTCCTACAGGGCAAACCACACATCACCATTAATGTACGTCACTGCACCACTGACACACATCACCATTAATGTACGTCACTGCACCACTGACTCACATCACCATTAATGTACGTCACTGCAACACTGACACACATCACCAATAATGTACGTCACTGCACCACTGACACACATCACCATTAATGTACGTCACTGCACCACTGACACACATCACCATTAATGTACGTCACTGCACCACTGACTCACATCACCATTAATGTACGTCACTGCACCACTGACACACATCACCATTAGTGTACGTCACTGCACCACTGACTCACATCACCATTAATGTACGTCACTGCACCACTGACTCTCATCACCATTAGTGTACGTCACTGCACCACTGACTCACATCACCATTAGTGTACGTCACTGCACCACTGACACACATCACCATTAATGTACATCACTGCACCACTGACTCACATCACCATTCATGTACGTCACTGCACCACTGACTCTCATCACCATTAGTGTACGTCACTGCACCACTGACTCACATCACCATTAATGTACGTCACTGCACCACTGACTCTCATCACCATTAGTGTACGTCACTGCACCACTGACACACATCACCATTAATGTACATCACTGCACCACTGACTCACATCACCATTCATGTACGTCACTGCACCACTGACTCACATCACCATTAATGTACGTCACTGCACCACTGACTCACATCACCATTAATGTACGTCACTGCACCACTGACTCACATCACCATTAATGTACGTCACTGCACCACTGACTCACATCACCATTAATGTACGTCACTGCACCACTGACTCTCATCACCATTAGTGTACGTCACTGCACCACTGACTCTCATCACCATTAGTGTACGTCACTGCACCACTGACTCACATCACCATTCATGTACGTCACTGCACCACTGACACACATCACCATTAATGTACATCACTGCACCACTGACTCACATCACCATTAATGTACATCACTGCACCACTGACTCACATCACCATTCATGTACGTCACTGCACCACTGACTCACATCACCATTAATGTACATCACTGCACCACTGACTCACATCACCATTCATGTACGTCACTGCACCACTGACTCACATCACCATTAATGTACATCACTGCACCACTGACACACATCACCATTAATGTACGTCACTGCACCACTGACTCTCATCACCATTAATGTACATCACTGCACCACTGACTCACATCACCATTCATGTACGTCACTGCACCACTGACTCACATCACCATTAATGTACATCACTGCACCACTGACACACATCACCATTCATGTACGTCACTGCACCACTGACACACATCACCATTAATGTACGTCACTGCACCACTGACTCACATCACCATTCATGTACGTCACTGCACCACTGACTCACATCACCATTCATGTACGTCACTGCTACACTGACTCACATCACCATTAGTGTACGTCACTGCACCACTGACACACATCACCATTCATGTACGTCACTGCACCACTGACTCACATCACCATTCATGTACGTCACTGCTACACTGACTCACATCACCATTAGTGTACGTCACTGCACCACTGACTCACATCACCATTAGTGTACGTCACTGCACCACTGACTCTCATCACCATTAGTGTACGTCACTGCACCACTGACACACATCACCATTAGTGTACGTCACTGCACCACTGACTCTCATCACCATTCATGTACGTCACTGCACCACTGACTCACATCACCATTAATGTACGTCACTGCACCACTGACTCTCATCACCATTAGTGTACGTCACTGCACCACTGACACACATCACCATTAATGTACATCACTGCACCACTGACTCACATCACCATTCATGTACGTCACTGCACCACTGACTCACATCACCATTAATGTACGTCACTGCACCACTGACACACATCACCATTAATGTACATCACTGCACCACTGACTCACATCACCATTCATGTACGTCACTGCACCACTGACTCACATCACCATTAATGTACATCACTGCACCACTGACACACATCACCATTCATGTACGTCACTGCACCACTGACTCACATCACCATTAGTGTACGTCACTGCACCACTGACTCTCATCACCATTAATGTACGTCACTGCACCACTGACACACATCACCATTCATGTACGTCACTGCACCACTGACTCACATCACCATTCATGTACGTCACTGCACCACTGACTCTCATCACCATTAGTGTACGTCACTGCACCACTGACACACATCACCATTAATGTACATCACTGCACCACTGACTCACATCACCATTAGTGTACATCACTGCACCACTGACACACATCACCATTAATGTACGTCACTGCACCACTGACACACATCACCATTCATGTACGTCACTGCACCACTGACTCACATCACCATTCATGTACGTCACTGCTACACTGACTCACATCACCATTAGTGTACGTCACTGCACCACTGACACACATCACCATTAGTGTACGTCACTGCACCACTGACTCTCATCACCATTCATGTACGTCACTGCACCACTGACTCACATCACCATTAATGTACGTCACTGCACCACTGACTCACATCACCATTAGTGTACGTCACTGCACCACTGACTCACATCACCATTAATGTACGTCACTGCACCACTGACACACATCACCATTAGTGTACGTCACTGCACCACTGACTCTCATCACCATTCATGTACGTCACTGCACCACTGACTCACATCACCATTAATGTACGTCACTGCACCACTGACTCTCATCACCATTAGTGTACGTCACTGCACCACTGACACACATCACCATTAATGTACATCACTGCACCACTGACTCACATCACCATTAGTGTACGTCACTGCACCACTGACTCTCATCACCATTAATGTACGTCACTGCACCACTGACACACATCACCATTAATGTACGTCACTGCACCACTGACTCACATCACCATTAATGTACGTCACTGCACCACTGACTCTCATCACCATTAATGTACGTCACTGCACCACTGACACACATCACCATTCATGTATGTCACTGCACCACTGACTCACATCACCATTCATGTACGTCACTGCTACACTGACTCACATCACCATTAGTGTACGTCACTGCACCACTGACTCTCATCACCATTAATGTACGTCACTGCACCACTGACACACATCACCATTAATGTACGTCACTGCACCACTGACTCACATCACCATTAATGTACGTCACTGCACCACTGACTCTCATCACCATTAATGTACGTCACTGCACCACTGACACACATCACCATTAATGTACGTCACTGCACCACTGACACACCTCTGCTCAGAGCCAGTTATTGTGGAGTTCTGCAGAGTATATCTATTAGAAAAGTTGTATTTGCTGTAGGGGTGTCCCCGACTAAAGGCCTTATTATGCTTCTGCGTCAACTCCACGGCGTAGCTACGCCGTCACTCCTACGGCGTCGTGGCCGTTTTATGGTTCTGCGTCAGGTTGCGTCACAACGCGTTGAATCTGACCAATCACAGCCCTTGTGGTCTGCGTCGCCTCGACGCGTAGTTACAATTTTTTGGAGGTGCACGTCGAGCTACGGCGTAGGGGTCGGAGAGGGGTTCGCGGCGACGCAGAGGGCTCTGCAGGGGTACGCCGTCGATTCGACACAGAAGCATAAAACAGGCTTAAGGATTTTCATAGTCGAATCAGAATCGTCAATTCTTCCCTATAGTCGACTAATAGTCGAATCGTGTGTGTGAAGTTGGGGAGGGGGCGGAGCTTTAACATTTTAATGCCGCGATGTGCAGAACATCACACAAAGATATAGAAGAAAATGTATAAAAACATTTTTGATCAATAAAACTAAGAAATAACTGCAGAAAGGCCACACTGCAGACAGGATTTGCATTTCACATGCAACTCAAATTAAATTGGCTAAATTGCCTGTGCGAGCAGGCTCTACAGAGCGCAACATCGATGCACCGAAAAATAATCAACAATTAATTTACAGAATTAAATTACAACAGAATATACCTTTCTAATAAATAAAATACAAAACGAAATAAGTCAGAATCAAGTCACAAAATGTGATGTGAAGTGCCTAAAGTGCAGGGGAGAATATATATGCTATTCAAAACCCAAGCAACAAATAGTTAATTTAGATAACCCTGAGTGATCAATAAATTAAGTAAAAATAAAGAAATTATTAAAATAACGAAACTATAGCCAGAATTGTCAACTTTTTAACTGCAGAAACAACAGGCAACAGGAGCGTCTCTTTCGGTCACGGATCGAAAGTGAAACTTAAATCTGTCACAGGGTGTTTGGATTTATTCCCGCATGTTAAAAATATTTATTAAAAGCTTATTTCTTTGCACATTTATAATAGGCTCCTATATATTGACAGAAAACCGCTAGTTCTATGTGAAATCAGGCATTGAGCACCCTCATATAACCTCTGCAAAGATTCGACCGTGAGATTGGTAGTCGAATCAGGCTCCTCCTATCGATGCATCGAATCGGGGTCACCCCTAATTTGCTGATTTATTTATTCTTTGTTTTGCAGGGGATTCCGACATTGGTGAACAGACAGGACAGAAATTATGAGATCATATTGAAAGATGTAAAGGGCAAAGTTCAACAAGTAAGTCACATTATTTGTTTTAGCGTAATACAGGTTTAATCTGTATTTTATTGAATGCTGGATTCTGATTGGTTGACGGACGTTCTAACATGTGCGATAGAGTATCACCCGTTTTCAGCAATGCTGGTTTGTTCCGGAAGTATTTTTTCCATTCATTTTTCCCATAGGGATTGTTTAAAAAGTCTTCCTTTTAAGCATTATTAGCCATGAACCAAGACAAACCTATTTTGAGAGCGTAGAAGAGATCACTTCGATTATGTCATTCGCAGTGATTCATGGGAGTGGGCGGAGCTAATGATATATTTTGCAGCATTTTGCTTGTTTTGACTATGATTGGTAGATTTTTCTGTACAGCATCATGGGTAATGTAGTTTTTCACCAGGAATTGTGCTGTTAAACACAACTATTTTTAAAAGAAGTTGAAATAATGCGGGCTAACAGAAACAAATGCTTTCGATTAACAACCTCGTCGCTCACAGTAGGGCTGCCTTTAAAGGTTTATAAGTTATCATAAAAAATCTATTTTGAAGCAGTTTAACTTACACCTTCATTATTAGTAGAGATGCTGCTGAAAAACACACCGATTCAGGTATTTCACACATGCTTAAGCAATCGAAGTAATCATTCTCTCTCCAATAACAGCATAAGTCTGCATATCAATGGTACATATCAAGTTTCTGTTACTATCTCTAAAATTATGTTTTGGAATTAGTAATGGAGGCTTGGGATGAGATGCATAAGAAAGTAGTCTTTCACACAGTGTTTTAAGGACAAAAAAATGTCAAATGTCTTTGAAAAGTATAATGAACATTTCTGTTGTTTAAATGCTCCTTTTAAACTGTATATTTGATGAAATCAGTGTTTCCACAGCAGATATATTTGAGAGGCTTCTTCAAGCTGTGTTGTGTGTGTGTGTGTGGCAGGAGCCGCTGCAGCCACTGACGCAGCACGACCTGGTGAAGGATCTGCAGTCCTACAGTGACGTGTGTGAGGCGCTGACCACCGTCCAGCTGGCCCTGGGCTTCCTCGCCATGACCGGGGCCGAGCCACACATGCAGCTGAGCTCCTATCTCAAAGAGGTGCTGCAGATGACGGGCTCACACATCTACAAGGTTGGTCATGAACACACACTTTCTTTAATTGGACTGCGCTGAGCTGATACTTCTACATTTACTAATACTTGATTAAAATAACATTAGTTACTGTGAACACTAATGAACTAGCACGAACAAACAATGAACAGCTGTATTTTTATTAACTAACATTAACAAAGATGAACTACCCATGGGCAATACATGTGTTACTTTATTTGTTAATGTTAGATACATTATCTAATGTAATGTTAACTAATGAACCGTATTGTGAAGTGTTACCGGTGTTTTTGGCGTTCTTTAATACGCCGTGACGGATCGCTGTAGCGCCTCGGTTCAGGAGGATCAAGCGCATGTGAACTGATCATCTCAGCTCCTCTTTACTAGTTACTGCATGCAGTAAACATGAGTGACCAGCAGAGGGTGTTGAAGCATTACAGCTCAAGCCCTGGAATGAATCCTGTCTCATGTAATCGCTCAAGCAGTGTTTCAGACGGGGAAAGACGTCAATAAAACATTTAGAAGAGAGAAAAATTTATCGTCACTCCCTCAGCCTTTATATTGAAACACCGGTAACACTTTATTAGTTACAAGGTTAATTAGATAATGTTTTAACTAACATCATAACCATGATCAATACATTTGTTACTGTATTTATTAATCTTTGTTAATGTTAGTTGAACTGCTGTATTTTTATTATGTTGGTTCACAGTGCATTAACTAATGTTAACAAGATTTTAATAAAACATTAGCAAATGTTGAAAGTAACATGAACTTAATAAATTGAATGAATAAAATTAGTAAATTCTGTATAAGTGCAGTTCATTATTAGTTCATGTTAACTAATGTAGTTAACTAATATAGTTAACTACTGTTAACTAATGAAGCTTATTGTAAATTGTTACCGAATTGTACATCCTCACAGCAGTGTTTACTAGTTTTTATGTAATTCAACTAATTGACGACTCTGACCCAATCCCTAATGTGTGTGTGTGTGTGTGTGTGTGTGCAGGCATTGAGCAGGTGCAGTCTGAAACACTGTGTGGCGCTGTGGCAGATCCTCAGCTCTCTGAAATCTGAGACCATGCTTCGTCTGAAGAGGGTGAGACACTCGACACACTAAACCGTATTCTGCTTTCTGTGTGTGTGTGTGTGTGAAAATGACTTTCTTCATCTGCACTTCAGGACCCTTTTGTGGAAATCAGCAAAGAGTACAAGCGTCCTCTGCTGGAGGAACACAAGACACTGCTCACGAGTTTCTTCACCAAGTCCAGCGCTGATGCCTTCCTGCTGGAGATGCACGAGTTTCTGCTTCTGGTCCTGAAGAAACCAAAAGCCACGGACACCTTCAAGCCTGACTGGGGGTGAGACCTGATGATGGGATAATAGTAGCTCTGCTGCAACTTTTCCACCAATGTTCGCTTCTCTTCTGATGTGGAGAACTAAGAGTTTTTGGGAGGGAGTTCAGTTTTGCCTCAGTACAGGTGTATAGATGCATGTAAATGGATAACTGTGGATAAATCCTGTTTGGTAAACCCGCACCCGTTCTACTTAACAGAACACGACCTGTTATCCCACAGCACCAACTCCCGGACCGCAGCGCTGTAAATCTACATCAGGGAGACTCAAATGATTTATTTTCTCATGTAACACATGCAATGAAAACCAACATTAGGAATTCCGAGTTGATCCATTTATGAAAAATAGACACGCACGGTAATAATTAAAAGAACAAAAATGAGAATGTGAATCCGTCGTGTAAACGATATAAAATCTTAGCCTGTATGGGCAGATTGTTCACATGATGTAGGCTATTTCAAACAAATGTGCATAAATCACACCATAGGCTATACAGATGCTTAGACGTTTCCATAAATTAAAAGAACATATAGCCAAATTTGAGCCTTCACTGTCATACACTGTCGTCTTAGCAGCAGGAAAATGAAAAAAAAAAGTACGAATATCTGATTATAAATGTAGCTTTTTTTCGTTTTGACCCATTTTCCTGCACAATTTTTGTGTAGTTGACAAAAAAAGGACCATTCCATAAAACTGTGGAAAATATTAATTTAAATTACTATAATCAATTTAACCAAAATATTTAGTTAGTAAATTAACATACAGTTGGTTGGGAATATGGGTAAATATTAATATTCTACAGAAAACTTGTGAAAACACAAATCTGTGTGTGCTGAACTCTTGCTGAACTCGTGTACACCTGTACTAACTGTGGTGTGTGTGTGTGTCTGCAGTCTGAAAGCCACCGTCGTGTCCTACATGGAGCGTAAAGATCTGGACATTCCTCCTGAGGTGGACGAGTTCTTCCCCGAAGAGATCCAGCTCTCGCAATACACCGACACGTGGAAGTTCTCGGTCCATGTCAGACAAGAACGAAACCAAAGATGAAGAGCTTCTGTGGTCTTACCTAATCACTCGTATCAGGGAAAGATTCGGTTTCATTTACAAATGCCATGCTCGTCACACACTTTCGAAAATTGTGCCTTTTATGCACCGGAGTTTGAGGTTTCAGTGTTTTGCTGTATATTTACTCATATGTACCGTCATATTATGTTTCCTATACAGCTCTGTGTACTGTCATATTATGGTTCGGTCTGTCAAAGTAATCTTTGATCTTTTGATAATAAGTTGTGATGTACTTGCTTAAAATCTTTTTAAAGTTCAAAACAATCATGAATCCATTGCTAAACTTGTGCTGTAACTTTTTTTTCTTCCAGGTTTGGGAGTTGCTAACATTTGTATTACCATTCCTTCTTTATTTGTTTACTTAAGAATACGTCTAAACTGAAATAAGGATGTAAACTCTTGTGAAATATAAACTGCACACATGAGCCCAGAACCGGACACTCTTATGTCCTTACCAACCTCATGTTTTTTTGCACTTTATCTTGTTCTCTGCTAAAAACAATGTTTCTGTGTGCCAACAGCTTAACAGCTGGAACAATGCTGTGTGCAAAACTGTTTGTTTGTTTGTCTCTTTCTATGATAAACATGGGTTTGAATAAAGTAGTTATATCTCATCCTTCCAGTTAAATATTAAAAGCTGCATGTCTGAAGATTATGGTTTCTTCTCTTCTGTTTCTAGCTGTTAGTCTACCTAACCCTACATTTCTTGTATGCTTTCTCCTTCTACCATTGTTTTTAGCATCTTCTCCTCATTTATTGTTTAATTATAATCTCCATCTCCATTATATTCTCCAAACCTCACTTTTCATATGTAGGGATTCTGGAGACTCTCCCTATAGGTGTAGAAACTGCTTGGATGGATGGCTGTTCATTTGAGCCTATCTTCATTTTGAGTTCTATATTTAAAGAGGGCATGCACTTCGTATTTTCTATGTTTCCTGGGGTAGACTTATGATGTTAGTAAGGCTTTAACATCAAAAACTCTCATAATTTTGAAATGCAGTATTCTACCCTGATTGTAGTCCAGTGATACCAAGAAACTCAGCCATGGATCCATCGACAGGCACACATTTACATATATGGACAATTTAATGCAATTAACACATATTAGGTGTGTGGGTAAAGACGTTCTGGCTCAGCTGGAACGAGAACCAAGGCCTTCTCGCTATGAGGCAACAGTGTTTCCCACTGAGCCACTGTCTTTAATGTCCTGATACTTGTTAACAGCAAAACCCCCAGTGTTAAGTTGCTTTGTTTATATAATACACACTCAAAGTGTTAAAAAGTAACACTGTTTATAATCCACACGCAAAGTGTTAAAAAGTAAGACTGGAGCAGTGTTAAAGTTAATTAGAGAAATAATGGATTAAGTTCCGATTGAGCATTAGTGATAAACACCTGCTGTTAACAAGTAGAATCACTGAAGGAAAGAGAAACAAGAACAGAAAAAAGATAATCAGAAACACAATTCTGTCATTTGTCATTGTTCTTTTTGAACGAATCTTTTAGGTGAACAAATCGTACTCGTTCAAGTAATCCCTCCCTCCACAGCAGCGCAACCTGTCAAAGAATGACTAAACCTCGAGCCAATAGCCTTCGAGTATGAGATGTGACGGAGCATGTGATTTGTTGAATGTAGTGAACGAATTCGCCAAACACTGACCGTGACCGAGTTCCTTAGATCTTCTCGTTCGTGAACGAGTTGAACGAACTGGTACATGTCGTTCATGAACGAAAAGAACCAGTTCGATAATGATGGAAAACAGATAGAGCTAGGCTCGTGTAGTTTGTACATTTCTTTCTTTGATGCAAATATGCCCTTTACCATTGTATTGAAAACAGTTTAATAATGCAAGCTGATGGTTAAATGTAACAAAGACAAATTAATTTTACTTGCTTTGAACTGGAATTGAAGTGGGCGGGGGGCACTTGACTGTTTACTTGATTTAAATTTACACTACTCTTTACCTGCTTTTCTTAAATTTTATTTGTGTGTTTTAGACTTATTATTTTATTTTGTACTTTGAACAATTTACTTGACTACTGTACAGTAGCCTACTGTTTGTGTTCATTTTGTATTATTAATAAAAAATGAATTCATTACGTTTTATTCATGTCATGCACTTTTCTAAAAACTGTAAAACAAACAAAAAAATATGACAGTATATTGGTTAGGTCTCATTTGCGTAACGTCAGCAAATAGCATTTCAGTTCAAGCTGTGTAGGGGCATGTAATTGGTTGGATCTACTGAACGAATATGCCAATCACTGACCGAGATCGCTGATTTGAATCTGAACGAGATCGCGATCTCGTTCGTGAACGAATTGAACGAACTGGTGCATTTCGTTCGTGAATTAAATGAATGAGAGTACCTGATTGTAGATCAGTCATTTAGCATGTGATTCAATCGCATTCACTCAGCAATCAGCAGAAAGCGGATGCAAAGCGCAGTTATAAGTGTGCACATACGATTGTTTATATATTCATATTTAACATACAGAACATAACAACGTTTTAATATAATTCCTGATTTATGAAATGTCTGACCATTGACCAAACATTTAAAATGTTAATTATGCAAGAAAACATTGTGCTTTGGTCATCTGAACCTCTTATTTAAACTTATTGGATTAATTAGGCACACATTTTAACAAAGCCGAATCAGTTTTCTGTAACAAGTAAATACGTTCGTTGACTTAAGACATGGCACAAAAGACACACTTTTTCGCTACCTGCTGGCGTATTTATGTATTATGAAGAAATTGTCACTGAACGAATCAGTGAACGAATCTTAACGAATCATTTTGGTGAGCGAACTGAACATGAACGAATCTCTGGAAAGAATCAAAATTCCCACCACTTGTATTTGGTTTAGTTAATCCACTGGTTTCAGCAACTCTGGGGTTTTTGATATCCAGCAGTGATAAGATTATTCATATGGATTTGAAAGACAATGGAAGTTATTTTGCACAAAAAGACATCAAGAATCAGCATATGAATCTCAACAATGGTAATAATCAACATAAAGCTTCATGTTGCAATGCATGCATTGCGGCATTAATAAAATATGCAGCTGAATTCTCTTAGTATTTGCTTTTATTATTACAACAAAATTGTGCTGTTTTGTTGTGACCTTTTATTAGCTTGTTTTGTTATGTTTGGAGTTGATCTGTTTATCTGAATGTGTTTGTCACCAGTGTTTAGATTCATACACTGACTCTTGATTCTGTGTGTCTGAATAGAAAAACTCGTTCTAATATTTACTTGCAGATTAACTTTAAAATCAGTAGGCCTGTTATTAATCATAACACTACTGGTGTACTACATACACTATATCTGTTGAATTATATTGTCAATAACACAAAATTATCAATTAATATAATCACAGATTAGTGAACCAGGTCACAGTGATTATGTGTTATGTCATTATAAAAACATAATCAGCAACATCTTATCATATTTTGTCTTGTTTTCTTTTTTGCTATAACAAATGTGTTTTATAAACACATATAGCAGTAATTTCACACTGAGGGTTTTGCAGTGAACAAGTATCTGTCCCAGCTGATACACGCGTCTTCACACTCATATCTGCTTTCCCTCACAGCAAACGAGTGAATTGCAACGCAGACACTACATTTTCTATTATGTGTGAATGTGTGTTTTACTGCATACAACCATCGAAACAATGTCAAATCAATGTTAATGTGTCAACGTTAAATGCATTGAATCAACATTACTTTTGCACCCGCCAGTGATGTTGACTTTTTTTTTATTTCATCCAAAAATCAATGGTAATGGCATTGAATCAATGTTACAATGTGCCTGCACTCTCAGAAAATAAAACACAACAACTATAACTGACTTAAAGCCACACAGCCTTCGATGAACTGAAGAGAAAAGAAGACAATAACTCTCTGAATTACATTATGGAACATAATTATTATATAGCCTATATCTGATGAACAACTCCACAAACAGCATTCACTTATTACTAACCAGGCTGACTTTATTTATGTCAGATGTCTACAGAAGCTCTTATTGATAATTAACAGAAGTTTAGAAGTTATTTTATTGAAAATGTTTGGTCATCACGTCCTTTTTATGTGAGTTATGGTCTTTGTAACAGTGTTTAACGAAACACTTAATATATTACAAAAGCAACCAGAAACAAAGATGATCAGGTGACATAGTTCTCAGCATCATAAAGTACAATAATTCATTAATTCTATCACTGACCAAGAGTGTTTTTTTATTAGATTATTTTCATCAACAATGCTTTCTTGTTACAGATCAGACTTTGATTTACATTGTGGGTTTTAGACACATAAAAAGTTTTAAACACACAGAGACATCAAGATTCAGCATATGAATCTCAACAATGGTGACACGCTTCATGCTGCAATGCATGCTGGGAGCCTTGAGTGTTATACCATGGTGACTCCCAGCATGCATTGCGGCACAAAGCATGTCACAATTGTTGCGATTCATATGCTGAATATGTCTGATCTGTGGCAAGAAAGTATTGTTGGTGAATATAACCTATTCTTAACTGTTGCAAAGACCCCACACTCACATTAATGCAGCCATCTAGTGGCTTTATTGAAATTTCATATTACTTTAATTTTGTTTGGTTTTCAATAGATGGCAGCAACCTTTCACTAAATCATGGCACATTTTTCATGTTATCATCATGAATGAAATTGCTTTCTTCTCGTGTTAGACGTTCTGTGCACAACAGGAATGCAATAAAAGGCTAAGAAAATAAGTTCATTTTTAATGTTTAATGTTCAGTTGTTTCTGTTATTGAATGTTGTGGTTGCTGAAGAACAACACTGTTATCCCAACTAAACTGAATTATTATTGAATAAACTAAATTAATTTGTGTGTGTATATGTCTTCAATTAAATTAATTAAGAGTAATGAATTATTTCTTGAATATATTTACATCAATGGGGAAAATAGGGTTTTCCAAAAATGATATCACACTTATTTAATGTTATGTAGCTGGAAAAATCTGATTATATCTGATTGCTTCATTAAAACCTTGTTTTTCAGGGTGGTTGAATTCAGTAATAATCAGTAATATTATACATTTATTGTAGTTATTGTAGATGTTACAACAATCAAGTACATTTGACAAGTTGGACTGACTAAAAATGTTTTCAGTGTATTACAGAGCAACTTGAATGTAATATTATATTGTAACATACATGAATTTCATTTTTTACAACACTTACAACACACAGTGATAACATGTTTGGAACAGTCTGATTTCTCCAAAATGAATAACTTAAGTTTAGCAATTTACAATCATTTAGAATGATTTATTTGGATCAGCCTCCTAGAATGTGCAGATGTACTGTACTCATAAATACACTTGCTCCTTTGATCTTCCTCAACAGTGATTTTCTTCGTGTTTTTTTAGAATGGGCCGTTTGCGTGATCAGCCACTGGTATTACACAACATTTAGCTTTTGAAATGTATAACGATGTATAAATATGTTTAATTGACATTTCTTGCAAAGGAGAAATGTTTAGATTAGGATATTTAGTAGTGACATTTTTCTAATGTCTAATAATATCTAAGTAAAATTTTATGTCAAATGCCATTTGAATAAAATGTAATGCCATTTAGTGGATTTATGCCATCTAGTGGCTTTACACTTTGCTTGTTAGTTCTTGAAAGAAATCTTAACACAACAACATTTGACATTTGAAAATAATAATTGCTGTGTTTAGAAGCTCTAAAACAACCAAATGAGAAATGGCTTTTTTGCATTGCAGATTAGTTCTTCAATTGCATACGAGAACTAATTCGCACTTACACATAACATGTGCTTTTTTTATCTTCCTGCTGTGCATAGACCACTAACACGTGTTCTTAATAAAAGTATTCAAATGTATTTTATTTGCATATCTGCATTATTTTTTATGGGATTTTATTTATTTCCCTCATATTCTAATTTCTAAACGAAAAACGTGAAAAGATGTAGTGGAAATGGCCAATGAGCAATGATCTGCAGCATCAAGCGGCTTCAGGTGTAATGTCATATTATTTTATTTTTGTTTGGTTTCCAATAGATGGCAGCAATCTTCCACATTTGAAAACAGTTCATGGCACATTTTTCATGTTATCAATTGCTTTTGTCTCGTACTAGATGTTATGCACAGCAGGAATGCAATACTGTTTCGTTCCTGCTGTGCAAAGAATTTCTCTGACACCAAAACTTCAAAACTTCATCAATCGGAAGAATGTATAGAAATTTCAAGACTGAGATCTCTTTGGCCAGAAATACGTTCAGTAGCTCAAAAAGGGACCTTTTTATGGCTGTTTTAACATTGCGAGAAGTCAGTCTGTATGTATGAGTTAAAATTCACGGACGCTGCCCAGAAATATGTTCAGTAGGTCAAACATGGACGTTTAACATGTAACATCAGAAGGAGTCTAAGAGAATGTTTAGAAATGTCAAGATCTAGTACTCTATGGCCAGTTATAAGCTGATTTAATATCAGAAGTCAATATGTTTAGATAGATAAAAGTTAAAGACTCTTTGGGCAAAAACATGTTCAATAGTTCAAAAAGGGACCTCTGTATGACTGATTTAACATCATTAGGAGTCTAAAAGTTTATATGGTTTGATTTGAGGACCCTTTGACCAGAAATAGGTTCAATAGGTCAGATATTGACTTCTAAATGTCTTATGAGGCATCAGAAGGAGTCTACCTTTGACAAGAAATGTGCATTTTTGTTCATATATGGATTTCTAAATGAACCATCAGAAAGAGTATATGAGAATGTATGGAAAAGTTTAAGATGGAGTACTTCTATGGCCAGAAATATCGAAGCAGGTCAAAAAGCGAACTCTGTATGACTGATTTGACATCAGAAGGAGTCTATAAGTTTATGATAGTAATAATCATTTTAAGGACTCCTTTGCAGTAATAATCATTTTAAGGACTCCTTTGCCAAAGATTTGTTCAATCGGTCGAATATGGACTACTGCAAAAGAAGACAATCTGATTGTATATTAAGTTAATGTTCAAGAACTCTTTGGCCACAAATATGTTCAGTAGGTCCATAAAGAACTTCTATATGACTGATTTAACATCAGAGGGAGTCTATAAGTTTATACATTTTTTGAAGACCCTTTGAACAGAAAAAAGTTAAAAAGGTCAGATATTGTCTTCTAAATGACTTTTGAAGCATCAGTAGGAGTCTATGAGTATGTATAGAAAGTTCAGGATCGAGGATTCCTTGGCCAGACAAATGTTCCTTGGTTGAAATATGGACTTAACTGTGGCTAATATAAAATCAAAAGAAGACAATCTGATAGTATATTAAGTTAATGTTCAAGACCTCTTTGGCCAGAAATATGTTCAGTAGTTCCATAAAAAAACCTATGTATGACTGATTTACCATTAGGAGTTTATAAATAAGTTTATACATTTTTTGAAGACCCTTTGAACAGTAAAAAGTTTAATAGGTCAGATATTGTCTTCTAAATGACTTTTGAAGCATCAGTAGGAGTCTATGAGTATGTATAGAAAGTTCAGGATCGAGGATTCCTTGGCCAGACAAATGTTCCTTTGTTCAAATAAGGACTAACATCAAAAGAAGACAATCTGATTGTATATTTAGTTAATGTTCAAGAACTCTTTGGCCACAAATATGGTCAGTAGGTCCATAAAGAACCTCTATATGACTGATTTAACATCAGAAGGAGTTTATAAGTTTATAAATTTTTTGAAGACCCTTTGAACAGAAAAAAGTTAAAAAGGTCAGATATTGTCTTCTAAATGACTTATGAAGCATCAGTAGGAGTTTATGAGCATGTATAGAAAGTTCAAGATCGAGGATTCCTTGGCCAGACAAATGTTCCTTGGTTGAAATATGGACTTTACTGTATAATATAACATCAAAAGAAGACAATCTAATTGTATATTAAGTTAATGTTCAAGAACAATGAGAATGTGTAGAAAGCTCAATATAGGGGACTCTTTGGCCATAAATATGCTCAGCAGTTTAAATATGGACACATCTCTGGCTGATTTAACATCAGAAGGAGTCTATGAGTTTGTATGGTAAAAAAAACAAAAACAATTGAGGACCCTTTGAACAAAAAATATGTTCAATAGATATAATACTTTATGGTGGGGGTAGCATCAGATATAAGTCATTATGTAGAATGTTCAAGATCAAATACTCTTTGGCCAAAAACATTTTCTTTGGTCAAATATGGACTACTGTCTGGCTGATGTATTATCAGAAACAGTCAATCAGTTTGTTTAGAAGGTTCTCTTGATTAGAACAAGTACTCTTTGGCTAGCCGGAAATATGTTCAGTGGTTTAAACATGGACTATTGTCTGGCTGATTTAACATCAGAAACAGTCTATGAGACATTTTAGTGACCATTGGGCCAAAAATATGTTCAGTGGGTCAAATACAAGGCTGCCTGAAGAAACATCAGAGGTAGTCAATTAGAATGTGTCAAAAGTTCAAAATATCGAGGACTCCTCGGCCATAAATACGGTCAGCAGGTCAAATATGAAGATTTTACATTAGCCATGCAGTAGTCCATTTCTGACCCAATGACCTACCATTTCCTGGCCAAAGAGTACTCGAAATTGAACTTTCTACACATTCTTATTGACTACTTCTGATGCTGTCAGCCAGTCTTTCTTTAACCCATTGCAAATATTTCTGCCCCAAAGTTCCTCAAAGGTTAAATTACTATGTGTAGAAAAATAGAAAAGTATTTTACATCAGCTAGACAGTATACTCCAAATTTGACTAAATATATTTCTGGTCAAAGTTTACTCAAACTTTCTATACGTATCCATTGACTCCTGATGTTACATCAGCAATGCAGTATCAAGCGTCATCACTCTTACAATGCACTCTTATATGCATTGCATCTCTTTAACGCATTACGGAATTAGTTTTTGAATGCATTGCAATGCAACAAAGTGCATTTGACTTTAATGTTATTCTTCAGTGCACAACGCTTGATCGTATGTGCAATGTTATGCACTACGGAATGAGTTAGTTCTGAATGCATTGCAATGCATAAAAAGTGCACATGATTTCTGTTATTCTTCGATGTGCCGTATCGATCCGTATGTGCAATGCTATGCAAAAGCAGATTGCATTGCACATCTCTTCAACGCATAAAGGAATGAGTTAGTTCTTGAATGCATTACAATGCAAAAAAGTTCATATTACTTATGACTTCAATGCACAAAGCTTGATCGTATTTGCAATGCTGAGCATAAGCAGATTAACGCACTACGGAATTAATTAGTTCTTAAATGCATTGCAATTCAACAAAGTGCATTTGACTTTAATGTTATTCTTCAGTGCACAACGCATAAATAATCATATGCAAGAGGAGAATGCATTGCTTATCGAAATGGTTTAGTTCTTGAATGCATTGCAATGCATAAAAAAATGCATATGATTTTTGTTATTCTTCGATGCTTGATCCGTATGTGCAATGCAATGCAAGAGCAGATTGTATTGCACATCTCTTCAACGCATAAAGGAATGAGTTAGTTCTTGAATGCATTGCAATGCAAAGCAATGCAATGCAAAGCAATGCAAAGAAATGAAATGAAATGCAATGCAATGCAATGCAATGCAATGCAATGCAATTGAATACAATGCAATGCAAAGCAAAGCAAAGCAAAGCAAAGCAAAGCGAAGTTCCTTCTTGTAATGAACATAGTAATAGGTTCGTTCTCTTAAGCTTTGCAATGCAAAACCACATATGTTGTATTAACTTCATTGGACAACAGATGGATATATTTCGTGTATGCAATGCAATGCAATGCAATGCAATAAAATACAATAAAATACAATGCAAAGCAATGCAATGCAATTGCCACATTAACATTAGAGTTAGTTCTTGAATGCATTGCAATGCAAAGCAATGCAAAGGAATGCAAAGCAATGCAAAGCAATGCAAAGCAATGCAAAGCAATGCAAAGCAAAGCAATGCAATGCAATGCAATGCAATGCAATGAAATGCAATGCAATTGAATACAATGCAATGCAATTGAATACAATGTAATGCAAAGCAAAGCAAAGCAAAGTTCCTTGTAATGAACTTAATAATAGGTTCGTTCTCTGAAGCTTTGCAATGCAATACCACATATGTTGTATTAACTTCATTGGACAACAGATAGATATATTTCGTGTATGCAATGCAATGGCATTGCATACACGAAATATATCTATCTGTTGTCCAATGCAATTTCAATGCAATGCAATGCAACATCGTTATAAGTTCCTTCTTGTAATGAACATCGTAATAGGTTCGTTCTCTTAAGCTTTGCAATGCAACACCACATATATTGTATTAAATTCATTGGACAACAGAAGGATATATTTCATGCATGCAATGAAATGCAATGCAATGCAATGCAATGCAATGCAATGCAATGCAATTGAATACAATGCAATGCAATTGAATACAATGCAATGCAATTGAATACAATGCAATGCAATTGAATACAATGCAATGCAAAGCAAAGCAAAGCGAAGTTCCTTCTTGTAATGAACATAGTAATAGGTTCGTTCTCTTAAGCTTTGCAATGCAATACCACATATGTTGTATTAAATTCATTGGACAACAGATGGATATATTTCGTGCATGCAATGAAATGCAATGCAAAGCAATGCAATGCAATTGAATACAATAAAATACAATGCAAAGCAATACAATGCAATGCAATGCAATGTCACATCACATGTCATATGATACTGCTTCAATGCACAAGGGAATCAATTAGTTCCGTATGCTTCGCAATGCAACAGCTTATATGTTATGTTATATGTCTTCTTTACACAACTAAATTAGTTAGTTATTGTATGCAATGCTATAAAGCAATGCAAAGCACTGCAATGCAATGCAAAGCACTGCAATGCAATGCAATGCAATGCAATGCAATGCAATGCAATGCAATGCAATGCAATGCAATTTCAATGCAATTTCAATACAATGCAATTTAATACAATAAAATACAATACAAAGCAATACAATGCAATTGCCACATTAACATTAGAGTTAGTTCTTGAATGCAATGCAATGCAATTGAATACAATAAAATACGATGCAAAGCAATGCAATGCAATGCAAAGCAATGCAAAGCAATGTAATTTCAATGCAATGCAGTGCAATGCAATGCATTTGAATACAATGCGATGCAATGCAATAAAATGCAGTGCAATGCAATGCAATGCAGAGCAATGCAGAGCAATGCAGAGCAATGCAAAGCAATGCAAAGCAATTGAATAAAATGCAATGCAAAGCAATGCAAAGCAATGCAAAGCAATGCAAAGCAATGCAAAGCAATGCAAAGCAATGCAAAGCAATGCAAAGCAATGCAATGCAAAGCAATGCAATGCAAAGCAATGCAATGCAATGCAAAGCAATGAAAAGCAATTGAATAAAATGCAATGCAATGCAAAGCAATGCAATGCAATGCAATGCAATGCAATGCAAAGCAAAGCAATGCAAAGCAAAGCAAAGCAAAGCAATGCAATGCAATGCAATGCAATTTCAATGCAATGCAATGCAATGCAATGCAATTGAATACAATGCAATGCAAAGCAATACAATGCAACATCGTAATAAGTTCCTGTCATATGATACTTTTTCAATGCACAAGGGAATCAATTAGTTCTGTATGCTTCGCAATGCAACAGCTTATATGTTATGTTATATCTCTTCTTTACACATCTAAATGAGTTAATTATTGTATGCAATGCTATAAAGCAATGCAAAGCACTGCACAGCACTGCAATGCAAAGCACTGCAATGCAATGCAATGCAATGCAATGCAAGACAATGCAATTTCAATGCAATTTCAATGCAATTTCAATGCAATTTCAATGCAATTTCAATGCAATGCAACTGAATACAATAAAATACAATACAAAGCAATACAATGCAATTGCCACATTAACATTAGAGTTAGTTCTTGAATGCATTGCAATGCAATTGAATACAATGCAATGCAAAGCAAAGCGAAGTTCCTTGTAATGAACATTGTAATAGGTTCGTTCTCTTAAGTTTTGCAATTCAATGCCACATATATTGTATTAACTTCATTGTCTTCTAAATGACTTTTGAAGCATCAGTAGGAGTCTATGAGTATGTATAGAAAGTTCAAGATTGAGGATTCTTTGGCCAGACAAATGTTCCTGGGTCAAATAAGGACTTTATTGTGGCTAATATAACATCAAAAGAAGACAATCTGATGTTATTAAGTTAATGTTCAAGAACTCTTTGGCCACAAATATGTTCAGTAGGTCCATAAAGAACCTCTATATGACTGATTTAACATCAGAAGGAGTCTATAAGTTTATACATTTTTTTGAAGACCCTTTGAACAGAAAAAAGTTCAAAAGGTCAGATATTGTCTTCTAAATTACTTTTGAAGCATCAGTAGGAGTCTATGAGTATGTATAGAAAGTTCAAGATTGAGGATTCTTTGGCCAGACAAATGTTCCTTGGGTCAAATAAGGACTTTACTGTGGCTAATATAACATCAAAAGAAGACAATCTGATTGCATATTAAGTTAATGTTCAAGAACTCTTTGGCCAGAAATGTGTTCAGTAGGTCCATAAAAAAACCTATGAAAGACTGATTTAACATCAGAAGGAGTTTATAAGTTTATACATTTTTTGAAGACCCTTTGAACAGAAAAAAGTTAAAAAGGTCAGATATTGTCTTCTAAATGAATTATGAAGCATCAGTAGGAGTCTATGAGTATGTATAGAAAGTTCAGGATCGAGGATTCCTTGGCCAGACAATGCAATGCAATGCAATGCAATTGAATACAATGCAATGCAAAGCAAAGCAATACAATGCAACATCGTAATAAGTTCCTTCTTGTAATGAATATCGTAATAGGTTCGTTCTCTTAAGCTTTGCAATGCAACACCACATATGTTGTATTAAATTCATTGGACAACAGATGGATATATTTCGTGCATGCAATGAAATGCAGTGGAAAGCAATGCAATGCAATGCAATGCAATGTCACATCACATGTCATATGATACTGCTTCAATGCACAAGGGAATCAATTAGTTCCGTATGCTTCGCAATGCAACAGCTTATATGTTATGTTATATCTCTTCTTTACACTACTAAATTAGTTAGTTATTGTATGCAATGCTATAAAGCAATGCAAAGCAATGCAAAGCACTGCAAAGCAATGCAAAGCACTGCAATACAATACAAAGCAATACAATGCAATTGCCACATTAACATTAGAGTTAGTTCTTGAATGCATTGCAATGCAAAGCAATGCAAAGCAATGCAATGTAAAGCAATGCAATGTAAAGCAATGCAATGCAAAGTAAAGCAAAGCAAAGCAAAGCAATGCAAAGCAAAGCGAAGTTCCTTGTAATGAACATAGTTCGTTCTCTTAAGCTTTGCAATGCAATACCACATATGTTGTATTAACTTCATTGGACAACAGATAGATATATTTCGTGTATGCAATGCAATGCAATGCAATTGAATACAATAAAATACGATGCAAAGCGATGCAAAGCAATGCAATGCAATGCAATGCAATGCAATGCAAAGCAATGCAAAGCAATGCAAAGCAATGCAACATCGTAATAAGTTCCTTCTTGTAATGAACATCGTAATAGGTTCGTTCTCTTAAGCTTTGCAATGCAATACCACATATGTTGTATTAAATTCATTGGACAACAGATGGATATATTTCGTGCATGCAATGAAATGCAATGCAAAGCAATGCAATGCAATTGAATACAATAAAATACAATGCAAAGCAATGCAATGCAATGCAATGCAATGCAATGCAATGTCACATCACATGTCATATGATACTGTTTCAATGCACAAGGGAATCAATTAGTTCCGTATGCTTCGCAATGCAACAGCTTATATGTTATGTTATATCTCTTCTTTACATAACTAAATTAGTTAGTTATTGTATACAATGCTATATAGCAATGCAAAGCAATGCAAAGCACTGCAAAGTACTGCAATGCAAAGCACTGCAATGCAATGCAATGCAATGCAATGCAATGCAATGCAATGCAATGCAAGATAATGCAATTTCAATGCAAAGCAAAGCAATACAATGCAACATCGTAATTAAGTTCCTTCTTGTAATGAACATCGTAATAGGTTTGTTCTCTTAAGCATTGCTTTGCAATGCAACACAACATATATTGTATTAAATTCATTGGACAACAGATGGATATATTTCGTGCATGCAATGAAATGCAATGCAATGCAATGCAATGCAATTTCAATGCAATGCAATGCAATGCAAGGCAATTGAATACAATGCAATGCAAAGCAAAGCAATACAATGCAACATCGTAATAAGTTCCTTCTTGTAATGAACATCGTAATAGGTTCGTTCTCTTAAGCTTTGCAATGCAACACCACATATGTTGTATTAAATTAATTGGACAACAGATGGATGTATTTCGTGCATGCAATGAAATGCAATGCAAAGCAATGCAATGCAATTGAATACAATAAAATACAATGCAAAGCAATGCAATGTCACATCACATGTCATATGATACTGCTTCAATGCACAAGGGAACCAATTAGTTCCGTATGCTTCGCAATGCAACAGCTTATATGTTAATGTTATATCTCTTCTTTACACAACTAAATTAGTGTTATTGTATGCAATGCTATAAAGCAATGCAAACCACTGCAATACAATGCAATGCAAAACAATGCAATTTCAATGCAATTTCAATGCAATGCAATTGAATACAATAAAATACAATACAAAGCAATACAATGCAATTGCCACATTTACATTAGAGTTAGTTCTTGAATATATTGCAATGCAAAGCAATGCAAAGCAATGCAATGTAAAGCAATGCAAAGCAAAGCAAAGCAAAGCAAAGCAAAGCAAAGCAAAGCAAAGCAAAGCAAAGCCAAGCAATGCAAAGCAATGAAATGCAATGCAATTGAATACAATGCAATGCAATTGAATACAATGCAAAGCAAAGCAAAGCAAAGTTCCTTGTAATGAACATAGTTCGTTCTCTTAAGCTTTGC
Source organism: Semotilus atromaculatus (assembly GCA_031834385.1). Classification (NCBI taxonomy): domain Eukaryota; kingdom Metazoa; phylum Chordata; class Actinopteri; order Cypriniformes; family Leuciscidae; genus Semotilus; species Semotilus atromaculatus. The sequence continues at coordinate 19,344,837 of JAULUF010000050.1, forward strand.
AATGCTATCTGCAAACATATGTTGTATTAACTTCATTGGACAACAGATAGATATATTTCGTGTATGCAATGCAATGCAATTGAATACAATAAAATACGATGCAAAGCAATGCAATGCAATGCAATGCAAAGCAATGCAAAACAATGTAATTTCAATGCAATGCAATGCAATGCAATAAAATGCAGTGCAATACAATGCAGTGCAATGCAATGCAATGCAAAGCAATTGAATAAAATGCAATGCAAAGCAAACCAAAGCAATGCAAAGCAATGCAAAGCAATGCAAAGCAATGCAAAGCAATGCAAAGCAATGCAAAGCAATGCAAAGCAATGCAAAGCAATGCAAAGCAATGCAAAGCCATGCAAAGCAATGCAAAGCAATCCAAAGCAATGCAATGCAATGCAAAGCAATGCAATGCAATGCAATGCAATTTCAATGCAATGCAATGCAATGCAATGCAATGCAATGCAATGCAATGCAATTGAATGCAATGCAATGCAAAGCAAAGCAATACAATGCAACATCGTAATAAGTTCCTGTCATATGATACTGCACAAGGGAATCAATTAGTTCTATATGCTTCGCAATGCAACAGCTTATATGTTATGTTATATCTCTTCTTTACACATCTAAATTAGTTAGTTCTTGTATGCAATGCTATAAAGCAATACAATGCAATGCAATGCAATGCAATGCAATGCAATGCAATGCAAGAAAATGCCATTTCAATGCAAGACAATGCAATTTCAATGCAATTTCAATGCAATTTCAATGCAATTTCAATGCAATGCAATTGAATACAATAAAATACAATACAAAGCAATACAATGCAATTGCCACATTAACATTAGAGTTAGTTCTTGAATGCAATGCAATGCAAAGCAATTTAATAAAATGCAATACAATGCAAAGCAAAGCAAAGCAATGCAAAGCAATGCAAAGAAATGCAATGCAATGCAATGCAATGCAATTGAATACAATGCAATGCAAAGCAAAGCAATACAATGCAACATCGTAATAAGTTCCTTCTTGTAATGAACATCGTAATAGGTTCGTTCTCTTAAGCTTTGCAATGCAACACCACATATGCTGTATTAAATTCACTGGACAACAGATGGATATATTTCGTGCAATTCAAAGCAATGCAAAGCAATTGAAAAAATGCAATGCAATGCAATGCAATGCAAAGCAAAGCAAAGCAAAGCAGAGCAAAGCAGAGCAAAGCAGAGCAAAGCAGAGCAAAGCAGAGCAGAGCAAAGCAGAGCAAAGCAAAGCAAAGCAAAGCAATGCAATTGAATACAATGCAATGCAAAGCAATGCAACGCAATGCAACTGAATACAATAAAATACAATGCAAAGCAATGCAATGCAATGCAATGCAATGCAATGTCACATCACATGTCATATGATACTGCTTCAATGCACAGGGAATCAATTAGTTCCGTATGCTTCGCAATGCAACAGCTTATATGTTATGTTATTCTTTACACAACTAAATTAGTTAGTTATTGTATGCAATGCTTTAAAGCAATGCAAAGCACTGCAATGCAAAGCACTGCAATGCAAAGCACTGCAATGCAAAGCACTGCAATGCAATGCAATGCAAGACAATGCAATTTCAATGCAATGCAATGCAATTGAATACAATAAAATACAATACAATGCAATGCCACATTACATATTTCATATGATACTTCTTCAATGCACAAGGGAATCAGTTAGTTCTGTATGCTTCGCAATGCAACAGCTTATATGTTATGTTATATCTCTTCATTACACAACTAAATAAGTTTGTGTTATTTTATGCGTTCAAGAACTCTTTGGCCAGAAATATGTTCAGTAGTTCAAGTTTATAAAAAAAATTTGAAGACTCTTTGAACAGAAAAAAGTTCAAAAGGTCAGATATGGTCTTCTAAATGACTTTTGAAGCATCAGTAGGAGTCTATGAGTATGTATAAGACAGTTCAAGATTGAGGATTCTTTGGCCAGACAAATGTTCCTGGGTCAAATAAGGACTTTACTGTGGCTAATATAACATCAAAAGAAGACAATCTGATTGTATATTAAGTTAATGTTCAAGAACTCTTTGGCCACAAATATGTTCAGTAGTTCCATAAAAAAACCTATGTATGACTGATTTAACATCAGAAGGAGTTTATAAGTTTATAAATTTTTTGAAGACACTTTGAACAGAAAAAAGTTAAAAAGGTCAGATATTGTCTTCTAAGTGACTTATGAAGCATCAGTAGGAGTCTATGAGTATGAATAGAAAGTTCAAGATTGAGGATTCTTTGGCCAGACAAATGTTCCTTGGGTCAAATAAGGACTTTACTGTGGCTAATATAAAATCAAAAGAAGACAATCTGATAGTATATTAAGTTCTCTTTGGCCACAAATATGTTCAGTAGGTCCATAAAGAACCTCTATATGACTGATTTAACATCAGAAGGAGTCTTTAAGTTTATACATTTTTTGAAGACTCTTTGAACAGAAAAAAGTTCAAAAGGTCAGATATGGTCTTCTAAATGACTAATTTAACATCAGAAGGAGTTTATAAGATTATACATTTTTTGAAGACACTTTGAACAGAAAAAAGTTAAAAAGGTCAGATATTGTCTTCTAAATGAATTTTGAAGCATCTGTAGGAGTCTATGAGTATGTATAGAAAGTTCAGGATCGAGGATTCCTTGGCCAGACAAATGTTCCTTGGTTGAAATATGGACTTTACTGTGGCTAATATAAAATCAAAAGAAGACAATCTGATAGTATATTAAGTTAATGTTCAAGAACTCTTTGGCCAGAAATATGTTCAGTAGTTCCATAAAAAAACCTATGTATGACTGATTTAACATCAGAAGTTTATAAGTTTATAAATTTTTTTGAAGAGCCTTTGAACAGAAAAAAGTTAAAAAAAGGTCAGATATTGTCTTCTAAATGACTTATGAAGCATCAGTAGGAGTCTATGAGTATGTATAGAAAGTTCAGGATCGAGGATTCCTTGGCCAGACAAATGTTCCTTGGTTGAAATATGGACTTTACTGTGGCTCATATAAAATCAAAAGAAGACAATATGATAGTACATTAAGTTAATGTTGTCTTTGGCCACTAATATGGTCAGTAAGTCCATAAAAAACCTCTATATGACTGATTTAACATCAGAAGTAATCTTTAAGTTTATACATTTTTTGAAGACTCTTTGAACAGAAAAAAGTTCAAAAGGTCAGATATTGTCTTCTAAATGACTTTTGAAGCATCAGTAGGAGTCTATGAGTATGTATAGAAAGTTCAGGATCGAGGATTCCTTGGCCAGAAAAATGTTCATTGGTTGAAAAATGGACTTTACTGTGGCTAATACAAAATCAAAAGAAGACAATCTGATAGTATATTAAGTTAATGTTCAAGAACTCTTTGGCCACAAATATGTTCAGTAGGTCCATAAAGAACCTCTAAATGACTGATTTAACATCAGAAGGAGTCTATAAGTTTATACATTTTTTGAAGACCCTTTAAACAGAAAAAAGTAAAAAAGGTCAGATATGGTCTTCTAAATGACTTTTGAAGCATCAGTAGGAGTCTATGAGTATGTATAGAAAGTTCAGGATCGAGGATTCCTTGGCCAGACAAATGTTCCTTGTTTGAAATATGGACTTTACTGTGGCTAATATAAAATCAAAAGAAGACAATCTGATAGTATATTAAGTTAATGTTCAAGAACTCTTTGGCCAGAAATATGTTCAGTAGTTCAATAAAAAAAAAACTACGTATGACTGATTTAACATCAGAAGTTTATAAATAAGTTTATAAATTTTTTGAAGAGCCTTTGAACAGAAAAAAGTTAAAAAGGTCAGATATTGTCTTCTAAATGACTTATGAAGCATCAAGTAGGAGTCTATGAGTATGTATAGAAAGTTCAGGATCGAGGATTCCTTGGCCACACAAATGTTCCTTGGTTGAAATATGGACTTTACTGTGGCTAATATAACATCAAAAGAAGACATTCTGATTGTATATTAAGTTAATGTTCAAGACCTCTTTGGCCAGAAATATGTTCAGTAGTTCCAATGAAAAAACCTATGTATGACTTTTTTAACATCAGAAGGAGTTTATAAGTTTATACATTTTTTGAAGACCCTTTGAACAGAAAAAAGTGTAATAGGTCAGATATTGTCTTCTAAATGACTTTTGAAGCATCAGTAGGATTTTTTGAGAATGTATAGAAAGTTCAAGATTGAGGATTCATTGGCCAAAAATATGTTACTTGGGTCAAATAAGGACTTTACTGTGGCTAATATAAAATCAAAAGAAGACAATATGATAGTGTATTAAGTTAATGTTGTCTTTGGCCACAAATATGTTCAGTAAGTCCATAAAGAACCTCTATATGACTGATTTAACATCAGAAGGAGTCTTTAAGTTTATACATTTTTTGAAGACTCTTTGAACAGAAAAAAGTTCAAAAGGTCAGATATTGTCTTCTAAATGACTTTTGAAGCATCAGTAGGAGTCTATGAGTGTGTATAGAAAGTTCAGGATCGAGGATTCCTTGGCCACAAAAATGTTCATTGTTTGAAAAATGGACTTTACTGTGGCTAATATAACATCAAAAGAAGACAATCTGATTGTATATTAAGTTAATGTTCAAGAACTCTATGGCCAGAAATATGTTCAGTAATTCCATGAAAAAACCTATCTATGACTGATTTAACATCAGAAGGAGTTTATAAGTTTATACATATTTTGAAGACCCTTTGAACAGAAAAAAGTTAAAAAGGTCAGATATTGTCTTCTAAATGACTTTTTGAAGCATCAGTAGGAGTTTATGAGTATGTATAGAAAGCTCAAGATTGAGGATTCTTGGGCCAAAAATATGTTCCTTGGGTCAAATAAGGACTTTACTGTGGCTAATATAAAATCAAAAGAAGACAATCTGATTGTATATTAAGTTAATGTTCAAGAACTCTTTGGCCAGAAATATGTTCAGTAGTTCCATAAAAAACCTATGTATGACTGATTTAACACCAGAAGTAGTTTATAAGTTTATACATTTTTTGAAGACCCTTTGAACAGAAAAAAGTTAAAAAGGTCAGATATTGTCTTCTAAATGACTTTTGAAGCATCAGTAGGAGTTTTTGAGTATGTATAGAAAGTTCAAGATTGATGATTCTTTGGCCAAAAATATGTTCTTTGGGTCAAGTAAGGATTTTACTCTGGCTAATATAACATCAAAAGAAGACAATCTGATTGTTCAAAAGGTCAGATATGGTCTTCTAAATGACTTATGAAGCATCAGTAGGAGTCTATGAGTATGTATAGAAAGTTCAGGATCGAGGATTCCTTGGCCAGACAAATGTTCCTTGGTTGAAATATGGACTTTACTGTGGCTAATATAACATCAAAAGAAGACAATCTGATTGCATATTAAGTTCATGTTCAATAACTCTTTGGCCACAAATATGTTCAGTAGGTCCATAAAGAACCTCTATATGACTGATTTAACATCAGAGGGAGTCTATAAGTTTAAACCTTTTTTTGAAGGCCCTTTGAACAGAAAAAAGTTGAAAAGGTCAGATATTGTCTTCTAAATGACTTTTGAAGCATCAGTAGGAGTCTATGAGTATGTATAGAAAGTTCAAGATTGAGGATTCTTTGGCCAGACAAATGTTCCTTGGGTCAATTAAGGACTAACATCAAAAGAAGACAATCTGATTGTATATTAAGTTAATGTTCAAGAACTCTTTGGCCAGAAATATGTTCAGTAGTTCCATAAAAAACTGATTTAACATCAGAAGTTGTAGAAAGTTCAAGATTTAGGATTCTTTGGCCAAAAATATGTTCCTTGGGTCAAGTAAGGACTTTACTGTGGCTAATACAAAATCAAAAGAAGACAATCTGATAGTATATTAAGTTAATGTTCAAGAACTCTTTGGCCACAAATATGTTCAGTAGGTCCATAAAGAACCTCTAAATGACTGATTTAACATCAGAAGGAGTCTATAAGTTTATACATTTTTTGAATACCCTTTGAAGAGAAAAAAGTTAAAAAGGTCAGATATGGTCTTCTAAATGACGTATGAAGCTTCAGTAGGAGTCTATGAGTATGTATAGAAATTTCAGGATCGAGGATTCCTTGGCCAGACAAATGTTCCTTGTTTTAAATATGGACTTTACTGTGGCTAATTTAAAATCAAAAGAAGACAATCTGATAGTATATTAAGTTAATGTTCAAGAACTCTTTGGCCAGAAATATGTTCAGTAGTTCCATAAAAAAAAACTATGTATGACTGATTTAACATCAGAAGTTTATAAATAAGTTTATACATTTTTTGAAGAGCCTTTGAACAGAAAAAAGTTATAAAGGTCAGATATTGTCTTCTAAATGACTTATGAAGCATCAGTAGGAGTCTATGAGTATGTATAGAAAGTTCAGGATCGAGGATTCCTTGGCCAGACAAATGTTCCTTGGTTGAAATATGGACTTTACTGTGGCTAATTTAAAATCAAAATAAGACAATCTGATAGTATATTAAGTTAATGTTCAAGAACTCTTTGGCCAGAAATATGTTCAGTAGGTCCATAAAGAACCTCTATATGACTGATTTAACATCAGAAGGACATCATTAAGTTTATACATTTTTTAAAGACACTTTGAACAGAAAAAAGTTAAAAAGGTCAGATATTGTCTTCTAAATGACTTATGAAGCATCAGTAGGAGTCTATGAGTATGTATAGAAAGTTCAGGATCGAGGATTCCTTGGCCAGACAAATGTTCCTTGGTTGAAATATGGACTTTACTGTGGCTAATATAAGATCAAAAGAAGACAATCTGATAGCATATTAAGTTAATGTTCAAGAACTCTTTGGCCAGAAATATGTTTAGTAGGTCCATAAAGAACCTCTATATGACTGATTTAACATCAGAAGGAGTCTATAAGTTTATACATTTTTTGAAGACTCTTTGAACAGAAAAAAGTTCAAAAGGTCAGATATGGTCTTCTAAATGACTTTTGAAGCATCAGTAGGAGTCTATGAGTATGTATAGAAAGTTCATTATCGAGGATTCCTTGGCCAGACAAATGTTCCTTGGTTGAAATATGGACTTTACTGTGGCTAATATAAGATCAAAAGAAGACAATCTGATAGCATATTAAGTTAATGTTCAAGAACTCTTTGGACAGAAATATGTTTAGTAGGTCCATAAAGAACCTCTATATGACTGATTTAACATCAGAAGGAGTCTATAAGTTTATACATTTTTTGAAGACTCTTTGAACAGAAAAAAGTTCAAAAGGTCAGATATGGTCTTCTAAATGACTTTTGAAGCATCAGTAGGAGTCTATGAGTATGTATAGAAAGTTCATTATCGAGGATTCCTTGGCCAGACAAATGTTCCTTGGTTGAAATATGGACTTTACTGTGGCTAATATAACACCAAAAGAAGACAATCTTATTGTATATTAAGTTAATATTGAAGAACTCTTTTGCCACAAATATGTTCAGTAGGTCCATAAACAACCTCTATATGACTGATTTAACATTAGAAGGAGTTTATAAGTTGACATTTTTTGAAGACCCTTTGAACAGAAAAAAGTTCAAAAGGTCAGATATTGTCTTCTAAATGACTTTTGAAGCATCAGTAGGAGTCTATGAGTATGTATAGAAAGTTCAAGATTGAGGATTCTTTGGCCAAAAATATGTTCCTTGGGTCAAATAAGGACTTTACTCTGGCAAATATAAAATCAACAGAAGACAATCTGATAGTATATTAAGTTAATATTGAAGAACTCTTTTGCCACAAATATGTTCAGTAGGTCCATAAACAACCTCTATATGACTGATTTAACATTAGAAGGAGTTTATAAGTTGACATTTTTTGAAGACCCTTTGAACAGAAAAAAGTTCAAAAGGTCAGATATTGTCTTCTAAATGACTTTTGAAGCATCAGTAGGAGTCTATGAGTATGTATAGAAAGTTCAAGATTGAGGATTCTTTGGCCAAAAATATGTTCCTTGGGTCAAATAAGGACTTTACTCTGGCAAATATAAAATCAACAGAAGACAATCTGATAGTATATTAAGTTAATGTTCAAGAACTCTTTGGCCAGAAATATGTTCAGTAGGTCCATAAAGAACCTCTATATGACTGATTTAACATCAGAAGGAGTCTATAAGTTTATACATTTTTTAAAGACTCTTTGAACAGAAAAAAGTTCAAAAGGTCAGATATGGTCTTCTAAATTTTTTTGAAGCATCAGTAGGAGTCTATGAGTATATATAGAAAGTTCAAGATTGAGGATTCTATGGCCAGACAAATGTTCCTTGGGTCAAATAAGGGCTTTACGTGGCTAATTTAAAATCAAAAGAAGACAATCTGATAGCATATTAAGTTAATGTTCAAGAACTCTTTGGCCAGAAATATGTTCAGTAGTTCCAATGAAAAAACCTATGTATGACTGATTTAACATCAGAAGGAGTTTATAAGTTTATACATATTTTGAAGACCCTTTGAACAGAAAAAAGTTAAAAAGGTCAGATATTGTCTTCTAAATGACTTTTTGAAGCATCAGTAGGAGTTTATGAGTATGTATAGAAAGCTCAAGATTGAGGATTCTTGGGCCAAAAATATGTTCCTTGGGTCAAATAAGGACTTTACTGTGGCTAATATAAAATCAAAAGAAGACAATCTGATTGTATATTAAGTTAATGTTCAAGAACTCTTTGGCCAGAAATATGTTCAGTAGTTCCATAAAAAACCTATGTATGACTGATTTAACACCAGAAGTAGTTTATAAGTTTATACATTTTTTGAAGACCCTTTGAACAGAAAAAAGTTAAAAAGGTCAGATATTGTCTTCTAAATGACTTTTGAAGCATCAGTAGGAGTTTTTGAGTATGTATAGAAAGTTCAAGATTGATGATTCTTTGGCCAAAAATATGTTCTTTGGGTCAAGTAAGGATTTTACTCTGGCTAATATAACATCAAAAGAAGACAATCTGATTGTTCAAAAGGTCAGATATGGTCTTCTAAATGACTTATGAAGCATCAGTAGGAGTCTATGAGTATGTATAGAAAGTTCAGGATCGAGGATTCCTTGGCCAGACAAATGTTCCTTGGTTGAAATATGGACTTTACTGTGGCTAATATAACATCAAAAGAAGACAATCTGATTGCATATTAAGTTCATGTTCAATAACTCTTTGGCCACAAATATGTTCAGTAGGTCCATAAAGAACCTCTATATGACTGATTTAACATCAGAGGGAGTCTATAAGTTTAAACCTTTTTTTGAAGGCCCTTTGAACAGAAAAAAGTTGAAAAGGTCAGATATTGTCTTCTAAATGACTTTTGAAGCATCAGTAGGAGTCTATGAGTATGTATAGAAAGTTCAAGATTGAGGATTCTTTGGCCAGACAAATGTTCCTTGGGTCAATTAAGGACTAACATCAAAAGAAGACAATCTGATTGTATATTAAGTTAATGTTCAAGAACTCTTTGGCCAGAAATATGTTCAGTAGTTCCATAAAAAACTGATTTAACATCAGAAGTTGTAGAAAGTTCAAGATTTAGGATTCTTTGGCCAAAAATATGTTCCTTGGGTCAAGTAAGGACTTTACTGTGGCTAATACAAAATCAAAAGAAGACAATCTGATAGTATATTAAGTTAATGTTCAAGAACTCTTTGGCCACAAATATGTTCAGTAGGTCCATAAAGAACCTCTAAATGACTGATTTAACATCAGAAGGAGTCTATAAGTTTATACATTTTTTGAATACCCTTTGAAGAGAAAAAAGTTAAAAAGGTCAGATATGGTCTTCTAAATGACGTATGAAGCTTCAGTAGGAGTCTATGAGTATGTATAGAAATTTCAGGATCGAGGATTCCTTGGCCAGACAAATGTTCCTTGTTTTAAATATGGACTTTACTGTGGCTAATTTAAAATCAAAAGAAGACAATCTGATAGTATATTAAGTTAATGTTCAAGAACTCTTTGGCCAGAAATATGTTCAGTAGTTCCATAAAAAAAAACTATGTATGACTGATTTAACATCAGAAGTTTATAAATAAGTTTATACATTTTTTGAAGAGCCTTTGAACAGAAAAAAGTTATAAAGGTCAGATATTGTCTTCTAAATGACTTATGAAGCATCAGTAGGAGTCTATGAGTATGTATAGAAAGTTCAGGATCGAGGATTCCTTGGCCAGACAAATGTTCCTTGGTTGAAATATGGACTTTACTGTGGCTAATTTAAAATCAAAATAAGACAATCTGATAGTATATTAAGTTAATGTTCAAGAACTCTTTGGCCAGAAATATGTTCAGTAGGTCCATAAAGAACCTCTATATGACTGATTTAACATCAGAAGGACATCATTAAGTTTATACATTTTTTAAAGACACTTTGAACAGAAAAAAGTTAAAAAGGTCAGATATTGTCTTCTAAATGACTTATGAAGCATCAGTAGGAGTCTATGAGTATGTATAGAAAGTTCAGGATCGAGGATTCCTTGGCCAGACAAATGTTCCTTGGTTGAAATATGGACTTTACTGTGGCTAATATAAGATCAAAAGAAGACAATCTGATAGCATATTAAGTTAATGTTCAAGAACTCTTTGGCCAGAAATATGTTTAGTAGGTCCATAAAGAACCTCTATATGACTGATTTAACATCAGAAGGAGTCTATAAGTTTATACATTTTTTGAAGACTCTTTGAACAGAAAAAAGTTCAAAAGGTCAGATATGGTCTTCTAAATGACTTTTGAAGCATCAGTAGGAGTCTATGAGTATGTATAGAAAGTTCATTATCGAGGATTCCTTGGCCAGACAAATGTTCCTTGGTTGAAATATGGACTTTACTGTGGCTAATATAAGATCAAAAGAAGACAATCTGATAGCATATTAAGTTAATGTTCAAGAACTCTTTGGACAGAAATATGTTTAGTAGGTCCATAAAGAACCTCTATATGACTGATTTAACATCAGAAGGAGTCTATAAGTTTATACATTTTTTGAAGACTCTTTGAACAGAAAAAAGTTCAAAAGGTCAGATATGGTCTTCTAAATGACTTTTGAAGCATCAGTAGGAGTCTATGAGTATGTATAGAAAGTTCATTATCGAGGATTCCTTGGCCAGACAAATGTTCCTTGGTTGAAATATGGACTTTACTGTGGCTAATATAACACCAAAAGAAGACAATCTTATTGTATATTAAGTTAATATTGAAGAACTCTTTTGCCACAAATATGTTCAGTAGGTCCATAAACAACCTCTATATGACTGATTTAACATTAGAAGGAGTTTATAAGTTGACATTTTTTGAAGACCCTTTGAACAGAAAAAAGTTCAAAAGGTCAGATATTGTCTTCTAAATGACTTTTGAAGCATCAGTAGGAGTCTATGAGTATGTATAGAAAGTTCAAGATTGAGGATTCTTTGGCCAAAAATATGTTCCTTGGGTCAAATAAGGACTTTACTCTGGCAAATATAAAATCAACAGAAGACAATCTGATAGTATATTAAGTTAATATTGAAGAACTCTTTTGCCACAAATATGTTCAGTAGGTCCATAAACAACCTCTATATGACTGATTTAACATTAGAAGGAGTTTATAAGTTGACATTTTTTGAAGACCCTTTGAACAGAAAAAAGTTCAAAAGGTCAGATATTGTCTTCTAAATGACTTTTGAAGCATCAGTAGGAGTCTATGAGTATGTATAGAAAGTTCAAGATTGAGGATTCTTTGGCCAAAAATATGTTCCTTGGGTCAAATAAGGACTTTACTCTGGCAAATATAAAATCAACAGAAGACAATCTGATAGTATATTAAGTTAATATTGAAGAACTCTTTTGCCACAAATATGTTCAGTAGGTCCATAAACAACCTCTATATGACTGATTTAACATTAGAAGGAGTTTATAAGTTGACATTTTTTGAAGACCCTTTGAACAGAAAAAAGTTCAAAAGGTCAGATATTGTCTTCTAAATGACTTTTGAAGCATCAGTAGGAGTCTATGAGTATGTATAGAAAGTTCAAGATTGAGGATTCTTTGGCCAAAAATATGTTCCTTGGGTCAAATAAGGACTTTACTCTGGCAAATATAAAATCAACAGAAGACAATCTGATAGTATATTAAGTTAATGTTCAAGAACTCTTTGGCCAGAAATATGTTCAGTAGGTCCATAAAGAACCTCTATATGACTGATTTAACATCAGAAGGAGTCTATAAGTTTATACATTTTTTAAAGACTCTTTGAACAGAAAAAAGTTCAAAAGGTCAGATATGGTCTTCTAAATTTTTTTGAAGCATCAGTAGGAGTCTATGAGTATATATAGAAAGTTCAAGATTGAGGATTCTATGGCCAGACAAATGTTCCTTGGGTCAAATAAGGGCTTTACGTGGCTAATTTAAAATCAAAAGAAGACAATCTGATAGCATATTAAGTTAATGTTCAAGAACTCTTTGGCCAGAAATATGTTCAGTAGTTCCAATGAAAAAACCTATGTATGACTGATTTAACATCAGAAGGAGTTTATAAGTTTATAAATTTTTTGAAGACCATTTGAACGGAAAAAAGTTTAATAGGTCAGATATTGTCTTCTAAATGACTTATGAAGCATCAGTAGGAGTCTATGAGTATGTAAAGAAAGTTCAGGATCGAGGATTCCTTTGCCCAGACAAATGTTCCTTGGTTGAAATATGGACTTTACTGTGGCTAAAATAACATCAAAAGAAGACATTCTGATTGTATATTAAGTTAATGTTCAAGACCTCTTTGGCCAGAAATATGTTCAATAGTTCCAATGAAAAAACCTATGTATGACTGATTTAACATCAGAAGGAGTCTTTAAGTTTATACATTTTTTGAAGACCCTTTGAACAGAAAAAAGTTAAAAAGGTCAGATATTGTCTTCTAAATTACTTTTGAAGCATCAGTAGGAGTTTATGAGTATGTATAGAAAGTTCAAGATTGAGGATTCTTTGTGCAAAAATATGTTCCTTGGGTCAAAGGAGGAGTCTTTATAAATAGTCTTTATAGGAGTCTTTATAACAAATTTTGAAGACCCTTTGAAAAGAAAAAAGTTAAAAAGGTCAGATATTGTCTTCTAAATGACTTTTGAAGCATCAGTAGGAGTCTATGAGTATGTATAGAAAGTTCAATGCACTGCAAAGCAAAGCAATGCAATGCAAAGCAATGCAATGCAATGCAATGCAACTGAATACAATGCAATGCAAAGCAAAGCAATACAATGCAACATCGTAATAAGTTCCTGTCATATGATACTGCTTCAATGCAAAAGGGAATCAATTAGTTCTGTATGCTTCGCAATGCAACAGCTTATATGTTATGTTATATCTCTTCTTTACACATTTAAATTAGTTAGTTCTTGTATGCAATGCTATAAAGCAATGCAATGCAATGCAATGCAATGCAATGCAATATAAGACAATGCAATTTCAATGCAATTTCAATGCAATTTCAATGCAATGCAATTGAATACCATAAAATACAATACAAAGCAATACAATGCAATTGCCACATTAACATTAGAGTTAGTTATTGAATCCATTGCAATGCAAAGCAATGCAAAGCAATGCAAAGCAATGCAAAGCAATGCAAAGCAATGCAAAGCAATGCAAAGCAATGCAAAGCAATGCAAAGCAATGCAAAGCAATGCAAAGCAATGCAAAGCAATGCAAAGCAATGCAAAGCAATGCAAAGCAATGCAAAAAGCAATGCAAAGCAATGAAATGCAATGCAATTGAATACAATGCAATGCAATTGAATACAATGCAATGCAAAGCAAAGCAAAGTGAAGTTCCTTGTAATGAACATAGTAATAGGTTCGTTCTCTTAAGTTTTGCAATTCAATACCACATATGTTGTATTAACTTCATTGGACAACAGATAGATATATTTCGTGTATGCAATGCAATGCAATGCACAGCAATTTGATAAAATGCAATACAATGCAAAGCAAAGCAATGCAAAGCAATGCAAAGCAATGCAAAGCAATGCAAAGGCAATGCAAAGCAATGCAAAGCAATGCAAAGCAATGCAAAGCAATGCAAAGCAATGCAAAGCAATGAAAAGCAATGCAAAGCAATGCAAAGCAATGCAAAGAAATGCAATGCAATGCAATGCAAAGAAATGCAATGCAATGCAATGCAATTTCAATGCAATGCAATGCAATGCAATGCAATGCAATGCAATGCAATGCAATGCAATACAATGCAACATCGTAATAAGTTCCTTCTTGTAATGAACATCGTAATAGGTTCGTTCTCTTAAGCTTTGCAATGAAACACCACATATGCTGTATTAAATTCACTGGACAACAGATGGATATATTTCGTGCAATTCAAAGCAATGCAAAGCAATTGAAAAAATGCAATGCAATGCAATGCAATGCATTGCAAAGCAAAGCAAAGCAAAGCAAAGCAAAGCAAAGCAAAGCAAAGCAAAGCAAAGCAAAGCAGAGCAAAGCAGAGCAAAGCAGAGCAAAGCAGAGCAAAGCAGAGCAGAGCAAAGCAAAGCAAAGCAAAGCAAAGCAATGCAAAGCAATGCAATGCAAAGCAATGCAATGCAATGCAATGCAATGCAATGCAATGCAATTTCAATGCAATGCAATGCAATGCAATGCAATGCAATGCAATTTCAATGCAATTGTAAACAATGCAATGCAATTGAATACAATGCAAAGCAAAGCAAAGCAAAGAAATGCAAAGCAATGCAAAGCAATGCAAAGCAATGCAAAGCAATGCAAAGCAATGCAAAGCAATGCAAAGAAATGCAATGCAATGCAATGCAAAGAAATGCAATGCAATTTCAATGCAATGCAATGAAATGCAATGCAATGCAATTTCAATGCAATTGTAAACAATGCAAAGCAATACAATGCAACATCGTAATAAGTTCCTTCTTGTAATGAACATCGTAATGGGTTCGTTCTCTTAAGCTTTGCAATGCAACACCACATATGCTGTATTAAACTCACTGGACAACAGATGGATATATTTCGTGTATGCAATGCAATGCAATGCAATGCAATTTCAATGCAATTGTAAACAATGAAAAGCAATACAATGCAACATCGTAATAAGTTCCTTCTTGTAATGAACATCGTAATAGGTTCGTTCTCTTAAGCTTTGCAATGCAACACCACATATAATGTATTAAATTCACTGGACAACAGATGGATATATTTCGTGTATGCAATGCAATGCAAAGCAATTGAAAAAATGCAATGCAATGCAATGCAATGCAAAGCAAAGCAGAGCAAAGCAGAGCAAAGCAGAGCAGAGCAGAGCAGAGCAGAGCAAAGCAAAGCCAAGCAATGCAATGCAAAGCAAAGCAAAGCAAAGCAAAGCAAAGCAAAGCAATGCAATGCAATGCAATGCAATTTCAATGCAATGCAATGCAATGCAATGCAATGCAATTGAATACAATGCAATGCAAAGCAATGCAATGCAATGCAATTGAATACAATAAAATACAATGCAATGCAATGCAATGTCACATCACATGTCATATGATACTGCTTCAATGCTCAAGGGAATCAATTAGTTCTGTATGCTTCGCAATGCAACAGCTTCTATGTTATGTTATATCTCTTCATTACACAACTAAATAAGTTTGTTATTTTAACTCGTTCAAGAACTCTTTGGCCAGAAATATGTTCAGTAGTTCAAGTTTATACATTTTTTGAAGACCCTTTGAACAGAAAAAAGTTCAAAAGGTCAGATATTGTCTTCTAAATGACTTTTGAAGCATCAGTAGGAGTCTATGAGTATGTATAGAAAGTTCAATGCACTGCAAAGCAAAGCAAAGCAAAGCAATTTAATAAAATGCAATGCAATGCAAAGCAAAGCAAAGCAAAGCAAAGCAAAGCAATGCAAAGCAATGCAAAGCAATGCAATGCAATGCAATGCAATGCAATGCAATGCAATGCAATTTCAATGCAATGCAATGCAATGCAATGCAATTGAATACAATGCAATGCAAAGCAAAGCAATACAATGCAACATCGTAATTAAGTTCCTTCTTGTAATGAACATCGTAATAGGTTCGTAGCTTTGCAATGCAACACCACATATGTTGTATTAAATTCATTGGACAACAGATGGATGTATTTCGTGCATGCAATGAAATGCAATGCAAAGCAATGCAATGCAATTGAATACAATAAAATACAATGCAAAGCAATGCAATGTCACATCACATGTCATATGATACTGCTTCAATGCACAAGGGAATCAATTAGTTCTGTATGCTTCGCAATGCAACAGCTTATATGTTATGTTATATCTCTTCTTTACACAACTAAATTAGTTAGTTATTGTATGCAATGCTATAAAGCAATGCAAAGCAATGCAAAGCACTGCAATGCCATTGAATACAATAAAATACAATACAAAGCAATACAATGCAATTGCCACATTAACATTAGAGTTAGTTCTTGAATGCATTGCAATGCAAAGCCATGCAAAGCAATGCAAAGCAATGCAAAGCAATGCAAAGCAATGCAAAGCAATGCAAAGCAATGCAATGTAAAGCAATGCAAAGCAAAGCAATGCAAAGCAATGAAATGAAATGCAATTGAATACAATGCAATGCAATTGAATACAATGCAATGCAAAGCAAAGCAAAGCGAAGTTCCTTGTAATGAACAGTTCGTTCTCTTAAGCTTTACAATGCAATACCACATATGTTGGACAATCTTCATTGGACAACAGATAGATATATTTCGTGTATGCAATGCAAATGCAATGCAATTGAATACAATAAAATACGATGCAAAGCAATGCAATGCAATGCAATGCAATGCAAAGCACTGCAATGCAATGCAATGCAATAAAAGACAATGCAATTTCAATGCAATTTCAATGCAATGCAATTGAATACAATAAAATACAATACAAAGCAATACAATGCAATTGCCACATTAACATTAGAGTTAGTTCTTGAATGCAAAGCAATGCAAAGCAATGCAATGCAAAGCAATGCAAAGCAATGCAAAGCAATGCAAAGCAATGCAAAGCAATGCAAAGCAATGCAAAGCAATGCAAAGCAATGCAAAGCAATGCAAAGCAATGCAATGTAAAGCAATGCAAAGCAAAGCGAAGTTCCTTGTAATGAACAGTTCGTTCTCTTAAGCTTTACAATGCAATACCACATATGTTGTATTAACTTCATTGGACAACAGATAGATATATTTCGTGTATGCAATGCAAAGCAATGCAAAGCAATGCAAAGCAATGCAAAGCAATGCAAAGCAATGCAAAGCAATGCAAAGCAATGCAAAGCAATGCAAAGCAATGCAAAGCAATGCAAAGCAATGCAAAGCAATGCAAAGCAATGCAAAGCAATGCAAAGCAATGCAAAGCAATGCAAAGCAATGCAAAGCAATGCAAAGCAATGCAATGTAAAGCAATGCAAAGCAAAGCGAAGTTCCTTGTCATGAACAGTTCGTTCTCTTAAGCTTTACAATGCAATACCACATATGTTGTATTAACTTCATTGGACAACAGATAGATATATTTCGTGTATGCAATGCAATGCAATGCAATGCAATTTAATACAATAAAATACGATGCAAAGCAATGCAATGCAATTGAATAAAATGCAATGCAAAGCAAACCAAAGCAATGCAAAGCAACGCAAAGCAATGCAAAGCAATGCAAAGCAATGCAAAGCAATGCAAAGCAATGCAAAGTAATGCAAAGCAATGCAAAGCAAAGCAATGCAATGCAATGCAATTGAATGCAATGCAATGCAAAGCAAAGCAATACAATGCAACATCGTAATAAGTTCCTGTCATATGATACTGCACAAAGGAATCAATTGGTTCTGTATGCTTCGCAATGCAACAGCTTATGTGTTATGTTATATCTCTTCTTTACACATCTTAATTAGTTAGTTATTTTATGCAATGCTATAAAGCAATGCAAAGCACTGCAATGCAATGCAAAGCACTGCAATGCAATGCAATGCAATGCAAGACAATGTAATTTCAATGCAATTTCAATGCAATTTCAATGCAATTCAATTGAATACAATAAAACACAATACAAAGCAATACAATGCAATTGCCACATTAACATTAGAGTTAGTTCTTGAATGCAAAGCAATGCAAAGCAATGCAAAGCAATGCAAAGCAATGCAAAGCAATGCAAAGCAATGCAAAGCAATGCAAAGCAATGCAAAGCAATGCAAAAAGGAATGAAATGCAATGCAATTGAATACAATGCAATGCAAAGCAAAGCAAAGTGAAGTTCCTTGTTATGAACATAGTAATAGGTTCGTTCTCTTAAGTTTTGCAATTCAATACCACATATGTTGTATTAACTTCATTGGACAACAGATAGATATATTTCGTGTATGCAATGCAATGCAAAGCAATTTAATAAAATGCAATACAATGCAATGCAAAGCAAAGCAAAGCAATGCAAAGCAATGCAAAGCAATGCAAAGCAATGCAAAGCAATGCAAAGCAATGCAAAGCAATGCAAAGCAATGCAAAGAAATGCAATGCAATGCAAAGCAATTTCAATGCAATGCATTTTCAATGCAATGCAATGCAATGCAATGCAATGCAATTGAATACAATGCAAAGCAATACAATGCAACATCGTAATAAGTTCCTTCTTGTAATGAACATCGTAAAAGGTTCGTTCTCTTAAGCTTTGCAATGCAACACCACATATGCTGTATTAAATTCACTGGACAACAGATGGATATATTTCGTGCAATTCTAAGCAATGCAAAGCAATTGAAAAAATGCAATGCAAAGCAAAGCAAAGCAAAGCAAAGCAAAGCAAAGCAAAGCAAAGCAAAGCAAAGCAAAGCAAAGCAAAGCAAAGCAAAGCAAAGCAAAGCAAAGCAAAGCAGAGCAAAGCAAAGCAAAGCAGAGCAGAGCAAAGCAAAGCAATGCAATGCAATGCAATGCAATGCAATTGAATACAATAAAATACAATGCAAAGCAATGCAATGCAATGCAATGCAATGCAATGTCACATCACATGTCATATGATACTGCTTCAATGCACAAGGGAATCAATTAGTTCGTATGCTTCGCAATGCAACAGCTTATATGTTATGTTATTCTTTACACAACTAAATTAGTTAGTTATTGTATGCAATGCTTTAAAGCAATGCAATGCAATTCAAGACAATGCAATTTCAATGCAATGCAATGCAATTGAATACAATAAAATACAATACAAAGCAATACAATGCAATGCCACATTACATATTTCATATGATACTTCTTCAATGCACAAGGGAATCAGTTAGTTCTGTATGCTTCGCAATGCAACAGCTTATATGTTATGTTATATCTCTTCATTACACAACTAAATAAGTTTGTGTTATTTTATGCGTTCAAGAACTCTTTGGCCAGAAATATGTTCAGTAGTTCAAGTTTATAAAAAAAATTTGAAGACTCTTTGAACAGAAAAAAGTTCAAAAGGTCAGATATGGTCTTCTAAATGACTTTTGAAGCATCAGTAGGAGTCTATGAGTATGTATAAGACAGTTCAAGATTGAGGATTCTTTGGCCAGACAAATGTTCCTGGGTCAAATAAGGACTTTACTGTGGCTAATATAACATCAAAAGAAGACAATCTGATTGTATATTAAGTTAATGTTCAAGAACTCTTTGGCCACAAATATGTTCAGTAGTTCCATAAAAAAACCTATGTATGACTGATTTAACATCAGAAGGAGTTTATAAGTTTATAAATTTTTTGAAGACACTTTGAACAGAAAAAAGTTAAAAAGGTCAGATATTGTCTTCTAAGTGACTTATGAAGCATCAGTAGGAGTCTATGAGTATGAATAGAAAGTTCAAGATTGAGGATTCTTTGGCCAGACAAATGTTCCTTGGGTCAAATAAGGACTTTACTGTGGCTAATATAAAATCAAAAGAAGACAATCTGATAGTATATTAAGTTCTCTTTGGCCACAAATATGTTCAGTAGGTCCATAAAGAACCTCTATATGACTGATTTAACATCAGAAGGAGTCTTTAAGTTTATACATTTTTTGAAGACTCTTTGAACAGAAAAAAGTTCAAAAGGTCAGATATGGTCTTCTAAATGACTAATTTAACATCAGAAGGAGTTTATAAGATTATACATTTTTTGAAGACACTTTGAACAGAAAAAAGTTAAAAAGGTCAGATATTGTCTTCTAAATGAATTTTGAAGCATCTGTAGGAGTCTATGAGTATGTATAGAAAGTTCAGGAACGAGGATTCCTTGGCCAGACAAATGTTCCTTGGTTGAAATATGGACTTTACTGTGGCTAATATAAAATCAAAAGAAGACAATCTGATAGTATATTAAGTTAATGTTCAAGAACTCTTTGGCCAGAAATATGTTCAGTAGTTCCATAAAAAAACCTATGTATGACTGATTTAACATCAGAAGTTTATAAGTTTATAAATTTTTTTGAAGAGCCTTTGAACAGAAAAAAGTTGAAAAGGTCAGATATTGTCTTCTAAATGACTTTTGAAGCATCAGTAGGAGTCTATGAGTATGTATAGAAAGTTCAAGATTGAGGATTCTTTGGCCAGACAAATGTTCCTTGGGTCAATTAAGGACTAACATCAAAAGAAGACAATCTGATTGTATATTAAGTTAATGTTCAAGAACTCTTTGGCCAGAAATATGTTCAGTAGTTCCATAAAAAACTGATTTAACATCAGAAGTTGTAGAAAGTTCAAGATTTAGGATTCTTTGGCCAAAAATATGTTCCTTGGGTCAAGTAAGGACTTTACTGTGGCTAATACAAAATCAAAAGAAGACAATCTGATAGTATATTAAGTTAATGTTCAAGAACTCTTTGGCCACAAATATGTTCAGTAGGTCCATAAAGAACCTCTAAATGACTGATTTAACATCAGAAGGAGTCTATAAGTTTATACATTTTTTGAATACCCTTTGAAGAGAAAAAAGTTAAAAAGGTCAGATATGGTCTTCTAAATGACGTATGAAGCTTCAGTAGGAGTCTATGAGTATGTATAGAAATTTCAGGATCGAGGATTCCTTGGCCAGACAAATGTTCCTTGTTTTAAATATGGACTTTACTGTGGCTAATTTAAAATCAAAAGAAGACAATCTGATAGTATATTAAGTTAATGTTCAAGAACTCTTTGGCCAGAAATATGTTCAGTAGTTCCATAAAAAAAAACTATGTATGACTGATTTAACATCAGAAGTTTATAAATAAGTTTATACATTTTTTGAAGAGCCTTTGAACAGAAAAAAGTTATAAAGGTCAGATATTGTCTTCTAAATGACTTATGAAGCATCAGTAGGAGTCTATGAGTATGTATAGAAAGTTCAGGATCGAGGATTCCTTGACCAGACAAATGTTCCTTGGTTGAAATATGGACTTTACTGTGGCTAATTTAAAATCAAAATAAGACAATCTGATAGTATATTAAGTTAATGTTCAAGAACTCTTTGGCCAGAAATATGTTCAGTAGGTCCATAAAGAACCTCTATATGACTGATTTAACATCAGAAGGACATCATTAAGTTTATACATTTTTTAAAGACACTTTGAACAGAAAAAAGTTAAAAAGGTCAGATATTGTCTTCTAAATGACTTATGAAGCATCAGTAGGAGTCTATGAGTATGTATAGAAAGTTCAGGATCGAGGATTCCTTTGCCCAGACAAATGTTCCTTGGTTGAAATATGGACTTTACTGTGGCTAACATAACATCAAAAAGAAGACATTCTGATTGTATATTAAGTTAATGTTCAAGACCTCTTTGGCCAGAAATATGTTCAATAGTTCCAATGAAAAAACCTATGTATGACTGATTTAACATCAGAAGGAGTGTTTACATTTTTTTGAAGACCCTTTGAACAGAAAAAATTAAAAAGGTCAGATATTGTCTTCTAAATGACTTATGAAGCATTAGAAGGAGTCTATGAGTATGTATAGAAAGTTCAGGATCGAGGATTCCTTGGCCAGACAAATGTTCCTTGGTTGAAATATGGACTTTACTGTGGCTAATATAAGATCAAAAGAAGACAATCTGATAGCATATTAAGTTAATGTTCAAGAACTCTTTGGCCAGAAATATGTTTAGTAGGTCCATAAAGAACCTCTATATGACTGATTTAACATCAGAAGGAGTCTATAAGTTTATACATTTTTTGAAGACTCTTTGAACAGAAAAAAGTTCAAAAGGTCAGATATGGTCTTCTAAATGACTTTTGAAGCATCAGTAGGAGTCTATGAGTATGTATAGAAAGTTCATTATCGAGGATTCCTTGGCCAGACAAATGTTCCTTGGTTGAAATATGGACTTTACTGTGGCTAATATAACACCAAAAGAAGACAATCTGATTGTATATTAAGTTAATATTGAAGAACTCTTTTGCCACAAATATGTTCAGTAGGTCCATAAACAACCTCTATATGACTGATTTAACATTAGAAGGAGTTTATAAGTTGACATTTTTTGAAGACCCTTTGAACAGAAAAAAGTTCAAAAGGTCAGATATTGTCTTCTAAATGACTTTTGAAGCATCAGTAGGAGTCTATGAGTATGTATAGAAAGTTCAAGATTGAGGATTCTTTGGCCAAAAATATGTTCCTTGGGTCAAATAAGGACTTTACTCTGGCAAATATAAAATCAACAGAAGACAATCTGATAGTATATTAAGTTAATGTTCAAGAACTCTTTGGCCAGAAATATGTTCAGTAGGTCCATAAAGAACCTCTATATGACTGATTTAACATCAGAAGGAGTCTATAAGTTTATACATTTTTTAAAGACTCTTTGAACAGAAAAAAGTTCAAAAGGTCAGATATGGTCTTCTAAATTTTTTTGAAGCATCAGTAGGAGTCTATGAGTATATATAGAAAGTTCAAGATTGAGGATTCTATGGCCAGACAAATGTTCCTTGGGTCAAATAAGGGCTTTACGTGGCTAATTTAAAATCAAAAGAAGACAATCTGATAGCATATTAAGTTAATGTTCAAGAACTCTTTGGCCAGAAATATGTTCAGTAGTTCCAATGAAAAAACCTATGTATGACTGATTTAACATCAGAAGGAGTTTATAAGTTTATAAATTTTTTGAAGACCATTTGAACGGAAAAAAGTTTAATAGGTCAGATATTGTCTTCTAAATGACTTATGAAGCATCAGTAGGAGTCTATGAGTATGTAAAGAAAGTTCAGGATCGAGGATTCCTTTGCCCAGACAAATGTTCCTTGGTTGAAATATGGACTTTACTGTGGCTAATATAACATCAAAAGAAGACATTCTGGTTGTATATTAAGTTAATGTTCAAGACCTCTTTGGCCAGAAATATGTTCAATAGTTCCAATGAAAAAACCTATGTATGACTGATTTAACATCAGAAGGAGTCTTTAAGTTTATACATTTTTTGAAGACCCTTTGAACAGAAAAAAGTTAAAAAGGTCAGATATTGTCTTCTAAATTACTTTTGAAGCATCAGTAGGAGTTTATGAGTATGTATAGAAAGTTCAAGATTGAGGATTCTTTGTGCAAAAATATGTTCCTTGGGTCAAAGGAGGAGTCTTTATAAATAGTCTTTATAGGAGTCTTTATAACAAATTTTGAAGACCCTTTGAAAAGAAAAAAGTTAAAAAGGTCAGATATTGTCTTCTAAATGACTTTTGAAGCATCAGTAGGAGTCTATGAGTATGTATAGAAAGTTCAAGATTGAGGATTCTTTGGCCAGACAAATGTTCCTTGGGTCAAATAAGGACTTTACTGTGGCTATATAAAATCAAAAGAAGACAATCTGATAGTATATTAAGTTAATGTTTTCTTTGGCCACAAATATGTTCAGTAGGTCCATAAATAACCTCTATAAGACTGATTTAACATCAGAAGGAGTCTTTAAGTTTATACATTTTTTGAAGACTCTTTGAACAGAAAAAAGTTCAAAAGGTCAGATATTGTCTTCTAAATGACTTATGAAGCTTTCAGTAGGAGTCTATGAGTATCTATAGAAAGTTCAGGATCGAGGATTCCTTGGCCAGACAAATGTTCCTTGGTTGAAATATGTACTTTACTGTGGCTAATATAACATCAAAAGAAGACAATCTGATTGTATATTAAGTTAATGTTCAAGAACAATGAGAATGTGTAGAAAGCTCAATATAGGGGAGTCTTTGGCCATAAATATGCTCAGCAGTTTAAATATGGACACATCTCTGGCTGATTTAACATCAGAAGGAGTCTATGAGTTTGTATGGTAAAAAAAACAAATCAACTGAGGACCCTTTGAACAAAAAATATGTTCAATAGATATAATACTTTATGTTGGGGGTAGCATCAGATATAAATGTCATTATGTAGAATGTTCAAGATCAAGTACTCTTTGGCCAAAAACATTTTCTTTGGTCAAATATGGACTACTGTCTGGCTGATGTATTATCAGAAACAGTCAATCAGTTTGTTTAGAAGGTTCTCTTGATTAGAACAAGTACTCTTTGGCTAGCCGGAAATATGTTCAGTGGTTTAAACATGGACTATTGTCTGGCTGATTTAACATCAGAAACAGTCTATGAGACATTTTAGTGACCATTGGGCCAAAAATATGTTCAATGGGTCAAATTACAAGGCTGCCTGAAGAAACATCAGAGGTAGTCAATTAGAATGTGTCAAAAGTTCAAAATATCGATGACTCCTCGGCCATAAATACGTTCAGCAGGTCAAATATGAAGATTTTACATTAGCCATGCAGTAGTCCATTTCTGACCCAATGACCTACCATTTCCTGGCCAAAGAGTACTCGAAATTGAACTTTCTACACATTCTTATTGACTACTTCTGATGCTGTGAGCCAGTCTTTCTTTGACCCATTGCAAATATTTCTGCCCCAAAGTTCCTCAAAGGTTAAATTACTATGTGTAGAAAAATAGAAAAGTATTTTACATCAGCTAGACAGTATACTCCAAATTTGACTAAATATATTTCTGGTCAAAGTTTACTCAAACTTTCTATACGTATCCATTGACTCCTGATGTTACATCAGCAATGCAGGATACAGATCAAGCGTCATCACTCTTACAATGCATTGCATCTCTTTAACGCATTACGGAATTAGTTTTTGAATGCATTGCAATGCAACAAAGTGCATTTGACTTTAATGTTATTCTTCAGTGCACAACGCTTGATCGTATGTGCAATGTTATGCACTACGGAATGAGTTAGTTCTGAATGCATTGCAATGCATAAAAAGTGCACATGATTTCTGTTATTCTTCGATGTGCCGTATCGATCCGTATGTGCAATGCTATGCAAAAGCAGATTGCATTGCACATCTCTTCAACGCATAAAGGAATGAGTTAGTTCTTGAATGCATTGCAATGCAAAAAAGTTCATATTACTTATTGACTTCAATGCACAAAGCTTGATCGTATTTGCAATGCTGAGCATAAGCAGATTAACGCACTAAGGAAATAATTAGTTCTTAAATGCATTGCAATTCAACAAAGTGCATTTGACTTTAATGTTATTCTTCAGTGCACAACGCATAAATAATCATGTGCAATGCTATGCAAGAGGAGATTGCATTGCTTATCTCTTTTACACACTACGAAATGGTTTAGTTCTTGAATGCATTGCAATGCATAATTAATGCATATGATTTTTGTTATTCTTCGATGCTTGATCCGTATGTGCAATGCTATGCAAGAGCAGATTGTATTGCACATCTCTTCAACGCATAAAGGAATGAGTTAGTTCTTGAATGCATTGCAAAGCAATGCAAAGCAATGAAATGCAATGAAATGCAATGAAATGCAATGAAATGCAATGCAATGCAATGCAATGCAATGCAATGCAATGCAATGCAATGCAATGCAATGCAATGCAATTGAATACAATGCAATGCAAAGCAAAGCAAAGAAAAGCGAAGTTCCTTCTTGTAATGAGCATAGTAATAGGTTCGTTCCCTTAAGCTTTGCAATGCAATACCACATATGTTGTATTAAATTCATTGGACAACAGATGGATATATTTCGTGCATGCAATGAAATGCAATGCAAAGCAATGCAATGCAATTGAATACAATAAAATACAATGCAAAGCAATGCAATGCAATGTCACATCACATGTCATATGATACTGCTTCAATGCACAAGGGAATCAATTAGTTCCGAATGCTTCGCAATGCAACAGCTTATATGTTATGTTATATCTCTTCTTTACACAACTAAATTAGTTAGTTATTGTATGCAATGCTATGAAGCAATGCAAAGCACTGCAATGCAATGCAAAGCAAAGCAATGCAATGCAATGCAATGCAATGCAATGCAATGCAAAGCACTGCAATGCAATGCAATGCAATGTAAGACAATGCAATTTCAATACAATGCAATTGAATACAATAAAATACAATACAAAGCAATACAATGCAATTGCCACATTAACATTAGAGTTGGTTATTGAATGCATTGCAATGCAAAGCAATGCAAAGCAATGCAAAGCAATGCAAAGCAATGCAAAGCAATGCAAAGCAATGCAAAGCAATGCAAAGCAATGCAATGCAAAGCAATGCAAAGGAATGCAAAGGAATGCAAAGCAACGCAAAGCAATGCAATGCAATGCAATGCAATGAAATGCAATGAAATGCAATGAAATGCAATGAAATGCAATGCAATTGAATACAATGCAATGCAATTGAATACAATGTAATGCAAAGCAAAGCAAAGCGAAGTTCCTTGTGATGAACATAATAATAGGTTCGTTCTCTTAAGCTTTGCAATGCAATACCACATATGTTGTATTAACTTCATTAGACAACAGATAGATATATTTCGTGTATGCAATGCAATGCAATGCAATTGAATACAATAAAATAAAATGCAAAGCAATGCAATGCAATGCAATGCAAAGCAATGTAATTTCAATGCAATGCAGTGCAATGCAATGCAATTGAATACAATGCAATGCAATACAATGCAGTGCAATGCAATGCTAAGCAATTGAATAAAATGCAATGCAATGCAAAGCAAAGCAAAGCAAAGCAAAGCAAAGCAATGCAATGCAATGCAATGCAATGCAAGACAATGCAAGACAATGCAATTCCAATGCAATTTCAATGCAATGCAATTGAATACAATAAAATACAATACAAGGCAATACAATGCAATTGCCACATTAACATTAGAGTTAGTTCTTGAATGCGAAGCAATGCAATGCAATGCAAAGCAATGCAAAGCAAAGCAATGCAAAGCAATGCAAAGCAATGCAAAGCAATGCAATGCAATGCAATTGAATACAATGCAATGCAAAGCAAAGCAAAGCGAAGCTCCTTGTAATGAACATAGTAATAGGTTCGTTCTCTTAAGCTTTGCAATGCAATACCACATATGTTGTATTAACTTCATTGGACAACAGATAGATATATTTCGTGTATGCAATGCAATGCAATAGAATGCAATTGAATACAATAAAATACGATGCAAAGCAATGCAATGCAGTGGCTAATATAACACCAAAAGAAGACAATCTGATTGTATATTAAGTTAATATTGAAGAACTCTTTTGCCACAAATATGTTCAGTAGGTCCATAAACAACCTCTATATGACTGATTTAACATTAGAAGGAGTTTATAAGTTGACATTTTTTGAAGACCCTTTGAACAGAAAAAAGTTCAAAAGGTCAGATATTGTCTTCTAAATGACTTTTGAAGCATCAGTAGGAGTCTATGAGTATGTATAGAAAGTTCAAGATTGAGGATTCTTTGGCCAAAAATATGTTCCTTGGGTCAAATAAGGACTTTACTCTGGCAAATATAAAATCAACAGAAGACAATCTGATAGTATATTAAGTTAATGTTCAAGAACTCTTTGGCCAGAAATATGTTCAGTAGGTCCATAAAGAACCTCTATATGACTGATTTAACATCAGAAGGAGTCTATAAGTTTATACATTTTTTAAAGACTCTTTGAACAGAAAAAAGTTCAAAAGGTCAGATATGGTCTTCTAAATTTTTTTGAAGCATCAGTAGGAGTCTATGAGTATATATAGAAAGTTCAAGATTGAGGATTCTATGGCCAGACAAATGTTCCTTGGGTCAAATAAGGGCTTTACGTGGCTAATTTAAAATCAAAAGAAGACAATCTGATAGCATATTAAGTTAATGTTCAAGAACTCTTTGGCCAGAAATATGTTCAGTAGTTCCAATGAAAAAACCTATGTATGACTGATTTAACATCAGAAGGAGTTTATAAGTTTATAAATTTTTTGAAGACCATTTGAACGGAAAAAAGTTTAATAGGTCAGATATTGTCTTCTAAATGACTTATGAAGCATCAGTAGGAGTCTATGAGTATGTAAAGAAAGTTCAGGATCGAGGATTCCTTTGCCCAGACAAATGTTCCTTGGTTGAAATATGGACTTTACTGTGGCTAATATAACATCAAAAGAAGACATTCTGGTTGTATATTAAGTTAATGTTCAAGACCTCTTTGGCCAGAAATATGTTCAATAGTTCCAATGAAAAAACCTATGTATGACTGATTTAACATCAGAAGGAGTCTTTAAGTTTATACATTTTTTGAAGACCCTTTGAACAGAAAAAAGTTAAAAAGGTCAGATATTGTCTTCTAAATTACTTTTGAAGCATCAGTAGGAGTTTATGAGTATGTATAGAAAGTTCAAGATTGAGGATTCTTTGTGCAAAAATATGTTCCTTGGGTCAAAGGAGGAGTCTTTATAAATAGTCTTTATAGGAGTCTTTATAACAAATTTTGAAGACCCTTTGAAAAGAAAAAAGTTAAAAAGGTCGGATATTGTCTTCTAAATGACTTTTGAAGCATCAGTAGGAGTCTATGAGTATGTATAGAAAGTTCAAGATTGAGGATTCTTTGGCCAGACAAATGTTCCTTGGGTCAAATAAGGACTTTACTGTGGCTATATAAAATCAAAAGAAGACAATCTGATAGTATATTAAGTTAATGTTTTCTTTGGCCACAAATATGTTCAGTAGGTCCATAAATAACCTCTATAAGACTGATTTAACATCAGAAGGAGTCTTTAAGTTTATACATTTTTTGAAGACTCTTTGAACAGAAAAAAGTTCAAAAGGTCAGATATTGTCTTCTAAATGACTTATGAAGCTTTCAGTAGGAGTCTATGAGTATCTATAGAAAGTTCAGGATCGAGGATTCCTTGGCCAGACAAATGTTCCTTGGTTGAAATATGTACTTTACTGTGGCTAATATAACATCAAAAGAAGACAATCTGATTGTATATTAAGTTAATGTTCAAGAACAATGAGAATGTGTAGAAAGCTCAATATAGGGGAGTCTTTGGCCATAAATATGCTCAGCAGTTTAAATATGGACACATCTCTGGCTGATTTAACATCAGAAGGAGTCTATGAGTTTGTATGGTAAAAAAAACAAATCAACTGAGGACCCTTTGAACAAAAAATATGTTCAATAGATATAATACTTTATGTTGGGGGTAGCATCAGATATAAATGTCATTATGTAGAATGTTCAAGATCAAGTACTCTTTGGCCAAAAACATTTTCTTTGGTCAAATATGGACTACTGTCTGGCTGATGTATTATCAGAAACAGTCAATCAGTTTGTTTAGAAGGTTCTCTTGATTAGAACAAGTACTCTTTGGCTAGCCGGAAATATGTTCAGTGGTTTAAACATGGACTATTGTCTGGCTGATTTAACATCAGAAACAGTCTATGAGACATTTTAGTGACCATTGGGCCAAAAATATGTTCAATGGGTCAAATTACAAGGCTGCCTGAAGAAACATCAGAGGTAGTCAATTAGAATGTGTCAAAAGTTCAAAATATCGATGACTCCTCGGCCATAAATACGTTCAGCAGGTCAAATATGAAGATTTTACATTAGCCATGCAGTAGTCCATTTCTGACCCAATGACCTACCATTTCCTGGCCAAAGAGTACTCGAAATTGAACTTTCTACACATTCTTATTGACTACTTCTGATGCTGTGAGCCAGTCTTTCTTTGACCCATTGCAAATATTTCTGCCCCAAAGTTCCTCAAAGGTTAAATTACTATGTGTAGAAAAATAGAAAAGTATTTTACATCAGCTAGACAGTATACTCCAAATTTGACTAAATATATTTCTGGTCAAAGTTTACTCAAACTTTCTATACGTATCCATTGACTCCTGATGTTACATCAGCAATGCAGGATACAGATCAAGCGTCATCACTCTTACAATGCATTGCATCTCTTTAACGCATTACGGAATTAGTTTTTGAATGCATTGCAATGCAACAAAGTGCATTTGACTTTAATGTTATTCTTCAGTGCACAACGCTTGATCGTATGTGCAATGTTATGCACTACGGAATGAGTTAGTTCTGAATGCATTGCAATGCATAAAAAGTGCACATGATTTCTGTTATTCTTCGATGTGCCGTATCGATCCGTATGTGCAATGCTATGCAAAAGCAGATTGCATTGCACATCTCTTCAACGCATAAAGGAATGAGTTAGTTCTTGAATGCATTGCAATGCAAAAAAGTTCATATTACTTATTGACTTCAATGCACAAAGCTTGATCGTATTTGCAATGCTGAGCATAAGCAGATTAACGCACTAAGGAAATAATTAGTTCTTAAATGCATTGCAATTCAACAAAGTGCATTTGACTTTAATGTTATTCTTCAGTGCACAACGCATAAATAATCATGTGCAATGCTATGCAAGAGGAGATTGCATTGCTTATCTCTTTTACACACTACGAAATGGTTTAGTTCTTGAATGCATTGCAATGCATAATTAATGCATATGATTTTTGTTATTCTTCGATGCTTGATCCGTATGTGCAATGCTATGCAAGAGCAGATTGTATTGCACATCTCTTCAACGCATAAAGGAATGAGTTAGTTCTTGAATGCATTGCAAAGCAATGCAAAGCAATGAAATGCAATGAAATGCAATGCAATGCAATGCAATGCAATGCAATGCAATGCAATGCAATGCAATGCAATGCAATGCAATTGAATACAATGCAATGCAAAGCAAAGCAAAGAAAAGCGAAGTTCCTTCTTGTAATGAGCATAGTAATAGGTTCGTTCCCTTAAGCTTTGCAATGCAATACCACATATGTTGTATTAAATTCATTGGACAACAGATGGATATATTTCGTGCATGCAATGAAATGCAATGCAAAGCAATGCAATGCAATTGAATACAATAAAATACAATGCAAAGCAATGCAATGCAATGTCACATCACATGTCATATGATACTGCTTCAATGCACAAGGGAATCAATTAGTTCCGAATGCTTCGCAATGCAACAGCTTATATGTTATGTTATATCTCTTCTTTACACAACTAAATTAGTTAGTTATTGTATGCAATGCTATGAAGCAATGCAAAGCACTGCAATGCAATGCAAAGCAAAGCAATGCAATGCAATGCAATGCAATGCAATGCAATGCAAAGCACTGCAATGCAATGCAATGCAATGTAAGACAATGCAATTTCAATACAATGCAATTGAATACAATAAAATACAATACAAAGCAATACAATGCAATTGCCACATTAACATTAGAGTTGGTTATTGAATGCATTGCAATGCAAAGCAATGCAAAGCAATGCAAAGCAATGCAAAGCAATGCAAAGCAATGCAAAGCAATGCAAAGCAATGCAAAGCAATGCAATGCAAAGCAATGCAAAGGAATGCAAAGGAATGCAAAGCAACGCAAAGCAATGCAATGCAATGCAATGCAATGAAATGCAATGAAATGCAATGAAATGCAATGAAATGCAATGAAATGCAATGCAATTGAATACAATGCAATGCAATTGAATACAATGTAATGCAAAGCAAAGCAAAGCGAAGTTCCTTGTGATGAACATAATAATAGGTTCGTTCTCTTAAGCTTTGCAATGCAATACCACATATGTTGTATTAACTTCATTAGACAACAGATAGATATATTTCGTGTATGCAATGCAATGCAATGCAATTGAATACAATAAAATAAAATGCAAAGCAATGCAATGCAATGCAATGCAAAGCAATGTAATTTCAATGCAATGCAGTGCAATGCAATGCAATTGAATACAATGCAATGCAATACAATGCAGTGCAATGCAATGCTAAGCAATTGAATAAAATGCAATGCAATGCAAAGCAAAGCAAAGCAAAGCAAAGCAAAGCAAAGCAATGCAATGCAATGCAATGCAATGCAAGACAATGCAAGACAATGCAATTCCAATGCAATTTCAATGCAATGCAATTGAATACAATAAAATACAATACAAGGCAATACAATGCAATTGCCACATTAACATTAGAGTTAGTTCTTGAATGCGAAGCAATGCAATGCAATGCAAAGCAATGCAAAGCAAAGCAATGCAAAGCAATGCAAAGCAATGCAAAGCAATGCAATGCAATGCAATTGAATACAATGCAATGCAAAGCAAAGCAAAGCGAAGCTCCTTGTAATGAACATAGTAATAGGTTCGTTCTCTTAAGCTTTGCAATGCAATACCACATATGTTGTATTAACTTCATTGGACAACAGATAGATATATTTCGTGTATGCAATGCAATGCAATAGAATGCAATTGAATACAATAAAATACGATGCAAAGCAATGCAATGCAGTGGCTAATATAACACCAAAAGAAGACAATCTGATTGTATATTAAGTTAATATTGAAGAACTCTTTTGCCACAAATATGTTCAGTAGGTCCATAAACAACCTCTATATGACTGATTTAACATTAGAAGGAGTTTATAAGTTGACATTTTTTGAAGACCCTTTGAACAGAAAAAAGTTCAAAAGGTCAGATATTGTCTTCTAAATGACTTTTGAAGCATCAGTAGGAGTCTATGAGTATGTATAGAAAGTTCAAGATTGAGGATTCTTTGGCCAAAAATATGTTCCTTGGGTCAAATAAGGACTTTACTCTGGCAAATATAAAATCAACAGAAGACAATCTGATAGTATATTAAGTTAATGTTCAAGAACTCTTTGGCCAGAAATATGTTCAGTAGGTCCATAAAGAACCTCTATATGACTGATTTAACATCAGAAGGAGTCTATAAGTTTATACATTTTTTAAAGACTCTTTGAACAGAAAAAAGTTCAAAAGGTCAGATATGGTCTTCTAAATTTTTTTGAAGCATCAGTAGGAGTCTATGAGTATATATAGAAAGTTCAAGATTGAGGATTCTATGGCCAGACAAATGTTCCTTGGGTCAAATAAGGGCTTTACGTGGCTAATTTAAAATCAAAAGAAGACAATCTGATAGCATATTAAGTTAATGTTCAAGAACTCTTTGGCCAGAAATATGTTCAGTAGTTCCAATGAAAAAACCTATGTATGACTGATTTAACATCAGAAGGAGTTTATAAGTTTATAAATTTTTTGAAGACCATTTGAACGGAAAAAAGTTTAATAGGTCAGATATTGTCTTCTAAATGACTTATGAAGCATCAGTAGGAGTCTATGAGTATGTAAAGAAAGTTCAGGATCGAGGATTCCTTTGCCCAGACAAATGTTCCTTGGTTGAAATATGGACTTTACTGTGGCTAATATAACATCAAAAGAAGACATTCTGGTTGTATATTAAGTTAATGTTCAAGACCTCTTTGGCCAGAAATATGTTCAATAGTTCCAATGAAAAAACCTATGTATGACTGATTTAACATCAGAAGGAGTCTTTAAGTTTATACATTTTTTGAAGACCCTTTGAACAGAAAAAAGTTAAAAAGGTCAGATATTGTCTTCTAAATTACTTTTGAAGCATCAGTAGGAGTTTATGAGTATGTATAGAAAGTTCAAGATTGAGGATTCTTTGTGCAAAAATATGTTCCTTGGGTCAAAGGAGGAGTCTTTATAAATAGTCTTTATAGGAGTCTTTATAACAAATTTTGAAGACCCTTTGAAAAGAAAAAAGTTAAAAAGGTCGGATATTGTCTTCTAAATGACTTTTGAAGCATCAGTAGGAGTCTATGAGTATGTATAGAAAGTTCAAGATTGAGGATTCTTTGGCCAGACAAATGTTCCTTGGGTCAAATAAGGACTTTACTGTGGCTATATAAAATCAAAAGAAGACAATCTGATAGTATATTAAGTTAATGTTTTCTTTGGCCACAAATATGTTCAGTAGGTCCATAAATAACCTCTATAAGACTGATTTAACATCAGAAGGAGTCTTTAAGTTTATACATTTTTTGAAGACTCTTTGAACAGAAAAAAGTTCAAAAGGTCAGATATTGTCTTCTAAATGACTTATGAAGCTTTCAGTAGGAGTCTATGAGTATCTATAGAAAGTTCAGGATCGAGGATTCCTTGGCCAGACAAATGTTCCTTGGTTGAAATATGTACTTTACTGTGGCTAATATAACATCAAAAGAAGACAATCTGATTGTATATTAAGTTAATGTTCAAGAACAATGAGAATGTGTAGAAAGCTCAATATAGGGGAGTCTTTGGCCATAAATATGCTCAGCAGTTTAAATATGGACACATCTCTGGCTGATTTAACATCAGAAGGAGTCTATGAGTTTGTATGGTAAAAAAAACAAATCAACTGAGGACCCTTTGAACAAAAAATATGTTCAATAGATATAATACTTTATGTTGGGGGTAGCATCAGATATAAATGTCATTATGTAGAATGTTCAAGATCAAGTACTCTTTGGCCAAAAACATTTTCTTTGGTCAAATATGGACTACTGTCTGGCTGATGTATTATCAGAAACAGTCAATCAGTTTGTTTAGAAGGTTCTCTTGATTAGAACAAGTACTCTTTGGCTAGCCGGAAATATGTTCAGTGGTTTAAACATGGACTATTGTCTGGCTGATTTAACATCAGAAACAGTCTATGAGACATTTTAGTGACCATTGGGCCAAAAATATGTTCAATGGGTCAAATTACAAGGCTGCCTGAAGAAACATCAGAGGTAGTCAATTAGAATGTGTCAAAAGTTCAAAATATCGATGACTCCTCGGCCATAAATACGTTCAGCAGGTCAAATATGAAGATTTTACATTAGCCATGCAGTAGTCCATTTCTGACCCAATGACCTACCATTTCCTGGCCAAAGAGTACTCGAAATTGAACTTTCTACACATTCTTATTGACTACTTCTGATGCTGTGAGCCAGTCTTTCTTTGACCCATTGCAAATATTTCTGCCCCAAAGTTCCTCAAAGGTTAAATTACTATGTGTAGAAAAATAGAAAAGTATTTTACATCAGCTAGACAGTATACTCCAAATTTGACTAAATATATTTCTGGTCAAAGTTTACTCAAACTTTCTATACGTATCCATTGACTCCTGATGTTACATCAGCAATGCAGGATACAGATCAAGCGTCATCACTCTTACAATGCATTGCATCTCTTTAACGCATTACGGAATTAGTTTTTGAATGCATTGCAATGCAACAAAGTGCATTTGACTTTAATGTTATTCTTCAGTGCACAACGCTTGATCGTATGTGCAATGTTATGCACTACGGAATGAGTTAGTTCTGAATGCATTGCAATGCATAAAAAGTGCACATGATTTCTGTTATTCTTCGATGTGCCGTATCGATCCGTATGTGCAATGCTATGCAAAAGCAGATTGCATTGCACATCTCTTCAACGCATAAAGGAATGAGTTAGTTCTTGAATGCATTGCAATGCAAAAAAGTTCATATTACTTATTGACTTCAATGCACAAAGCTTGATCGTATTTGCAATGCTGAGCATAAGCAGATTAACGCACTAAGGAAATAATTAGTTCTTAAATGCATTGCAATTCAACAAAGTGCATTTGACTTTAATGTTATTCTTCAGTGCACAACGCATAAATAATCATGTGCAATGCTATGCAAGAGGAGATTGCATTGCTTATCTCTTTTACACACTACGAAATGGTTTAGTTCTTGAATGCATTGCAATGCATAATTAATGCATATGATTTTTGTTATTCTTCGATGCTTGATCCGTATGTGCAATGCTATGCAAGAGCAGATTGTATTGCACATCTCTTCAACGCATAAAGGAATGAGTTAGTTCTTGAATGCATTGCAAAGCAATGAAATGCAATGAAATGCAATGCAATGCAATGCAATGCAATGCAATGCAATGCAATGCAATGCAATGCAATGCAATTGAATACAATGCAATGCAAAGCAAAGCAAAGAAAAGCGAAGTTCCTTCTTGTAATGAGCATAGTAATAGGTTCGTTCCCTTAAGCTTTGCAATGCAATACCACATATGTTGTATTAAATTCATTGGACAACAGATGGATATATTTCGTGCATGCAATGAAATGCAATGCAAAGCAATGCAATGCAATTGAATACAATAAAATACAATGCAAAGCAATGCAATGCAATGTCACATCACATGTCATATGATACTGCTTCAATGCACAAGGGAATCAATTAGTTCCGAATGCTTCGCAATGCAACAGCTTATATGTTATGTTATATCTCTTCTTTACACAACTAAATTAGTTAGTTATTGTATGCAATGCTATGAAGCAATGCAAAGCACTGCAATGCAATGCAAAGCAAAGCAATGCAATGCAATGCAATGCAATGCAATGCAATGCAATGCAAAGCACTGCAATGCAATGCAATGCAATGTAAGACAATGCAATTTCAATACAATGCAATTGAATACAATAAAATACAATACAAAGCAATACAATGCAATTGCCACATTAACATTAGAGTTGGTTATTGAATGCATTGCAATGCAAAGCAATGCAAAGCAATGCAAAGCAATGCAAAGCAATGCAAAGCAATGCAAAGCAATGCAAAGCAATGCAAAGCAATGCAAAGCAATGCAATGCAAAGCAATGCAAAGGAATGCAAAGGAATGCAAAGCAACGCAAAGCAATGCAATGCAATGCAATGCAATGAAATGCAATGAAATGCAATGAAATGCAATGAAATGCAATGCAATTGAATACAATGCAATGCAATTGAATACAATGTAATGCAAAGCAAAGCAAAGCGAAGTTCCTTGTGATGAACATAATAATAGGTTCGTTCTCTTAAGCTTTGCAATGCAATACCACATATGTTGTATTAACTTCATTAGACAACAGATAGATATATTTCGTGTATGCAATGCAATGCAATGCAATTGAATACAATAAAATAAAATGCAAAGCAATGCAATGCAATGCAATGCAATGCAAAGCAATGTAATTTCAATGCAATGCAGTGCAATGCAATGCAATTGAATACAATGCAATGCAATACAATGCAGTGCAATGCAATGCTAAGCAATTGAATAAAATGCAATGCAATGCAAAGCAAAGCAAAGCAAAGCAAAGCAAAGCAAAGCAATGCAATGCAATGCAATGCAATGCAAGACAATGCAAGACAATGCAATTCCAATGCAATTTCAATGCAATGCAATTGAATACAATAAAATACAATACAAGGCAATACAATGCAATTGCCACATTAACATTAGAGTTAGTTCTTGAATGCGAAGCAATGCAATGCAATGCAAAGCAATGCAAAGCAAAGCAATGCAAAGCAATGCAAAGCAATGCAAAGCAATGCAATGCAATGCAATTGAATACAATGCAATGCAAAGCAAAGCAAAGCGAAGCTCCTTGTAATGAACATAGTAATAGGTTCGTTCTCTTAAGCTTTGCAATGCAATACCACATATGTTGTATTAACTTCATTGGACAACAGATAGATATATTTCGTGTATGCAATGCAATGCAATAGAATGCAATTGAATACAATAAAATACGATGCAAAGCAATGCAATGCAGTGCAATGCAATGCAATTGAATACAATGCAATGCAATACAATGCAGTGCAATGCAATACAATGCAATGCAATGCTAAGCAATTGAATAAAATGCAATGCAATGCAATGCAAAGCAAAGCAAAGCAAAGCAAAGCAATGCAATGCAATGCAATTCCAATGCAATTCCAATGCAATTTCAATGCAATGCAATTGAATACAATAAAATACAATACAAGGCAATACAATGCAATTGCCACATTAACATTAGAGTTAGTTCTTGAATGCACTGCAATGCAACATTGCAACATTGCAAAGCAATGCAAAGCAATGCAAAGCAATGCAAAGCAATGCAAAGCAAAGCGAAGCTCCTTGTAATGAACATAGTAATAGGTTCGTTCTCTTAAGCTTTGCAATGCAATACCACATATGTTGTATTAACTTCATTGGAAAACAGATAGATATATTTCGTGTATGCAATGCAATGCAAAAGAATGCAATTGAATACAATAAAATACAATGCAAAGCAATAAAATGCAATGCAATGCAATGCAATGCAATGCAATGCAATTGAATACAATGCAATGCAAAGCAAAGCAAAGAAAAGCGAAGTTCCTTCTTGTAATGAGCATAAGTAATAGGTTCGTTCCCTTAAGCTTTGCAATGCAATACCACATATGTTGTATTAAATTCATTGGACAACAGATGGATATATTTCGTGCATGCAATGAAATGCAATGCAAAGCAATGCAATGCAATTGAATACAATAAAATACAATGCAAAGCAATGCAATGCAATGTCACATCACATGTCATATGATACTGCTTCAATGCACAAGGGAATCAATTAGTTCCGAATGCTTCGCAATGCAACAGCTTATATGTTATGTTATATCTCTTCTTTACACAACTAAATTAGTTAGTTATTGTATGCAATGCTATGAAGCAATGCAAAGCACTGCAATGCAATGCAAAGCAAAGCAATGCAATGCAATGCAAAGCACTGCAATGCAATGCAATGCAATGCAATGCAATGTAAGACAATGCAATTTCAATACAATGCAATTGAATACAATAAAATACAATACAAAGCAATACAATGCAATTGCCACATTAACATTAGAGTTGGTTATTGAATGCATTGCAATGCAAAGCAATGCAAAGCAATGCAAAGCAATGCAAAGCAATGCAAAGCAATGCAAAGCAATGCAAAGCAATGCAAAGCAATGCAAAGCAATGCAATGCAAAGCAATGCAAAGGAATGCAAAGCAATGCAAAGCAATGCAAAGCAATGAAATGCAATGAAATGCAATGAAATGCAATGAAATGCAATGAAATGCAATGCAATTGAATACAATGCAATGCAATTGAATACAATGTAATGCAAAGCAAAGCAAAGCGAAGTTCCTTGTGATGAACATAATAATAGGTTCGTTCTCTTAAGCTTTGCAATGCAAACCACATATGTTGTATTAACTTCATTAGACAACAGATAGATATATTTCGTGTATGCAATGCAATGCAATTGAATACAATAAAATAAAATGCAAAGCAATGCAATGCAATGCAATGCAATGCAATGCAATGCAAAGCAATGTAATTTCAATGCAATGCAGTGCAATGCAATGCAATTGAATACAATGCAGTGCAATGCAATACAATGCAGTGCAATGCAATACAATGCAGTGCAATGCAATACAATGCAATGCAATGCTAAGCAATTGAATAAAATGCAATGCAATGCAAAGCAAAGCAAAGCAAAGCAAAGCAAAGCAAAGCAATGCAATGCAATGCAAGACAATGCAAGACAATGCAATTCCAATGCAATTTCAATGCAATGCAATTGAATACAATAAAATACAATACAAGGCAATACAATGCAATTGCCACATTAACATTAGAGTTAGTTCTTGAATGCGAAGCAATGCAATGCAATGCAAAGCAATGCAATGCAAAGCAATGCAAAGCAAAGCAATGCAAAGCAATGCAAAGCAATGCAAAGCAATGCAAAGCAATGCAAAGCAATGCAAAGCAATGCAATGCAATGCAATTGAATACAATGCAATGCAAAGCAAAGCAAAGCGAAGCTCCTTGTAATGAACATAGTAATAGGTTCGTTCTCTTAAGCTTTGCAATGCAATACCACATATGTTGTATTAACTTCATTGGACAACAGATAGATATATTTCGTGTATGCAATGCAATGCAATAGAATGCAATTGAATACAATAAAATACGATGCAAAGCAATGTAATTTCAATGCAATGCAGTGCAATGCAATGCAATTGAATACAATGCAATGCAATACAATGCAGTGCAATGCAGTACAATGCAATGCAATGCTAAGCAATTGAATAAAATGCAATGCAATGCAAAGCAAAGCAAAGCAATGCAATGCAATGCAATGCAATGCAATTCCAATGCAATTCCAATGCAATTTCAATGCAATGCAATTGAATACAATAAAATACAATACAAGGCAATACAATGCAATTGCCACATTAACATTAGAGTTAGTTCTTGAATGCACTGCAATGCAATGCAATGCAATGCAAAGCAATGCAAAGCAATGCAAAGCAAAGCAAAGCAAAGCAAAGCAAAGCAATGCAAAGCAATGCAAAGCAATGCAAAGCAATGCAATGCAATGCAATTGAATACAATGCAATGCAAAGCAAAGCGAAGCTCCTTGTAATGAACATAGTAATAGGTTCGTTCTCTTAAGCTTTGCAATGCAATACCACATATGTTGTATTAACTTCATTGGAAAACAGATAGATATATTTCGTGTATGCAATGCAATGCAATAGAATGCAATTGAATACAATAAAATACAATGCAAAGCAATAAAATGCAATGCAATGCAATGCAAAGCAATGTAATTTCAATGCAAAGCATTGTAATTTCAATGCAATGCAGTGCAATGCAATGCAATTGAATACAATGCAATGCAATGCAATTGAATACAATGCAATGCAATGCAATAAAATGCAATTTAGATGAGTCAAATAAGGACTTTACTGTGGCTAATATAAAATCAAAAGAAGACAATCTGATAGTATATTAAGGTAATGTTCTCTTTGGCCACAAATATGTTCAGTAGGTCAATAAAGAACCTCTATATGACTGATTTAACATC
This sequence comes from Semotilus atromaculatus, assembly GCA_031834385.1. Lineage (NCBI taxonomy): Eukaryota > Metazoa > Chordata > Actinopteri > Cypriniformes > Leuciscidae > Semotilus > Semotilus atromaculatus. Next base: position 19,385,727 of record JAULUF010000050.1, read on the forward strand.
AGAAGGACATCATTAAGTTTATACATTTTTTGAAGACCCTTTGAACAGAAAAAAGTTAAAAAGGTCAGATATTGTCTTCTAAATGACTTTTGAAGCATCAGTAGGAGTTTATGAGTATGTATAGAAAGTTCAAGATTGAGGATTCTTTGGCCAAATGTATGTTCCTTGGTTGAAATAAGGAATTTGTGGCTAATATAAAATCAAAAGAAGACAATCTGATAGTATATTAAGTTAATGTTCTCTTTGGCCACAAATATGTTCAGTAGTTCCAATGAAAAAACCTATGTATGACTGATTTAACATCAGAAGGAGTTTATAAGTTTATACATTTTTTTGAAGACCCTTTGGACAGAAAAATTTAAAAAGGTCAGATATTGTCTTCTAAATTACTTTTGAAGCATCAGTAGGAGTTTATGAGTATGTATAGAAAGTTCAAGATTGAGGATTCTTTGTGCAAAAATATGTTCCTTGGGTCAAAGAAGGAGTCTTTATAAATAGTCTTTATAAATTTTTTGAAGACCCTTTGAACAGAAAAAAGTTCAAAAGGTCAGATATGGTCTTCTAAATGACTTATGAAGCATTAGAAGGAGTCTATGAGTATGTATAGAAAGTTCAGGATCGAGGATTCCTTGGCCAGACAAATGTTCCTTGGTTGAAATATGGACTTTACTGTGGCTAATATAACATCAAAAGAAGACAATCTGATTGTATATTAAGTTAATGTTGAAGAACTCTTTTGCCACAAATATGTTCAGTAGGTCCATAAACAACCTCTATATGACTGATTTAACATTAGAAGGAGTTTATAAGTTGACATTTTTTGAAGACCCTTTGAACAGAAAAAAGTTAAAAAGGTCAGATATTGTCTTCCTAATGACTTTTGAAGCATCAGTAGGAGTCTATGAGTATATATAGAAAGTTCAAGATTGAGGATTCTGTGGCCAGACAAATGTTCCTTGGGTCAAAAATAAGGGCTTTACGTGGCTAATTTAAAATCAAAAGAAGACAATCTGATAGCATATTAAGTTAATGTTCAAGAACTCTTTGGCCAGAAATATGTTCAGTAGTTCCATAAAAAAACTATGTATGACTGATTTAACATCAGAAGGAGTCTATAAGTTTATACATTTTTTTAAAGACCCTTTGAACAGAAAAAAAGTTAAAAAGGTCAGATATTGTCTTCTAAATGACTTTTGAAGCATCAGTAGGAGTCTATGAGTATGTATAGAAAGTTCAAGATTGAGGATTCTTTGGCCAAAAATATTTTCCTTGGGTCAAGTAAGGACTTTACTGTGGCTAATATAAAATCAAAAGAAGACAATCTGATAGTATATTAAGTTAATGTTCTCTTTGGCCACAAATATGTTCAGTAGTTCCAATGAAAAAACCTATGTATGACTGATTTAACATCAGAAGGAGTTTATAAGTTTATACATTTTTTTGAAGACCCTTTGGACAGAAAAATTTTAAAAGGTCAGATATTGTCTTCTAAATTACTTTTGAAGCATCAGTAGGAGTTTATGAGTATGTATAGAAAGTTCAAGATTGAGGATTCTTTGTGCAAAAATATGTTCCTTGGGTCAAAGAAGGAGTCTTTATAAATAGTCTTTATAGGAGTCTTTATAAATTTTTTGAAGACCCTTTGAACAGAAAAAAGTTCTAAATGTCAGATATGGTCTTCTAAATGACTTTTGAAGCATCAGTAGGAGTCTATGAGTATGTATAGAAAGTTCAGGATCGAGGATTCCTTGGCCAGACAAATGTTCCTTGGTTGAAATATGGACTTTACTGTGGCTAATATAACATCAAAAGAAGACAATCTGATTGTATATTAAGTTAATGTTCAAGAACTCTTTGGCCACAAATATGGTCAGTAGGTCCATAAAGAACATCAGAAGGAGTCTATAAGTTTATAAAAAAATTTGAAGACCCTTTGAACAGAAAAAAGTTAAAAAGGTCAGATATTGTCTTCCTAATGACTTTTGAAGCATCAGTAGGAGTCTATGAGTATATATAGAAAGTTCAAGATTGAGGATTCTGTGGCCAGACAAATGTTCCTTGGGTCAAATAAGGGCTTTACGTGGCTAATTTAAAATCAAAAGAAGACAATCTGATAGCATATTAAGTTAATGTTCAAGAACTCTTTGGCCAGAAATATGTTCAGTAGTTCCAATGAAAAAAACCTATGTATGACTGATTTAACATCAGAAGGAGTTTATAAGTTTATACATTTTTTGAAGACCATTTGAACAGAAAAAAGTTTAATAGGTCAGATATTGTCTTCTAAATGACTTTTGAAGCATCAGTAGGAGTTTTTGAGTATGTATAGAAAGTTCAAGATTGAGGATTCTTTGGCCAAAAATATGTTCCTTGGGTCAAAGAAGGACTTTACTGTGGCTAATATAAAATCAACAGAAGACAATCTGATAGTATATTAAGTTAATGTTCAAGAACTCTTTGGCCAGAAATATGTTCAGTAGGTCCAAAAAGAACCTCTATATGACTGATTTAACATCAGAAGGAGTCTATAAGTTTATAAATTTTTTGAAGACTCTTTGAACAGAAAAAAGTCAAAAGGTCAGATATGGTCTTCTAAATGACTTCTGAAGCTTCAGTAGGAGTCTATGAGTATGTATAGAAAGTTCAGGATCGAGGATTCCTTGGCCAGACAAATGTTCCTTGGTTGAAATATGGACTTAACTGTGGCTAATATAAAATCAAAAGAAGACATTCTGATAGTATATTAAGTTGATGTTCAAGAACTCTTTTGGCCACAAATATGTTCAGTAGGTCCATAAAGAACCTCTATATGACTGATTTAACATCAGAAGGAGTTTATAAGTTTATAAATTTTTTGAAGACCCTTTGAACAGAAAAAAGTTTAATAGGTCAGATATTGTCTTCTAAATGACTTTTGAAGCATCAGTAGGAGTTTATGAGTATGTATAGAAAGTTCAAGATTGAGGATTCTTTGTGCAAAAATATGTTCCTTGGGTCAAAGAAGGAGTCTTTATAAATAGTCTTTATAGGAGTCTTTATAAATTTTTTGAAGACCCTTTGAACAGAAAAAAGTTCAAAATGTCAGATATGGTCTTCTAAATGACTTTTGAAGCATCAGTAGGAGTCTATGAGTATGTATAGAAAGTTCAGGATCGAGGATTCCTTGGCCAGACAAATGTTCCTTGGTTGAAATATGGACTTTACTGTGGCTAATATAACATCAAAAGAAGACAATCTGATTGTATATTAAGTTAATGTTCAAGAACTCTTTGGCCACAAATATGGTCAGTAGGTCCATAAAGAACATCAGAAGGAGTCTATAAGTTTATAAAAAAATTTGAAGACCCTTTGAACAGAAAAAAGTTAAAAAGGTCAGATATTGTCTTCCTAATGACTTTTGAAGCATCAGTAGGAGTCTATGAGTATATATAGAAAGTTCAAGATTGAGGATTCTGTGGCCAGACAAATGTTCCTTGGGTCAAATAAGGGCTTTACGTGGCTAATTTAAAATCAAAAGAAGACAATCTGATAGCATATTAAGTTAATGTTCAAGAACTCTTTGGCCAGAAATATGTTCAGTAGTTCCAATGAAAAAACCTATGTATGACTGATTTAACATCAGAAGGAGTTTATAAGTTTATACATTTTTTGAAGACCATTTGAACAGAAAAAAGTTTAATAGGTCAGATATTGTCTTCTAAATGACTTTTGAAGCATCAGTAGGAGTTTTTGAGTATGTATAGAAAGTTCAAGATTGAGGATTCTTTGGCCAAAAATATGTTCCTTGGGTCAAATAAGGACTTTACTGTGGCTAATATAAAATCAACAGAAGACATTCTGATAGTATATTAAGTTGATGTTCAAGAACTCTTTTGGCCACAAATATGTTCAGTAGGTCCATAAAGAACCTCTATATGACTGATTTAACATCAGAAGGAGTTTATAAGTTTATAAATTTTTTGAAGACCCTTTGAACAGAAAAAAGTTTAATAGGTCAGATATTGTCTTCTAAATGACTTTTGAAGCATCAGTAGGAGTTTATGAGTATGTATAGAAAGTTCAAGATTTAGGATTCTTTGGCCAAAAATATGTTCCTTGAGTCAAATAAGGACTTTACTGTCGCTAATATAAAATCAAAAGAAGACATTCTGATAGTATATTAAGGTAATGTTCTCTTTGGCCACAAATATGTTCAGTAGGTCCATAAAGAACCTCTATATGACTGATTTAACATCAGAAGGAGTCTTTAAGTTTATACATTTTTTGAAAACTCTTTGAACAGAAAAAAGTTCAAAAGGTCAGATATGGTCTTCTAAATGAATTTTGAAGCATCAGTAGGAGTTTATGAGTATGTATAGAAAGTTCAAGATTGAGGATTCTTTGGCCAAATATATGTTCCTTCGGTCAAAGAAGGAGTCTTTATAATTAGTCTTTATAGGAGTCTTTATAAATTTTTTTAAGACCCTTTGAACAGAAAAAAGTTCAAAAGGTCAGATAAGGTCTTCTAAATGACTTATGAAGCATCAGTAGGAGTCTATGAGTATGTATAGAAAGTTTAAGATTGAGGATTCTTTGGCCAGACAAATGTTCCTTGGGTCAAATAAGGACTAACATAAAATGAATACAATCTGATTGTATATTAAGTTAATGTTCAAGAACTCTTTGGCCAGAAATATGTTCAGTAGTTCCATAAAAAACCTATGTATGACTGATTTAACATCAGAAGTAGTTTATAAGTTTATACATTTTTTGAAGACCCTTTGAACAGAAAAAAGTTCAAAAGGTCAGATATTGTCTTCTAAATTACTTTTGAAGCATCAGTAGGAATTTTTGAGTATGTATAGAAAGTGCAAGATTGGGGATTCTTTGGCCAAAAATATGTTCCTTGGGTCATGATATGACTGATTAACATCAGAAGGAGTCTATAAGTTTATACATTTTTTGAAGACTCTTTGAACAAAAAAAAATACAAAAGGTCAGATTAGGTCTTCTAAATGACTTATGAAGCATCAGAAGGAGTCTATGAGTATGTATAGAAAGTTCAAGATTGAGGATTCTTTGGCCAAATGTATGTTCCTTGGTTGAAATAAGGACTTTACTGTGGCTAATATAAAATCAAAAGAAGACAATCTGATAGTATATTAAGGTAATGTTCTCTTTGGCCACAAATATGTTCAGTAGGTCCATGAAGAACCTCTATATGACTGATTTAACATCAGAAGGAGTCTTTAAGTTTATACATTTTTTGAAGACCCTTTGAACAGAAAAAAGTTAAAAAGGTCAGATATTGTCTTCTAAATGACTTATGAAGCATCAATAGGAGTCTATGAGTATGTACAGAAAGTTCAGGATCGAGGATTCCTTTGCCCAGACAAATGTTCCTTGGTTGAAATATGGACTTTACTGTGGCTAATATAACATCAAAAGAAGACATTCTGATTGTATATTAAGTTAATGTTCAAGACCTCTTTGGCCAGAAATATGTTCAATAGGTCCAATGAAAAAACCTATGTATGACTGATTTAACATCAGAAGGAGTTTATAAGTTTATACATTTTTTTGAAGACCCTTTGGACAGAAAAATTTTAAAAGGTCAGATATTGTCTTCTAAATTACTTTTGAAGCATCAGTAGGAGTTTATGAGTATGTATAGAAAGTTCAAGATTGAGGATTCTTTGTGCAAAAATATGTTCCTTGGGTCAAAGAAGGAGTCTTTATAAATAGTCTTTATAGGAGTCTTTATAAAATTTTTGAAGACCCTTTGAACAGAAAAAAGTTCAAAATGTCAGATATGGTCTTCTAAATGACTTTTGAAGTATCAGTAGGAGTCTATGAGTATGTATAGAAAGTTCAGGATCGAGGATTCCTTGGCCAGACAAATGTTCCTTGGTTGAAATATGGACTTTACTGTGGCTAATATAACATCAAAAGAAGACAATCTGATTGTATATTAAGTTAATGTTCAAGAACTCTTTGGCCACAAATATGGTCAGTAGGTCCATAAAGAACCTATATATGACTGGTTTAACATCAGAAGGAGTCTATAAGTTTATAAAAAAATGTGAAGACCCTTTGAACAGAAAAAAGTTAAAAAGGTCAGATATTGTCTTCTAAATTACTTTTGAAGCATCAGTAGGAGTCTATGAGTATGTATAGAAAGTTCAGCATCAAGGATTCCTTGGCCAGACAAATGTTCCTTGGTTGAAATATGGACTTTACTGTGGCTAATATAACACCAAAAGAAGACAATCTGATTGTATATTAAGTTAATATCGAAGAACTCTTTTGCCACAAATATGTTCAGTAGGTCCATAAACAACCTCTATATGACTGATTTAACATTAGAAGGAGTTTATAAGTTGACATTTTTTGAAGACCCTTTGAACAGAAAAAAGTTAAAAAGGTCAGATATTGTCTTCCTAATGACTTTTGAAGCATCAGTAGGAGTCTATGAGTATATATAGAAAGTTCAAGATTGAGGGTTCTGTGGCCAGACAAATGTTCCTTGGGTCAAATAAGGGCTTTACGTGGCTAATTTAAAATCAAAAGAAGACAATCTGATAGCATATTAAGTTAATGTTCAAGAACTCTTTGGCCAGAAATATGTTCAGTAGTTCCATAAAAAAACTATGTATGACTGATTTAACATCAGAAGGAGTCTATAAGTTTATAAATTTTTTAAAGACCCTTTGAACAGAAAAAAAGTTAAAAAGGTCAGATATTGTCTTCTAAATGACTTTTGAAGCATCAGTAGGAGTCTGAGTATGTATAGAAAGTTCAAGATTGAGGATTCTTTGGCCAAAAATATGTTCCTTGGGTCAAGTAAGGACTTTACTGTGGCTAATATAAAATCAAAAGAAGACAATCTGATTGTATATTAAGTTAATGTTCAAGAACTCTTTGGCCAGAAATATGTTCAGTAGTTCCATAAAAAAACCTATGTATGACTGATTTAACATCAGAAGTTTATAAATAAGTTTATACATTTTTTGAAGAGCCTTTGAACAGAAAAAAGTTAAAAAGGTCAGATATTGTCTTCTAAATGACTTATGAAGCATCGGTAGGAGTCTATGAGTATGTATAGAAAGTTCAGGATCGAGGATTCCTTGGCCAGACAAATGTTCCTTGGTTGAAATATGGACTTTACTGTGGCTAATATAACATCAAAAGAAGACATTCTGATTGTATATTAAGTTAATGTTCAAGACCTCTTTGGCCAGAAATATGTTCAATAGGTCCAATGAAAAAACCTATGTATGACTGATTTAACATCAGAAGGAGTTTATAAGTTTATACATTTTTTGAAGACTCTTTGAACAGAAAAAAGTTCAAAAGGTCAGATATGGTCTTCTAAATGACTTTTGAAGCATCAGTAGGAGTTTATGAGCATGTATAGAAAGTTCAAGATTGAGGATTCTTTGGCCAAATGTATGTTCCTTGGTTGAAATAAGGACTTTGTGGCTAATATAAAATCAAAAGACAATCTGATAGTATATTAAGTTAATGTTCTCTTTGGCCACAAATATGTTCAGTAGTTCCAATGAAAAAACCTATGTATGACTGATTTAACATCAGAAGGAGTTTATAAGTTTATACATTTTTTGAAGACCATTTGAACAGAAAAAGTTTAATAGGTCAGATATTGTCTTCTAAATGACTTTTGAAGCATCAGTAGGAGTTTTTGAGTATGTATAGAAAGTTCAAGATTGAGGATTCTTTGGCCAAAAATATGTTCCTTGGGTCAAATAAGGACTTTACTGTGGCTAATATAAAATCAACAGAAGACAATCTGATAGTATATTAAGTTAATGTTCAAGAACTCTTTGGCCAGAAATATGTTCAGTAGGTCCAAAAAGAACCTCTATATGACTGATTTAACATCAGAAGGAGTCTATAAGTTTATAAATTTTTTGAAGACTCTTTGAACAGAAAAAAGTCAAAAGGTCAGATATGGTCTTCTAAATGACTTCTGAAGCTTCAGTAGGAGTCTATGAGTATGTATAGAAAGTTCAGGATCGAGGATTCCTTGGCCAGACAAATGTTCCTTGGTTGAAATATGGACTTAACTGTGGCTAATATAAAATCAAAAGAAGACATTCTGATAGTATATTAAGTTGATGTTCAAGAACTCTTTTGGCCACAAATATGTTCAGTAGGTCCATAAAGAACCTCTATATGACTGATTTAACATCAGAAGGAGTTTATAAGTTTATACATTTTTTGAAGACCCTTTGAACAGAAAAAAGTTTAATAGGTCAGATATTGTCTTCTAAATGACTTTTGAAGCATCAGTAGGAGTTTATGAGTATGTATAGAAAGTTCAAGATTTAGGATTCTTTGGCCAAAAATATGTTCCTTGAGTCAAATAAGGACTTTACTGTCGCTAATATAAAATCAAAAGAAGACATTCTGATAGTATATTAAGGTAATGTTCTCTTTGGCCACAAATATGTTCAGTAGGTCCATAAAGAACCTCTATATGACTGATTTAACATCAGAAGGAGTCTTTAAGTTTATACATTTTTTGAAGACTCTTTGAACAGAAAAAAGTTCAAAAGGTCAGATATGGTCTTCTAAATGAATTTTGAAGCATCAGTAGGAGTTTATGAGTATGTATAGAAAGTTCAAGATTGAGGATTCTTTGGCCAAATATATGTTCCTTCGGTCAAAGAAGGAGTCTTTATAATTAGTCTTTATAGGAGTCTTTATAAATTTTTTTAAGACCCTTTGAACAGAAAAAAGTTCAAAAGGTCAGATATGGTCTTCTAAATGACTTATGAAGCATCAGTAGGAGTCTATGAGTATGTATAGAAAGTTTAAGATTGAGGATTCTTTGGCCAGACAAATGTTCCTTGGGTCAAATAAGGACTAACATCAAATGAATACAATCTGATTGTATATTAAGTTAATGTTCAAGAACTCTTTGGCCAGAAATATGTTCAGTAGTTCCATAAAAAACCTATGTATGACTGATTTAACATCAGAAGTAGTTTATAAGTTTATAAATTTTTTGAAGACTCTTTGAACAGAAAAAAGTTCAAAAGGTCAGATATTGTCTTCTAAATTACTTTTGAAGCATCAGTAGGAATTTTTGAGTATGTATAGAAAGTTCAAGATTGAGGATTCTTTGGCCAAAAATATGTTCCTTGTGTCATGATATGACTGATTAACATCAGAAGGAGTCTATAAGTTTATACATTTTTTGAAGACTCTTTGAACAAAAAAAAATACAAAAGGTCAGATTAGGTCTTCTAAATGACTTATGAAGCATCAGAAGGAGTCTATGAGTATGTATAGAAAGTTCAAGATTGAGGATTCTTTGGCCAAATGTATGTTCCTTGGTTGAAATAAGGACTTTACTGTGGCTAATATAAAATCAAAAGAAGACAATCTGATAGTATATTAAGGTAATGTTCTCTTTGGCCACAAATATGTTCAGTAGGTCCATGAAGAACCTCTATATGACTGATTTAACATCAGAAGGAGTCTTTAAGTTTATACATTTTTTGAAGACCCTTTGAACAGAAAAAAGTTAAAAAGGTCAGATATTGTCTTCTAAATGACTTATGAAGCATCAGTAGGAGTCTATGAGTATGTACAGAAAGTTCAGGATCGAGGATTCCTTTGCCCAGACAAATGTTCCTTGGTTGAAATATGGACTTTACTGTGGCTAATATAACATCAAAAGAAGACATTCTGATTGTATATTAAGTTAATGTTCAAGACCTCTTTGGCCAGAAATATGTTCAATAGTTCCAATGAAAAAACGTATGTATGACTGATTTAACATCAGAAGGAGTTTATAAGTTTATACATTTTTTTGAAGACCCTCTGAACAGAAAAATTAAAAAAGGTCAGATATTGTCTTCTAAATTACTTTTGAAGCATCAGTATGAGTTTATGAGTATGTATAGAAAGTTCAAGATTGAGGATTCTTTGTGCAAAAATATGTTCCTTGGGTCAAAGGAGGAGTCTTTATAAATAGTCTTTATAGGAGTCTTTATAACAAATTTTGAAGACCCTTTGAAAAGAAAAAAGTTAAAAAGGTCAGATATTGTCTTCTAAATGACTTTTGAAGCATCAGTAGGAGTCTATGAGTATGTATAGAAAGTTCAAGATTGAGGATTCTTTGGCCAGACAAATGTTCCTTGGGTCAAATAAGGACTTTACTGTGGCTATATAAAATCAAAAGAAGACAATCTGATAGTATATTAAGTTAATGTTCAAGAACTCTTTGGCCAGAAATATGTTCAGTAGGTCCAAAAAGAACCTCTATATGACTGATTTAACATCAGAAGGAGTCTTTAAGTTTATACATTTTTTGAAGACTCTTTGAACAGAAAAAAGTTCAAAAGGTCAGATATTGTCTTCTAAATGACTTATGAAGCTTTCAGTAGGAGTCTATGAGTATCTATAGAAAGTTCAGGATCGAGGATTCCTTGGCCAGACAAATGTTCCTTGGTTGAAATATGTACTTTACTGTGGCTAATATAACATCAAAAGAAGACATTCGATTGTATATTAAGTTAATGTTCAAGACCTCTTTGGCCAGAAATATGTTCAGTAGTTCCAATGAAAAAAACCTATGTATGACTGATTTAACATCAGAAGGAGTTTATAAGTTTATAAATTTTTTGAAGACCCTTTGAACAGAAAAAAGTTGAATAGGTCAGATATTGTCTTCTAAATGACTTTTGAAGCATCAGTAAGAGTTTATGAGTATGTATAGAAAGTTCAAGATTTAGGATTCTTTGGCCAAAAATATGTTCCTTGAGTCAAATAAGGACTTTACTGTGGCTAATATAAAATCAAAAGAAGACAATCTGATAGTATATTAAAGTAATGTTCTCTTTGGCCACAAATATGTTCAGTAGGTCCATAAAGAACCTCTATATGACTGATTTAACATCAGAAGGAGTCTTTAAGTTTATACATTTTTTGAAGACTCTTTGAACAGAAAAAAGTTCAAAAGGTCAGATATGGTCTTCTAAATGAATTTTGAAGCATCAGTAGGAGTTTATGAGTATGTATAGAAAGTTCAAGATTGAGGATTCTTTGGCCAAATGTATGTTCCTTGGTTGAAATAAGGACTTTACTGTGGCTAATATAAAATCAAAAGAAGACAATCTGATTGTATATTAAGTTAATGTTCTCTTTGGCCACAAATATGTTCAGTAGTTCCAATGAAAAATTATGTATGACTGATTTAACATCAGAAGGAGTTTATAAGTTTATACATTTTTTGAAGACACTTTGAACAGAAAAAAAGTTTAATAGGTCAGATATTGTCTTCTAAATGACTTTTGAAGCATCAGTAGGAGTTTATGAGTATGTATAGAAAGTTCAAGATTGAGGATTCTTTGGCCAAATATATGTTCCTTGGGTCAAAGAAGGAGTCTTTATAATTAGTCTTTATAGGAGTCTTTATAAATTTTTTGAAGACCCTTTGAACAGAAAAAAGTTCAAAAGGTCTGATATGGTCTTCTAAATGACTTATGAAGCATCAGTAGGAGTCTATGAGTATGTATAGAAAGTTCAAGATTGAGGATTCTTTGGCCAGACAAATGTTCCTTGGGTCAAATAAGGACTAACATCAAAAGAAGACAATCTGATTGTATATTAAGTTAATGTTCAAGAACTCTTTGGCCAGAAATATGTTCAGTAGTTCCATAAAAAACCTATGTATGACTGATTTAACATCAGAAGTAGTTTATAAGTTTATACATTTTTTGAAGACCCTTTGAAGAGAAAAAAGTTTAAAAGGTCAGATATTGTCTTCTAAATGACCTTTGAAGCATCAGTAGGAATTTTTGAGTATGTATAGAAAGTTCAAGATTGAGGATTCTTTGGCCAAAAATATGTTCCTTGGGTCATGTAAGGACTTTACTATGGCTAATATAAAATCAAAAGAAGACAATCTGATAGTATATTAAGTTAATGTTCAAGAACTCTTTGGCCACAAATATGTTCAGTAGGTCCATAAAGAACCTCTATATGACTGATTTAACATCAGAAGGAGTCTATAAGTTTATACATTTTTTGAAGACCCTTTGAAGAGAAAAAAGTTTAAAAGGTCAGATATTGTCTTCTAAATGACCTTTGAAGCATCAGTAGGAATTTTTGAGTATGTATAGAAAGTTCAAGATTGAGGATTCTTTGGCCAAAAATATGTTCCTTGGGTCATGTAAGGACTTTACTATGGCTAATATAAAATCAAAAGAAGACAATCTGATAGTATATTAAGTTAATGTTCAAGAACTCTTTGGCCACAAATATGTTCAATAGGTCCATAAAGAACCTCTATATGACTGATTTAACATCAGAAGGTGTCTATAAGTTTATATCAGTAGGAGTCTATGAGTATGTATAGAAAGTTCAAGATTGAGGATTCTTTGGCCAAATGTATGTTCCTTGGTTGAAATAAGGACTTTACTGTGGCTAATATAAAATCAAAAGAAGACAATCTGATTGTATATTAAGTTAATGTTCTCTTTGGCCACAAATATGTTCAGTAGTTCCAATTAAAAAACCTATGTATGACTGATTTAACATCAGAAGGAGTTTATAAGTTTATACATTTTTTGAAGACACTTTGAACAGAAAAAAGTTTAATAGGTCAGATATTGTCCTCTAAATGACTTTTGAAGCATCAGTAGGAGTTTATGAGTATGTATAGAAAGTTCAAGATTGAGGATTCTTTGGCCAAAAATATGTTCCTTGGGTCAAAGAAGGAGTCTTTATAATTAGTCTTTATAGGAGTCTTTATACATTTTTTGAAGACCCTTTGAACAGAAAAAAGTTAAAAAGGTCAGATTAGGTCTTCTAAATGACTTATGAAGCATCAGTAGGAGTCTATGAGTATGTATAGAAAGTTCAAGATTGAGGATTCTTTGGCCAAATGTATGTTCCTTGGTTGAAATATGGACTTTACTGTGGCTATATAAAATCAAAAGAAGACAATCTGATAGTATATTAAGTTAATGTTCAAGAACTCTTTGGCCAGAAATATGTTCAGTAGGTCCAAAAAGAACCTCTATATGACTGATTTAACATCAGAAGGAGTCTATAAGTTTATACATTTTTTGAAGACTCTTTGAACAGAAAAAAGTTCAAAAGGTCAGATATTGTCTTCTAAATGACTTATGAAGCTTTCAGTAGGAGTCTATGAGTATCTATAGAAAGTTCAGGATCGAGGATTCCTTGGCCAGACAAATGTTCCTTGGTTGAAATATGTACTTTACTGTGGCTAATATAACATCAAAAGAAGACATTCGATTGTATATTAAGTTAATGTTCAAGACCTCTTTGGCCAGAAATATGTTCCGTAGTTCCAATGAAAAAAACCTATGTATGACTGATTTAACATCAGAAGGAGTTTATAAGTTTATACATTTTTTGAAGACCCTTTGAACAGAAAAAAGTTGAATAGGTCAGATATTGTCTTCTAAATGACTTTTGAAGCATCAGTAAGAGTTTATGAGTATGTATAGAAAGTTCAAGATTTAGGATTCTTTGGCCAAAAATATGTTCCTTGAGTCAAATAAGGACTTTACTGTGGCTAATATAAAATCAAAAGAAGACAATCTGATAGTATATTAAAGTAATGTTCTCTTTGGCCACAAATATGTTCAGTAGGTCCATAAAGAACCTCTATATGACTGATTTAACATCAGAAGGAGTCTTTAAGTTTATACATTTTTTGAAGACTCTTTGAACAGAAAAAAGTTCAAAAGGTCAGATATGGTCTTCTAAATGAATTTTGAAGCATCAGTAGGAGTTTATGAGTATGTATAGAAAGTTCAAGATTGAGGATTCTTTGGCCAAATGTATGTTCCTTGGTTGAAATAAGGACTTTACTGTGGCTAATATAAAATCAAAAGAAGACAATCTGATTGTATATTAAGTTAATGTTCTCTTTGGCCACAAATATGTTCAGTAGTTCCAATGAAAAATTATGTATGACTGATTTAACATCAGAAGGAGTTTATAAGTTTATACATTTTTTGAAGACACTTTGAACAGAAAAAAAGTTTAATAGGTCAGATATTGTCTTCTAAATGACTTTTGAAGCATCAGTAGGAGTTTATGAGTATGTATAGAAAGTTCAAGATTGAGGATTCTTTGGCCAAAAATATGTTCCTTGGGTCAAAGAAGGAGTCTTTATAAATTTTTTTGAAGACCCTTTGAACAGAAAAAAGGTCAGATTAGGTCTTCTAAATAACTTATGAAGCATCAGTAGGAGTCTATGAGTATGTATAGAAAGTTCAAGATTGAGGATTCTTTGGCAAAATGTATGTTCATTGGTTGAAATATGGACTTTACTGTGGCTAATATAACATCAAAAGAAGACAATCTGATAGCATATTAAGTTCATGTTCAATAACTCTTTGGCCACAAATATGTTCAGTAGGTCCATAAAGAACCTCTATATGACTGATTTAACATCAGAGGGAGTCTATAAGTTTGTACCTTTTTTTGAAGACCCTTTGAACAGAAAAAAGTTTAAAAGGTCAGATATTGTCTTCTAAATGACTTTTGAAGCATCAGTAGGAGTCTATGAGTATGTATAGAAAGTTCAAGATTGAGGATTCTTTGGCCAGACAAATGTTCCTTGGGTCAATTAAGGACTAACATCAAAAGAAGACAATCTGATTGTATATTAACTTAATGTTCAAGAACTCTTTGGCCAGAAATATGTTCAGTAGTTCCATAAAAAACTGATTTAACATCAGAAGTTGTAGAAAGTTCAAGATTTAGGATTCTTTGGCCAAAAATATGTTCCTTGGGTCAAGTAAGGACTTTACTGTGGCTAATATAAAATCAAAAGAAGACAATCTGATAGTATATTAAGTAAATGTTCAAGAACTCTTTGGCCACAAATATGTTCAGTAGGTCCATAAAGAACCTCTATATGACTGATTTAACATCAGAAGGAGTCTATAAGTTTATAAATTTTTTGAAGACTCTTTAAACAGAAAAAAATACAAAAGGTCAGATTAGGTCTTCTAAATGACTTATGAAGCATCAGTAGGAGTCTATGAGTATGTATAGAAAGTTCAAGATTGAGGATTCTTTGGCCAAATGTATGTTCCTTGGTTGAAATAAGGACTTTACTGTGGCTAATATAAAATCAAAAGAAGACAATCTGATAGTATATTAAGGTAATGTTCTCTTTGGCCACAAATATGTTCAGTAGGTCCATGAAGAACCTCTATATGACTGATTTAACATCAGAAGGAGTCTTTAAGTTTATACATTTTTTGAAGACCCTTTGAACAGAAAAAAGTTAAAAAGGTCAGATATTGTCTTCTAAATGACTTATGAAGCATCAGTAGGAGTCTATGAGTATGTACAGAAAGTTCAGGATCGAGGATTCCTTTGCCCAGACAAATGTTCCTTGGTTGAAATATGGACTTTACTGTGGCTAATATAACATCAAAAGAAGACATTCTGATTGTATATTAAGTTAATGTTCAAGACCTCTTTGGCCAGAAATATGTTCAATAGTTCCAATGAAAAAACCTATGTATGACTGATTTAACATCAGAAGGAGTTTATAAGTTTATACATTTTTTTGAAGACCCTTTGAACAGAAAAAAGTTAAAAAGGTCAGATATTGTCTGCTAAATGACTTTTGAATCATCAGTAGGAGTCTATGAGTATGTATAGAAAGTTCAAGATTTAGGATTCTTTGGCCAAAAATATGTTCCTTGAGTCAAATAAGGACTAACATCAAAAGAAGACAATCTGATTGTATATTAAGTTAATGTTCAAGAACTCTTTGGCCAGAAATATGTTCAGTAGTTCCATAAAAAACCTATGTATGACTGATTTAACATCAGAAGTAGTTTATAAGTTTATAAATTTTTTGAAGACCCTTTGAAGAGAAAAAAGTTTAAAAGGTCAGATATTGTCTTCTAAATGACTTTTGAAGCATCAGTAGGAATTTCTGAGTATGTATAGAAAGTTCAAGATTGAGGATTCTTTTGCCAAAAATATGTTCCTTGGGTCATGTAAGGACTTTACTATGGCTAATATAAAATCAAAAGAAGACAATCTGATAGTATATCAAGTTAATGTTCAAGAACTCTTTGGCCACAAATATGGTCAGTAGGTCCATAAAGAACCTCTATATGACTGATTTAACATCAGAAGGAGTCTATAAGTTTATAAAAAAAAGTGAAGACCCTTTGAACAGAAAAAAAGTTTAATAGGTCAGATATTGTCCTCTAAATGACTTTTGAAGCATCAGTAGGAGTTTATGAGTATGTATAGAAAGTTCAAGATTGAGGATTCTTTGGCCAAAAATATGTTCCTTGGGTCAAAGAAGCAGTCTTTATAAATAGTCTTTATAGGAGTCTTTATAAATTTTTTGAAGACCCTTTGAACAGAAAAAAGTTCAAAAGGTCAGATATTGTCTTCTAAATGACTTTTGAAGCATCAGTAGGAGTCTATGAGTATGTATAGAAAGTTCAGGATCGAGGATTCCTTGGCCAGAAAAATGTTCATTGGTTGAAATATGGACTTTACTGTGGCTAATATAACATCAAAAGAAGACAATCTGATTGTATATTAAGTTAATGTTCAAGAACTCTTTGGCAACTAATATGGTCAGTAGGTCCATAAAGAACCTATATATGACTGATTTAACATCAGAAGGAGTCTATAAGTTTATACATTTATTGAAGACTCTTTGAACAGAAAAAAGTTCAAAAGGTCAGATATTGTATTCTAAATGACTTTTGAAGCATCAGTAGGAGTCTATGAGTATGTATAGAAAGTACAGGATCGAGGATACCTTGGCCAGAAAAATGTTCATTGGTTGAAAAATGGACTTTACTGTGGCTAATATAACATCAAAAGAAGACAATCTGATTGTATATTAAGTTAATGTTCAAGAACAATGAGAATGTGTAGAAAGCTCAATATAGGGGAGTCTTTGGCCATAAATATGCTCAGCAGTTTAAATATGGACACATCTCTGGCTGATTTAACATCAGAAGGAGTCTATGAGTTTGTATGGTAAAAAAAACAAATCAACTGAGGACCCTTTGAACAAAAAATATGTTCAATAGATATAATACTTTATGGTGGGGGTAGCATCAGATATAAATGTCATTATGTAGAATGTTCAAGATCAAGTACTCTTTGGCCAAAAACATTTTCTTTGGTCAAATATGGACTACTGTCTGGCTGATGTATTATCAGAAACAGTCAATCAGTTTGTTTAGAAGGTTCTCTTGATTAGAACAAGTACTCTTTGGCTAGCCGGAAATATGTTCAGTGGTTTAAACATGGACTATTGTCTGGCTGATTTAACATCAGAAACAGTCTATGAGACATTTTAGTGACCATTGGGCCAAAAATATGTTCAATGGGTCAAATACAAGGCTGCCTGAAGAAACATCAGAGGTAGTCAATTAGAATGTGTCAAAAGTTCAAAATATCGAGGACTCCTCGGCCATAAATACGTTCAGCAGGTCAAATATGAAGATTTTACATTAGCCATGCAGTAGTCCATTTCTGACCCAATGACCTACCATTTCCTGGCCAAAGAGTACTCGAAATTGAACTTTCTACACATTCTTATTGACTACTTCTGAGGCTGTGAGCCAGTCTTTCTTTGACCCATTGCAAATATTTCTGCCCCAAAGTTCCTCAAAGGTTAAATTACTATGTGTAGAAAAATAGAAAAGTATTTTACATCAGCTAGACAGTATACTCCAAATTTGACTAAATATATTTCTGGTCAAAGTTTACTCAAACTTTCTATACGTATCCATTGACTCCTGATGTTACATCAGCAATGCAGGATACAGATCAAGCGTCATCACTCTTACAATGCATTGCATCTCTTTAACGCATTACGGAATTAGTTTTTGAATGCATTGCAATGCAACAAAGTGCATTTGACTTTAATGTTATTCTTCAGTGCACAACGCTTGATCGTATGTGCAATGTTATGTAACTACGGAATGAGTTAGTTCTGAATGCATTGCAATGCATAAAAAGTGCACATGATTTCTGTTATTCTTCGATGTGCCGTATCGATCCGTATGTGCAATGCTATGCAAAAGCAGATTGCATTGCACATCTCTTCAACGCATAAAGGAATGAGTTAGTTCTTGAATGCATTGCAATGCAAAAAAGTTCATATTACTTATTGACTTCAATGCACAAAGCTTGATCGTATTTGCAATGCTGAGCATAAGCAGATTAACGCACTACGGAAATAATTAGTTCTTAAATGCATTGCAATTCAACAAAGTGCATTTGACTTTAATGTTATTCTTCAGTGCACAACGCATAAATAATCATGTGCAATGCTATGCAAGAGGAGATTGCATTGCTTATCTCTTTTACACACTACGAAATGGTTTAGTTCTTGAATGCATTGCAATGCATAATTAATGCATATGATTTTTGTTATTCTTCGATGCTTGATCCGTATGTGCAATGCTATGCAAGAGCAGATTGTATTGCACATCTCTTCAACGCATAAAGGAATGAGTTAGTTCTTGAATGCATTGCAAAGCAATGCAAAGCAATGAAATGCAATGAAATGCAATGCAATGCAATGCAATGCAATGCAATGCAATTGAATACAATGCAATGCAAAGCAAAGCAAAGAAAAGCGAAGTTCCTTCTTGTAATGAGCATAGTAATAGGTTCGTTCCCTTAAGCTTTGCAATGCAATACCACATATGTTGTATTAAATTCATTGGACAACAGATGGATATATTTCGTGCATGCAATGAAATGCAATGCAAAGCAATGCAATGCAATTGAATACAATAAAATACAATGCAAAGCAATGCAATGCAATGTCACATCACATGTCATATGATACTGCTTCAATGCACAAGGGAATCAATTAGTTCCGAATGCTTCGCAATGCAACAGCTTATATGTTATGTTATATCTCTTCTTTACACAACTAAATTAGTTAGTTATTGTATGCAATGCTATGAAGCAATGCAAAGCACTGCAATGCAATGCAAAGCAATGCAATGCAATGCAAAGCAAAGCAATGCAATGCAAAGCACTGCAATGCAATGCAATGCAATGCAATGTAAGACAATGCAATTTCAATACAATGCAATTGAATACAATAAAATACAATACAAAGCAATACAATGCAATTGCCACATTAACATTAGAGTTGGTTATTGAATGCATTGCAATGCAAAGCAATGCAAAGCAATGCAAAGGAATGCAAAGCAATGCAAAGCAATGCAAAGCAATGAAATGCAATGAAATGCAATGAAATGCAGTGCAATTGAATACAATGCAATGCAATTGAATACAATGTAATGCAAAGCAAAGCAAAGCGAAGTTCCTTGTGATGAACATAATAATAGGTTCGTTCTCTTAAGCTTTGCAATGCAATACCACATATGTTGTATTAACTTCATTAGACAACAGATAGATATATTTCGTGTATGCAATGCAATGCAATGCAATGCAATTGAATACAATAAAATAAAATGCAAAGCAATGCAATGCAAAGCAATGTAATTTCAATGCAATGCAGTGCAATGCAATGCAATTGAATACAATGCAATACAATGCAGTGCAATGCAATACAATGCAATGCAATGCTAAGCAATTTAATAAAATGCAATGCAAAGCAAAGCAAAGCAAAGCAAAGCAAAGCAAAGCAAAGCAATGCAATGCAATGCAATGCAAGACAATGCAATTCCAATGCAATTTCAATGCAATGCAATTGAATACAATAAAATACAATACAAGGCAATACAATGCAATTGCCACATTAACATTAGAGTTAGTTCTTGAATGCGAAGCAATGCAATGCAATGCAAAGCAATGCAAAGCAAAGCAAAGCAAAGCAAAGCAATGCAAAGCAATGCAAAGCAATGCAAAGCAATGCAAAGCAATGCAAAGCAATGCAAAGCAATGCAAAGCAATGCAATGCAATTGAATACAATGCAATGCAATGCAATGCAATGCAAAGCAAAGCAAAGCAAAGCAAAGCGAAGCTCCTTGTAATGAACATAGTAATAGGTTCGTACTCTTAAGCTTTGCAATGCAATACCACATATGTTGTATTAACTTCATTGGACAACAGATAGATATATTTCGTGTATGCAATGCAATGCAATAGAATGCAATTGAATACAATAAAATACGATGCAAAGCAATAAAATGCAATGCAATGCAATGCAATGCAATGCAAAGCAATGCAAAGCAATGTAATTTCAATGCAATGCAGTGCAACTCAATGCAATTGAATACAATGCAATGCAATACAATGCAGTGCAATGCAATACAATGCAATGCAATGCTAAGCAATTGAATAAAATGCAATGCAAAGCAAAGCAAAGCAAAGCAAAGCAAAGCAAAGCAAAGCAAAGCAAAGCAAAGCAAAGCAATGCAATTCAATTCCAATGCAATTCCAATGCAATTTCAATGCAATGCAATTGAATACAATAAAATACAATGCAATTGCCACATTAACATTAGAGTTAGTTCTTGAATGCACTGCAATGCAATGCAATGCAATCCAAAGCAATGCAAAGCAAAGCAAAGCAATGCAAAGCAATGCAAAGCAATGCAAAGCAATGCAAAGCAATGCAAAGCAATGCAAAGCAATGCAAAGCAATGCAAAGCAATGCAAAGCAATGCAATGCAATGCAATGCAATTGAATGCAATGCAATTGAATACAATGCAATGCAATGCAATGCAATGCAATGCAAAGCAAAGCAAAGCAAAGCAAAGCTCCTTGTAATGAACATAGTAATAGGTTCGTACTCTTAAGCTTTGCAATGCAATACCACATATGTTGTATTAACTTCATTGGACAACAGATAGATATATTTCGTGTATGCAATGCAATGCAATAGAATGCAATTGAATACAATAAAATACGATGCAAAGCAATAAAATGCAATGCAATGCAATGCAATGCAATGCAAAGCAATGCAAAGCAATGTAATTTCAATGCAATGCAGTGCAATGCAATGCAATTGAATACAATGCAATGCAATACAATGCAATGCAATGCTAAGCAATTGAATAAAATGCAATGCAATGCAAAGCAAAGCAAAGCAAAGCAAAGCAAAGCAAAGCAAAGCAAAGCAAAGCAAAGCAATGCAATTCAATTCCAATGCAATTCCAATGCAATTTCAATGCAATGCAATTGAATACAATAAAATAAAATGCAATTGCCACATTAACATTAGAGTTAGTTCTTGAATGCACTGCAATGCAATGCAATGCAATGCAAAGCAATGCAAAGCAAAGCAAAGCAATGCAAAGCAAAGCAATGCAAAGCAATGCAAAGCAATGCAAAGCAATGCAATGCAATGCAATTGAATACAATGCATTGCAAAGCAAAGCAAAGCGAAGCTCCTTGTAATGAACATTGTAATAGGTTTCGTTCTCTTAAGCTTTGCAATGCAATACCACATATGTTATATTAACTTCATTGGACAACAGATAGATATATTTCGTGTATGCAATGCAATGCAATAGAATGCAATTGAATACAATAAAATACAATGCAAAGCAATAAAATGCAATGCAATGCAATGCAATGCAAAGCAATGTAATTTCAATGCAATGCAGTGCAATGCAATGCAATTGAATACAATGCAATGCAATGCAATAAAATGCAATTTAGATGAGTCAAATAAGGACTTTACTGTGGCTAATATAAAATCAAAAGAAGACAATCTGATAGTATATTAAGTTAATGTTCAAGAACTCTTTGGCCAGAAATATGTTCAGTAGTTCCATAAAAAAAACTATGTATGACTGATTTAACATCAGAAGGAGTCTATAAGTTTATACATTTTTTTAAAGACTCTTTGAACAGAAAAAAATACAAAAGGTCAGATTAGGTCTTCTAAATGACTTTTGAAGCATCAGTAGGAGTTTTTGAGTATGTATAGAAAGTTCAAGATTGAGGATTCTTTGGCCAAAAATATGTTCCTTGGGTCAAGTAAGGACTTTACTGTGGCTAATATAAAATCAAAAGAAGACAATCTGATAGTATATTAAGTTAATGTTCAAGAACTCTTTGGCCAGAAATATGTTCAGTAGTTCCATAAAAAAACCTATGTATGACTGATTTAACATCAGAAGTTTATAAATAAGTTTATACATTTTTTGAAGAGCCTTTGAACAGAAAAAAGTTAAAAAGGTCAGATATTGTCTTCTAAATGACTTATGGAGCATCGGTAGGAGTCTATGAGTATGTATAGAAAGTTCAGGATCGAGGATTCCTTGGCCAGACAAATGTTCCTTGGTTGAAATATGGACTTTACTGTGGCTAATATAACATCAAAAGAAGACATTCTGATTGTATATTAAGTTAATGTTCAAGACCTCTTTGGCCAGAAATATGTTCAATAGGTGCAATGAAAAAACCTATGTATGACTGATTTAACATCAGAAGGAGTTTATAAGTTTATAAATTTTTTGAAGACCCTTTGAACAGAAAAAAGTTCAAAAGGTCAGATATGGTCTTCTAAATGAATTTTGAAGCATCAGTAGGAGTTTATGAGTATGTATAGAAAGTTCAAGATTGAGGATTCTTTGTGCAAAAATATGTTCCTTGGGTCAAAGAAGGAATCTTTATAAATAGTCTTTATAGGAGTCTTTATACATTTTTTGAAGACCCTTTGAACAGAAAAAAGTTCAAAAAGTCAGATATGGTCTTCTAAATGACTTATGAAGCATTAGAAGGAGTCTATGAGTATGTATAGAAAGTTCTTGACCGAGGATTCCTTGGCCAGACAAATGTTCCTGGGTCAAATAAGGACTTTACTGTGGCTAATATAACATCAAAAGAAGACAATCTGATAGTATATTATGTTAATGTTCAAGAACTCTTTGGCCAGAAATATGTTCAGCAGTTCCATAAAAAAAACTATGTATGACTGATTTAACATCAGAAGGAGTCTATAAGTTTATACATTTTTTTAAAGACCCTTTGAACAGAAAAAAGTTAAAAAGGTCAGATATTGTCTTCTAAATGACTTTTGAAGCATCAGTAGGAGTTTTTGAGTATGTATAGAAAGTTCAAGATTGAGGATTCTTTGGCCAAAAATATGTTCCTTGGGTCAAGTAAGGACTTTACTGTGGCTAATATAAAATCAACAGAAGACAATCTGATAGTATATTAAGTTAATGTTCAAGAACTCTTTGGCCAGAAATATGTTCAGTAGGTCCAAAAAGAACCTCTATATGACTGATTTAACATCAGAAGGAGTCTATAAGTTTATAAATTTTTTGAAAAGGTCAGATATTGTCTTCTAAATGACTTATGAAGCATCAGTAGGAGTCTATGAGTATGTACAGAAAGTTCAGGATCGAGGATTCCTTTGCCCAGACAAATGTTCCTTGGTTGAAATATGGACTTTACTGTGGCTAATATAACATCAAAAGAAGACATTCTGATTGTATATTAAGTTAATGTTCAAGACCTCTTTGGCCAGAAATATGTTCAATAGTTCCAATGAAAAAACCTATGTATGACTGATTTAACATCAGAAGGAGTTTATAAGTTTATACATTTTTTTGAAGACCCTCTGAACAGAAAAATTAAAAAAGGTCAGATATTGTCTTCTAATTTACTTTTGAAGCATCAGTAGGAGTTTATGAGTATGTATAGAAAGTTCAAGATTGAGGATTCTTTGTGCAAAAATATGTTCCTTGGGTCAAAGGAGGAGTCTTTATAAATAGTCTTTATAACAAATTTTGAAGACCCTTTGAAAAGAAAAAAGTTAAAAAGGTCAGATATTGTCTTCTAAATGACTTTTGAAGCATCAGTAGGTGTCTATGAGTATGTATAGAAAGTTCAAGATTGAGGATTCTTTGGCCAGACAAAAGTTCCTTGGGTCAAATAAGGACTTTACTTTGGCTATATAAAATCAAAAGAAGACAATCTGATAGTATATTAAGTTAATGTTCAAGAACTCTTTGGCCAGAAATATGTTCAGTAGGTCCAAAAAGAACCTCTATATGACTGATTTAACATCAGAAGGAGTCTTTAAGTTTATACATTTTTTGAAGACTCTTTGAACAGAAAAAAGTTCAAAAGGTCAGATATTGTCTTCTAAATGACTTATGAAGCTTTCAGTAGGAGTCTATGAGTATCTATAGAAAGTTCAGGATCGAGGATTCCTTGGCCAGACAAATGTTCCTTGGTTGAAATATGTACTTTACTGTGGCTAATATAACATCAAAAGAAGACATTCGATTAAGTTAATGTTCAAGACCTCTTTGGCCAGAAATCTGTTCAGTAGTTCCAATGAAAAAAACCTATGTATGACTGATTTAACATCAGAAGGAGTTTATAAGTTTATAAATTTTTTGAAGACCCTTTGAACAGAAAAAAGTTGAATAGGTCAGATATTGTCTTCTAAATGACTTTTGAAGCATCAGTAAGAGTTTATGAGTATATATAGAAAGTTCAAGATTTAGGATTCTTTGGCCAAAAATATGTTCCTTGAGTCAAATAAGGACTTTACTGTGGCTAATATAAAATCAAAAGAAGACAATCTGATAGTATATTAAAGTAATGTTCTCTTTGGCCACAAATATGTTCAGTAGGTCCATAAAGAACCTCTATATGACTGATTTAACATCAGGAGTCTTTAAGTTTATAAATTTTTTGAAGACTCTTTGAACAGAAAAAAGTTCAAAAGGTCAGATATGGTCTTCTAAATGAATTTTGAAGCATCAGTAGGAGTTTATGAGTATGTATAGAAAGTTCAAGATTGAGGATTCTTTGGCCAAATGTATGTTCCTTGGTTGAAATAAGGACTTTACTGTGGCTAATATAAAATCAAAAGAAGACAATCTGATTGTATATTAAGTTAATGTTCTCTTTGGCCACAAATATGTTCAGTAGTTCCAATGAAAAATTATGTATGACTGATTTAACATCAGAAGGAGTTTATAAGTTTATACATTTTTTGAAGACACTTTGAACAGAAAAAAAGTTTAATAGGTCAGATATTGTCTTCTAAATGACTTTTGAAGCATCAGTAGGAGTTTATGAGTATGTATAGAAAGTTCAAGATTGAGGATTCTTTGGCCAAATATATGTTCCTTGGGTCAAAGAAGGAGTCTTTATAATTAGTCTTTATAGGAGTCTTTATAAATTTTTTGAAGACCCTTTGAACAGAAAAAAGTTCAAAAGGTCTGATATGGTCTTCTAAATGACTTATGAAGCATCAGTAGGAGTCTATGAGTATGTATAGAAAGTTCAAGATTGAGGATTCTTTGGCCAGACAAATGTTCCTTGGGTCAAATAAGGACTAACATCAAAAGAAGACAATCTGATTGTATATTAAGTTAATGTTCAAGAACTCTTTGGCCAGAAATATGTTCAGTAGTTCCATAAAAAACCTATGTATGACTGATTTAACATCAGAAGTAGTTTATAAGTTTATACATTTTTTGAAGACCCTTTGAAGAGAAAAAAAGTTTAAAAGGTCAGATATTGTCTTCTAAATGACCTTTGAAGCATCAGTAGGAATTTTTGAGTATGTATAGAAAGTTCAAGATTGAGGATTCTTTGGCCAAAAATATGTTCCTTGGGTCATGTAAGGACTTTACTATGGCTAATATAAAATCAAAAGAAGACAATCTGATAGTATATTAAGTTAATGTTCAAGAACTCTTTGGCCACAAATATGTTCAGTAGGTCCATAAAGAACCTCTATATGACTGATTTAACATCAGAAGGTGTCTATAAGTTTATATCAGTAGGAGTCTATGAGTATGTATAGAAAGTTCAAGATTGAGGATTCTTTGGCCAAATGTATGTTCCTTGGTTGAAATAAGGACTTTACTGTGGCTAATATAAAATCAAAAGAAGACAATCTGATTGTATATTAAGTTAATGTTCTCTTTGGCCACAAATATGTTCAGTAGTTCCAATTAAAAAACCTATGTATGACTGATTTAACATCAGAAGGAGTTTATAAGTTTATACATTTTTTGAAGACACTTTGAACAGAAAAAAGTTTAATAGGTCAGATATTGTCCTCTAAATGACTTTTGAAGCATCAGTAGGAGTTTATGAGTATGTATAGAAAGTTCAAGATTGAGGATTCTTTGGCCAAAAATATGTTCCTTGGGTCAAAGAAGGAGTCTTTATTAATTTTTTGAAGACCCTTTGAACAGAAAAAAGTTAAAAAGGTCAGATTAGGTCTTCTAAATGACTTATGAAGCAACAGTAGGAGTCTATGAGTATGTATAGAAAGTTCAAGATTGAGGATTCTTTGGCCAAATGTATGTTCCTTGGTTGAAATATGGACTTTACTGTGGCTATATAAAATCAAAAGAAGACAATCTGATAGTATATTAAGTTAATGTTCAAGAACTCTTTGGCCAGAAATATGTTCAGTAGGTCCAAAAAGAACCTCTATATGACTGATTTAACATCAGAAGGAGTCTATAAGTTTATACATTTTTTTAAGACTCTTTGAACAGAAAAAAGTTCAAAAGGTCAGATATTGTCTTCTAAATGACTTATGAAGCTTTCAGTAGGAGTCTATGAGTATCTATAGAAAGTTCAGGATCGAGGATTCCTTGGCCAGACAAATGTTCCTTGGTTGAAATATGTACTTTACTGTGGCTAATATAACATCAAAAGAAGACATTCGATTGTATATTAAGTTAATGTTCAAGACCTCTTTGGCCAGAAATATGTTCCGTAGTTCCAATGAAAAAAACCTATGTATGACTGATTTAACATCAGAAGGAGTTTATAAGTTTATAAATTTTTTGAAGACCCTTTGAACAGAAAAAAGTTTAAAAGGTCAGATATTGTCTTCTAAATGACTTTTGAAGCATCAGTAAGAGTTTATGAGTATGTATAGAAAGTTCAAGATTTAGGATTCTTTGGCCAAAAATATGTTCCTTGAGTCAAATAAGGACTTTACTGTGGCTAATATAAAATCAAAAGAAGACAATCTGATAGTATATTAAAGTAATGTTCTCTTTGGCCACAAATATGTTCAGTAGGTCCATAAAGAACCTCTATATGACTGATTTAACATCAGAAGGACATCATTAAGTTTATACATTTTTTGAAGACCCTTTGAACAGAAAAAAGTTAAAAAGGTCAGATATTGTCTTCTAAATGACTTATGAAGCATCAGTAGGAGTCTATGAGTATGTATAGAAAGTTCAGGATCGAGGATTCCTTTGCCCAGACAAATGTTCCTTGGTTGAAATATGGACTTTACTGTGGCTAATATAACATCAAAAAGAAGACATTCTGATTGTATATTAAGTTAATGTTCAAGACCTCTTTGGCCAGAAATATGTTCAATAGTTCCAATGAAAAAACCTATGTATGACTGATTTAACATCAGAAGGAGTGTTTACATTTTTTTGAAGACCCTTTGAACAGAAAAAATTAAAAAGGTCAGATATTGTCTTCTAAATGACTTATGAAGCATTAGAAGGAGTCTATGAGTATGTATAGAAAGTTCAGGATCGAGGATTCCTTGGCCAGACAAATGTTCCTTGGTTGAAATATGGACTTTACTGTGGCTAATATAAGATCAAAAGAAGACAATCTGATAGTATATTAAGTTAATGTTCAAGAACTCTTTGGCCAGAAATATGTTCAGTAGTTCCATAAAAAAAACTATGTATGACTGATTTAACATCAGAAGGAGTCTATAAGTTTATACATTTTTTGAAGAGCCTTTCAACAGAAAAAAGTTAAAAAGGTCAGATATTGTCTTCTAAATGACTTATGAAGCATCGGTAGGAGTCTATGAGTATGTATAGAAAGTTCAGGATCGAGGATTCCTTGGCCAGACAAATGTTCCTTGGTTGAAATATGGACTTTACTGTGGCTAATATAACATCAAAAGAAGACATTCTGATTGTATATTAAGTTAATGTTCAAGACCTCTTTGGCCAGAAATATGTTCAATAGGTCCAATGAAAAAACCTATGTATGACTGATTTAACATCAGAAGGAGTTTATAAGTTTATAAATTTTTTGAAGACCCTTTGAACAGAAAAAAGTTGAATAGGTCAGATATTGTCTTCTAAATGACTTTTGAAGCATCAGTAAGAGTTTATGAGTATGTATAGAAAGTTCAAGATTTAGGATTCTTTGGCCAAAAATATGTTCCTTGAGTCAAATAAGGACTTTACTGTGGCTAATATAAAATCAAAAGAAGACAATCTGATAGTATATTAAAGTAATTTTCTCTTTGGCCACAAATATGTTCAGTAGGTCCATAAAGAACCTCTATATGACTGATTTAACATCAGAAGGAGTCTTTAAGTTTATAAATTTTTTGAAGACTCTTTGAACAGAAAAAAGTTCAAAAGGTCAGATATGGTCTTCTAAATGAATTTTGAAGCATCAGTAGGAGTTTATGAGTATGTATAGAAAGTTCAAGATTGAGGATTCTTTGGCCAAATGTATGTTCCTTGGTTGAAATAAGGACTTTACTGTGGCTAATATAAAATCAAAAGAAGACAATCTGATTGTATATTAAGTTAATGTTCTCTTTGGCCACAAATATGTTCAGTAGTTCCAATGAAAAATTATGTATGACTGATTTAACATCAGAAGGAGTTTATAAGTTTATACATTTTTTGAAGACACTTTGAACAGAAAAAAAGTTTAATAGGTCAGATATTGTCTTCTAAATGACTTTTGAAGCATCAGTAGGAGTTTATGAGTATGTATAGAAAGTTCAAGATTGAGGATTCTTTGGCCAAATATATGTTCCTTGGGTCAAAGAAGGAGTCTTTATAATTAGTCTTTATAGGAGTCTTTATAAATTTTTTGAAGACCCTTTGAACAGAAAAAAGTTCAAAAGGTCTGATATGGTCTTCTAAATGACTTATGAAGCATCAGTAGGAGTCTATGAGTATGTATAGAAAGTTCAAGATTGAGGATTCTTTGGCCAGACAAATGTTCCTTGGGTCAAATAAGGACTAACATCAAAAGAAGACAATCTGATTGTATATTAAGTTAATGTTCAAGAACTCTTTGGCCAGAAATATGTTCAGTAGTTCCATAAAAAACCTATGTATGACTGATTTAACATCAGAAGTAGTTTATAAGTTTATACATTTTTTGAAGACCCTTTGAAGAGAAAAAAGTTTAAAAGGTCAGATATTGTCTTCTAAATGACCTTTGAAGCATCAGTAGGAATTTTTGAGTATGTATAGAAAGTTCAAGATTGAGGATTCTTTGGCCAAAAATATGTTCCTTGGGTCATGTAAGGACTTTACTATGGCTAATATAAAATCAAAAGAAGACAATCTGATAGTATATTAAGTTAATGTTCAAGAACTCTTTGGCCACAAATATGTTCAGTAGGTCCATAAAGAACCTCTATATGACTGATTTAACATCAGAAGGTGTCTATAAGTTTATATCAGTAGCAGTCTATGAGTATGTATAGAAAGTTCAAGATTGAGGATTCTTTGGCCAAATGTATGTTCCTTGGTTGAAATAAGGACTTTACTGTGGCTAAGATAAAATCAAAAGAAGACAATCTGATTGTATATTAAGTTAATGTTCTCTTTGGCCACAAATATGTTCAGTAGTTCCAATTAAAAAACCTATGTATGACTGATTTAACATCAGAAGGAGTTTATAAGTTTATACATTTTTTGAAGACACTTTGAACAGAAAAAAGTTTAATAGGTCAGATATTGTCCTCTAAATGACTTTTGAAGCATCAGTAGGAGTTTATGAGTATGTATAGAAAGTTCAAGATTGAGGATTCTTTGGCCAAAAATATGTTCCTTGGGTCAAAGAAGGAGTCTTTATAAATTTTTTGAAGACCCTTTGAACAGAAAAAAGTTAAAAAGGTCAGATTAGGTCTTCTAAATGACTTATGAAGCATCAGTAGGAGTCTATGAGTATGTATAGAAAGTTCAAGATTGAGGATTCTTTGGCCAAATGTATGTTCCTTGGTTGAAATAAGGACTTTACTGTGGCTAATATAAAATCAAAAGAAGACAATCTGATTGTATATTAAGTTAATGTTCTCTTTGGCCACAAATATGTTCAGTAGTTCCAATGAAAAATTATGTATGACTGATTTAACATCAGAAGGAGTTTATAAGTTTATACATTTTTTGAAGACACTTTGAACAGAAAAAAAGTTGAATAGGTCAGATATTGTCTTCTAAATGACTTTTGAAGCATCAGTAGGAGTTTATGAGTATGTATAGAAAGTTCAAGATTGAGGATTCTTTGGCCAAAAATATGTTCCTTGGGTCAAAGAAGGAGTCTTTATAAATTTTTTGAAGACCCTTTGAACAGAAAAAAGTTAAAAAGGTCAGATTAGGTCTTCTAAATGACTTATGAAGCATCAGTAGGAGTCTATGAGTATGTATAGAAAGTTCAAGATTGAGGATTCTTTGGCAAAATGTATGTTCATTGGTTGAAATATGGACTTTACTGTGGCTAATATAACATCAAAAGAAGACAATCTGATAGCATATTAAGTTCATGTTCAATAACTCTTTGGCCACAAATATGTACTGATTTAACATCAGAGGGAGTCTATAAGTTTAAACCTTTTTTTGAAGGCCCTTTGAACAGAAAAAAGTTGAAAAGGTCAGATATTGTCTTCTAAATGACTTTTGAAGCATCAGTAGGAGTCTATGAGTATGTATAGAAAGTTCAAGATTGAGGATTCTTTGGCCAGACAAATGTTCCTTGGGTCAATTAAGGACTAACATCAAAAGAAGACAATCTGATTGTATATTAAGTTAATGTTCAAGAACTCTTTGGCCAGAAATATGTTCAGTAGTTCCATAAAAAACTGATTTAACATCAGAAGTTGTAGAAAGTTCAAGATTTAGGATTCTTTGGCCAAAAATATGTTCCTTGGGTCAAGTAAGGACTTTACTGTGGCTAATACAAAATCAAAAGAAGACAATCTGATAGTATATTAAGTTAATGTTCAAGAACTCTTTGGCCACAAATATGTTCAGTAGGTCCATAAAGAACCTCTAAATGACTGATTTAACATCAGAAGGAGTCTATAAGTTTATACATTTTTTGAATACCCTTTGAAGAGAAAAAAGTTAAAAAGGTCAGATATGGTCTTCTAAATGACGTATGAAGCTTCAGTAGGAGTCTATGAGTATGTATAGAAATTTCAGGATCGAGGATTCCTTGGCCAGACAAATGTTCCTTGTTTGAAATATGGACTTTACTGTGGCTAATTTAAAATCAAAAGAAGACAATCTGATAGTATATTAAGTTAATGTTCAAGAACTCTTTGGCCAGAAATATGTTCAGTAGTTCCATAAAAAAAACCTATGTATGGCTGATTTAACATCAGAAGTTTATAAATAAGTTTATACATTTTTTAAAGACACTTTGAACAGAAAAAAGTTTAATAGGTCAGATATTGTCTTCTAAATGACTTTTGAAGCATCAGTAGGAGTCTATGAGTATGTATAGAAAGTTCAGGATCGAGGATTCCTTGGCCAGAAAAATGTTCATTGGTTGAAAAATGGACTTTACTGTGGCTAATATAACATCAAAAGAAGACAATCTGATTGTATATTAAGTTAATGTTCAAGAACAATGAGAATGTGTAGAAAGCTCAATATAGGGGAGTCTTTGGCCATAAATATGCTCAGCAGTTTAAATCTGGACACATCTCTGGCTGATTTAACATCAGAAGGAGTCTATGAGTTTGTATGGTAAAAAAAACAAATCAACTGAGGACCCTTTGAACAAAAAATATGTTCAATAGATATAATACTTTATGGTGGGGTAGCATCAGATATAAATAAGTCATTATGTAGAATGTTCAAGATCAAGTACTCTTTGGCCAAAAACATTTTCTTTGGTCAAATATGGACTACTGTCTGGCTGATGTATTATCAGAAACAGTCAATCAGTTTGTTTAGAAGGTTCTCTTGTTTAGAACAAGTGCTCTTTGGCTAGCCGGAAATATGTTCAGTGGTTTAAACATGGACTATTGTCTGGCTGATTTAACATCAGAAACAGTCTATGAGACATTTTAGTGACCATTGGGCCAAAAATATGTTCAATGGGTCAAATACAAAGCCGCCTGAAGAAACATCAGAGGTAGTCAATTAGAATGTGTCAAAAGTTCAAAATATCGAGGACTCCTCGGCCATAAATACGGTCAGCAGGTCAAATATGAAGATTTTTACATTAGCCATGCAGTAGTCCATTTCTTACCCAATGACCTACCATTTCCTGGCCAAAGAGTACTCGAAATTGAACTTTCTACACATTCTTATTGACTACTTCTGATGCTGTCAGCCAGTCTTTCTTTGACCCATTGCAAATATTTCTGCCCCAAAGTTCCTCAAAGGTTAAATTACTATGTGTAGAAAAATAGAAAAGTATTTTACATCAGCTAGACAGTATTATCCAAATTTGACTAAATATATTTCTGGTCAAAGTTTACTCAAACTTTCTATACGTATCCATTGACTCCTGATGTTACATCAGCAATGCAGGATACAGATCAAGCGTCATCACTCTTACAATGCATTGCATCTCTTTAACGCATTACGGAATTAGTTTTTGAATGCATTGCAATGCAACAAAGTGCATTTGACTTTAATGTTATTCTTCAGTGCACAACACTTGATCGTATGTGCAATGTTATGCACTACGGAATGAGTTAGTTCTGAATGCATTGCAATGCATAAAAAGTGCACATGATTTCTGTTATTCTTCGATGTGCCGTATCGATCCGTATGTGCAATGCTATGCAAAAGCAGATTGCATTGCACATCTCTTCAACGCATAAAGGAATGAGTTAGTTCTTAAATGCATTGCAATGCAAAAAAGTTCATATTACTTATGTTTCAATGATTCAATGCACAAAGCTTGATCGTATTTGCAATGCTGAGCATAAGCAGATTAACGCACTACGGAAATAATTAGTTCTTAAATGCATTGCAATTCAACAAAGTGCATTTGACTTTAATGTTATTC
Source organism: Semotilus atromaculatus (assembly GCA_031834385.1). NCBI lineage: Eukaryota > Metazoa > Chordata > Actinopteri > Cypriniformes > Leuciscidae > Semotilus > Semotilus atromaculatus. The sequence continues at coordinate 19,418,693 of JAULUF010000050.1, forward strand.
TTCAGTGCACAACGCATAAATAATCATGTGCAATGCTATGCAAGAGGAGATTGCATTGCTTATCTCTTTTACACACTACGAAATGGTTTAGTTCTTGAATGCATTGCAATGCATAATTAATGCATATGATTTTTGTTATTCTTCGATGCTTGATCCGTATGTACAATGCTATGCAAGAGCAGATTGTATTGCACATCTCTTCAACGCATAAAGGAATCAGTTAGTTCTTGAATGCATTGCAATGCAAAGCAATGCAATGCAATGCAAAGCAAAGCAAAGCAAAGCAATGAAATGCAGTGCAATGCAATGCAATGCAATGCAATTGAATACAATGCAATGCAATGCAATGCAATGCAAAGCAAAGCAAAGCAAAGCAAAGCAAAGAAAAGCGAAGTTCCTTCTTGTAATGAACATAGTAATAGGTTCGTTCTCTTAAGCTTTGCAATGCAATACCACATATGTTGTATTAAATTCATTGGACAACAGTTGGATATATTTCGTGCATGCAATGAAATGCAATGCAAAGCAATGCAATGCAATTGAATACAATAAAATACAATGCAAAGCAAAGCAATGCAATGCAATGCAATGCAATGTCACATCACATGTCATATGATACTGCTTCAATGCACAAGGGAATCAATTAGTTCCGAATGCTTCGCAATGCAACAGCTTATATGTTATGTTATATCTCTTCTTTACACATCTAAATTAGTTAGTTATTGTATGCAATGCTATAATGCAATGCAAAGCACTGCAATGCAATGCAAAGCACTGCAATGCAATGCAATGCAATGCACTGCAATGCAATGCAATGCAATGCAATGCAATGCAATGCAAAAGCAATGCAATGCAATGCAATGCAATGCAATGCAATGCAATGCAATGCAATGCAAAAGCAATGCAATGCAATGCAATGCAATGCAATGCAATGCAATGCAATGCAAGACAATGCAATTTCAATACAATGCAATTGAATACAATAAAATACAATACAAAGAAATACAATGCAATTGCCACATTAACATTAGAGTTGGTTATTGAATGCATTGCAATGCAAAGCAATGCAAAGCATTGCAATGCAAAGCAATGCAAAGCAATGCAATGCAAAGCAATGCAAAGGAATGCAAAGCAATGCAAAGCAATGCAAAGCAATGCAAAGCAATGCAAAGCAATGAAATGCAATGAAATGCAATGCAATTGAATACAATGCAATGCAATTGAATACAATGTAATGCAAAGCAAAGCGAAGTTCCTTGTGATGAACATAATAATAGGTTCGTTCTCTTAAGCTTTGCAATACAATACCACATATGTTGTATTAACTTCATTGGACAACAGATAGATATATTTCGTGTATGCAATGCAATGCAATAGAATGCAATTGAATACAATAAAATACGATGCAAAGCAATAAAATGCAATGCAATGCAATGCAATGCAAAGCAATGCAAAGCAATGCAAAGCAATGTAATGTCGATGCAATGCAGTGCAATGCAATGCAATTGAATACAATGCAATGCAATACAATGCAGTGCAATGCAATACAATGCAATGCAATGCAATGCAAAGCAAAGCAAAGCAATGCAAAGCAATGCAAAGCAATGCAATGCAATGCAATGCAATTCCAATGCAATTCCAATGCAATTTCAATGAAATGCAATTGAATACAATAAAATACAATACAAGGCAATACAATGCAATTGCCACATTAACATTAGAGTTAGTTCTTGAATGCACTGCAATGCAATGCAATGCAATGCAATGCAAAGCAATGCAAAGCAATGCAAAGCAAAGCAATGCAAAGCAATGCAAAGCAATGCAAAGCAATGCAAAGCAATGCAATTGAATACAATGCAATGCAAAGCAAAGCAAAGCGAAGCTCCTTGTAATGAACATAGTAATAGGTTAGTTCTCTTAAGCTTTGCAATGCAATACCACATATGTTGTATTAACTTCATTGGACAACAGATAGATATATTTCGTGTATGCAATGCAATGCAATAGAATGCAATTGAATACAATAAAATACAATGCAAAGCAATAAAATGCAATGCAATGCAAAGCAATGCAAAGCAATGTAATTTCAATGCAATGCAGTGCAATGCAATGCAATTGAATACAATGCAATGCAATGCAATAAAATGCAATTTAGATGAGTCAAATAAGGACTTTACTGTGGCTAATATAAAATCAAAAGAAGACAATCTGATAGTATATTAAGGTAATGTTCTCTTTGGCCACAAATATGTTCAGTAGGTCCATAAAGAACCTCTATATGACTGATTTAACATCAGAAGGAGTCTTTAAGTTTATACATTTTTTGAAGACTCTTTGAACACAAAAAAGTTCAAAAGGTCAGATATGGTCTTCTAAATGAATTTTGAAGCATCAGTAGGAGTTTATGAGTATGTATAGAAAGTTCAAGATTGAGGATTCTTTGGCCAAATATATGTTCCTTCGGTCAAAGAAGGAGTCTTTATAATTAGTCTTTATAGGAGTCTTTATACATTTTTTGAAGACCCTTTGAACAGAAAAAAGTTCAAAAGGTCAGATATGGTCTTCTAAATGACTTATGAAGCATCAGTAGGAGTCTATGAGTATGTATAGAAAGTTTAAGATTGAGGATTCTTTGGCCAGACAAATGTTCCTTGGGTCAATTAAGGACTAACATCAAATGAATACAATCTGATTGTATATTAGGTTAATGTTCAAGAACTCTTTGGCCAGAAATATGTTCAGTAGTTCCATAAAAAACCTATGTATGACTGATTTAACATCAGAAGGAGTCTATAAGTTAATACATTTTTTGAAGACTCTTTGAACAGAAAAAAATACAAAAGGTCAGATTAGGTCTTCTAAATGACTTATGAAGCATCAGTAGGAGTCTATGAGTATGTATAGAAAGTTCAAGATTGAGGATTCTTTGGCCAAATGTATGTTCCTTGGTTGAAATAAGGACTTTACTGTGGCTAATATAAAATCAAAAGAAGACAATCTGATTGTATATTAAGTTAATGTTCTCTTTAGCCACAAATATGTTCAGTAGTTCCAATGAAAATACCTATGTATGACTGATTTAACATCAGAAGGAGTTTATAAGTTTATACATTTTTTGAAGACACTTTGAACAGAAAAAAAGTTTAATAGGTCAGATATTGTCTTCTAAATGACTTTTGAAGCATCAGTAGGAGTTTATGAGTATGTATAGAAAGTTCAAGATTGAGGATTCTTTGGCCAAATATATGTTCCTTGGGTCAAAGAAGGAGTCTTTATAATTAGTCTTTTTAGGAGTCTTTATACATTTTTTGAAGACCCTTTGAACAGAAAAAAGTTCAAAAGGTCAGATATGGTCTTCTAAATGACTTATGAAGTATCAGTAGGAGTCTATGAGTATGTATAGAAAGTTCAAGATTGAGGATTCTTTGGCCAGACAAATGTTCCTTGGGTCAAATAAGGACTAACATCAAAAGAAGACAATCTGATTGTATATTAAGTTAATGTTCAAGAACTCTTTGGCCAGAAATATGTTCAGTAGTTCCATAAAAAACCTATGTATGACTGATTTAACATCAGAAGTAGTTTATAAGTTTATACATTTTTTGGAGACCCTTTGAACAGAAAAAAGTTAAAAAGGTCAGATATTGTCTTCTAAATGACTTTTGAAGCATCAGTAGGAATTTTTGAGTATGTATAGAAAGTTCAAGATTGAGGATTCTTTGGCCAAAAATATGTTCCTTGGGTCATGTAAGGACTTTACCATGGCTAATATAAAATCAAAAGAAGACAATCTGATAGTATATCAAGTTAATGTTCAAGAACTCTTTGGCCACAAATATGGTCAGTAGGTCCATAAAGAACCTCTATATGACTGATTTAACATCAGAAGGAGTCTATAAGTTTATAAAAAAATTTGAAGACCCTTTGAACAGAAAAAAGTAAAAAAGGTCAGATATTGTCTTCTAAATGACTTATGAAGCATCAGTAGGAGTCTATGAGCATGTATAGAAAGTTCAGGACCGAGGATTCCTTGGCCAGACAAATGTTCCTGGGTCAAATAAGGACTTTACTGTGGCTAATATAACATCAAAAGAAGACAATCTGATTGTATATTAAGTTAATGTTCAAGACCTCTTTGGCCAGATATATGTTCAGTAGTTCCAATGAAAAAACCTATGTATGACTGATTTAACATCAGAATGAGTTTATAAGTTTATAAATTTTTTGAAGACACTTTGAACAGAAAAAAAGTTTAATAGGTCAGATATTGTCCTCTAAATGACTTTTGAAGCATCAGTAGGAGTTTATGAGTATGTATAGAAAGTTCAAGATTGAGGATTCTTTGTGCAAAAATATGTTCCTTGGGTCAAAGGAGGAGTCTTTATAAATAGTCTTTATAGGAGTATTTATAACAAATTTTGAAGACCCTTTGAAAAGAAAAAAGTTAAAAAGGTCAGATATTGTCTTCTAAATGACTTTTGAAGCATCAGTAGGAGTCTATGAGTATGTATAGAAAGTTCAAGATTGAGGATTCTTTGGCCAGACAAATGTTCCTTGGGTCAAATAAGGACTTTACTGTGGCTATATAAAATCAAAAGAAGACAATCTGATAGTATATTAAGTTAATGTTTTCTTTGGCCACAAATATGTTCAGTAGGTCCATAAATAACCTCTATATGACTGATTTAACATCAGAAGGAGTCTTTAAGTTTATACATTTTTTGAAGACTCTTTGAACAGAAAAAAGTTCAAAAGGTCAGATATTGTCTTCTAAATGACTTATGAAGCTTTCAGTAGGAGTCTATGAGTATCTATAGAAAGTTCAGGATCGAGGATTCCTTGGCCAGACAAATGTTCCTTGGTTGAAATATGTACTTTACTGTGGCTAATATAACATCAAAAGAAGACATTCGATTGTATATTAAGTTAATGTTCAAGACCTCTTTGGCCAGAAATATGTTCAGTAGTTCCAATGAAAAAAAACTATGTATGACTGATTTAACATCAGAAGGAGTTTATAAGTTTATAAATTTTTTGAAGACCCTTTGAACAGAAAAAAGTTGAATAGGTCAGATATTGTCTTCTAAATGACTTTTGAAGCATCAGTAAGAGTTTATGAGTATGTATAGAAAGTTCAAGATTTAGGATTCTTTGGCCAAAAATATGTTCCTTGAGTCAAATAAGGACTTTACTGTGGCTAATATAAAATCAAAAGAAGACAATCTGATAGTATATTAAAGTAATGTTCTCTTTGGCCACAAATATGTTCAGTAGGTCCATAAAGAACCTCTATATGACTGATTTAACATCAGAAGGAGTCTTTAAGTTTATACATTTTTTGAAGACTCTTTGAACAGAAAAAAGTTCAAAAGGTCAGATATGGTCTTCTAAATGAATTTTGAAGCATCAGTAGGAGTTTATGAGTATGTATAGAAAGTTCAAGATTGAGGATTCTTTGGCCAAATGTATGTTCCTTGGTTGAAATAAGGACTTTACTGTGGCTAATATAAAATCAAAAGAAGACAATCTGATTGTATATTAAGTTAATGTTCTCTTTGGCCACAAATATGTTCAGTAGTTCCAATGAAAAATTATGTATGACTGATTTAACATCAGAAGGAGTTTATAAGTTTATACATTTTTTGAAGACACTTTGAACAGAAAAAAAGTTTAATAGGTCAGATATTGTCTTCTAAATGACTTTTGAAGCATCAGTAGGAGTTTATGAGTATGTATAGAAAGTTCAAGATTGAGGATTCTTTGGCCAGACAAATGTTCCTTGGGTCAAATAAGGACTTTACTGTGGCTATATAAAATCAAAAGAAGACAATCTGATAGTATATTAAGTTAATGTTCAAGAACTCTTTGGCCAGAAATATGTTCAGTAGGTCCAAAAAGAACCTCTATATGACTGATTTAACATCAGAAGGAGTCTATAAGTTTATAAATTTTTTGAAGACTCTTTGAACAGAAAAAGTTCAAAAGGTCAGATATGGTCTTCTAAATGACTTCTGAAGCTCTAGTAGGAGTCTATGAGTATGTATAGAAAGTTCAGGATCGAGGATTCCTTGGCCAGACAAATGTTCCTTGCTTGAAATATGGACTTAACTGTGGCTAATATAAAATCAAAAGAAGACATTCTGATAGTATATTAAGTTGATGTTCAAGAACTCTTTTGGCCACAAATATGTTCAGTAGGTCCATAAAGAACCTCTATATGACTGATTTAACATCAGAAGGAGTTTATAAGTTTATAAATTTTTTGAAGACCCTTTGAACAGAAAAAAGTTTAATAGGTCAGATATTGTCTTCTAAATGACTTTTGAAGCATCAGTAGGAGTTTATGAGTATGTATAGAAAGTTCAAGATTTAGGATTCTTTGGCCAAAAATATGTTCCTTGAGTCAAATAAGGACTTTACTGTCGCTAATATAAAATCAAAAGAAGACATTCTGATAGTATATTAAGGTAATGTTCTCTTTGGCCACAAATATGTTCAGTAGGTCCATAAAGAACCTCTATATGACTGATTTAACATCAGAAGGAGTCTTTAAGTTTATACATTTTTTGAAGACTCTTTGAACACAAAAAAGTTCAAAAGGTCAGATATGGTCTTCTAAATGAATTTTGAAGCATCAGTAGGATTTTATGAGTATGTATAGAAAGTTCAAGATTGAGGATTCTTTGGCCAAATATATGTTCCTTCGGTCAAAGAAGGAGTCTTTATAATTAGTCTTTATAGGAGTCTTTATACATTTTTTGAAGACCCTTTGAACAGAAAAAAGTTCAAAAGGTCAGATATGGTCTTCTAAATGACTTATGAAGCATCAGTAGGAGTCTATGAGTATGTATAGAAAGTTTAAGATTGAGGATTCTTTGGCCAGACAAATGTTCCTTGGGTCAATTAAGGACTAACATCAAATGAATACAATCTGATTGTATATTAGGTTAATGTTCAAGAACTCTTTGGCCAGAAATATGTTCAGTAGTTCCATAAAAAACCTATGTATGACTGATTTAACATCAGAAGGAGTCTATAAGTTAATACATTTTTTGAAGACTCTTTGAACAGAAAAAAATACAAAAGGTCAGATTAGGTCTTCTAAATGACTTATGAAGCATCAGTAGGAGTCTATGAGTATGTATAGAAAGTTCAAGATTGAGGATTCTTTGGCCAAATGTATGTTCCTTGGTTGAAATAAGGACTTTACTGTGGCTAATATAAAATCAAAAGAAGACAATCTGATTGTATATTAAGTTAATGTTCTCTTTAGCCACAAATATGTTCAGTAGTTCCAATGAAAATACCTATGTATGACTGATTTAACATCAGAAGGAGTTTATAAGTTTATACATTTTTTGAAGACACTTTGAACAGAAAAAAAGTTTAATAGGTCAGATATTGTCTTCTAAATGACTTTTGAAGCATCAGTAGGAGTTTATGAGTATGTATAGAAAGTTCAAGATTGAGGATTCTTTGGCCAAATATATGTTCCTTGGGTCAAAGAAGGAGTCTTTATAATTAGTCTTTTTAGGAGTCTTTATACATTTTTTGAAGACCCTTTGAACAGAAAAAAGTTCAAAAGGTCAGATATGGTCTTCTAAATGACTTATGAAGCATCAGTAGGAGTCTATGAGTATGTATAGAAAGTTCAAGATTGAGGATTCTTTGGCCAGACAAATGTTCCTTGGGTCAAATAAGGACTAACATCAAAAGAAGACAATCTGATTGTATATTAAGTTAATGTTCAAGAACTCTTTGGCCAGAAATATGTTCAGTAGTTCCATAAAAAACCTATGTATGACTGATTTAACATCAGAAGTAGTTTATAAGTTTATACATTTTTTGGAGACCCTTTGAACAGAAAAAAGTTAAAAAGGTCAGATATTGTCTTCTAAATGACTTTTGAAGCATCAGTAGGAATTTTTGAGTATGTATAGAAAGTTCAAGATTGAGGATTCTTTGGCCAAAAATATGTTCCTTGGGTCATGTAAGGACTTTACTATGGCTAATATAAAATCAAAAGAAGACAATCTGATAGTATATCAAGTTAATGTTCAAGAACTCTTTGGCCACAAATATGGTCAGTAGGTCCATAAAGAACCTCTATATGACTGATTTAACATCAGAAGGAGTCTATAAGTTTATAATAAAATTTGAAGACCCTTTGATCAGAAAAAAGTAAAAAAGGTCAGATATTGTCTTCTAAATGACTTATGAAGCATCAGTAGGAGTCTATGAGCATGTATAGAAAGTTCAGGACCGAGGATTCCTTGGCCAGACAAATGTTCCTGGGTCAAATAAGGACTTTACTGTGGCTAATATAACATCAAAAGAAGACAATCTGATTGTATATTAAGTTAATGTTCAAGACCTCTTTGGCCAGATATATGTTCAGTAGTTCCAATGAAAAAACCTATGTATGACTGATTTAACATCAGAATGAGTTTATAAGTTTATAAATTTTTTGAAGACACTTTGAACAGAAAAAAAGTTTAATAGGTCAGATATTGTCCTCTAAATGACTTTTGAAGCATCAGTAGGAGTTTATGAGTATGTATAGAAAGTTCAAGATTGAGGATTCTTTGTGCAAAAATATGTTCCTTGGGTCAAAGGAGGAGTCTTTATAAATAGTCTTTATAGGAGTATTTATAACAAATTTTGAAGACCCTTTGAAAAGAAAAAAGTTAAAAAGGTCAGATATTGTCTTCTAAATGACTTTTGAAGCATCAGTAGGAGTCTATGAGTATGTATAGAAAGTTCAAGATTGAGGATTCTTTGGCCAGACAAATGTTCCTTGGGTCAAATAAGGACTTTACTGTGGCTATATAAAATCAAAAGAAGACAATCTGATAGTATATTAAGTTAATGTTTTCTTTGGCCACAAATATGTTCAGTAGGTCCATAAATAACCTCTATATGACTGATTTAACATCAGAAGGAGTCTTTAAGTTTATACATTTTTTGAAGACTCTTTGAACAGAAAAAAGTTCAAAAGGTCAGATATTGTCTTCTAAATGACTTATGAAGCTTTCAGTAGGAGTCTATGAGTATCTATAGAAAGTTCAGGATCGAGGATTCCTTGGCCAGACAAATGTTCCTTGGTTGAAATATGTACTTTACTGTGGCTAATATAACATCAAAAGAAGACATTCGATTGTATATTAAGTTAATGTTCAAGACCTCTTTGGCCAGAAATATGTTCAGTAGTTCCAATGAAAAAAACCTATGTATGACTGATTTAACATCAGAAGGAGTTTATAAGTTTATAAATTTTTTGAAGACCCTTTGAACAGAAAAAAGTTGAATAGGTCAGATATTGTCTTCTAAATGACTTTTGAAGCATCAGTAAGAGTTTATGAGTATGTATAGAAAGTTCAAGATTTAGGATTCTTTGGCCAAAAATATGTTCCTTGAGTCAAATAAGGACTTTACTGTGGCTCATATAAAATCAAAAGAAGACAATCTGATAGTATATTAAAGTAATGTTCTCTTTGGCCACAAATATGTTCAGTAGGTCCATAAAGAACCTCTATATGACTGATTTAACATCAGAAGGAGTCTTTAAGTTTATACATTTTTTGAAGACTCTTTGAACAGAAAAAAGTTCAAAAGGTCAGATATGGTCTTCTAAATGAATTTTGAAGCATCAGTAGGAGTTTATGAGTATGTATAGAAAGTTCAAGATTGAGGATTCTTTGGCCAAATGTATGTTCCTTGGTTGAAATAAGGACTTTACTGTGGCTAATATAAAATCAAAAGAAGACAATCTGATTGTATATTAAGTTAATGTTCTCTTTGGCCACAAATATGTTCAGTAGTTCCAATGAAAAATTATGTATGACTGATTTAACATCAGAAGGAGTTTATAAGTTTATACATTTTTTGAAGACACTTTGAACAGAAAAAAAGTTTAATAGGTCAGATATTGTCTTCTAAATGACTTTTGAAGCATCAGTAGGAGTTTATGAGTATGTATAGAAAGTTCAAGATTGAGGATTCTTTGGCCAGACAAATGTTCCTTGGGTCAAATAAGGACTTTACTGTGGCTATATAAAATCAAAAGAAGACAATCTGATAGTATATTAAGTTAATGTTCAAGAACTCTTTGGCCAGAAATATGTTCAGTAGGTCCAAAAAGAACCTCTATATGACTGATTTAACATCAGAAGGAGTCTTTAAGTTTATACATTTTTTGAAGACTCTTTGAACAGAAAAAAGTTCAAAAGGTCAGATATTGTCTTCTAAATGACTTATGAAGCTTTCAGTAGGAGTCTATGAGTATCTATAGAAAGTTCAGGATCGAGGATTCCTTGGCCAGACAAATGTTCCTTGGTTGAAATATGTACTTTACTGTGGCTAATATAACATCAAAAGAAGACATTCGATTGTATATTAAGTTAATGTTCAAGACCTCTTTGGCCAGAAATATGTTCAGTAGTTCCAATGAAAAAAACCTATGTATGACTGATTTAACATCAGAAGGAGTTTATAAGTTTATACATTTTTTGAAGACCCTTTGAACAGAAAAAAGTTGAATAGGTCAGATATTGTCTTCTAAATGACTTTTGAAGCATCAGTAAGAGTTTATGAGTATGTATAGAAAGTTCAAGATTTAGGATTCTTTGGCCAAAAATATGTTCCTTGAGTCAAATAAGGACTTTACTGTGGCTAATATAAAATCAAAAGAAGACAATCTGATAGTATATTAAAGTAATGTTCTCTTTGGCCACAAATATGTTCAGTAGGTCCATAAAGAACCTCTATATGACTGATTTAACATCAGAAGGAGTCTTTAAGTTTATACATTTTTTGAAGACTCTTTGAACAGAAAAAAGTTCAAAAGGTCAGATATGGTCTTCTAAATGAATTTTGAAGCATCAGTAGGAGTTTATGAGTATGTATAGAAAGTTCAAGATTGAGGATTCTTTGGCCAAATGTATGTTCCTTGGTTGAAATATGGACTTTACTGTGGCTAATATAAAATCAAAAGAAGACAATCTGATTGTATATTAAGTTAATGTTCTCTTTGGCCACAAATATGTTCAGTAGTTCCAATGAAAAATTATGTATGACTGATTTAACATCAGAAGGAGTTTATAAGTTTATACATTTTTTGAAGACACTTTGAAGAGAAAAAAAGTTTAATAGGTCAGATATTGTCTTCTAAATGACTTTTGAAGCATCAGTAGGAGTTTATGAGTATGTATAGAAAGTTCAAAATTGAGGATTCTTTGGCCAAATATATGTTCCTTGGGTCAAAGAAGGAGTCTTTATAATTAGTCTTTATAGGAGTCTTTATACATTTTTTGAAGACCCTTTGAACAGAAAAAAGTTCAAAAGGTCAGATATGGTCTTCTAAATGACTTATGAAGCATCAGTAGGAGTCTATGAGTATGTATAGAAAGTTCAAGGATTCTTTGGCCAGACAAATGTTCCTTGTGTCAAATAAGGACTAACATCAAAAGAAGACAATCTGATTGTATATTAAGTTAATGTTCAAGAACTCTTTGGCCAGAAATATGTTCAGTAGGTCCATAAACAACCTCTATATGACTGATTTAACATTAGAAGGAGTTTATAAGTTGACATTTTTTGAAGACCCTTTGAACAGAAAAAAGTTAAAAAGGTCAGATATTGTCTTCCTAATGACTTTTGAAGCATCAGTAGGAGTCTATGAGTATATATAGAAAGTTCAAGATTGAGGATTCTTTGGCCAGACAAATGTTCCTTGGGTCAAATAAGGGCTTTACGTGGCTAATTTAAAATCAAAAGAAGACAATCTGATTGTATATTAAGTTAATGTTCAAGACCTCTTTGGCCAGATATATGTTCAGTAGTTCCAATGAAAAAACCTATGTATGACTGATTTAACATCAGAATGAGTTTATAAGTTTATAAATTTTTTGAAGACACTTTGAACAGAAAAAAAGTTTAATAGGTCAGATATTGTCCTCTAAATGACTTTTGAAGCATCAGTAGGAGTTTATGAGTATGTATAGAAAGTTCAAGATTGAGGATTCTTTGGCCAAAAATATGTTCCTTGGGTCAAAGAAGGAGTCTTTATAAATAGTCTTTATAGGAGTCTTTATAAATTTTTTGAAGACCCTTTGAACAGAAAAAAGTTCAAAAGGTCAGATATTGTCTTCTAAATGACTTATGAAGCTTTCAGTAGGAGTCTATGAGCATGTATAGAAAGTTCAGGACCGAGGATTCCTTGGCCAGACAAATGTTCCTGGGTCAAATAAGGACTTTACTGTGGCAAATATAACATCAAAAGAAGACAATCTGATTGTATATTAAGTTAATGTTCAAGACCTCTTTGGCCAGATATATGTTCAGTAGTTCCAATGAAAAAACCTATGTATGACTGATTTAACATCAGAATGAGTTTATAAGTTTATAAATTTTTTGAAGACACTTTGAACAGAAAAAAAGTTTAATAGGTCAGATATTGTCCTCTAAATGACTTTTGAAGCATCAGTAGGAGTTTATGAGTATGTATAGAAAGTTCAAGATTGAGGATTCTTTGGCCAAAAATATGTTCCTTGGGTCAAAGAAGGAGTCTTTATAAATAGTCTTTATAGGAGTCTTTATAAATTTTTTGAAGACCCTTTGAACAGAAAAATGTTCAAAAGGTCAGATATTGTCTTCTAAATGACTTTTGAAGCATCAGTAGGAGTCTATGAGTATGTATAGAAAGTTCAGGATCGAGGATTCCTTGGCCAGAAAAATGTTCATTGGTTGAAATATGGACTTTACTGTGGCTAATATAACATCAAAAGAAGACAATCTGATTGTATATTAAGTTAATGTTCAAGAACTCTTTGGGAACTAATATGGTCAGTAGGTCCATAAACAACCTCTATATGACTGATTTAACATTAGAAGGAGTTTATAAGTTGACATTTTTTGAAGACCCTTTGAACAGAAAAAAGTTAAAAAGGTCAGATATTGTCTTCCTAATGACTTTTGAAGCATCAGTAGGAGTCTATGAGTATATATAGAAAGTTCAAGATTGAGGATTCTTTGGCCAGACAAATGTTCCTTGGGTCAAATAAGGGCTTTACGTGGCTAATTTAAAATCAAAAGAAGACAATCTGATTGTATATTAAGTTAATGTTCTCTTTGGCCACAAATATGTTCAGTAGTTCCAATGAAAAATTATGTATGACTGATTTAACATCAGAAGGAGTTTATAAGTTTATACATTTTTTGAAGACACTTTGAAGAGAAAAAAAGTTTAATAGGTCAGATATTGTCTTCTAAATGACTTTTGAAGCATCAGTAGGAGTTTATGAGTATGTATAGAAAGTTCAAAATTGAGGATTCTTTGGCCAAATATATGTTCCTTGGGTCAAAGAAGGAGTCTTTATAATTAGTCTTTATAGGAGTCTTTATACATTTTTTGAAGACCCTTTGAACAGAAAAAAGTTCAAAAGGTCAGATATGGTCTTCTAAATGACTTATGAAGCATCAGTAGGAGTCTATGAGTATGTATAGAAAGTTCAAGGATTCTTTGGCCAGACAAATGTTCCTTGGGTCAAATAAGGACTAACATCAAAAGAAGACAATCTGATTGTATATTAAGTTAATGTTCAAGAACTCTTTGGCCAGAAATATGTTCAGTAGGTCCATAAACAACCTCTATATGACTGATTTAACATTAGAAGGAGTTTATAAGTTGACATTTTTTGAAGACCCTTTGAACAGAAAAAAGTTAAAAAGGTCAGATATTGTCTTCCTAATGACTTTTGAAGCATCAGTAGGAGTCTATGAGTATATATAGAAAGTTCAAGATTGAGGATTCTTTGGCCAGACAAATGTTCCTTGGGTCAAATAAGGGCTTTACGTGGCTAATTTAAAATCAAAAGAAGACAATCTGATTGTATATTAAGTTAATGTTCAAGACCTCTTTGGCCAGATATATGTTCAGTAGTTCCAATGAAAAAACCTATGTATGACTGATTTAACATCAGAATGAGTTTATAAGTTTATAAATTTTTTGAAGACACTTTGAACAGAAAAAAAGTTTAATAGGTCAGATATTGTCCTCTAAATGACTTTTGAAGCATCAGTAGGAGTTTATGAGTATGTATAGAAAGTTCAAGATTGAGGATTCTTTGGCCAAAAATATGTTCCTTGGGTCAAAGAAGGAGTCTTTATAAATAGTCTTTATAGGAGTCTTTATAAATTTTTTGAAGACCCTTTGAACAGAAAAAAGTTCAAAAGGTCAGATATTGTCTTCTAAATGACTTATGAAGCTTTCAGTAGGAGTCTATGAGCATGTATAGAAAGTTCAGGACCGAGGATTCCTTGGCCAGACAAATGTTCCTGGGTCAAATAAGGACTTTACTGTGGCAAATATAACATCAAAAGAAGACAATCTGATTGTATATTAAGTTAATGTTCAAGACCTCTTTGGCCAGATATATGTTCAGTAGTTCCAATGAAAAAACCTATGTATGACTGATTTAACATCAGAATGAGTTTATAAGTTTATAAATTTTTTGAAGACACTTTGAACAGAAAAAAAGTTTAATAGGTCAGATATTGTCCTCTAAATGACTTTTGAAGCATCAGTAGGAGTTTATGAGTATGTATAGAAAGTTCAAGATTGAGGATTCTTTGGCCAAAAATATGTTCCTTGGGTCAAAGGAGTCTTTATAAATAGTCTTTATAGGAGTCTTTATAAATTTTTTGAAGACCCTTTGAACAGAAAAATGTTCAAAAGGTCAGATATTGTCTTCTAAATGACTTTTGAAGCATCAGTAGGAGTCTATGAGTATGTATAGAAAGTTCAGGATCGAGGATTCCTTGGCCAAAAAAATGTTCATTGGTTGAAATATGGACTTTACTGTGGCTAATATAACATCAAAAGAAGACAATCTGATTGTATATTAAGTTAATGTTCAAGAACTCTTTGGCAACTAATATGGTCAGTAGGTCCATAAACAACCTCTATATGACTGATTTAACATTAGAAGGAGTTTATAAGTTGACATTTTTTGAAGACCCTTTGAACAGAAAAAAGTTAAAAAGGTCAGATATTGTCTTCCTAATGACTTTTGAAGCATCAGTAGGAGTCTATGAGTATATATAGAAAGTTCAAGATTGAGGATTCTTTGGCCAGACAAATGTTCCTTGGGTCAAATAAGGGCTTTACGTGGCTAATTTAAAATCAAAAGAAGACAATCTGATTGTATATTAAGTTAATGTTCTCTTTGGCCACAAATATGTTCAGTAGTTCCAATGAAAAATTATGTATGACTGATTTAACATCAGAAGGAGTTTATAAGTTTATACATTTTTTGAAGACACTTTGAAGAGAAAAAAAGTTTAATAGGTCAGATATTGTCTTCTAAATGACTTTTGAAGCATCAGTAGGAGTTTATGAGTATGTATAGAAAGTTCAAAATTGAGGATTCTTTGGCCAAATATATGTTCCTTGGGTCAAAGAAGGAGTCTTTATAATTAGTCTTTATAGGAGTCTTTATACATTTTTTGAAGACCCTTTGAACAGAAAAAAGTTCAAAAGGTCAGATATGGTCTTCTAAATGACTTATGAAGCATCAGTAGGAGTCTATGAGTATGTATAGAAAGTTCAAGGATTCTTTGGCCAGACAAATGTTCCTTGGGTCAAATAAGGACTAACATCAAAAGAAGACAATCTGATTGTATATTAAGTTAATGTTCAAGAACTCTTTGGCCAGAAATATGTTCAGTAGGTCCATAAACAACCTCTATATGACTGATTTAACATTAGAAGGAGTTTATAAGTTGACATTTTTTGAAGACCCTTTGAACAGAAAAAAGTTAAAAAGGTCAGATATTGTCTTCCTAATGACTTTTGAAGCATCAGTAGGAGTCTATGAGTATATATAGAAAGTTCAAGATTGAGGATTCTTTGGCCAGACAAATGTTCCTTGGGTCAAATAAGGGCTTTACGTGGCTAATTTAAAATCAAAAGAAGACAATCTGATTGTATATTAAGTTAATGTTCAAGACCTCTTTGGCCAGATATATGTTCAGTAGTTCCAATGAAAAAACCTATGTATGACTGATTTAACATCAGAATGAGTTTATAAGTTTATAAATTTTTTGAAGACACTTTGAACAGAAAAAAAGTTTAATAGGTCAGATATTGTCCTCTAAATGACTTTTGAAGCATCAGTAGGAGTTTATGAGTATGTATAGAAAGTTCAAGATTGAGGATTCTTTGGCCAAAAATATGTTCCTTGGGTCAAAGAAGGAGTCTTTATAAATAGTCTTTATAGGAGTCTTTATAAATTTTTTGAAGACCCTTTGAACAGAAAAAAGTTCAAAAGGTCAGATATTGTCTTCTAAATGACTTATGAAGCTTTCAGTAGGAGTCTATGAGCATGTATAGAAAGTTCAGGACCGAGGATTCCTTGGCCAGACAAATGTTCCTGGGTCAAATAAGGACTTTACTGTGGCAAATATAACATCAAAAGAAGACAATCTGATTGTATATTAAGTTAATGTTCAAGACCTCTTTGGCCAGATATATGTTCAGTAGTTCCAATGTGTAAGGACTGGGCGAAGGTGAATCTGAATAACTAAATACCCCCATGCTAAAATCCCAAAGCCTTTAGCCCCAAAAGGCCTGGAACTTGGAAAAACACACACACACACACACACACACACACACACACTCATTCCCCCACACACACCAAGAACGGGGTGTTCTGTTACAAGACTGAGCTTTATTACCCCTTGGAATGTCCCAGAGAGTGTGATTCCTCCTTATTCTTGCTGAGAAGAATAAACGAACCCTGGTTTAAACCTATATATTCTATGTACATATATATATATATATATATATATAACCATGTGATACATGCATCCAATGTTCCATCTCATGATTTTTCCTTTATGTTGTTTGGTCTGTGTGGCCTTGTAAACTCTAATGGGTTAATGTTTGAGACATGACTTGCATACTATGAGAAACAGAAATCACTGTGTAGCATGTTTAGTCTCGATAAACTCCAATCCTCGTTCCCCATTTGTTGATTTACATTACATCTCGCTAACTTTGTGACACAGGGGTGTTATAAGAAATCTTGAGGGTTCTCTCTCTTAAACACCCAATGAACTGACATATTCAAATGTCCTGCGAGATTCACCAGAACACTTCATGACTGTGGCTCGAGCTTCAAGCAGACCTTATCAAACTAACCCCCTCCTTGCTGCAGAGAAAGGAATGCCATGCGGTCAAAGAGTCCCCTCTGTCCACGCTACACACACCCATAAGGACTTTGCTGGAATTTCCAGTCAAAAAAGACATTTAACAATACATATTTGATATGTTTTATGTGTGTTTGATGGCCTACGTCCGATTGCAAGATCTGGGAATGTTTGTAGTTAAAAGGAACCACAAATGCCTATATTACGTATATTTGAGACGCAAACCTGAATTCCTCTCATTGTTACATGTCGTGTTTGAGGTCATTTGAAAACTCTTTGTCTGACGCAGCCAGATATATGTATTGGGTTACCGTAAAAAGTATGATTGCCTATATAACATCTCTCCTGTTATGTTTAAGAATCTGTGAAAAGGAAAGGCAGGTTCTGCCTCTGTCGTAATTTATGTAGATAAAGCTGTCAAACCAAACAAAGACAACTTTCCCGCTCAAGATTTCCTGAACAATGATTGGACAATCCGCTTCAGAGGAGGCGGAAACATCAGGTCTTCAAAAGGACTGGCCCTCTCCTCACCCCTCCTCTTGCCTCTCACCCCCGGCATCAGGATGTGATTTCTTAGTGATCTCCTCCGGAGATCTTTCATCTTTTTCTTTCTTTGTTTAATTCTAAGTTCTTTTAAGTATCCTATCGAGTTCATTTTCCCCGACGAGGAATGAATTTAGTCTGAATTGTTTCTTTGGTAAATTTACCTCAAAGACCTTCAAACATGCGTTTGAAAGTCCGCGCTCTGAACCACCAACAAACCACATGGACCACCACGCGCAACCGTTCAACGAACGAGCAGGCGCGCGCCCCAAGGACACACACACACGCACGCCTTCTCCTCAGCAGACTAAGAGACAGTGCAAGTATTTTATTTCTCATCCAGATTTATCATGCTGTACGGTTGTTGCCTCAAAAGGGGCGATTTTGTGATTCCTTGTTGTCAGGTCTGAGGTTCCGTTGTCCAGGTGAACTTTGCCAAACGGTTGACCCTTACGGATCTCCGTTTCTCTCACTCTCTCTCTCTCTCTCCCTCTCTCTCTCTCTCTTGTCTTACTATCTCACTCTCGCCAGAATGTGATTTCTTCGGGAGATCCCTTTGGGAATCTCTTTCTTTTGTTTTGCTTCTAGTTTAGTAAGATCTTCGGGTCTTTATAAAACTCCCTCGTGCATAACTGCACCTTGCTAAAAATTCTCTCTCTGTCTCTATGCATTTCTCGTTCATCGATGCCTTATTGTGTTTTGTCGTTTATTATGTTTGTAACGTTTGTGTGTTTCATTGTTTATTATGTTTGTAAATACATATATCCCATGTAATTTTAGTAAATGCATAGGCTAGTTATTTCTTATTAAATTTCATGATACTCATTTGATGGATTGACTGTCTGCTCATACTTCGGGTCCCTGAAATGCCTATCCAAAAGCTACGAGCTTTACAAATTAAAGATACTTTAAAGAGTATGGGTTTATAGGGCGGGAAGACTAATTCTTGTGGCCACAGAATTGATTTTCCTAAACTCTATAAATTAATTGAGCTAATTAATGTTACCTATTTGTAAAACGTGATCTGTGTAGCTAATCGCAATCAACTTGCGGTTGGCTGCCATACGCATGCAAGCATGCAGTCTTGTATGCAGGTAAAGTAACGTATCATCCCTTATCGGGAGATGTATTAACATGTAAGACTGATCTGATACAAACCTGTATGAATAATTATTAATTATGAATTATGAATTATGATATGCAAATTCCCCGTAATCAGATCCACCCCTGAGTCGTTACATAATATTGGTGGAGGAAAATGCTATGGGCACATTTCAAACTTGTTTTACGAGCATTCCAGTCAATCTGTGTATGAGTATTGTTATTTAATATTTATGCGCGCGGATGTTGAAATTGTAAGACAAGCCGCAGACGCGCGCACCTCGAAGAGTGAGTGAACTCACTGCCTGACTGACTAAAGGCACAAGCCGTCTCAGTTCAGCACAACTAAAAAGAAACTGCGGTTTCATTGTATTAAAATTTGTCCTACAAAAGATGAAGAAGCCTCTTTTGAATTATGACACTTTTAATGTTAAACTCCCCTGGCGGAACGAGATTCTTCGGCCACGGTGAAGACAAGATTTAGTGAAACGATGCTCTTTTACTATTCTTAAACAGGCCTGATATTAATTATAATCGTTAGATTATCGATAACTCCTGGTTAAAACATTGACGTAGCTACTCAATCGTAAAACCTAACGCATATTTGATCATAAGTGCTATTTGATAATATGTTATGGGAGTCGAAAAAACAGACGAATAATCCCTGTTTTATTCACGCACAGCGCAGCGAAGCAATCCTGCCAAACGTGTTTGTTAGAATATAGCACAGAAACAATCCAAAACCTAAAAACATTTTAATCATAAGTGCTATTTGATAAATGTTATTTGGATCCGAAAAACAGACGTATAATTCCTGTGTCCATATTTATGTGTGTAGCGAAAGAAATCCCGCCACACGTTGTCTTTGTGTGTTTATATGCAGTAAACTGGCACAAACAAACCCTCCGAGGTTTAAAATTTATAAGCAAACACATGTGAATCATGGTAATAATTGTTTTATGTGGGAATCGAAAAACAGATGCCTAATTCCTGTTGCCCTATTTGTGTGTAGCGAAAGAAATCCTGCCACACGTTGTTTGTGTGTGTTTATATGCAGTAAACTGGCACAAAACCCGCCGAGGTTTAAAATTTATAATTGTGATTTTTGCAGAAAATTAACGTATGGAACCGTTTTAAAACTGAATTACATACTAAAACAGAGGTTGTAATTCCGCTGACAAAACACGAGAGGGCAACCTACATGTGTTGCGGTGTCCAAATCATACCAGCCTCTGACGTCATTCAGCGTGAACGCAATTACGCCACCCTGTGGACGTTTTGTAGATCGTCATTCTCAACTACCTCTTTTCTGTTTTTTTTGTTCTTTTTCACTTTCCCTGCGATTATGAATTCTGAATCGTCTAACTTTCAATACATATTCCAGTTAAAGCCTTGCTTGTGCTGGCATTTGTTTGACGTTAGACAATTCTCCTGCTGACTGTTTTATGCTTACTTTGAGTTTGTTTCAAACTAGATTTGAATTAAGAAATTTAAAGTTAAGTTTCAGTTTAGTCATTGATATCCACTTAGAGGGAAAACGCCCCTTGTGGCAGACATGCTAAAGTCAGCTTATTCTTTTACTCCTTTCATTCTGTGAATTGGTCTATTTCCATCTTTTTTTTTTTAAATTTATTTATTTTGTTATCACTGATAACATTACAGCAATCATGAGTCGCATGAGATATAGTTCTGATCTTTGATTTCCTTACACTTATTTAAATTGAATTTAAACCAGTTTGAATTGAAATTTGAATTAAGTGCTTATCCAACCAAACAGGTTAACCACTGGAGAAAGTACGCCCCCCCTTGTGGCACAAACCAGCCACTACAGCCTGTCTTCTCCAGGGTTTCATCCTACTTTATTACTTTGATTGTTAATTTTTTATTAATAATGAAAGTAATAATAAATAAAATAAAAATAAAAATTATTTTAAATTTATTTTTGAAGAAATTTTTTTTTAAAGTTGATTTGACAATTACATTGTCATAAATTCCTTTTATTTTTATTTTTATCAGTGTTTAGTGAAGCCTCTTGCCTTGGTATCTCTGCATGCATAATTACTCAATTTGGTTTAAACAAGGAAACCTTAATTCACCTTAAGTTTCATCTGTTTCTCCTCTTCTGTGTTTATGGTGTAGAAATCCCTAGCGCGCGGTGGTGAGTTGACAGTCACATCTACTTGGCTTCCAGCTGCGGATTGTCTGACCAGCGTTGAATGACACAGGCCATGCGTGAGTCGCGGACTCCTCTGTCTCTATACACGGGCAGCACACAATTTGGCACTCCAAAGGTCGCAATTGTTTGAGAGGGCGCCCGTGGTACGGAGTGTGGAGCCCGGCGACTCTGCGACCAAGTGTTCGGAAACGCTGGAAAGACCAATCACGTGCTGATTCCAACCGGAGTGATTTCAGTTCCAACCTGGGCAGACTAAAAATGAGGTAATAATAAAAAAATAAAAAACATCTACTTAGTATAGGCCCCAGAATATTACATATATCCCCGGCCATTTAAGGGGTGTGGCCCACCTTCCCTTCTCCAAGCCACACACCCCCTTTCCTAGGTTTGCCGCCGACAGCCGGCTTAGACGACCTTACTCTCTTTAACACTCCCTTGTGTCATTATTTGCTCCATCTTCATTAGACCTATTCAATTTTATTTTACTCTAATCTTTTCTATCTTGCTATTTCTCTGTTCTGTTGTGATTTGTTCCTTTCAGTTCACCCAGAGACAGAACCTACGAGAGACACCAAGGAAAGCTAGATAACAGAACGACGACCAAGCAGCTGGCGTCATCACATGACCCCATAAGGCTACTGCCTGCCAAATTCTTTATTTAGATCCACGCAAAATTGACCCACCTAATCATCTAACTGTCTGCATCAGTTAGCCAAATTACGGCTCACATAGCCGCATAGTATTATAGCTCGTTAAACGTAGAAAGAACTTGCACTGGTCTTTTCGTGTGTGTTGTGTTCCTTTCGCCCACAGGGAAGCCAGTCACCAGTGACTCAGAGCCTCGAGCCAAGAGCAGCTGGACGCAGACGTGGACCAGCTTGACGGCGCACAAACTAAGCCTAAGCACCCACGACAAGGCCGGGCCAGACACGTCCAAAACCTCGCTTGCCAGCTCATCGCACAAGCACGTCTCCGTGAAAGGAGCCGCCTCGCCCTGGAGCACGAAGTTGCAACGCTAAGGATGCAAGCCGAGGACGACAACGACCCCGAGCTACAGAAGGAAGTGGAAAGACTTCAAACTGCCCTGCCTGATCTTCATCGGCACACAGACCGAAGAGAGCATTCAGAGAAAAGAACCAGAGAGGAACTCAATGAGAAACTCCGACAAAAGTGAAGCCTTTTGCAAAGAGCAGAGACTGAACTTAAAGAGACTCGAAAGCACGGCCTGCGAAAGAAACTCGCAAGCGGCCCATGCTACCATCCACAAGATCGTACAGCAGAGAGACGATCTCAAAGACTAACTTGACACTCTTCACACAGAGTGAAACACTCTTATAGACTGCAGAATGACCGGGAAGGGGAAACACACACCACAAAGTTTCCCTGACCAGCTGGTCCGCACCTGTCAGTCTACAACCCAGAGCTAAAAAGGTGGGGTGAAAGCCCACTGTTCAAAACATCACCAGCCAGCCCACAAGAACCCCCGTCAGCAGCGAGGGGAGAAGGGCCTTTCCAGGAGAGCCCCTGCTACTTACAACGGCAGGGCTCCCAAAAGACTTAACAAGCTGGCGAGAAACCTCCCTACGTTCACTCCGAACCCTGCAGGAGGCCACAATGTCACAATGTCACAATGCCCTGCAGGAGGCCTACCTACAAGACATTGACTTTCACTTAAAAACTGTTACCAACGTCACCGCGTGGGACAGATTATCCGAAATCTGCACCCCACAGTGAGTCATCACCTAGGCTCCTGGCCTGCCCACATAGCATGACTACTCAACAGCTATGAGAAGCTTACAACAAGTAAAAGACTGTATCCGAAAAGACTTTGACAACCCCCACGATATACTCGGTCTCTGAACACTGTTCAAAACATCACCAGCCGAGACCCTGGAGTCGCTGAAAAGCTTCTGCACACAGACTTTCCTGACATCCTATGCCTGAGCGTACGACCTACAACAGGCACACAGAGCAAACTGTCACAAAGTGACAGCAGCACAGCCTGAGCGAGGAAGCACAGTTTCCCACAGCTGGGTCCAAAACCCCAAAAGACCAAAAGGGGGGTGGGCCCAGAAACTCTACCTACCCATCACTCTAGACAATGAGGTGAGCCTTGAAACCCTGGTAGACACCGGCTCAGACTTCACTTTAATGTCAGCCCAACTCGTTGAAAGACTCAGTGCTAAAGCTAAGAGCGAAGATCTCACACCCCGAAGAACTCCTAAAAACCCCACTGACTTTGAACTGTAAACCAGAAGACACTGCACGAACACAGTGCAAGACTCTGCTAAAAGGGTCCCTGATCAGCATAGGACATAGAACTTTTAAAAAGTAGATGAAAAGTTGTGCTCAAAAAGACGCAAGACTCTGCAGTAGAAAAATTTGAACTTTACTGATTTAAAGAAAATCTTGAATGGCTCACCTGTAAGCCTCACCTGCCAACAGGCTATACACGACCCCTTTGAAACAAACAGTTTCTAGATACTTCTTGAAAAATGCACTGCTGTACATTAGTTTCCATGTAGGAGAACCACCACAGTTTTAAACTACTGTTAACCTACGAGATGCTTTTGATCGTTGCGATCCAACCAGAACACAACGTGCAATACACATCTTTGATCGCTGGCCTGTCTAAATGCAGATAAAACGATAGCTGGAATTGACATCTCTACTCTAAGTAAAATAGCCTTAGATTTCCAACTAAAAGTAAAAGTAGCATGTTCAGCAGTAAAAGCGTAAGTCTGTTTGACGAAGAAACCTCATCTCAGCAGCTTGTAAACTGTACCGATATCTATTATGCTTTGATTAAAAGGAAATCCAAATGGTAGTATGACTAAACCTGTGTCTAACAAAGAAAGCTCAGGACAGAGTTATATCTAGGTAGACCTGGGTGTCTACAAATGTAAAGGCCTTACAAATTATTGTTAGATTGATGTAATTCACCTAAATTTTTTTTTTTTGCTGCATCTACAAGCAGAGAGCTACCTAGCGATCAAAACTGTTACTCGCTGAGAAGTCAGCATTCGTGCACGAGAGGGACGTAACCATATATGCTTAGACAAGCTTTGACTTACAGCAAATCTATTTCCTTACTCTGTAAACAAATAGAATAAGCTACGTAAAATAAAGAGAAGAGTTCCATGAGTAAAATTAGCTAATGCCAAAACACATCTGCATTTTACTTAATGTAACACTGAGTCCTAGAAAGACTTAAAATATAGGTGCATCCTGTTAACCCGTTTAAACATGCATAATCCATGAAAAATGTACAGACATTCTTTAAGGACTGTTGAATTGTCTGACATGCTCTGGTTCCCATGACAACGACTTGTCACAGGAAGTGCTAACTTGTGATGTCACTTTGTAAACAAACCAGCCTAGGTGCCTAAGCTAACCTAGCATCCCTCCAGCTTACGCTAAGCTAAACTCACATGGCATCCAGCTAGCTTGCGCTACGCTAAGCTAACCTAGCATCCTTTCAGCTTACGCTGAGCTAAACTAACATAGCATCCAGCTAGCTTACGCTACGCTAACCTAGCATCCATCCAGCTTAGGCTAAGATACATAATAACTTCTACAGTTAGCAGCTAGCATAATTTACTTGAGCCCTTAATCACCACTTGTGTTCACACAATGCAAAGTATTCTAGAATACTTTCTTTAACACCGGTTAGGGTTTCTAATTATTCACTTTCCGTGTTTACACTTCTTTGCAGCTTAAGTTCACCTTCACTAGTGAAGGCATCGTCCTTGCTAACCGTCGAAGGCTAACTTTGCAGATACCCTGTTAATTAAACTTACGTTTAACTAAATGTAAACTGTGTAGCTAGAGAATAATTCATATAGCAATAGGAATTTTCATCGACAGGTGACTAAACCGATCATTCCCGGTGTTTGATCACTTTATTCCCTTTTGCTTTAAATTTTGTTTTTCTCTTGTTACTTCTTTCATTTCTTTAACTTTCATAATAACAGCAGTCAGCTGTTCCCTTGGCTAATCAGTCATCTATATGATTTAATTTAATTTCCTCTCTTGTTCAAATGTGGTTCCATTTCCCATAGGGCCCAGAAAGGAAACAGAGACACCCTTATTTGTTATTTTGGCTTAGTTTCAACCAGTGCACTCATTTTCGTGACCCTGCAGCACAAGTAATTTCAACAACTTACTAGGGCACAACTATAATCCTAAGGATTGATAATAAGCAAAATTCAAATGAGAAAGCTGTCCGTTTCCCTCTTATCCTTCACTTCGTCAAGCCGTAGTGACCCCCCCCCCCCCCCCCAGTTAAGTCCAGAGAAATAATTAAGTCATAAGAACCATCTTACGTCATTTATTTTATCTCGGCTATGCCCTTTCCAGGGAATAATCTTGGAACCACATAACTCTTAGCCTCCTAACAATCACAGCTAAGATAAGGATACAAGACACACGTCACTAGCTAGCTAAACAAGAGACACTTAGCTTTAGGCTACATATCTTGCGAACCCATTAAGCAGTAGTTCTGTACTTTTAGGGCCATGCATTAGTCACTCACCACAAGTGTGCCAAAATGTCACAGAGCCCCTGCTTAGCCTGACCTCAACAGCCCAGAGCAGAACCCCTCTGCTGAACAGTGCTGAACGAAAACAGTGCTGCCATGTCCGAGACAGCCAAGAGTCTGAAGTTGCTTAAAGAGCTTCTTCACAAAAGACTTTACAAAGACAACAAGAGGGATGAACACGACATCCTATGCCTCAGCATAAAACCTGCAACAGGCACACAGAACACTGCTCGTCAACAACAGACCACAGAGCTAACACAGCTAACACAGCTGACAACTTCCCACGACTGGGACCAAAATCCCAAAAGACCAAGAAATGCTACTTTGTCTGTCTCCGCAAAGAACTACACAAGACCGGCCCTAACCGCCCGTCGATCACCACACCAGCCCCGACGCCAAGACTCCTCGGGCACATGATCAAACAGGGTATGGCCCGGAAACTCTTTTAAAGACTCTGAGAGACAAAATCGAACTCTTACATCTCAAACATGCGAGCTGACTGTGCAGTCATACAGCCAGAACGACATCCGGCTCAAACAGGTAGCTCACATTCACCTGACAATTGGTTCTTTTAGTCTGAAACACCCTGGGTACATCTCACAAATGGACACGTACCCCTTTCTGATTGGCAAAGATCTGCTAGAGCGCTTTGAGCCTTTACTAGATTTCAAACACCTGACAGTCTGGGCCCAAGTTCAAGAACCCCTCCCCCCCCCCCCCCCCCCTCCAGTCACACAGGTTACCAAAGCCAGACTGGCCGGTCATAGAGGTAACGAGAACTACAACAAAGCCAGACTCTAAGGTCACAGAGTTCATAGAACTCCAGCAGCCATCCAAGGGTACACAGCCTCAACACCAAGTCAAGGTTCAAGTTCGCTACCATGCACCTTCCAGCTCGCCAAAGACCATAACAACTTCATGAACATTGGGAGTCACCACCACTTTTAGACCCCTCCAACCACCCTAGCACGCTGTCTAGACCCACCGACAACCGGTGCCCCAAACACCCGCTATGCACCTGGCACATGCTGCGTGCACAAGACAACATTCAGCGTTCTGCATCTGATGCCATCACTGCGCCACAGCTTGTGGTGCCACAGTGCAAAAGGGGGGTCATGCGAATATATGCTCATGACGCAGCACCAGAGACACTTGCAAGACACCGAAGCAAGTGGCATACCGGCATCCTCAAAGCGAAGTCCCAGCCAACCAAGGACGACACTCGCCAAAAAGTTTTTTTTTTCTCCCTTTCTCTCTTTCTCTCTCTTTCACTTTTACCAGGATGCTGCTGTGCTTCGCCATCCTGTACCTCCAGCCAACCAGAGAGCAGCCGCAATCGGACAGCACCAAATCCGGCATCAGTCATCGTCCTAAAGGAACAACCGGGACTCCTCATCACCAATGGCCGGACCCAAACTCAGAAAGTGTACGTGCCACCTGATCCTCGCAACGTCTACAGAGCACACTACCCCTGCGCAACGACACAATACAGCTGGGTAGGTGTCCGATGGACAGAGGACTCCCTCACTCACGCTGAGGCTGATGTTGAACACATGCTCAACCAACTTGAGAAAATGACTGTCACGCTAGCGGAGCCAGGTGGCCACAACCGCCGCTCCCAACGGTTTCTACGAGCTTTGCTCGGAGCCGCCACGGCCGTCGGAACTATGTTTAACATTTGTATGCCCAGTGTGAATGCAGTAAACCTAGCCACCGTGAGGCGGCATGTAACCGAAATTCAGGTTGAGATTCCACAGATAAAAGAGCAACTCACGACACAGAGTGCATCCCTGCAGACCATCGACAAGACACTAAAGGGAATTGTGGTAACTTTCAACACTCACAGCGTTCTGCCGACCCCAACAGTGAACTCCATGAAAAAGCTGTTACTGTCTCCCAGAATGACGGTGCTCAAACTCAGCTGGTAACAGCCCTGAGGACAAACCCGCTGCGGGGAGTGAACCCCTCCATCGACAGCCTCGCCATGGGTAGAATTCCACCGCACCTGATACCCTTAGGCCTCATGCAAACCGTGGTGGTGTCCGCCATCACCACGCCAACTGACTCTTTACAAATACACCTTGCCTACTCTCTGGGTAGTGCCATCCCACTCTGCGTTGACCACAAGCAGAGAAAAGGGGGGGCTTTCTCTTGAACTTGCCCATCCTAGAGTCAAGCCGAAGCTCAAGAACATTGTCAATGTCAGATTTTGAAAAGCAACACTCACTTCAAGATATGCACGCTGGACGTGGATGCCTCACACGACAGCGACACAAAGCTGCCCCAGCTCCGAATCCGCACATGTGCACATTGACCAAAGACGTTCAGTATCTCTGCCCCTAACAAACCTTTCCTCAGAGACAACACTGACGGAATCTGCGGGCTGCAGATCAGCGGCACACGCTGCCCTGCTAAAGCCAAGCCTCGCACTCAGGTCATCGAGACCCACGCAGAGATTGTAGGTGAAAGGGGGACTCCTTAACACTCCTGTGCGCACAGCTGCACTCACTGACGACCAAAATGACACTGACACCTGTGTCACCTTGCTCGACCAGAGCATGCAATCCAAGCATCAAAGGTGCCATCCTTCACCTCGACGACCTGGCATCGTATCCTCTTCCAAGCGAAGAGCACCAATCAGAACTGACCTTGTTCCCATCGACATAGCCCTCCAAGCTGTGTCTCAACTGCCCGCCTTAACTGCCTCACCTGTTGTCCAATCCTGGACTGCAGCTGATCCTGCGCTGGGTACCTCTACGGTAATCAACCACACCCTGACACTTGACTTTCAATCAGGAGGCTCAACGAGATGCGAAAATCTACAGCCAAGCTCACGGGACCCTCAGGAAGAGGGTACCACGCCGGAGGCTGCGTCAAACTTAATCAAGCTGAGCCCTCAGCCTCGGCTCGAGAGCACCTGCTACCCTATCATCATGATTCACCTGTCATCCGTCCACTTTGATGGTTGTTGTCCGATTAAGTTCACACAGGGACTTCATCGGACAAAAAGGGGGATATTGTAAGGACTGGGCGAAGGTGAATCTGAATAACTAAATACCCCCATGCTAAAATCCCAAAGCCTTTAGCCCCAAAAGGCCTGGAACTTGGAAAAACACACACACACACACACACACACACACACACACTCATTCCCCCACACACACCAAGAACGGGGTGTTCTGTTACAAGACTGAGCTTTATTACCCCTTGGAATGTCCCAGAGAGTGTGATTCCTCCTTATTCTTGCTGAGAAGAATAAACGAACCCTGGTTTAAACCTATATATTCTATGTACATATATATATATATATATATATATAACCATGTGATACATGCATCCAATGTTCCATCTCATGATTTTTCCTTTATGTTGTTTGGTCTGTGTGGCCTTGTAAACTCTAATGGGTTAATGTTTGAGACATGACTTGCATACTATGAGAAACAGAAATCACTGTGTAGCATGTTTAGTCTCGATAAACTCCAATCCTCGTTCCCCATTTGTTGATTTACATTACATCTCGCTAACTTTGTGACACAGGGGTGTTATAAGAAATCTTGAGGGTTCTCTCTCTTAAACACCCAATGAACTGACATATTCAAATGTCCTGCGAGATTCACCAGAACACTTCATGACTGTGGCTCGAGCTTCAAGCAGACCTTATCAAACTAACCCCCTCCTTGCTGCAGAGAAAGGAATGCCATGCGGTCAAAGAGTCCCCTCTGTCCACGCTACACACACCCATAAGGACTTTGCTGGAATTTCCAGTCAAAAAAGACATTTAACAATACATATTTGATATGTTTTATGTGTGTTTGATGGCCTACGTCCGATTGCAAGATCTGGGAATGTTTGTAGTTAAAAGGAACCACAAATGCCTATATTACGTATATTTGAGACGCAAACCTGAATTCCTCTCATTGTTACATGTCGTGTTTGAGGTCATTTGAAAACTCTTTGTCTGACGCAGCCAGATATATGTATTGGGTTACCGTAAAAAGTATGATTGCCTATATAACATCTCTCCTGTTATGTTTAAGAATCTGTGAAAAGGAAAGGCAGGTTCTGCCTCTGTCGTAATTTATGTAGATAAAGCTGTCAAACCAAACAAAGACAACTTTCCCGCTCAAGATTTCCTGAACAATGATTGGACAATCCGCTTCAGAGGAGGCGGAAACATCAGGTCTTCAAAAGGACTGGCCCTCTCCTCACCCCTCCTCTTGCCTCTCACCCCCGGCATCAGGATGTGATTTCTTAGTGATCTCCTCCGGAGATCTTTCATCTTTTTCTTTCTTTGTTTAATTCTAAGTTCTTTTAAGTATCCTATCGAGTTCATTTTCCCCGACGAGGAATGAATTTAGTCTGAATTGTTTCTTTGGTAAATTTACCTCAAAGACCTTCAAACATGCGTTTGAAAGTCCGCGCTCTGAACCACCAACAAACCACATGGACCACCACGCGCAACCGTTCAACGAACGAGCAGGCGCGCGCCCCAAGGACACACACACACGCACGCCTTCTCCTCAGCAGACTAAGAGACAGTGCAAGTATTTTATTTCTCATCCAGATTTATCATGCTGTACGGTTGTTGCCTCAAAAGGGGCGATTTTGTGATTCCTTGTTGTCAGGTCTGAGGTTCCGTTGTCCAGGTGAACTTTGCCAAACGGTTGACCCTTACGGATCTCCGTTTCTCTCACTCTCTCTCTCTCTCTCCCTCTCTCTCTCTCTCTTGTCTTACTATCTCACTCTCGCCAGAATGTGATTTCTTCGGGAGATCCCTTTGGGAATCTCTTTCTTTTGTTTTGCTTCTAGTTTAGTAAGATCTTCGGGTCTTTATAAAACTCCCTCGTGCATAACTGCACCTTGCTAAAAATTCTCTCTCTGTCTCTATGCATTTCTCGTTCATCGATGCCTTATTGTGTTTTGTCGTTTATTATGTTTGTAACGTTTGTGTGTTTCATTGTTTATTATGTTTGTAAATACATATATCCCATGTAATTTTAGTAAATGCATAGGCTAGTTATTTCTTATTAAATTTCATGATACTCATTTGATGGATTGACTGTCTGCTCATACTTCGGGTCCCTGAAATGCCTATCCAAAAGCTACGAGCTTTACAAATTAAAGATACTTTAAAGAGTATGGGTTTATAGGGCGGGAAGACTAATTCTTGTGGCCACAGAATTGATTTTCCTAAACTCTATAAATTAATTGAGCTAATTAATGTTACCTATTTGTAAAACGTGATCTGTGTAGCTAATCGCAATCAACTTGCGGTTGGCTGCCATACGCATGCAAGCATGCAGTCTTGTATGCAGGTAAAGTAACGTATCATCCCTTATCGGGAGATGTATTAACATGTAAGACTGATCTGATACAAACCTGTATGAATAATTATTAATTATGAATTATGAATTATGATATGCAAATTCCCCGTAATCAGATCTACCCCTGAGTCGTTACAAATGAAAAAACCTATGTATGACTGATTTAACATCAGAATGAGTTTATAAGTTTATAAATTTTTTGAAGACACTTTGAACAGAAAAAAAGTTTAATAGGTCAGATATTGTCCTCTAAATGACTTTTGAAGCATCAGTAGGAGTTTATGAGTATGTATAGAAAGTTCAAGATTGAGGATTCTTTGGCCAAAAATATGTTCCTTGGGTCAAAGAAGGAGTCTTTATAAATAGTCTTTATAGGAGTCTTTATAAATTTTTTGAAGACCCTTTGAACAGAAAAATGTTCAAAAGGTCAGATATTGTCTTCTAAATGACTTTTGAAGCATCAGTAGGAGTCTATGAGTATGTATAGAAAGTTCAGGATCGAGGATTCCTTGGCCAGAAAAATGTTCATTGGTTGAAATATGGACTTTACTGTGGCTAATATAACATCAAAAGAAGACAATCTGATTGTATATTAAGTTAATGTTCAAGAACTCTTTGGCAACTAATATGGTCAGTAGGTCCATAAACAACCTCTATATGACTGATTTAACATTAGAAGGAGTTTATAAGTTGACATTTTTTGAAGACCCTTTGAACAGAAAAAAGTTAAAAAGGTCAGATATTGTCTTCCTAATGACTTTTGAAGCATCAGTAGGAGTCTATGAGTATATATAGAAAGTTCAAGATTGAGGATTCTTTGGCCAGACAAATGTTCCTTGGGTCAAATAAGGGCTTTACGTGGCTAATTTAAAATCAAAAGAAGACAATCTGATTGTATATTAAGTTAATGTTCAAGAACTCTTTGGCCAGAAATATGTTCAGTAGGTCCAAAAAGAACCTCTATATGACTGATTTAACATCAGAAGGAGTCTATAAGTTTATAAATTTTTTGAAGACTCTTTGAACAGAAAAAAGTTCAAAAGGTCAGATATGGTATTCTAAATGACTTCTGAAGCTCTAGTAGGAGTCTATGAGTATGTATAGAAAGTTCAGGATCGAGGATTCCTTGGCCAGACAAATGTTCCTTGGTTGAAATATGGACTTAACTGTGGCTAATATAAAATCAAAAGAAGACATTCTGATAGTATATTAAGTTGATGTTCAAGAACTCTTTTGGCCACAAATATGTTCAGTAGGTCCATAAAGAACCTCTATATGACTGATTTAACATCAGAAGGAGTTTATAAGTTTATAAATTTTTTGAAGACCCTTTGAACAGAAAAAAGTTTAAGAGGTCAGATATTGTCTTCTAAATGACTTTTGAAGCATCAGTAGGAGTTTATGAGTATGTATAGAAAGTTCAAGATTTAGGATTCTTTGGCCAAAAATATGTTCCTTGAGTCAAATAAGGACTTTACTGTCGCTAATATAAAATCAAAAGAAGACATTCTGATAGTATATTAAGGTAATGTTCTCTTTGGCCACAAATATGTTCAGTAGGTCCATAAAGAACCTCTATATGACTGATTTAACATCAGAAGGAGTCTTTAAGTTTATACATTTTTTGAAGACTCTTTGAACACAAAAAAGTTCAAAAGGTCAGATATGGTCTTCTAAATGAATTTTGAAGCATCAGTAGGAGTTTATGAGTATGTATAGAAAGTTCAAGATTGAGGATTCTTTGGCCAAATATATGTTCCTTCGGTCAAAGAAGGAGTCTTTATAATTAGTCTTTATAGGAGTCTTTATACATTTTTTGAAGACCCTTTGAACAGAAAAAAGTTCAAAAGGTCAGATATGGTCTTCTAAATGACTTATGAAGCATCAGTAGGAGTCTATGAGTATGTATAGAAAGTTTAAGATTGAGGATTCTTTGGCCAGACAAATGTTCCTTGGGTCAATTAAGGACTAACATCAAATGAATACAATCTGATTGTATATTAGGTTAATGTTCAAGAACTCTTTGGCCAGAAATATGTTCAGTAGTTCCATAAAAAACCTATGTATGACTGATTTAACATCAGAAGGAGTCTATAAGTTAATACATTTTTTGAAGACTCTTTGAACAGAAAAAAATACAAAAGGTCAGATTAGGTCTTCTAAATGACTTATGAAGCATCAGTAGGAGTCTATGAGTATGTATAGAAAGTTCAAGATTGAGGATTCTTTGGCCAAATGTATGTTCCTTGGTTGAAATAAGGACTTTACTGTGGCTAATATAAAATCAAAAGAAGACAATCTGATTGTATATTAAGTTAATGTTCTCTTTAGCCACAAATATGTTCAGTAGTTCCAATGAAAATACCTATGTATGACTGATTTAACATCAGAAGGAGTTTATAAGTTTATACATTTTTTGAAGACACTTTGAACAGAAAAAAAGTTTAATAGGTCAGATATTGTCTTCTAAATGACTTTTGAAGCATCAGTAGGAGTTTATGAGTATGTATAGAAAGTTCAAGATTGAGGATTCTTTGGCCAAATATATGTTCCTTGGGTCAAAGAAGGAGTCTTTATAATTAGTCTTTTTAGGAGTCTTTATACATTTTTTGAAGACCCTTTGAACAGAAAAAAGTTCAAAAGGTCAGATATGGTCTTCTAAATGACTTATGAAGCATCAGTAGGAGTCTATGAGTATGTATAGAAAGTTCAAGATTGAGGATTCTTTGGCCAGACAAATGTTCCTTGGGTCAAATAAGGACTAACATCAAAAGAAGACAATCTGATTGTATATTAAGTTAATGTTCAAGAACTCTTTGGCCAGAAATATGTTCAGTAGTTCCATAAAAAACCTATGTATGACTGATTTAACATCAGAAGTAGTTTATAAGTTTATACATTTTTTGGAGACCCTTTGAACAGAAAAAAGTTAAAAAGGTCAGATATTGTCTTCTAAATTACTTTTGAAGCATCAGTAGGAATTTTTGAGTATGTATAGAAAGTTCAAGATTGAGGATTCTTTGGCCAAAAATATGTTCCTTGGGTCATGTAAGGACTTTACTATGGCTAATATAAAATCAAAAGAAGACAATCTGATAGTATATCAAGTTAATGTTCAAGAACTCTTTGGCCACAAATATGGTCAGTAGGTCCATAAAGAACCTCTATATGACTGATTTAACATCAGAAGGAGTCTATAAGTTTATAAAAAAATTTGAAGACCCTTTGAACAGAAAAAAGTAAAAAAGGTCAGATATTGTCTTCTAAATGACTTATGAAGCATCAGTAGGAGTCTATGAGCATGTATAGAAAGTTCAGGACCGAGGATTCCTTGGCCAGACAAATGTTCCTGGGTCAAATAAGGACTTTACTGTGGCTAATATAACATCAAAAGAAGACAATCTGATTGTATATTAAGTTAATGTTCAAGACCTCTTTGGCCAGATATATGTTCAGTAGTTCCAATGAAAAAACCTATGTATGACTGATTTAACATCAGAATGAGTTTATAAGTTTATAAATTTTTTGAAGACACTTTGAACAGAAAAAAAGTTTAATAGGTCAGATATTGTCCTCTAAATGACTTTTGAAGCATCAGTAGGAGTTTATGAGTATGTATAGAAAGTTCAAGATTGAGGATTCTTTGTGCAAAAATATGTTCCTTGGGTCAAAGGAGGAGTCTTTATAAATAGTCTTTATAGGAGTATTTATAACAAATTTTGAAGACCCTTTGAAAAGAAAAAAGTTAAAAAGGTCAGATATTGTCTTCTAAATGACTTTTGAAGCATCAGTAGGAGTCTATGAGTATGTATAGAAAGTTCAAGATTGAGGATTCTTTGGCCAGACAAATGTTCCTTGGGTCAAATAAGGACTTTACTGTGGCTATATAAAATCAAAAGAAGACAATCTGATAGTATATTAAGTTAATGTTTTCTTTGGCCACAAATATGTTCAGTAGGTCCATAAATAACCTCTATATGACTGATTTAACATCAGAAGGAGTCTTTAAGTTTATACATTTTTTGAAGACTCTTTGAACAGAAAAAAGTTCAAAAGGTCAGATATTGTCTTCTAAATGACTTATGAAGCTTTCAGTAGGAGTCTATGAGTATCTATAGAAAGTTCAGGATCGAGGATTCCTTGGCCAGACAAATGTTCCTTGGTTGAAATATGTACTTTACTGTGGCTAATATAACATCAAAAGAAGACATTCGATTGTATATTAAGTTAATGTTCAAGACCTCTTTGGCCAGAAATATGTTCAGTAGTTCCAATGAAAAAAACCTATGTATGACTGATTTAACATCAGAAGGAGTTTATAAGTTTATAAATTTTTTGAAGACCCTTTGAACAGAAAAAAGTTGAATAGGTCAGATATTGTCTTCTAAATGACTTTTGAAGCATCAGTAAGAGTTTATGAGTATGTATAGAAAGTTCAAGATTTAGGATTCTTTGGCCAAAAATATGTTCCTTGAGTCAAATAAGGACTTTACTGTGGCTAATATAAAATCAAAAGAAGACAATCTGATAGTATATTAAAGTAATGTTCTCTTTGGCCACAAATATGTTCAGTAGGTCCATAAAGAACCTCTATATGACTGATTTAACATCAGAAGGAGTCTTTAAGTTTATACATTTTTTGAAGACTCTTTGAACAGAAAAAAGTTCAAAAGGTCAGATATGGTCTTCTAAATGAATTTTGAAGCATCAGTAGGAGTTTATGAGCATGTATAGAAAGTTCAAGATTGAGGATTCTTTGGCCAAATGTATGTTCCTTGGTTGAAATAAGGACTTTTCGGCTAATATAAAATCAAAAGAAGACAATCTGATAGTATATTAAGTTAATGTTCTCTTTGGCCACAAATATGTTCAGAAGTTCCAATGAAAAAACCTATGTATGACTGATTTAACATCAGAAGGAGTTTATAAGTTTATACAATTTTTTGAAGACCCTTTGGACAGAAAAATTAAAAAAGGTCAGATATTGTCTTCTAAATTACTTTTGAAGCATCAGTAGGAGTTTATGAGTATGTATAGAAAGTTCAAGATTGAGGATTCTTTGTGCAAAAATATGTTCCTTGGGTCAAAGAAGGAGTCTTTATAAATAGTCTTTATAGGAGTCTTTATAAATTTTTTGAAGACCCTTTGAACAGAAAAAAGTTCAAAAGGTCAGATATGGTCTTCTAAATGACTTTTGAACCATCAGTAGGAGTCTATGAGTATGTATAGAAAGTTCAGGATCGAGGATTCCTTGGCCAGACAAATGTTCCTTGGTTGAAATATGGACTTTACTGTGGCTAATATAACATCAAAAGAAGACAATCTGATTGTATATTAAGTTAATGTTCAAGAACTCTTTGGCCACAAATATGGTCAGTAGGTCCATAAAGAACCTATATATGACTGGTTTAACATCAGAAGGAGTCTATAAGTTTATAAAAAAATTTGAAGACCCTTTGAACAGAAAAAAGTTTAAAAGGTCAGATATTGTCTTCTAAATGACTTTTGAAGCATCAATAGGAGTCTATGAGTATGTATAGAAAGTTCAAGATTGAGGATTCTTTGGCCAGACAAATGTTCCTTGGTTGAAATATGGACTTTACTGTGGCTATATAAAATCAAAAGAAGACAATCTGATAGTATATTAAGTTAATGTTTTCTTTGGCCAGAAATATGTTTAGTAGGTCCATAAAGAACCTCTGTATGACTGATTTAACATCAGAAGGAGTCTATAAGTTTATACATTTTTTGAAGACTCTTTGAACAGAAAAAAGTTCAAAAGGTCAGATATGGTCTTCTAAATGACTTTTGAAGCATCAGTAGGAGTCTATGAGTATGTATAGAAAGTTCATTATCGAGGATTCCTTGGCCAGACAAATGTTCCTTGGTTGAAATATGGACTTTACTGTGGCTAATATAACACCAAAAGAAGACAATCTGATTGTATATTAAGTTAATATTGAAGAACTCTTTTGCCACAAATATGTTCAGTAGGTCCATAAACAACCTCTATATGACTGATTTAACATTAGAAGGAGTTTATAAGTTGACATTTTTTGAAGACCCTTTGAACAGAAAAAAGTTCAAAAGGTCAGATATTGTCTTCTAAATGACTTTTGAAGCATCAGTAGGAGTCTATGAGTATGTATAGAAAGATCAAGATTGAGGATTCTTTGGCCAGACAAATGTTCCTTGGGTCAAATAAGGACTTTACTGTGGCTATATAAAATCAAAAGAAGACAATCTGATAGTATATTAAGTTAATGTTCAAGAACTCTTTGGCCAGAAATATGTTCAGTAGGTCCAAAAAGAACCTCTATATGACTGATTTAACATCAGAAGGAGTCTTTAAGTTTATACATTTTTTGAAGACTCTTTGAACAGAAAAAAGTTCAAAAGGTCAGATATTGTCTTCTAAATGACTTATGAAGCTTTCAGTAGGAGTCTATGAGTATCTATAGAAAGTTCAGGATCGAGGATTCCTTGGCCAGACAAATGTTCCTTGGTTGAAATATGTACTTTACTGTGGCTAATATAACATCAAAAGAAGACATTCGATTGTATATTAAGTTAATGTTCAAGACCTCTTTGGCCAGAAATATGTTCAGTAGTTCCAATGAAAAAAACCTATGTATGACTGATTTAACATCAGAAGGAGTTTATAAGTTTATAAATTTTTTGAAGACCCTTTGAACAGAAAAAAGTTGAATAGGTCAGATATTGTCTTCTAAATGACTTTTGAAGCATCAGTAAGAGTTTATGAGTATGTATAGAAAGTTCAAGATTTAGGATTCTTTGGCCAAAAATATGTTCCTTGAGTCAAATAAGGACTTTACTGTGGCTAATATAAAATCAAAAGAAGACAATCTGATAGTATATTAAAGTAATGTTCTCTTTGGCCACAAATATGTTCAGTAGGTCCATAAAGAACCTCTATATGACTGATTTAACATCAGAAGGAGTCTTTAAGTTTATACATTTTTTGAAGACTCTTTGAACAGAAAAAAGTTCAAAAGGTCAGATATGGTCTTCTAAATGAATTTTGAAGCATCAGTAGGAGTTTATGAGTATGTATAGAAAGTTCAAGATTGAGGATTCTTTGGCCAAATGTATGTTCCTTGGTTGAAATAAGGACTTTACTGTGGCTAATATAAAATCAAAAGAAGACAATCTGATTGTATATTAAGTTAATGTTCTCTTTGGCCACAAATATGTTCAGTAGTTCCAATGAAAAATTATGTATGACTGATTTAACATCAGAAGGAGTTTATAAGTTTATACATTTTTTGAAGACACTTTGAACAGAAAAAAAGTTTAATAGGTCAGATATTGTCTTCTAAATGACTTTTGAAGCATCAGTAGGAGTTTATGAGTATGTATAGAAAGTTCAAGATTGAGGATTCTTTGGCCAAATATATGTTCCTTGGGTCAAAGAAGGAGTCTTTATAATTAGTCTTTATAGGAGTCTTTATACATTTTTTGAAGACCCTTTGAACAGAAAAAAGTTCAAAAGGTCAGATATGGTCTTCTAAATGACTTATGAAGCATCAGTAGGAGTCTATGAGTATGTATAGAAAGTTCAAGGATTCTTTGGCCAGACAAATGTTCCTTGGGTCAAATAAGGACTAACATCAAAAGAAGACAATCTGATTGTATATTAAGTTAATGTTCAAGAACTCTTTGGCCAGAAATATGTTCAGTAGGTCCATAAACAACCTCTATATGACTGATTTAACATTAGAAGGAGTTTATAAGTTGACATTTTTTGAAGACCCTTTGAACAGAAAAAAGTTAAAAAGGTCAGATATTGTCTTCCTAATGACTTTTGAAGCATCAGTAGGAGTCTATGAGTATATATAGAAAGTTCAAGATTGAGGATTCTTTGGCCAGACAAATGTTCCTTGGGTCAAATAAGGGCTTTACGTGGCTAATTTAAAATCAAAAGAAGACAATCTGATTGTATATTAAGTTAATGTTCAAGACCTCTTTGGCCAGATATATGTTCAGTAGTTCCAATGAAAAAACCTATGTATGACTGATTTAACATCAGAATGAGTTTATAAGTTTATAATTTTTTTGAAGACACTTTGAACAGAAAAAAAGTTTAATAGGTCAGATATTGTCCTCTAAATGACTTTTGAAGCATCAGTAGGAGTTTATGAGTATGTATAGAAAGTTCAAGATTGAGGATTCTTTGGCCAAAAATATGTTCCTTGGGTCAAAGAAGGAGTCTTTATAAATAGTCTTTATAGGAGTCTTTATAAATTTTTTGAAGACCCTTTGAACAGAAAAAAGTTCAAAAGGTCAGATATTGTCTTCTAAATGACTTATGAAGCATCAGTAGGAGTCTATGAGCATGTATAGAAAGTTCAGGACCGAGGATTCCTTGGCCAGACAAATGTTCCTGGGTCAAATAAGGACTTTACTGTGGCAAATATAACATCAAAAGAAGACAATCTGATTGTATATTAAGTTAATGTTCAAGACCTCTTTGGCCAGATATATGTTCAGTAGTTCCAATGAAAAAACCTATGTATGACTGATTTAACATCAGAATGAGTTTATAAGTTTATAAATTTTTTGAAGACAGTTTGAACAGAAAAAAAGTTTAATAGGTCAGATATTGTCCTCTAAATGACTTTTGAAGCATCAGTAGGAGTTTATGAGTATGTATAGAAAGTTCAAGATTGAGGATTCTTTGGCCAAAAATATGTTCCTTGGGTCAAAGAAGGAGTCTTTATAAATAGTCTTTATAGGAGTCTTTATAAATTTTTTGAAGACCCTTTGAACAGAAAAAAGTTCAAAAGGTCAGATATTGTCTTCTAAATGACTTTTGAAGCATCAGTAGAGTCTATGAGTATGTATAGAAAGTTCAGGATCGAGGATTCCTTGGCCAGAAAAATGTTCATTGGTTGAAATATGGACTTTACTGTGGCTAATATAACATCAAAAGAAGACAATCTGATTGTATATTAAGTTAATGTTCAAGAACTCTTTGGCAACTAATATGGTCAGTAGGTCCATAAAGAACCTATATATGACTGATTTAACATCAGAAGGAGTCTATA
Source organism: Semotilus atromaculatus (assembly GCA_031834385.1). Lineage (NCBI taxonomy): Eukaryota > Metazoa > Chordata > Actinopteri > Cypriniformes > Leuciscidae > Semotilus > Semotilus atromaculatus. Next base: position 19,458,653 of record JAULUF010000050.1, read on the forward strand.
AGTTTATACATTTATTGAAGACTCTTTGAACAGAAAAAAGTTCAAAAGGTCAGATATTGTCTTCTAAATGACTTTTGAAGCATCAGTAGGAGTCTATGAGTATGTATAGAAAGTACAGGATCGAGGATTCCTTGGCCAGAAAAATGTCCATTGGTTGAAAAATGGACTTTACTGTGGCTAATATAACATCAAAAGAAGACAATCTGATTGTATATTAAGTTAATGTTCAAGAACAATGAGAATGTGTAGAAAGCTCAATATAGGGGAGTCTTTGGCCATAAATATGCTCAGCAGTTTAAATATGGACACATCTCTGGCTGATTTAACATCAGAAGGAGTCTATGAGTTTGTATGGTAAAAAAAAAACAAATCAACTGAGGACCCTTTGAACAAAAAAATATGTTCAATAGATATAATACTTTATGGTGGGGGTAGCATCAGATATAAATGTCATTATGTAGAATGTTCAAGATCAAGTACTCTTTGGCCAAAAACATTTTCTTTGGTCAAATATGGACTACTGTCTGGCTGATGTATTATCAGAAACAGTCAATCAGTTGGTTTAGAAGGTTCTCTTGATTAGAACAAGTACTCTTTGGCTAGCCGGAAATATGTTCAGTGGTTTAAACATGGACTATTGTCTGGCTGATTTAACATCAGAAACAGTCTATGAGACATTTTAGTGACCATTGGGCCAAAAATATGTTCAATGGGTCAAATACAAGGCTGCCTGAAGAAACATCAGAGGTAGTCAATTAGAATGTGTCAAAAGTTCAAAATATCGAGGACTCCTCGGCCATAAATACGTTCAGCAGGTCAAATATGAAGATTTTACATTAGCCATGCAGTAGTCCATTTCTGACCCAATGACCTACCATTTCCTGGCCAAAGAGTACTCGAAATTGAACTTTTTACACATTCTTATTGACTACTTCTGATGCTGTGAGCCAGTCTTTCTTTGACCCATTGCAAATATTTCTGCCCCAAAGTTCCTCAAAGGTTAAATTACTATGTGTAGAAAAATAGAAAAGTATTTTACATCAGCTAGACAGTATACTCCAAATTTGACTAAATATATTTCTGGTCAAAGTTTACTCAAACTTTCTATACGTATCCATTGACTCCTGATGTTACATCAGCAATGCAGGATACAGATCAAGCGTCATCACTCTTACAATGCATTGCATCTCTTTAACGCATTACGGAATTAGTTTTTGAATGCATTGCAATGCAACAAAGTGCATTTGACTTTAATGTTATTCTTCAGTGCACAACGCTTGATCGTATGTGCAATGTTATGCACTACGGAATGAGTTAGTTCTGAATGCATTGCAATGCATAAAAAGTGCACATGATTTCTGTTATTCTTCGATGTGCCGTATCGATCCGTATGTGCAATGCTATGCAAAAGCAGATTGCATTGCACATCTCTTCAACGCATAAAGGAATGAGTTAGTTCTTGAATGCATTGCAATGCAAAAAAGTTCATATTACTTATTGACTTCAATGCACAAAGCTTGATCGTATTTGCAATGCTGAGCATAAGCAGATTAACGCACTACGGAAATAATTAGTTCTTAAATGCATTGCAATTCAACAAAGTGCATTTGACTTTAATGTTATTCTTCAGTGCACAACGCATAAATAATCATGTGCAATGCTATGCAAGAGGAGATTGCATTGCTTATCTCTTTTACACACTACGAAATGGTTTAGTTCTTGAATGCATTGCAATGCATAATTAATGCATATGATTTTTGTTATTCTTCGATGCTTGATCTGTATGTGCAATGCTATGCAAGAGCAGATTGTATTGCACATCTCTTCAACGCATAAAGGAATGAGTTAGTTCTTGAATGCATTGCAAAGCAATGCAAAACAATGCAAAGCAATGAAATGCAATGAAATGCAATGCAATGCAATGCAATTGAATACAATGCAATGCAAAGCAAAGCAAAGAAAAGCGAAGTTCCTTCTTGTAATGAGCATAGTAATAGGTTCGTTCCCTTAAGCTTTGCAATGCAATACCACATATGTTGTATTAAATTCATTGGACAACAGATGGATATATTTCGTGCATGCAATGAAATGCAATGCAAAGCAATGCAATGCAATTGAATACAATAAAATACAATGCAAAGCAATGCAATGCAATGCAATGTCACATCACATGTCATATGATACTGCTTCAATGCACAAGGGAATCAATTAGTTCCGAATGCTTCGCAATGCAACAGCTTATATGTTATGTTATATCTCTTCTTTACACAACTAAATTAGTTAGTTATTGTATGCAATGCTATGAAGCAATGCAAAGCACTGCAATGCAATGCAAAGCAATGCAATACAATGCAAAGCAAAGCAAAGCAATGCAATGCAATGCAAAGCACTGCAATGCAATGCAATGCAATGCAATGTAAGACAATGCAATTTCAATACAATGCAATTGAATACAATAAAATACAATACAAAGCAATACAATGCAATTGCCACATTAACATTAGAGTTGGTTATTGAATGCATTGCAATGCAAAGCAATGCAAAGCAATGCAAAGCAATGCAAAGCAATGCAATGCAAAGCAATGCAAAGGAATGCAAAGCAATGCAAAGCAATGCAAAGCAATGCAAAGCAATGAAATGCAATGAAATGCAATGAAATGCAATGAAATGCAATGAAATGCAATGAAATGCAATGCAATTGAATACAATGCAATGCAATTGAATACAATGTAATGCAAAGCAAAGCAAAGCGAAGTTCCTTGTGATGAACATAATAATAGGTTCGTTCTCTTAAGCTTTGCAATGCAATACCACATATGTTGTATTAACTTCATTAGACAACAGATATATATATTTCGTGTATGCAATGCAATGCAATGCAATGCAATTGAATACAATAAAATAAAATGCAAAGCAATGCAATGCAAAGCAATGTAATTTCAATGCAATGCAGTGCAATGCAATGCAATTGAATACAATGCAATGCAATACAATGCAGTGCAATGCAATACAATGCAGTGCAATGCAATACAATGCAATGCAATGCTAAGCAATACAATGCAATGCAATGCTAAGCAATTGAATAAAATGCAATGCAAAGCAAAGCAAAGCAAAGCAAAGCAAAGCAAAGCAAAGCAAAGCAATGCAATCCAATGCAAGACAATGCAATTCCAATGCAATTTCAATGCAATGCAATTGAATACAATAAAATACAATACAAGGCAATACAATGCAATTGCCACATTAACATTAGAGTTAGTTCTTGAATGCGAAGCAATGCAATGCAATGCAAAGCAATGCAAAGCAATGCAATGCAATGCAATGCAATTGAATACAATGCAATGCAATGCAAAGCAAAGCAAAGCAAAGCAAAGCAAAGCAAAGCAAAGCGAAGCGAAGCTCCTTGTAATGAACATAGTAATAGGTTCGTACTCTTAAGCTTTGCTATGCAATACCACATATGTTGTATTAACTTCATTGGACAACAGATAGATATATTTCGTGTATGCAATGCAATGCAATAGAATGCAATTGAATACAATAAAATACGATGCAAAGCAATAAAATGCAATGCAATGCAATGCAATGCAAAGCAATGCAAAGCAATGTAATTTCAATGCAATGCAGTGCAATGCAATGCAATTGAATACAATGCAATGCAATACAATGCAGTGCAATGCAATACAATGCAATGCAATGCTAAGCAATTGAATAAAATGCAATGCAATGCAAAGCAAAGCAAAGCAAAGCAAAGCAAAGCAAAGCAATGCAATGCAATTCAATTCCAATGCAATTTCAATGCAATGCAATTGAATACAATAAAATACAATACAAGGCAATACAATGCAATTGCCACATTAACATTAGAGTTAGTTCTTGAATGCACTGCAATGCAATGCAATGCAATGCAAAGCAATGCAAAGCAAAGCAAAGCAAAGCAAAGCAAAGCAAAGCAATGCAAAGCAATGCAAAGCAATGCAATGCAATGCAAAGCAATGCAATGCAATGCAATTGAATACAATGCAATGCAAAGCAAAGCAAAGCGAAGCTCCTTGTAATGAACATAGTAATAGGTTCGTTCTCTTAAGCTTTGCAATGCAATACCACATATGTTATATTAACTTCATTGGACAACAGATAGATATATTTCGTGTATGCAATGCAATGCAATAGAATGCAATTGAATACAATAAAATACAATGCAAAGCAATAAAATGCAATGCAATGCAATGCAATGCAAAGCAATGCAAAGCAATGTAATTTCAATGCAATGCAGTGCAATGCAATGCAATTGAATACAATGCAATGCAATGCAATAAAATTGCAAAATAAGAAAAAAGTTCAAAAGGTCAGATATGGTCTTCTAAATGACTTTTGGAAGCATCAGTAGGAGTTTATGAGCATGTATAGAAAGTTCAAGATTGAGGATTCTTTGGCCAAATGTATGTTCCTTGTTTGAAATAAGGACTTTGTGGCTAATATAAAATCAAAAGAAGACAATCTGATAGTATATTAAGTTAATGTTCTCTTTGGCCACAAATATGTTCAGTAGTTCCAATGAAAAAACCTATGTATGACTGATTTAACATCAGAAGGAGTTTATAAGTTTATAAATTTTTTTGAAGACCCTTTGGACAGAAAAATTTAAAAAGGTCAGATATTGTCTTCTAAATTACTTTTGAAGCATCAGTAGGAGTTTATGAGTATGTATAGAAAGTTCAAGATTGAGGATTCTTTGTGCAAAAATATGTTCCTTGGGTCAAAGAAGCAGTCTTTATAAATAGTCTTTATAGGAGTCTTTATACATTTTTTGAAGACCCTTTGAACAGAAAAAAGTTCAAAATGTCAGATATGGTCTTCTAAATGACTTTTGAAGCATCAGTAGGAGTCTATGAGTATGTATAGAAAGTTCAGGATCGAGGATTCCTTGGCCAGACAAATGTTCCTTGGTTGAAATATGGACTTTACTGTGGCTAATATAACATCAAAAGAAGACAATCTGATTGTATATTAAGTTAATGTTCAAGAACTCTTTGGCCACAAATATGGTCAGTAGGTCCATAAAGAACCTATATATGACTGGTTTAACATCAGAAGGAGTCTATAAGTTTATAAAAAAATTTGAAGACCCTTTGAACAGAAAAAAGTTAAAAAGGTCAGATATTGTCTTCTAAATGACTTTTGAATCATCAGTAGGAGTCTATGAGTATGTATAGAAAGTTCAAGATTGAGGATTCTTTGGCCAAAAATATGTTCCTTGGGTCAAATAAGGACTTTACTCTGGCTAATATAAAACCAACAGAAGACAATCTGATAGTATATTAAGTTAATGTTCAAGAACTCTTTGGCCACAAATATGGTCAGTAGGTCCATAAAGAACCTCTATATGACTGATTTAACATCAGAAGGAGTCTATAAGTTTATAAAAAAATTTGAAGACCCTTTGAACAGAAAAAAGTAAAAAAGGTCAGATATTGTCTTCTAAATGACTTATGAAGCATCAGTAGGAGTCTATGAGCATGTATAGAAAGTTCAGGACCGAGGATTCCTTGGCCAGACAAATGTTCCTGGGTCAAATAAGGACTTTACTGTGGCTAATATAACATCAAAAGAAGACAATCTGATTGTATATTAAGTTAATGTTCTCTTTGGCCACAAATATGTTCAGTAGTTCCAATGAAAAATTATGTATGACTGATTTAACATCAGAAGGAGTTTATAAGTTTATACATTTTTTGAAGACACTTTGAACAGAAAAAAAGTTGAATAGGTCAGATATTGTCTTCTAAATGACTTTTGAAGCATCAGTAGGAGTTTATGAGTATGTATAGAAAGTTCAAGATTGAGGATTCTTTGGCCAAATATATGTTCCTTGGGTCAAAGAAGGAGTCTTTATAATTAGTCTTTATAGGAGTCTTTATACATTTTTTGAAGACCCTTTGAACAGAAAAAAGTTCAAAAGATCAGATATGGTCTTCTAAATGACTTATGAAGCATCAGTAGGAGTCTATGAGCATGTATAGAAAGTTCCAGATTGAGGATTCTTTGGCCAGACAAATGTTCCTTGGGTCAAATAAGGACTAACATCAAAAGAAGACAATCTGATTGTATATTAAGTTAATGTTCAAGAACTCTTTGGCCACAAATATGTTCAGTAGCTCCAATTAAAAAACCTATGTATGACTGATTTAACATCAGAAGGAGTTTATAAGTTTATACATTTTTTGAAGACACTTTGAACAGAAAAAAGTTTAATAGGTCAGATATTGTCCTCTAAATGACTTTTGAAGCATCAGTAGGAGTTTATGAGTATGTATAGAAAGTTCAAGATTGAGGATTCTTTGGCCAGACAAATGTTCCTGGGTCAAATAAGGACTTTACTGTGGCAAATATAACATCAAAAGAAGACAATCTGATTGTATATTAAGTTAATGTTCAAGACCTCTTTGGCCAGATATATGTTCAGTAGTTCCAATGAAAAAACCTATGTATGACTGATTTAACATCAGAATGAGTTTATAAGTTTATAAATTTTTTGAAGACACTTTGAACAGAAAAAAAGTTTAATAGGTCAGATATTGTCCTCTAAATGACTTTTGAAGCATCAGTAGGAGTTTATGAGTATGTATAGAAAGTTCAAGATTGAGGATTCTTTGGCCAAAAATATGTTCCTTGGGTCAAAGAAGGAGTCTTTATAAATAGTCTTTATAGGAGTCTTTATAAATTTTTTGAAGACCCTTTGAACAGAAAAAAGTTCAAAAGGTCAGATATTGTCTTCTAAATGACTTTTGAAGCATCAGTAGGAGTCTATGAGTATGTATAGAAAGTTCAGGATCGAGGATTCCTTGGCCAGAAAAATGTTCATTGGTTGAAATATGGACTTTACTGTGGCTAATATAACATCAAAAGAAGACAATCTGATTGTATATTAAGTTAATGTTCAAGAACTCTTTGGCAACTAATATGGTCAGTAGGTCCATAAAGAACCTATATATGACTGATTTAACATCAGAAGGAGTCTATAAGTTTATACATTTATTGAAGACTCTTTGAACAGAAAAAAGTTCAAAAGGTCAGATATTGTCTTCTAAATGACTTTTGAAGCATCAGTAGGAGTCTATGAGTATGTATAGAAAGTACAGGATCGAGGATTCCTTGGCCAGAAAAATGTCCATTGGTTGAAAAATGGACTTTACTGTGGCTAATATAACATCAAAAGAAGACAATCTGATTGTATATTAAGTTAATGTTCAAGAACAATGAGAATGTGTAGAAAGCTCAATATAGGGGAGTCTTTGGCCATAAATATGCTCAGCAGTTTAAATATGGACACATCTCTGGCTGATTTAACATCAGAAGGAGTCTATGAGTTTGTATGGTAAAAAAAAAACAAATCAACTGAGGACCCTTTGAACAAAAAAATATGTTCAATAGATATAATACTTTATGGTGGGGGTAGCATCAGATATAAATGTCATTATGTAGAATGTTCAAGATCAAGTACTCTTTGGCCAAAAACATTTTCTTTGGTCAAATATGGACTACTGTCTGGCTGATGTATTATCAGAAACAGTCAATCAGTTGGTTTAGAAGGTTCTCTTGATTAGAACAAGTACTCTTTGGCTAGCCGGAAATATGTTCAGTGGTTTAAACATGGACTATTGTCTGGCTGATTTAACATCAGAAACAGTCTATGAGACATTTTAGTGACCATTGGGCCAAAAATATGTTCAATGGGTCAAATACAAGGCTGCCTGAAGAAACATCAGAGGTAGTCAATTAGAATGTGTCAAAAGTTCAAAATATCGAGGACTCCTCGGCCATAAATACGTTCAGCAGGTCAAATATGAAGATTTTACATTAGCCATGCAGTAGTCCATTTCTGACCCAATGACCTACCATTTCCTGGCCAAAGAGTACTCGAAATTGAACTTTTTACACATTCTTATTGACTACTTCTGATGCTGTGAGCCAGTCTTTCTTTGACCCATTGCAAATATTTCTGCCCCAAAGTTCCTCAAAGGTTAAATTACTATGTGTAGAAAAATAGAAAAGTATTTTACATCAGCTAGACAGTATACTCCAAATTTGACTAAATATATTTCTGGTCAAAGTTTACTCAAACTTTCTATACGTATCCATTGACTCCTGATGTTACATCAGCAATGCAGGATACAGATCAAGCGTCATCACTCTTACAATGCATTGCATCTCTTTAACGCATTACGGAATTAGTTTTTGAATGCATTGCAATGCAACAAAGTGCATTTGACTTTAATGTTATTCTTCAGTGCACAACGCTTGATCGTATGTGCAATGTTATGCACTACGGAATGAGTTAGTTCTGAATGCATTGCAATGCATAAAAAGTGCACATGATTTCTGTTATTCTTCGATGTGCCGTATCGATCCGTATGTGCAATGCTATGCAAAAGCAGATTGCATTGCACATCTCTTCAACGCATAAAGGAATGAGTTAGTTCTTGAATGCATTGCAATGCAAAAAAGTTCATATTACTTATTGACTTCAATGCACAAAGCTTGATCGTATTTGCAATGCTGAGCATAAGCAGATTAACGCACTAAGGAAATAATTAGTTCTTAAATGCATTGCAATTCAACAAAGTGCATTTGACTTTAATGTTATTCTTCAGTGCACAACGCATAAATAATCATGTGCAATGCTATGCAAGAGGAGATTGCATTGCTTATCTCTTTTACACACTACGAAATGGTTTAGTTCTTGAATGCATTGCAATGCATAATTAATGCATATGATTTTTGTTATTCTTCGATGCTTGATCTGTATGTGCAATGCTATGCAAGAGCAGATTGTATTGCACATCTCTTCAACGCATAAAGGAATGAGTTAGTTCTTGAATGCATTGCAAAGCAATGCAAAACAATGCAAAGCAATGAAATGCAATGAAATGCAATGCAATGCAATGCAATTGAATACAATGCAATGCAAAGCAAAGCAAAGAAAAGCGAAGTTCCTTCTTGTAATGAGCATAGTAATAGGTTCGTTCCCTTAAGCTTTGCAATGCAATACCACATATGTTGTATTAAATTCATTGGACAACAGATGGATATATTTCGTGCATGCAATGAAATGCAATGCAAAGCAATGCAATGCAATTGAATACAATAAAATACAATGCAAAGCAATGCAATGCAATGCAATGTCACATCACATGTCATATGATACTGCTTCAATGCACAAGGGAATCAATTAGTTCCGAATGCTTCGCAATGCAACAGCTTATATGTTATGTTATATCTCTTCTTTACACAACTAAATTAGTTAGTTATTGTATGCAATGCTATGAAGCAATGCAAAGCACTGCAATGCAATGCAAAGCAATGCAATACAATGCAAAGCAAAGCAAAGCAATGCAAAGCACTGCAATGCAATGCAATGCAATGCAATGTAAGACAATGCAATTTCAATACAATGCAATTGAATACAATAAAATACAATACAAAGCAATACAATGCAATTGCCACATTAACATTAGAGTTGGTTATTGAATGCATTGCAATGCAAAGCAATGCAAAGCAATGCAAAGCAATGCAAAGCAATGCAATGCAAAGCAATGCAAAGGAATGCAAAGCAATGCAAAGCAATGCAAAGCAATGCAAAGCAATGAAATGCAATGAAATGCAATGAAATGCAATGAAATGCAATGAAATGCAATGAAATGCAATGCAATTGAATACAATGCAATGCAATTGAATACAATGTAATGCAAAGCAAAGCAAAGCGAAGTTCCTTGTGATGAACATAATAATAGGTTCGTTCTCTTAAGCTTTGCAATGCAATACCACATATGTTGTATTAACTTCATTAGACAACAGATATATATATTTCGTGTATGCAATGCAATGCAATGCAATGCAATTGAATACAATAAAATAAAATGCAAAGCAATGCAATGCAAAGCAATGTAATTTCAATGCAATGCAGTGCAATGCAATGCAATTGAATACAATGCAATGCAATACAATGCAGTGCAATGCAATACAATGCAGTGCAATGCAATACAATGCAATGCAATGCTAAGCAATACAATGCAATGCAATGCTAAGCAATTGAATAAAATGCAATGCAAAGCAAAGCAAAGCAAAGCAAAGCAAAGCAAAGCAAAGCAAAGCAAAGCAAAGCAATGCAATCCAATGCAATCCAATGCAAGACAATGCAATTCCAATGCAATTTCAATGCAATGCAATTGAATACAATAAAATACAATACAAGGCAATACAATGCAATTGCCACATTAACATTAGAGTTAGTTCTTGAATGCGAAGCAATGCAATGCAATGCAAAGCAATGCAAAGCAATGCAATGCAATGCAATGCAATTGAATACAATGCAATGCAAAGCAAAGCAAAGCAAAGCAAAGCAAAGCAAAGCAAAGCGAAGCGAAGCTCCTTGTAATGAACATAGTAATAGGTTCGTACTCTTAAGCTTTGCTATGCAATACCACATATGTTGTATTAACTTCATTGGACAACAGATAGATATATTTCGTGTATGCAATGCAATGCAATAGAATGCAATTGAATACAATAAAATACGATGCAAAGCAATAAAATGCAATGCAATGCAATGCAATGCAAAGCAATGCAAAGCAATGTAATTTCAATGCAATGCAGTGCAATGCAATGCAATTGAATACAATGCAATGCAATACAATGCAGTGCAATGCAATACAATGCAATGCAATGCTAAGCAATTGAATAAAATGCAATGCAATGCAAAGCAAAGCAAAGCAAAGCAAAGCAAAGCAAAGCAATGCAATTCAATTCCAATGCAATTTCAATGCAATGCAATTGAATACAATAAAATACAATACAAGGCAATACAATGCAATTGCCACATTAACATTAGAGTTAGTTCTTGAATGCACTGCAATGCAATGCAATGCAATGCAAAGCAATGCAAAGCAAAGCAAAGCAAAGCAATGCAAAGCAATGCAAAGCAATGCAAAGCAATGCAATGCAATGCAAAGCAATGCAATGCAATGCAATTGAATACAATGCAATGCAAAGCAAAGCAAAGCAAAGCGAAGCTCCTTGTAATGAACATAGTAATAGGTTCGTTCTCTTAAGCTTTGCAATGCAATACCACATATGTTATATTAACTTCATTGGACAACAGATAGATATATTTCGTGTATGCAATGCAATGCAATAGAATGCAATTGAATACAATAAAATACAATGCAAAGCAATAAAATGCAATGCAATGCAATGCAATGCAAAGCAATGCAAAGCAATGTAATTTCAATGCAATGCAGTGCAATGCAATGCAATTGAATACAATGCAATGCAATGCAATAAAATTGCAAAATAAGAAAAAAGTTCAAAAGGTCAGATATGGTCTTCTAAATGACTTTTGGAAGCATCAGTAGGAGTTTATGAGCATGTATAGAAAGTTCAAGATTGAGGATTCTTTGGCCAAATGTATGTTCCTTGTTTGAAATAAGGACTTTGTGGCTAATATAAAATCAAAAGAAGACAATCTGATAGTATATTAAGTTAATGTTCTCTTTGGCCACAAATATGTTCAGTAGTTCCAATGAAAAAACCTATGTATGACTGATTTAACATCAGAAGGAGTTTATAAGTTTATAAATTTTTTTGAAGACCCTTTGGACAGAAAAATTTAAAAAGGTCAGATATTGTCTTCTAAATTACTTTTGAAGCATCAGTAGGAGTTTATGAGTATGTATAGAAAGTTCAAGATTGAGGATTCTTTGTGCAAAAATATGTTCCTTGGGTCAAAGAAGCAGTCTTTATAAATAGTCTTTATAGGAGTCTTTATAAATTTTTTGAAGACCCTTTGAACAGAAAAAAGTTCAAAATGTCAGATATGGTCTTCTAAATGACTTTTGAAGCATCAGTAGGAGTCTATGAGTATGTATAGAAAGTTCAGGATCGAGGATTCCTTGGCCAGACAAATGTTCCTTGGTTGAAATATGGACTTTACTGTGGCTAATATAACATCAAAAGAAGACAATCTGATTGTATATTAAGTTAATGTTCAAGAACTCTTTGGCCACAAATATGGTCAGTAGGTCCATAAAGAACCTATATATGACTGGTTTAACATCAGAAGGAGTCTATAAGTTTATAAAAAAATTTGAAGACCCTTTGAACAGAAAAAAGTTAAAAAGGTCAGATATTGTCTTCTAAATGACTTTTGAATCATCAGTAGGAGTCTATGAGTATGTATAGAAAGTTCAAGATTGAGGATTCTTTGGCCAAAAATATGTTCCTTGGGTCAAATAAGGACTTTACTCTGGCTAATATAAAACCAACAGAAGACAATCTGATAGTATATTAAGTTAATGTTCAAGAACTCTTTGGCCACAAATATGGTCAGTAGGTCCATAAAGAACCTCTATATGACTGATTTAACATCAGAAGGAGTCTATAAGTTTATAAAAAAATTTGAAGACCCTTTGAACAGAAAAAAGTAAAAAAGGTCAGATATTGTCTTCTAAATGACTTATGAAGCATCAGTAGGAGTCTATGAGCATGTATAGAAAGTTCAGGACCGAGGATTCCTTGGCCAGACAAATGTTCCTGGGTCAAATAAGGACTTTACTGTGGCTAATATAACATCAAAAGAAGACAATCTGATTGTATATTAAGTTAATGTTCTCTTTGGCCACAAATATGTTCAGTAGTTCCAATGAAAAATTATGTATGACTGATTTAACATCAGAAGGAGTTTATAAGTTTATACATTTTTTGAAGACACTTTGAACAGAAAAAAAGTTGAATAGGTCAGATATTGTCTTCTAAATGACTTTTGAAGCATCAGTAGGAGTTTATGAGTATGTATAGAAAGTTCAAGATTGAGGATTCTTTGGCCAAATATATGTTCCTTGGGTCAAAGAAGGAGTCTTTATAATTAGTCTTTATAGGAGTCTTTATACATTTTTTGAAGACCCTTTGAACAGAAAAAAGTTCAAAAGATCAGATATGGTCTTCTAAATGACTTATGAAGCATCAGTAGGAGTCTATGAGCATGTATAGAAAGTTCCAGATTGAGGATTCTTTGGCCAGACAAATGTTCCTTGGGTCAAATAAGGACTAACATCAAAAGAAGACAATCTGATTGTATATTAAGTTAATGTTCAAGAACTCTTTGGCCACAAATATGTTCAGTAGCTCCAATTAAAAAACCTATGTATGACTGATTTAACATCAGAAGGAGTTTATAAGTTTATACATTTTTTGAAGACACTTTGAACAGAAAAAAGTTTAATAGGTCAGATATTGTCCTCTAAATGACTTTTGAAGCATCAGTAGGAGTTTATGAGTATGTATAGAAAGTTCAAGATTGAGGATTCTTTGGCCAAAAATATGTTCCTTGGGTCAAAGAAGGAGTCTTTATAAATAGTCTTTATAGGAGTCTTTATAAATTTTTTGAAGACCCTTTGAACAGAAAAAAGTTCAAAAGGTCAGATATGGTCTTCTAAATGACTTATGAAGCATCAGTAGGAGTCTATGAGTATGTATAGAAAGTTCAGGATCGAGGATTCCTTGGCCAGACAAATGTTCCTTGGTTGAAATATGGACTTTACTGTGGCTAATATAACATCAAAAGAAGACAATCTGATAGCATATTAAGTTCATATTCAATAACTCTTTGGCCACAAATATGTTCAGTAGGTCCATAAAGAACCTCTATATGACTGATTTAACATCAGAGGGAGTCTATAAGTTTATACCTTTTTTTGAAGACCCTTTGAACAGAAAAAAGTTTAAAAGGTCAGATATTGTCTTCTAAATGACTTTTGAAGCATCAGTAGGAGTCTATGAGTATGTATAGAAAGTTCAAGATTGAGGATTCTTTGGCCAGACAAATGTTCCTTGGGTCAATTAAGGACTAACATCAAAAGAAGACAATCTGATTGTGTATTAAGTTAATGTTCAAGAACTCTTTGGCCAGAAATATGTTCAGTAGTTCCATAAAAAACTGATTTAACATCAGAAGTTGTAGAAAGTTCAAGATTTAGGATTCTTTGGCCAAAAATATGTTCCTTGGGTCAAATAAGGACTTTACTGTGGCTAATATAAAATCAAAAGAAGACATTCTGATTGTATATTAAGTTAATGTTCAAGACCTCTTTGGCCAGAAATGTGTTCAATAGTTCCAATGAAAAAACCTATGTATGACTGATTTAACATCAGAAGGAGTTTATAAGTTTATACATTTTTTTGAAGACCCTCTGAACAGAAAAATTAAAAAAGGTCAGATATTGTCTTCTAAATTACTTTTGAAGCATCAGTAGGAGTTTATGAGTATGTATAGAAAGTTCAAGATTGAGGATTCTTTGTGCAAAAATATGTTCCTTGGGTCAAAGGAGGAGTCTTTATAAATAGTCTTTATAGGAGTCTTTATAACAAATTTTGAAGACCCTTTGAAAAGAAAAAAGTTAAAAAGGTCAGATATTGTCTTCTAAATGACTTTTGAAGCATCAGTAGGAGTCTATGAGTATGTATAGAAAGTTCAAGATTGAGGATTCTTTGGCCAGACAAATGTTCCTTGGGTCAAATAAGGACTTTACTGTGGCTATATAAAATCAAAAGAAGACAATCTGATAGTATATTAAGTTAATGTTTTCTTTGGCCACAAATATGTTCAGTAGGTCCATAAATAACCTCTATATGACTGATTTAACATCAGAAGGAGTCTTTAAGTTTATACATTTTTTGAAGACTCTTTGAACAGAAAAAAGTTCAAAAGGTCAGATATTGTCTTCTAAATGACTTATGAAGCTTTCAGTAGGAGTCTATGAGTATCTATAGAAAGTTCAGGATCGAGGATTCCTTGGCCAGACAAATGTTCCTTGGTTGAAATATGTACTTTACTGTGGCTAATATAACATCAAAAGAAGACATTCGATTGTATATTAAGTTAATGTTCAAGACCTCTTTGGCCAGAAATATGGTCAGTAGGTCCATAAAGAACCTCTATATGACTGATTTAACATCAGAAGGAGTCTATAAGTTTATAAAAAAATTTGAAGACCCTTTGAACAGAAAAAAGTAAAAAAGGTCAGATATTGTCTTCTAAATGACTTATGAAGCATCAGTAGGAGTCTATGAGCATGTATAGAAAGTTCAGGACCGAGGATTCCTCGGCCAGACAAATGTTCCTGGGTCAAATAAGGACTTTACTGTGGCTAATATAACATCAAAAGAAGACAATCTGATTGTATATTAAGTTAATGTTCAAGACCTCTTTGGCCAGATATATGTTCAGTAGATCCAATGATAAAACCTATGTATGACTGATTTAACATCAGAAAGAGTTTATAAGTTTATAAATTTTTTGAAGACACTTTGAACAGAAAAAAAGTTTAATAGGTCAGATATTGTCCTCTAAATGACTTTTGAAGCATCAGTAGGAGTTTATGAGTATGTATAGAAAGTTCAAGATTGAGGATTCTTTGGCCAAAAATATGTTCCTTGGGTCAAAGAAGGAGTCTTTATAAATAGTCTTTATAGGAGTCTTTATAAATTTTTTGAAGACCCTTTGAACAGAAAAAAGTTCAAAAGGTCAGATATTGTCTTCTAAATGACTTTTGAAGCATCAGTAGGAGTCTATGAGTATGTATAGAAAGTTCAGGATCGAGGATTCCTTGGCCAGAAAAATGTTCATTGGTTGAAATATGGACTTTACTGTGGCTAATATAACATCAAAAGAAGACAATCTGATTGTATATTAAGTTAATGTTCAAGAACTCTTTGGCAACTAATATGGTCAGTAGGTCCATAAAGAACCTATATATGACTGATTTAACATCAGAAGTAGATTATAAGTTTATACATTTTTTGAAGACCCTTTGAACAGAAAAAAGTTAAAAAGGTCAAATATTGTCTTCTAAATGACGTTTGAAGCATCAGTAGGAATTTTTGAGTATGTATAGAAAGTTCAAGATTGAGGATTCTTTGGCCAAAAATATGTTCCTTGGTTGAAATAAGGACTTTACTGTGGCTAATATAAAATCAAAAGAAGACAATCTGATTGTATATTAAGTTAATGTTCTCTTTGGCCACAAATATGTTCAGTAGTTCCAATGAAAAATTATGTATGACTGATTTAACATCAGAAGGAGTTTATAAGTTTATACATTTTTTGAAGACACTTTGAACAGAAAAAAAGTTTAATAGGTCAGATATTGTCTTCTAAATGACTTTTGAAGCATCAGTAGGAGTTTATGAGTATGTATAGAAAGTTCAAGATTGAGGATTCTTTGGCCAAATATATGTTCCTTGGGTCAAAGAAGGAGTCTTTATAATTAGTCTTTATAGGAGTCTTTATACATTTTTTGAAGACCCTTTGAACAGAAAAAAGTTCAAAAGGTCTGATATGGTCTTCTAAATGACTTATGAAGCATCAGTAGGAGTCTATGAGTATGTATAGAAAGTTCAAGATTGAGGATTCTTTGGCCAGACAAATGTTCCTTGGGTCAAATAAGGACTAACATCAAAAGAAGACAATCTGATTGTATATTAAGTTAATGTTCAAGAACTCTTTGGCCAGAAATATGTTCAGTAGTTCCATAAAAAACCTATGTATGACTGATTTAACATCAGAAGTAGTTTATAAGTTTATACATTTTTTGAAGACCCTTTGAAGAGAAAAAAGTTTAAAAGGTCAGATATTGTCTTCTAAATGACCTTTGAAGCATCAGTAGGAATTTTTGAGTATGTATAGAAAGTTCAAGATTGAGGATTCTTTGGCCAAAAATACGTTCCTTGGGTCATGTAAGGACTTTACTATGGCTAATATAAAATCAAAAGAAGACAATCTGATAGTATATTAAGTTAATGTTCAAGAACTCTTTGGCCACAAATATGTTCAGTAGGTCCATAAAGAACCTCTATATGACTGATTTAACATCAGAAGGTGTCTATAAGTTTATATCAGTAGGAGTCTATGAGTATGTATAGAAAGTTCAAGATTGAGGATTCTTTGGCCAAATGTATGTTCCTTGGTTGAAATAAGGACTTTACTGTGGCTAATATAAAATCAAAAGAAGACAATCTGATTGTATATTAAGTTAATGTTCTCTTTGGCCACAAATATGTTCAGTAGTTCCAATTAAAAAACCTATGTATGACTGATTTAACATCAGAAGGAGTTTATAAGTTTATACATTTTTTGAAGACACTTTGAACAGAAAAAAGTTTAATAGGTCAGATATTGTCCTCTAAATGACTTTTGAAGCATCAGTAGGAGTTTATGAGTATGTATAGAAAGTTCAAGATTGAGGATTCTTTGGCCAAAAATATGTTCCTTGGGTCAAAGAAGGAGTCTTTATAAATTTTTTGAAGACCCTTTGAACAGAAAAAAGTTAAAAAGGTCAGATTAGGTCTTCTAAATGACTTATGAAGCATCAGTAGGAGTCTATGAGTATGTATAGAAAGTTCAAGATTGAGGATTCTTTGGCCAAAGGTATGTTCCTTGGTTGAAATATGGACTTTACTGTGGCTATATAAAATCAAAAGAAGACAATCTGATAGTATATTAAGTTAATGTTCAAGAACTCTTTGGCCAGAAATATGTTCAGTAGGTCCAAAAAGAACCTCTATATGACTGATTTAACATCAGAAGGAGTCTATAAGTTTATACATTTTTTGAAGACTCTTTGAACAGAAAAAAGTTCAAAAGGTCAGATATTGTCTTCTAAATGACTTATGAAGCTTTCAGTAGGAGTCTATGAGTATCTATAGAAAGTTCAGGATCGAGGATTCCTTGGCCAGACAAATGTTCCTTGGTTGAAATATGTACTTTACTGTGGCTAATATAACATCAAAAGAAGACATTCGATTGTATATTAAGTTAATGTTCAAGACCTCTTTGGCCAGAAATATGTTCCGTAGTTCCAATGAAAAAAACCTATGTATGACTGATTTAACATCAGAAGGAGTTTATAAGTTTATAAATTTTTTGAAGACCCTTTGAACAGAAAAAAGTTGAATAGGTCAGATATTGTCTTCTAAATGACTTTTGAAGCATCAGTAAGAGTTTATGAGTATGTATAGAAAGTTCAAGATTTAGGATTCTTTGGCCAAAAATATGTTCCTTGAGTCAAATAAGGACTTTACTGTGGCTAATATAAAATCAAAAGAAGACAATCTGATAGTATATTAAAGTAATGTTCTCTTTGGCCACAAATATGTTCAGTAGGTCCATAAAGAACCTCTATATGACTGATTTAACATCAGAAGGAGTCTTTAAGTTTATACATTTTTTGAAGACTCTTTGAACAGAAAAAAGTTCAAAAGGTCAGATATGGTCTTCTAAATGAATTTTGATGCATCAGTAGGAGTTTATGAGTATGTATAGAAAGTTCAAGATTGAGGATTCTTTGGCCAAATGTATGTTCCTTGGTTGAAATAAGGACTTTACTTAGTTCAAGATTGAGGATTCTTTGGCATATATATATAGATATAATACTTTATGGTGGGGGTAGCATCAGATATAAATGTCATTATGTAGAATGTTCAAGATCAAGTACTCTTTGGCCAAAAACATTTTCTTTGGTCAAATATGGACTACTGTCTGGCTGATGTATTATCAGAAACAGTTAATCAGTTGGTTTAGAAGGTTCTCTTGATTAGAACAAGTACTCTTTGGCTAGCCGGAAATATGTTCAGTGGTTTAAACATGGACTATTGTCTGGCTGATTTAACATCAGAAACAGTCTATGAGACATTTTAGTGACCATTGGGCCAAAAATATGTTCAATGGGTCAAATACAAGGCTGCCTGAAGAAACATCAGAGGTAGTCAATTAGAATGTGTCAAAAGTTCAAAATATCGAGGACTCCTCGGCCATAAATACGTTCAGCAGGTCAAATATGAAGATTTTACATTAGCCATGCAGTAGTCCATTTCTGACCCAATGACCTACCATTTCCTGGCCAAAGAGTACTCGAAATTGAACTTTTTACACATTCTTATTGACTACTTCTGATGCTGTGAGCCAGTCTTTCTTTGACCCATTGCAAATATTTCTGCCCCAAAGTTCCTCAAAGGTTAAATTACTATGTGTAGAAAAATAGAAAAGTATTTTACATCAGCTAGACAGTATACTCCAAATTTGACTAAATATATTTCTGGTCAAAGTTTACTCAAACTTTCTATACGTATCCATTGACTCCTGATGTTACATCAGCAATGCAGGATACAGATCAAGCGTCATCACTCTTACAATGCATTGCATCTCTTTAACGCATTACGGAATTAGTTTTTGAATGCATTGCAATGCAACAAAGTGCATTTGACTTTAATGTTATTCTTCAGTGCACAACGCTTGATCGTATGTGCAATGTTATGCACTACGGAATGAGTTAGTTCTGAATGCATTGCAATGCATAAAAAGTGCACATGATTTCTGTTATTCTTCGATGTGCCGTATCGATCCGTATGTGCAATGCTATGCAAAAGCAGATTGCATTGCACATCTCTTCAACGCATAAAGGAATGAGTTAGTTCTTGAATGCATTGCAATGCAAAAAAGTTCATATTACTTATTGACTTCAATGCACAAAGCTTGATCGTATTTGCAATGCTGAGCATAAGCAGATTAACGCACTAAGGAAATAATTAGTTCTTAAATGCATTGCAATTCAACAAAGTGCATTTGACTTTAATGTTATTCTTCAGTGCACAACGCATAAATAATCATGTGCAATGCAATGCAAGAGGAGATTGCATTGCTTATCTCTTTTACACACTACGAAATGGTTTAGTTCTTGAATGCATTGCAATGCATAATTAATGCATATGATTTTTGTTATTCTTCGATGCTTAGTTTATTTATATAACTTAGCTTAATTTATATGAGGATTCTTTGGCCAAATGTATGTTCCTTGGTTGAAATAAGGACTTTACTGTGGCTAATATAAAATCAAAATAAGACAATCTGATTGTATATTAAGTTAATGTTCTCTTTGGCCACAAATATGTTCAGTAGTTCCAATGAAAAATTATGTATGACTGATTTAACATCAGAAGGAGTTTATAAGTTTATACATTTTTTGAAGACACTTTGAACAGAAAAAAAGTTTAATAGGTCAGATATTGTCTTCTAAATGACTTTTGAAGCATCAGTAGGAGTTTATGAGTATGTATAGAAAGTTCAAGATTGAGGATTCTTTGGCCAAAAATATGTTCCTTGGGTCAAAGAAGGAGTCTTTATAAATTTTTTGAAGACCCTTTGAACAGAAAAAAGTTAAAAAGGTCAGATTAGGTCTTCTAAATGACTTATGAAGCATCAGTAGGAGTCTATGAGTATGTATAGAAAGTTCAAGATTGAGGATTCTTTGGCAAAATGTATGTTCATTGGTTGAAATATGGACTTTACTGTGGCTAATATAACATCAAAAGAAGACAATCTGATAGCATATTAAGTTAATGTTCTCTTTGGCCACAAATATGTTCAGTAGTTCCAATGAAAAATTATGTATGACTGATTTAACATCAGAAGGAGTTTATAAGTTTATACATTTTTTGAAGACACTTTGAACAGAAAAAAAGTTTAATAGGTCAGATATTGTCTTCTAAATGACTTTTGAAGCATCAGTAGGAGTTTATGAGTATGTATAGAAAGTTCAAGATTGAGGATTCTTTGGCCAAATATATGTTCCTTGGGTCAAAGAAGGAGTCTTTATAATTAGTCTTTATAGGAGTCTTTATACATTTTTTGAAGACCCTTTGAACAGAAAAAAGTTCAAAAGGTCTGATATGGTCTTCTAAATGACTTATGAAGCATCAGTAGGAGTCTATGAGTATGTATAGAAAGTTCAAGATTGAGGATTCTTTGGCCAGACAAATGTTCCTTGGGTCAAATAAGGACTAACATCAAAAGAAGACAATCTGATTGTATATTAAGTTAATGTTCAAGAACTCTTTGGCCAGAAATATGTTCAGTAGTTCCATAAAAAACCTATGTATGACTGATTTAACATCAGAAGTAGTTTATAAGTTTATACATTTTTTGAAGACCCTTTGAAGAGAAAAAAGTTTAAAAGGTCAGATATTGTCTTCTAAATGACCTTTGAAGCATCAGTAGGAATTTTTGAGTATGTATAGAAAGTTCAAGATTGAGGATTCTTTGGCCAAAAATACGTTCCTTGGGTCATGTAAGGACTTTACTATGGCTAATATAAAATCAAAAGAAGACAATCTGATAGTATATTAAGTTAATGTTCAAGAACTCTTTGGCCACAAATATGTTCAGTAGGTCCATAAAGAACCTCTATATGACTGATTTAACATCAGAAGGTGTCTATAAGTTTATATCAGTAGGAGTCTATGAGTATGTATAGAAAGTTCAAGATTGAGGATTCTTTGGCCAAATGTATGTTCCTTGGTTGAAATAAGGACTTTACTGTGGCTAATATAAAATCAAAAGAAGACAATCTGATTGTATATTAAGTTAATGTTCTCTTTGGCCACAAATATGTTCAGTAGTTCCAATTAAAAAACCTATGTATGACTGATTTAACATCAGAAGGAGTTTATAAGTTTATACATTTTTTGAAGACACTTTGAACAGAAAAAAGTTTAATAGGTCAGATATTGTCCTCTAAATGACTTTTGAAGCATCAGTAGGAGTTTATGAGTATGTATAGAAAGTTCAAGATTGAGGATTCTTTGGCCAAAAATATGTTCCTTGGGTCAAAGAAGGAGTCTTTATAAATTTTTTGAAGACCCTTTGAACAGAAAAAAGTTAAAAAGGTCAGATTAGGTCTTCTAAATGACTTATGAAGCATCAGTAGGAGTCTATGAGTATGTATAGAAAGTTCAAGATTGAGGATTCTTTGGCCAAAGGTATGTTCCTTGGTTGAAATATGGACTTTACTGTGGCTATATAAAATCAAAAGAAGACAATCTGATAGTATATTAAGTTAATGTTCAAGAACTCTTTGGCCAGAAATATGTTCAGTAGGTCCAAAAAGAACCTCTATATGACTGATTTAACATCAGAAGGAGTCTATAAGTTTATACATTTTTTGAAGACTCTTTGAACAGAAAAAAGTTCAAAAGGTCAGATATTGTCTTCTAAATGACTTATGAAGCTTTCAGTAGGAGTCTATGAGTATCTATAGAAAGTTCAGGATCGAGGATTCCTTGGCCAGACAAATGTTCCTTGGTTGAAATATGTACTTTACTGTGGCTAATATAACATCAAAAGAAGACATTCGATTGTATATTAAGTTAATGTTCAAGACCTCTTTGGCCAGAAATATGTTCCGTAGTTCCAATGAAAAAAACCTATGTATGACTGATTTAACATCAGAAGGAGTTTATAAGGTTATAAATTTTTTGAAGACCCTTTGAACAGAAAAAAGTTGAATAGGTCAGATATTGTCTTCTAAATGACTTTTGAAGCATCAGTAAGAGTTTATGAGTATGTATAGAAAGTTCAAGATTTAGGATTCTTTGGCCAAAAATATGTTCCTTGAGTCAAATAAGGACTTTACTGTGGCTAATATAAAATCAAAAGAAGACAATCTGATAGTATATTAAAGTAATGTTCTCTTTGGCCACAAATATGTTCAGTAGGTCCATAAAGAACCTCTATATGACTGATTTAACATCAGAAGGAGTCTTTAAGTTTATACATTTTTTGAAGACTCTTTGAACAGAAAAAAGTTCAAAAGGTCAGATATGGTCTTCTAAATGAATTTTGATGCATCAGTAGGAGTTTATGAGTATGTATAGAAAGTTCAAGATTGAGGATTCTTTGGCCAAATGTATGTTCCTTGGTTGAAATAAGGACTTTACTTAGTTCAAGATTGAGGATTCTTTGGCATATATATATAGATATAATACTTTATGGTGGGGGTAGCATCAGATATAAATGTCATTATGTAGAATGTTCAAGATCAAGTACTCTTTGGCCAAAAACATTTTCTTTGGTCAAATATGGACTACTGTCTGGCTGATGTATTATCAGAAACAGTTAATCAGTTGGTTTAGAAGGTTCTCTTGATTAGAACAAGTACTCTTTGGCTAGCCGGAAATATGTTCAGTGGTTTAAACATGGACTATTGTCTGGCTGATTTAACATCAGAAACAGTCTATGAGACATTTTAGTGACCATTGGGCCAAAAATATGTTCAATGGGTCAAATACAAGGCTGCCTGAAGAAACATCAGAGGTAGTCAATTAGAATGTGTCAAAAGTTCAAAATATCGAGGACTCCTCGGCCATAAATACGTTCAGCAGGTCAAATATGAAGATTTTACATTAGCCATGCAGTAGTCCATTTCTGACCCAATGACCTACCATTTCCTGGCCAAAGAGTACTCGAAATTGAACTTTTTACACATTCTTATTGACTACTTCTGATGCTGTGAGCCAGTCTTTCTTTGACCCATTGCAAATATTTCTGCCCCAAAGTTCCTCAAAGGTTAAATTACTATGTGTAGAAAAATAGAAAAGTATTTTACATCAGCTAGACAGTATACTCCAAATTTGACTAAATATATTTCTGGTCAAAGTTTACTCAAACTTTCTATACGTATCCATTGACTCCTGATGTTACATCAGCAATGCAGGATACAGATCAAGCGTCATCACTCTTACAATGCATTGCATCTCTTTAACGCATTACGGAATTAGTTTTTGAATGCATTGCAATGCAACAAAGTGCATTTGACTTTAATGTTATTCTTCAGTGCACAACGCTTGATCGTATGTGCAATGTTATGCACTACGGAATGAGTTAGTTCTGAATGCATTGCAATGCATAAAAAGTGCACATGATTTCTGTTATTCTTCGATGTGCCGTATCGATCCGTATGTGCAATGCTATGCAAAAGCAGATTGCATTGCACATCTCTTCAACGCATAAAGGAATGAGTTAGTTCTTGAATGCATTGCAATGCAAAAAAGTTCATATTACTTATTGACTTCAATGCACAAAGCTTGATCGTATTTGCAATGCTGAGCATAAGCAGATTAACGCACTAAGGAAATAATTAGTTCTTAAATGCATTGCAATTCAACAAAGTGCATTTGACTTTAATGTTATTCTTCAGTGCACAACGCATAAATAATCATGTGCAATGCAATGCAAGAGGAGATTGCATTGCTTATCTCTTTTACACACTACGAAATGGTTTAGTTCTTGAATGCATTGCAATGCATAATTAATGCATATGATTTTTGTTATTCTTCGATGCTTAGTTTATTTATATAACTTAGCTTAATTTATATGAGGATTCTTTGGCCAAATGTATGTTCCTTGGTTGAAATAAGGACTTTACTGTGGCTAATATAAAATCAAAATAAGACAATCTGATTGTATATTAAGTTAATGTTCTCTTTGGCCACAAATATGTTCAGTAGTTCCAATGAAAAATTATGTATGACTGATTTAACATCAGAAGGAGTTTATAAGTTTATACATTTTTTGAAGACACTTTGAACAGAAAAAAAGTTTAATAGGTCAGATATTGTCTTCTAAATGACTTTTGAAGCATCAGTAGGAGTTTATGAGTATGTATAGAAAGTTCAAGATTGAGGATTCTTTGGCCAAAAATATGTTCCTTGGGTCAAAGAAGGAGTCTTTATAAATTTTTTGAAGACCCTTTGAACAGAAAAAAGTTAAAAAGGTCAGATTAGGTCTTCTAAATGACTTATGAAGCATCAGTAGGAGTCTATGAGTATGTATAGAAAGTTCAAGATTGAGGATTCTTTGGCAAAATGTATGTTCATTGGTTGAAATATGGACTTTACTGTGGCTAATATAACATCAAAAGAAGACAATCTGATAGCATATTAAGTTCATGTTCAATAACTCTTTGGCCACAAATATGTTCAGTAGGTCCATAAAGAACCTCTATATGACTGATTTAACATCAGAGGGAGTCTATAAGTTTGTACCTTTTTTTGAAGACCCTTTGAACAGAAAAAAGTTTAAAAGGTCAGATATTGTCTTCTAAATGACTTTTGAAGCATCAGTAGGAGTCTATGAGTATGTATAGAAAGTTCAAGATTGAGGATTCTTTGGCCAGACAAATGTTCCTTGGGTCAATTAAGGACTAACATCAAAAGAAGACAATCTGATTGTATATTAACTTAATGTTCAAGAACTCTTTGGCCAGAAATATGTTCAGTAGTTCCATAAAAAACTGATTTAACATCAGAAGTTGTAGAAAGTTCAAGATTTAGGATTCTTTGGCAAAAAATATGTTCCTTGGTTGAAATAAGGACTTTACTGTGGCTAATATAAAATCAAAAGAAGACAATCTGATAGTATATTAAGGTAATGTTCTCTTTGGCCACAAATATGTTCAGTAGGTCCATGAAGAACCTCTATATGACTGATTTAACATCAGAAGGAGTCTTTAAGTTTATACATTTTTTGAAGACCCTTTGAACAGAAAAAAGTTAAAAAGGTCAGATATTGTCTTCTAAATGACTTATGAAGCATCAGTAGGAGTCTATGAGTATGTACAGAAAGTTCAGGATCGAGGATTCCTTTGCCCAGACAAATGTTCCTTGGTTGAAATATGGACTTTACTGTGGCTAATATAACATCAAAAGAAGACATTCTGATTGTATATTAAGTTAATGTTCAAGACCTCTTTGGCCAGAAATATGTTCAATAGTTCCAATGAAAAAACCTATGTATGACTGATTTAACATCAGAAGGAGTTTATAAGTTTATAAATTTTTTTGAAGACCCTCTGAACAGAAAAATTAAAAAAGGTCAGATATTGTCTTCTAAATTACTTTTGAAGCATCAGTATGAGTTTATGAGTATGTATAGAAAGTTCAAGATTGAGGATTCTTTGTGCAAAAATATGTTCCTTGGGTCAAAGGAGGAGTCTTTATAAATAGTCTTTATAGGAGTCTTTATAACAAATTTTGAAGACCCTTTGAAAAGAAAAAAGTTAAAAAGGTCAGATATTGTCTTCTAAATGACTTTTGAAGCATCAGTAGGAGTCTATGAGTATGTATAGAAAGTTCAAGATTGAGGATTCTTTGGCCAGACAAATGTTCCTTGGGTCAAATAAGGACTTTACTGTGGCTATATAAAATCAAAAGAAGACAATCTGATAGTATATTAAGTTAATGTTCAAGACCTCTTTGGCCAGAAATATGTTCAGTAGTTCCAATGAAAAAAACCTATGTATGACTGATTTAACATCAGAAGGAGTTTATAAGTTTATAATTTTTTTGAAGACCCTTTGAACAGAAAAAAGTTGAATAGGTCAGATATTGTCTTCTAAATGACTTTTGAAGCATCAGTAAGAGTTTATGAGTATGTATAGAAAGTTCAAGATTGAGGATTCTTTGGCCAAATGTATGTTCCTTGGTTGAAATAAGGACTTTACTGTGGCTAATATAAAATCAAAAGAAGACAATCTGATTGTATATTAAGTTAATGTTCTCTTTGGCCACAAATATGTTCAGTAGTTCCAATGAAAAATTATGTATGACTGATTTAACATCAGAAGGAGTTTATAAGTTTATACATTTTTTGAAGACACTTTGAACAGAAAAAAAGTTTAATAGGTCAGACATTGTCTTCTAAATGACTTTTGAAGCATCAGTAGGAGTTTAGGAGTATGTATAGAAAGTTCAAGATTGAGGATTCTTTGGCCAAATATATGTTCCTTGGGTCAAAGAAGGAGTCTTTATAATTAGTCTTTATAGGAGTCTTTATACATTTTTTGAAGACCCTTTGAACAGAAAAAAGTTCAAAAGGTCAGATATGGTCTTCTAAATGACTTATGAAGCATCAGTAGGAGTCTTTGAGTATGTATAGAAAGTTCAAGATTGAGGATTCTTTGGCCAGACAAATGTTCCTTGGGTCAAATAAGGACTAACATCAAAAGAAGACAATCTGATTGTATATTAAGTTAATGTTCAAGAACTCTTTGGCCAGAAATATGTTCAGTAGGTCCATAAACAACCTCTATATGACTGATTTAACATTAGAAGGAGTTTATAAGTTGACATTTTTTGAAGACCCTTTGAACAGAAAAAAGTTAAAAAGGTCAGATATTGTCTTCCTAATTACTTTTGAAGCATCAGTAGGAGTCTATGAGTATATATAGAAAGTTCAAGATTGAGGATTCTTTGGCCAGACAAATGTTCCTTGGGTCAAATAAGGGCTTTACGTGGCTAATTTAAAATCAAAAGAAGACAATCTGATTGTATATTAAGTTAATGTTCAAGACCTCTTTGGCCAGATATATGTTCAGTAGTTCCAATGAAAAAACCTATGTATGACTGATTTAACATCAGAATGAGTTTATAAGTTTATAAATTTTTTTAAGACACTTTGAACAGAAAAAAAGTTTAATAGGTCAGATATTGTCCTCTAAATGACTTTTGAAGCATCAGTAGGAGTTTATGAGTATGTATAGAAAGTTCAAGATTGAGGATTCTTTGGCCAAAAATATGTTCCTTGGGTCAAAGAAGGAGTCTTTATAAATAGTCTTTATAGGAGTCTTTATAAATTTTTTGAAGACCCTTTGAACAGAAAAAAGTTCAAAAGGTCAGATATTGTCTTCTAAATGACTTTTGAAGCATCAGTAGGAGTCTATGAGTATGTATAGAAAGTTCAGGATCGAGGATTCCTTGGCCAGACAAATGTTCATTGGTTGAAATATGGACTTTACTGTGGCTAATATAACATCAAAAGAAGACAATCTGATTGTATATTAAGTTAATGTTCAAGAACTCTTTGGCAACTAATATGGTCAGTAGGTCCATAAAGAACCTATATATGACTGATTTAACATCAGAAGGAGTCTATAAGTTTATACATTTATTGAAGACTCTTTGAACAGAAAAAAGTTCAAAAGGTCAGATATTGTCTTCTAAATGACTTTTGAAGCATCAGTAGGAGTCTATGAGTATGTATAGAAAGTTCAAGATTGAGGATTCTTTGGCATATATATATAGATATAATACTTTATGGTGGGGGTAGCATCAGATATAAATGTCATTATGTAGAATGTTCAAGATCAAGTACTCTTTGGCCAAAAACATTTTCTTTGGTCAAATATGGACTACTGTCTGGCTGATGTATTATCAGAAACAGTTAATCAGTTGGTTTAGAAGGTTCTCTTGATTAGAACAAGTACTCTTTGGCTAGCCGGAAATATGTTCAGTGGTTTAAACATGGACTATTGTCTGGCTGATTTAACATCAGAAACAGTCTATGAGACATTTTAGTGACCATTGGGCCAAAAATATGTTCAATGGGTCAAATACAAGGCTGCCTGAAGAAACATCAGAGGTAGTCAATTAGAATGTGTCAAAAGTTCAAAATATCGAGGACTCCTCGGCCATAAATACGTTCAGCAGGTCAAATATGAAGATTTTACATTAGCCATGCAGTAGTCCATTTCTGACCCAATGACCTACCATTTCCTGGCCAAAGAGTACTCGAAATTGAACTTTTTACACATTCTTATTAACTACTTCTGATGCTGTGAGCCAGTCTTTCTTTGACCCATTGCAAATATTTCTGCCCCAAAGTTCCTCAAAGGTTAAATTACTATGTGTAGAAAAATAGAAAAGTATTTTACATCAGCTAGACAGTATACTCCAAATTTGACTAAATATATTTCTGGTCAAAGTTTACTCAAACTTTCTATACGTATCCATTGACTCCTGATGTTACATCAGCAATGCAGGATACAGATCAAGCGTCATCACTCTTACAATGCATTGCATCTCTTTAACGCATTACGGAATTAGTTTTTGAATGCATTGCAATGCAACAAAGTGCATTTGACTTTAATGTTATTCTTCAGTGCACAACGCTTGATCGTATGTGCAATGTTATGCACTACGGAATGAGTTAGTTCTGAATGCATTGCAATGCATAAAAAGTGCACATGATTTCTGTTATTCTTCGATGTGCCGTATCGATCCGTATGTGCAATGCTATGCAAAAGCAGATTGCATTGCACATCTCTTCAACGCATAAAGGAATGAGTTAGTTCTTGAATGCATTGCAATGCAAAAAAGTTCATATTACTTATTGACTTCAATGCACAAAGCTTGATCGTATTTGCAATGCTGAGCATAAGCAGATTAACGCACTAAGGAAATAATTAGTTCTTAAATGCATTGCAATTCAACAAAGTGCATTTGACTTTAATGTTATTCTTCAGTGCACAACGCATAAATAATCATGTGCAATGCTATGCAAGAGGAGATTGCATTGCTTATCTCTTTTACACACTACGAAATGGTTTAGTTCTTGAATGCATTGCAATGCATAATTAATGCATATGATTTTTGTTATTCTTCGATGCTTAGTTTATTTATATAACTTAGCTTAATTTATATGAGGATTCTTTGGCCAAATGTATGTTCCTTGGTTTAAATAAGGACTTTACTGTGGCTAATATAAAATCAAAAGAAGACAATCTGATTGTATATTAAGTTAATGTTCTCTTTGGCCACAAATATGTTCAGTAGTTCCAATGAAAAATTATGTATGACTGATTTAACATCAGAAGGAGTTTATAAGTTTATACATTTTTTGAAGACACTTTGAACAGAAAAAAAGTTTAATAGGTCAGATATTGTCTTCTAAATGACTTTTGAAGCATCAGTAGGAGTTTATGAGTATGTATAGAAAGTTCAAGATTGAGGATTCTTTGGCCAAAAATATGTTCCTTGGGTCAAAGAAGGAGTCTTTATAAATTTTTTGAAGACCCTTTGAACAGAAAAAAGTTAAAAAGGTCAGATTAGGTCTTCTAAATGACTTATGAAGCATCAGTAGGAGTCTATGAGTATGTATAGAAAGTTCAAGATTGAGGATTCTTTGGCAAAATGTATGTTCATTGGTTGAAATATGGACTTTACTGTGGCTAATATAACATCAAAAGAAGACAATCTGATAGCATATTAAGTTCATGTTCAATAACTCTTTGGCCACAAATATGTTCAGTAGGTCCATAAAGAACCTCTATATGACTGATTTAACATCAGAGGGAGTCTATAAGTTTGTACCTTTTTTTGAAGACCCTTTGAACAGAAAAAAGTTTAAAAGGTCAGATATTGTCTTCTAAATGACTTTTGAAGCATCAGTAGGAGTCTATGAGTATGTATAGAAAGTTCAAGATTGAGGATTCTTTGGCCAGACAAATGTTCCTTGGGTCAATTAAGGACTAACATCAAAAGAAGACAATCTGATTGTATATTAACTTAATGTTCAAGAACTCTTTGGCCAGAAATATGTTCAGTAGTTCCATAAAAAACTGATTTAACATCAGAAGTTGTAGAAAGTTCAAGATTTAGGATTCTTTGGCAAAAAATATGTTCCTTGGTTGAAATAAGGACTTTACTGTGGCTAATATAAAATCAAAAGAAGACAATCTGATAGTATATTAAGGTAATGTTCTCTTTGGCCACAAATATGTTCAGTAGGTCCATGAAGAACCTCTATATGACTGATTTAACATCAGAAGGAGTCTTTAAGTTTATACATTTTTTGAAGACCCTTTGAACAGAAAAAAGTTAAAAAGGTCAGATATTGTCTTCTAAATGACTTATGAAGCATCAGTAGGAGTCTATGAGTATGTACAGAAAGTTCAGGATCGAGGATTCCTTTGCCCAGACAAATGTTCCTTGGTTGAAATATGGACTTTACTGTGGCTAATATAACATCAAAAGAAGACATTCTGATTGTATATTAAGTTAATGTTCAAGACCTCTTTGGCCAGAAATATGTTCAATAGTTCCAATGAAAAAACCTATGTATGACTGATTTAACATCAGAAGGAGTTTATAAGTTTATACTTTTTTTTGAAGACCCTCTGAACAGAAAAATTAAAAAAGGTCAGATATTGTCTTCTAAATTACTTTTGAAGCATCAGTATGAGTTTATGAGTATGTATAGAAAGTTCAAGATTGAGGATTCTTTGTGCAAAAATATGTTCCTTGGGTCAAAGGAGGAGTCTTTATAAATAGTCTTTATAGGAGTCTTTATAACAAATTTTGAAGACCCTTTGAAAAGAAAAAAGTTAAAAAGGTCAGATATTGTCTTCTAAATGACTTTTGAAGCATCAGTAGGAGTCTATGAGTATGTATAGAAAGTTCAAGATTGAGGATTCTTTGGCCAGACAAATGTTCCTTGGGTCAAATAAGGACTTTACTGTGGCTATATAAAATCAAAAGAAGACAATCTGATAGTATATTAAGTTAATGTTTTCTTTGGCCACAAATATGTTCAGTAGGTCCATAAATAACCTCTATATGACTGATTTAACATCAGAAGGAGTCTTTAAGTTTATACATTTTTTGAAGACTCTTTGAACAGAAAAAAGTTCAAAAGGTCAGATATTGTCTTCTAAATGACTTATGAAGCTTTCAGTAGGAGTCTATGAGTATCTATAGAAAGTTCAGGATCGAGGATTCCTTGGCCAGACAAATGTTCCTTGGTTGAAATATGTACTTTACTGTGGCTAATATAACATCAAAAGAAGACATTCGATTGTATATTAAGTTAATGTTCAAGACCTCTTTGGCCAGAAATATGTTCAGTAGTTCCAATGAAAAAAACCTATGTATGACTGATTTAACATCAGAAGGAGTTTATAAGTTTATAATTTTTTTGAAGACCCTTTGAACAGAAAAAAGTTGAATAGGTCAGATATTGTCTTCTAAATGACTTTTGAAGCATCAGTAAGAGTTTATGAGTATGTATAGAAAGTTCAAGATTGAGGATTCTTTGGCCAAATGTATGTTCCTTGGTTGAAATAAGGACTTTACTGTGGCTAATATAAAATCAAAAGAAGACAATCTGATTGTATATTAAGTTAATGTTCTCTTTGGCCACAAATATGTTCAGTAGTTCCAATGAAAAATTATGTATGACTGATTTAACATCAGAAGGAGTTTATAAGTTTATACATTTTTTGAAGACACTTTGAACAGAAAAAAAGTTTAATAGGTCAGACATTGTCTTCTAAATGACTTTTGAAGCATCAGTAGGAGTTTAGGAGTATGTATAGAAAGTTCAAGATTGAGGATTCTTTGGCCAAATATATGTTCCTTGGGTCAAAGAAGGAGTCTTTATAATTAGTCTTTATAGGAGTCTTTATACATTTTTTGAAGACCCTTTGAACAGAAAAAAGTTCAAAAGGTCAGATATGGTCTTCTAAATGACTTATGAAGCATCAGTAGGAGTCTTTGAGTATGTATAGAAAGTTCAAGATTGAGGATTCTTTGGCCAGACAAATGTTCCTTGGGTCAAATAAGGACTAACATCAAAAGAAGACAATCTGATTGTATATTAAGTTAATGTTCAAGAACTCTTTGGCCAGAAATATGTTCAGTAGGTCCATAAACAACCTCTATATGACTGATTTAACATTAGAAGGAGTTTATAAGTTGACATTTTTTGAAGACCCTTTGAACAGAAAAAAGTTAAAAAGGTCAGATATTGTCTTCCTAATTACTTTTGAAGCATCAGTAGGAGTCTATGAGTATATATAGAAAGTTCAAGATTGAGGATTCTTTGGCCAGACAAATGTTCCTTGGGTCAAATAAGGGCTTTACGTGGCTAATTTAAAATCAAAAGAAGACAATCTGATTGTATATTAAGTTAATGTTCAAGACCTCTTTGGCCAGATATATGTTCAGTAGTTCCAATGAAAAAACCTATGTATGACTGATTTAACATCAGAATGAGTTTATAAGTTTATAAATTTTTTTAAGACACTTTGAACAGAAAAAAAGTTTAATAGGTCAGATATTGTCCTCTAAATGACTTTTGAAGCATCAGTAGGAGTTTATGAGTATGTATAGAAAGTTCAAGATTGAGGATTCTTTGGCCAAAAATATGTTCCTTGGGTCAAAGAAGGAGTCTTTATAAATAGTCTTTATAGGAGTCTTTATAAATTTTTTGAAGACCCTTTGAACAGAAAAAAGTTCAAAAGGTCAGATATTGTCTTCTAAATGACTTTTGAAGCATCAGTAGGAGTCTATGAGTATGTATAGAAAGTTCAGGATCGAGGATTCCTTGGCCAGACAAATGTTCATTGGTTGAAATATGGACTTTACTGTGGCTAATATAACATCAAAAGAAGACAATCTGATTGTATATTAAGTTAATGTTCAAGAACTCTTTGGCAACTAATATGGTCAGTAGGTCCATAAAGAACCTATATATGACTGATTTAACATCAGAAGGAGTCTATAAGTTTATACATTTATTGAAGACTCTTTGAACAGAAAAAAGTTCAAAAGGTCAGATATTGTCTTCTAAATGACTTTTGAAGCATCAGTAGGAGTCTATGAGTATGTATAGAAAGTTCAAGATTGAGGATTCTTTGGCATATATATATAGATATAATACTTTATGGTGGGGGTAGCATCAGATATAAATGTCATTATGTAGAATGTTCAAGATCAAGTACTCTTTGGCCAAAAACATTTTCTTTGGTCAAATATGGACTACTGTCTGGCTGATGTATTATCAGAAACAGTTAATCAGTTGGTTTAGAAGGTTCTCTTGATTAGAACAAGTACTCTTTGGCTAGCCGGAAATATGTTCAGTGGTTTAAACATGGACTATTGTCTGGCTGATTTAACATCAGAAACAGTCTATGAGACATTTTAGTGACCATTGGGCCAAAAATATGTTCAATGGGTCAAATACAAGGCTGCCTGAAGAAACATCAGAGGTAGTCAATTAGAATGTGTCAAAAGTTCAAAATATCGAGGACTCCTCGGCCATAAATACGTTCAGCAGGTCAAATATGAAGATTTTACATTAGCCATGCAGTAGTCCATTTCTGACCCAATGACCTACCATTTCCTGGCCAAAGAGTACTCGAAATTGAACTTTTTACACATTCTTATTAACTACTTCTGATGCTGTGAGCCAGTCTTTCTTTGACCCATTGCAAATATTTCTGCCCCAAAGTTCCTCAAAGGTTAAATTACTATGTGTAGAAAAATAGAAAAGTATTTTACATCAGCTAGACAGTATACTCCAAATTTGACTAAATATATTTCTGGTCAAAGTTTACTCAAACTTTCTATACGTATCCATTGACTCCTGATGTTACATCAGCAATGCAGGATACAGATCAAGCGTCATCACTCTTACAATGCATTGCATCTCTTTAACGCATTACGGAATTAGTTTTTGAATGCATTGCAATGCAACAAAGTGCATTTGACTTTAATGTTATTCTTCAGTGCACAACGCTTGATCGTATGTGCAATGTTATGCACTACGGAATGAGTTAGTTCTGAATGCATTGCAATGCATAAAAAGTGCACATGATTTCTGTTATTCTTCGATGTGCCGTATCGATCCGTATGTGCAATGCTATGCAAAAGCAGATTGCATTGCACATCTCTTCAACGCATAAAGGAATGAGTTAGTTCTTGAATGCATTGCAATGCAAAAAAGTTCATATTACTTATTGACTTCAATGCACAAAGCTTGATCGTATTTGCAATGCTGAGCATAAGCAGATTAACGCACTAAGGAAATAATTAGTTCTTAAATGCATTGCAATTCAACAAAGTGCATTTGACTTTAATGTTATTCTTCAGTGCACAACGCATAAATAATCATGTGCAATGCTATGCAAGAGGAGATTGCATTGCTTATCTCTTTTACACACTACGAAATGGTTTAGTTCTTGAATGCATTGCAATGCATAATTAATGCATATGATTTTTGTTATTCTTCGATGCTTAGTTTATTTATATAACTTAGCTTAATTTATATGAGGATTCTTTGGCCAAATGTATGTTCCTTGGTTTAAATAAGGACTTTACTGTGGCTAATATAAAATCAAAAGAAGACAATCTGATTGTATATTAAGTTAATGTTCTCTTTGGCCACAAATATGTTCAGTAGTTCCAATGAAAAATTATGTATGACTGATTTAACATCAGAAGGAGTTTATAAGTTTATACATTTTTTGAAGACACTTTGAACAGAAAAAAAGTTTAATAGGTCAGATATTGTCTTCTAAATGACTTTTGAAGCATCAGTAGGAGTTTATGAGTATGTATAGAAAGTTCAAGATTGAGGATTCTTTGGCCAAAAATATGTTCCTTGGGTCAAAGAAGGAGTCTTTATAAATTTTTTGAAGACCCTTTGAACAGAAAAAAGTTAAAAAGGTCAGATTAGGTCTTCTAAATGACTTATGAAGCATCAGTAGGAGTCTATGAGTATGTATAGAAAGTTCAAGATTGAGGATTCTTTGGCAAAATGTATGTTCATTGGTTGAAATATGGACTTTACTGTGGCTAATATAACATCAAAAGAAGACAATCTGATAGCATATTAAGTTCATGTTCAATAACTCTTTGGCCACAAATATGTTCAGTAGGTCCATAAAGAACCTCTATATGACTGATTTAACATCAGAGGGAGTCTATAAGTTTGTACCTTTTTTTGAAGACCCTTTGAACAGAAAAAAGTTTAAAAGGTCAGATATTGTCTTCTAAATGACTTTTGAAGCATCAGTAGGAGTCTATGAGTATGTATAGAAAGTTCAAGATTGAGGATTCTTTGGCCAGACAAATGTTCCTTGGGTCAATTAAGGACTAACATCAAAAGAAGACAATCTGATTGTATATTAACTTAATGTTCAAGAACTCTTTGGCCAGAAATATGTTCAGTAGTTCCATAAAAAACTGATTTAACATCAGAAGTTGTAGAAAGTTCAAGATTTAGGATTCTTTGGCAAAAAATATGTTCCTTGGTTGAAATAAGGACTTTACTGTGGCTAATATAAAATCAAAAGAAGACAATCTGATAGTATATTAAGGTAATGTTCTCTTTGGCCACAAATATGTTCAGTAGGTCCATGAAGAACCTCTATATGACTGATTTAACATCAGAAGGAGTCTTTAAGTTTATACATTTTTTGAAGACCCTTTGAACAGAAAAAAGTTAAAAAGGTCAGATATTGTCTTCTAAATGACTTATGAAGCATCAGTAGGAGTCTATGAGTATGTACAGAAAGTTCAGGATCGAGGATTCCTTTGCCCAGACAAATGTTCCTTGGTTGAAATATGGACTTTACTGTGGCTAATATAACATCAAAAGAAGACATTCTGATTGTATATTAAGTTAATGTTCAAGACCTCTTTGGCCAGAAATATGTTCAATAGTTCCAATGAAAAAACCTATGTATGACTGATTTAACATCAGAAGGAGTTTATAAGTTTATACATTTTTTTGAAGACCCTCTGAACAGAAAAATTAAAAAAGGTCAGATATTGTCTTCTAAATTACTTTTGAAGCATCAGTATGAGTTTATGAGTATGTATAGAAAGTTCAAGATTGAGGATTCTTTGTGCAAAAATATGTTCCTTGGGTCAAAGGAGGAGTCTTTATAAATAGTCTTTATAGGAGTCTTTATAACAAATTTTGAAGACCCTTTGAAAAGAAAAAAGTTAAAAAGGTCAGATATTGTCTTCTAAATGACTTTTGAAGCATCAGTAGGAGTCTATGAGTATGTATAGAAAGTTCAAGATTGAGGATTCTTTGGCCAGACAAATGTTCCTTGGGTCAAATAAGGACTTTACTGTGGCTATATAAAATCAAAAGAAGACAATCTGATAGTATATTAAGTTAATGTTCAAGACCTCTTTGGCCAGAAATATGTTCAGTAGTTCCAATGAAAAAAACCTATGTATGACTGATTTAACATCAGAAGGAGTTTATAAGTTTATAATTTTTTTGAAGACCCTTTGAACAGAAAAAAGTTGAATAGGTCAGATATTGTCTTCTAAATGACTTTTGAAGCATCAGTAAGAGTTTATGAGTATGTATAGAAAGTTCAAGATTGAGGATTCTTTGGCCAAATGTATGTTCCTTGGTTGAAATAAGGACTTTACTGTGGCTAATATAAAATCAAAAGAAGACAATCTGATTGTATATTAAGTTAATGTTCTCTTTGGCCACAAATATGTTCAGTAGTTCCAATGAAAAATTATGTATGACTGATTTAACATCAGAAGGAGTTTATAAGTTTATACATTTTTTGAAGACACTTTGAACAGAAAAAAAGTTTAATAGGTCAGACATTGTCTTCTAAATGACTTTTGAAGCATCAGTAGGAGTTTAGGAGTATGTATAGAAAGTTCAAGATTGAGGATTCTTTGGCCAAATATATGTTCCTTGGGTCAAAGAAGGAGTCTTTATAATTAGTCTTTATAGGAGTCTTTATACATTTTTTGAAGACCCTTTGAACAGAAAAAAGTTCAAAAGGTCAGATATGGTCTTCTAAATGACTTATGAAGCATCAGTAGGAGTCTTTGAGTATGTATAGAAAGTTCAAGATTGAGGATTCTTTGGCCAGACAAATGTTCCTTGGGTCAAATAAGGACTAACATCAAAAGAAGACAATCTGATTGTATATTAAGTTAATGTTCAAGAACTCTTTGGCCAGAAATATGTTCAGTAGGTCCATAAACAACCTCTATATGACTGATTTAACATTAGAAGGAGTTTATAAGTTGACATTTTTTGAAGACCCTTTGAACAGAAAAAAGTTAAAAAGGTCAGATATTGTCTTTCCTAATTACTTTTGAAGCATCAGTAGGAGTCTATGAGTATATATAGAAAGTTCAAGATTGAGGATTCTTTGGCCAGACAAATGTTCCTTGGGTCAAATAAGGGCTTTACGTGGCTAATTTAAAATCAAAAGAAGACAATCTGATTGTATATTAAGTTAATGTTCAAGACCTCTTTGGCCAGATATATGTTCAGTAGTTCCAATGAAAAAACCTATGTATGACTGATTTAACATCAGAATGAGTTTATAAGTTTATAAATTTTTTTAAGACACTTTGAACAGAAAAAAAGTTTAAT
Organism: Semotilus atromaculatus; assembly: GCA_031834385.1. Lineage (NCBI taxonomy): Eukaryota > Metazoa > Chordata > Actinopteri > Cypriniformes > Leuciscidae > Semotilus > Semotilus atromaculatus. Next base: position 19,496,526 of record JAULUF010000050.1, read on the forward strand.
AGGTCAGATATTGTCCTCTAAATGACTTTTGAAGCATCAGTAGGAGTTTATGAGTATGTATAGAAAGTTCAAGATTGAGGATTCTTTGGCCAAAAATATGTTCCTTGGGTCAAAGAAGGAGTCTTTATAAATAGTCTTTATAGGAGTCTTTATAAATTTTTTGAAGACCCTTTGAACAGAAAAAAGTTCAAAAGGTCAGATATTGTCTTCTAAATGACTTTTGAAGCATCAGTAGGAGTCTATGAGTATGTATAGAAAGTTCAGGATCGAGGATTCCTTGGCCAGACAAATGTTCATTGGTTGAAATATGGACTTTACTGTGGCTAATATAACATCAAAAGAAGACAATCTGATTGTATATTAAGTTAATGTTCAAGAACTCTTTGGCAACTAATATGGTCAGTAGGTCCATAAAGAACCTATATATGACTGATTTAACATCAGAAGGAGTCTATAAGTTTATACATTTATTGAAGACTCTTTGAACAGAAAAAAGTTCAAAAGGTCAGATATTGTCTTCTAAATGACTTTTGAAGCATCAGTAGGAGTCTATGAGTATGTATAGAAAGTTCAAGATTGAGGATTCTTTGGCATATATATATAGATATAATACTTTATGGTGGGGGTAGCATCAGATATAAATGTCATTATGTAGAATGTTCAAGATCAAGTACTCTTTGGCCAAAAACATTTTCTTTGGTCAAATATGGACTACTGTCTGGCTGATGTATTATCAGAAACAGTTAATCAGTTGGTTTAGAAGGTTCTCTTGATTAGAACAAGTACTCTTTGGCTAGCCGGAAATATGTTCAGTGGTTTAAACATGGACTATTGTCTGGCTGATTTAACATCAGAAACAGTCTATGAGACATTTTAGTGACCATTGGGCCAAAAATATGTTCAATGGGTCAAATACAAGGCTGCCTGAAGAAACATCAGAGGTAGTCAATTAGAATGTGTCAAAAGTTCAAAATATCGAGGACTCCTCGGCCATAAATACGTTCAGCAGGTCAAATATGAAGATTTTACATTAGCCATGCAGTAGTCCATTTCTGACCCAATGACCTACCATTTCCTGGCCAAAGAGTACTCGAAATTGAACTTTTTACACATTCTTATTAACTACTTCTGATGCTGTGAGCCAGTCTTTCTTTGACCCATTGCAAATATTTCTGCCCCAAAGTTCCTCAAAGGTTAAATTACTATGTGTAGAAAAATAGAAAAGTATTTTACATCAGCTAGACAGTATACTCCAAATTTGACTAAATATATTTCTGGTCAAAGTTTACTCAAACTTTCTATACGTATCCATTGACTCCTGATGTTACATCAGCAATGCAGGATACAGATCAAGCGTCATCACTCTTACAATGCATTGCATCTCTTTAACGCATTACGGAATTAGTTTTTGAATGCATTGCAATGCAACAAAGTGCATTTGACTTTAATGTTATTCTTCAGTGCACAACGCTTGATCGTATGTGCAATGTTATGCACTACGGAATGAGTTAGTTCTGAATGCATTGCAATGCATAAAAAGTGCACATGATTTCTGTTATTCTTCGATGTGCCGTATCGATCCGTATGTGCAATGCTATGCAAAAGCAGATTGCATTGCACATCTCTTCAACGCATAAAGGAATGAGTTAGTTCTTGAATGCATTGCAATGCAAAAAAGTTCATATTACTTATTGACTTCAATGCACAAAGCTTGATCGTATTTGCAATGCTGAGCATAAGCAGATTAACGCACTAAGGAAATAATTAGTTCTTAAATGCATTGCAATTCAACAAAGTGCATTTGACTTTAATGTTATTCTTCAGTGCACAACGCATAAATAATCATGTGCAATGCTATGCAAGAGGAGATTGCATTGCTTATCTCTTTTACACACTACGAAATGGTTTAGTTCTTGAATGCATTGCAATGCATAATTAATGCATATGATTTTTGTTATTCTTCGATGCTTGATCCGTATGTGCAATGCTATGCAAGAGCAGATTGTATTGCACATCTCTTCAACGCATAAAGGAATGAGTTAGTTCTTGAATGCATTGCAAAGCAATGCAAAGCAATGCAAAGCAATGAAATGCAATGAAATGCAATGAAATGCAATGCAATGCAATGCAATGCAATTGAATACAATGCAATGCAAAGCAAAGCAAAGAAAAGCGAAGTTCCTTCTTGTAATGAGCATAGTAATAGGTTCGTTCCCTTAAGCTTTGCAATGCAATACCACATATGTTGTATTAAATTCATTGGACAACAGATGGATATATTTCGTGCATGCAATGAAATGCAATGCAAAGCAATGCAATGCAATTGAATACAATAAAATACAATGCAAAGCAATGCAATGCAATGCAATGTCACATCACATGTCATATGATACTGCTTCAATGCACAAGGGAATCAATTAGTTCCGAATGCTTCGCAATGCAACAGCTTATATGTTATGTTATATCTCTTCTTTACACAACTAAATTAGTTAGTTATTGTATGCAATGCTATGAAGCAATGCAAAGCACTGCAATGCAATGCAAAGCAAAGCAATGCAATGCAATGCAATGCAAAGCAAAGCAAAGCAATGCAATGCAATGCAATGCAAAGCACTGCAATGCAATGCAATGCAATGCAATGTAAGACAATGCAATTTCAATACAATGCAATTGAATACAATAAAATACAATACAAAGCAATACAATGCAATTGCCACATTAACATTAGAGTTGGTTATTGAATGCATTGCAATGCAAAGCAATGCAATGCAAAGCAATGCAAAGGAATGAAATGCAATGAAATGCAATGAAATGCAATGAAATGCAATGAAATGCAATGAAATGCAATGAAATGCAATGAAATGCAATGCAATTGAATACAATGCAATGCAATTGAATACAATGTAATGCAAAGCAAAGCAAAGCGAAGTTCCTTGTGATGAACATAATAATAGGTTCGTTCTCTTAAGCTTTGCAATGCAATACCACATATGTTGTATTAACTTCATTAGACAACAGATAGATATATTTCGTGTATGCAATGCAATGCAATGCAATGCAATGCAATGCAATGCAATTGAATACAATAAAATAAAATGCAAAGCAATGCAATGCAAAGCAATGTAATTTCAATGCAATGCAGTGCAATGCAATGCAATTGAATACAATGCAATGCAATACAATGCAGTGCAATGCAATACAATGCAATGCAATGCTAAGCAATTGAATAAAATGCAATGCAAAGCAAAGCAAAGCAAAGCAAAGCAATGCAATGCAATGCAAGACAATGCAATTCCAATGCAATTCCAATGCAATTTCAATGCAATGCAATTGAATACAATAAAATACAATACAAGGCAATACAATGCAATTGCCACATTAACATTAGAGTTAGTTCTTGAATGCGAAGCAATGCAATGCAATGCAATGCAAAGCAATGCAAAGCAAAGCAAGGCAAAGCAATGCAAAGCAAAGCAATGCAAAGCAATGCAAAGCAATGCAATGCAAAGCAATGCAAAGCAATGCAAAGCAATGCAAAGCAATGCAATGCAATGCAATGCAATTGAATACAATGCAATGCAATGCAAAGCAAAGCAAAGCGAAGCGAAGCTCCTTGTAATGATGTTGTATTAACTTCATTGGACAACAGATAGATATATTTCGTGTATGCAATGCAATGCAATAGAATGCAATTGAATACAATAAAATACGATGCAAAGCAATAAAATGCAATGCAATGCAATGCAAAGCAATGCAAAGCAATGTAATTTCAATGCAATGCAGTGCAATGCAATGCAATTGAATACAATGCAATGCAATACAATGCAGTGCAATGCAATACAATGCAATGCAATGCTAAGCAATTGAATAAAATGCAATGCAATGCAATGCAAAGCAAAGCAAAGCAAAGCAAAGCAATGCAATGCAATTCAATTCCAATGCAATTCCAATGCAATTTCAATGCAATGCAATTGAATACAATAAAATACAATACAAGGCAATACAATGCAATTGCCACATTAACATTAGAGTTAGTTCTTGAATGCACTGCAATGCAATGCAATGCAATGCAAAGCAATGCAAAGCAAAGCAAAGCAATGCAAAGCAATGCAAAGCAATGCAAAGCAATGCAAAGCAATGCAATGCAATGCAATTGAATACAATGCAATGCAAAGCAAAGCAAAGCGAAGCTCCTTGTAATGAACATAGTAATAGGTTCGTTCTCTTAAGCTTTGCAATGCAATACCACATATGTTATATTAACTTCATTGGACAACAGATAGATATATTTCGTGTATGCAATGCAATGCAATAGAATGCAATTGAATACAATAAAATACAATGCAAAGCAATAAAATGCAATGCAATGCAATGCAATGCAAAGCAATGCAAAGCAATGTAATTTCAATGCAATGCAGTGCAATGCAATGCAATTGAATACAATGCAATGCAATGCAATAAAATTGCAAAATAAGAAAAAAGTTCAAAAGGTCAGATATGGTCTTCTAAATGACTTTTGGAAGCATCAGTAGGAGTTTATGAGCATGTATAGAAAGTTCAAGATTGAGGATTCTTTGGCCAAATGTATGTTCCTTGGTTGAAATAAGGACTTTGTGGCTAATATAAAATCAAAAGAAGACAATCTGATAGTATATTAAGTTAATGTTCTCTTTGGCCACAAATATGTTCAGTAGTTCCAATGAAAAAACCTATGTATGACTGATTTAACATCAGAAGGAGTTTATAAGTTTATACATTTTTTTGAAGACCCTTTGGACAGAAAAATTAAAAAAGGTCAGATATTGTCTTCTAAATTACTTTTGAAGCATCAGTAGGAGTTTTTGAGTATGTATAGAAAGTTCAAGATTGAGGATTCTTTGTGCAAAAATATGTTCCTTGGGTCAAAGAAGCAGTCTTTATAAATAGTCTTTATAGGAGTCTTTATAAATTTTTTGAAGACCCTTTGAACAGAAAAAAGTTCAAAATGTCAGATATGGTCTTCTAAATGACTTTTGAAGCATCAGTAGGAGTCTATGAGTATGTATAGAAAGTTCAGGATCGAGGATTCCTTGGCCAGACAAATGTTCCTTGGTTGAAATATGGACTTTACTGTGGCTAATATAACATCAAAAGAAGACAATCTGATTGTATATTAAGTTAATGTTCAAGAACTCTTTGGCCACAAATATGGTCAGTAGGTCCAAAAAGAACCTCTATATGACTGATTTAACATCAGAAGGAGTCTATAAGTTTATAAATTTTTTGAAGACTCTTTGAACAGAAAAAAGTTCAAAAGGTCAGATATGGTCTTCTAAATGACTTCTGAAGCTCTAGTAGGAGTCTATGAGTATGTATAGAAAGTTCAGGATCGAGGATTCCTTGGCCAGACAAATGTTCCTTGGTTGAAATATGGACTTAACTGTGGCTAATATAAAATCAAAAGAAGACAATCTGATAGTATATTAAGTTGATGTTCAAGAACTCTTTTGGCCACAAATATGTTCAGTAGGTCCATAAAGAACCTCTATATGACTGATTTAACATCAGAAGGAGTTTATAAGTTTATAAATTTTTTGAAGACCCTTTGAACAGAAAAAAGTTTAATAGGTCAGATATTGTCTTCTAAATGACTTTTGAAGCATCAGTAGGAGTTTATGAGTATGTATAGAAAGTTCAAGATTTAGGATTCTTTGGCCAAAAATATGTTCCTTGAGTCAAATAAGGACTTTACTGTCGCTAATATAAAATCAAAAGAAGACATTCTGATAGTATATTAAGGTAATGTTCTCTTTGGCCACAAATATGTTCAGTAGGTCCATAAAGAATCTCTATATGACTGATTTAACATCAGAAGGAGTCTTTAAGTTTATACATTTTTTGAAGACTCTTTGAACACAAAAAAGTTCAAAAGGTCAGATATGGTCTTCTAAATGAATTTTGAAGCATCAGTAGGAGTTTATGAGTATTTATAGAAAGTTCAAGATTGAGGATTCTTTGGCCAAATATATGTTCCTTGGGTCATGATATGACTGATTTAACATCAGAAGGAGTCTATAAGTTAATACATTTTTTGAAGACTCTTTGAACAGAAAAAAATACAAAAGGTCAGATTAGGTCTTCTAAATGACTTATGAAGCATCAGTAGGAGTCTATGAGTATGTATAGAAAGTTCAAGATTGAGGATTCTTTGGCCAAATGTATGTTCCTTGGTTGAAATAAGGACTTTACTGTGGCTAATATAAAATCAAAAGAAGACAATCTGATTGTATATTAAGTTAATGTTCTCTTTGGCCACAAATATGTTCAGTAGTTCCAATGAAAATACCTATGTATGACTGATTTAACATCAGAAGGAGTTTATAAGTTTATACATTTTTTGAAGACACTTTGAACAGAAAAAAAGTTTAATAGGTCAGATATTGTCTTCTAAATGACTTTTGAAGCATCAGTAGGAGTTTATGAGTATGTATAGAAAGTTCAAGATTGAGGATTCTTTGGCCAAATATATGTTCCTTGGGTCAAAGAAGGAGTCTTTATAATTAGTCTTTTTAGGAGTCTTTATACATTTTTTGAAGACCCTTTGAACAGAAAAAAGTTCAAAAGGTCAGATATGGTCTTCTAAATGACTTATGAAGCATCAGTAGGAGTCCATGAGTATGTATAGAAAGTTCAAGATTGAGGATTCTTTGGCCAGACAAATGTTCCTTGGGTCAAATAAGGACTAACATCAAAAGTAGACAATCTGATTGTATATTAAGTTAATGTTCAAGAACTCTTTGGCCAGAAATATGTTCAGTAGTTCCATAAAAAACCTATGTATGACTGATTTAACATCAGAAGTAGTTTATAAGTTTATACATTTTTTGGAGACCCTTTGAACAGAAAAAAGTTAAAAAGGTCAGATATTGTCTTCTAAATGACTTTTGAAGCATCAGTAGGAATTTTTGAGTATGTATAGAAAGTTCAAGATTGAGGATTCTTTGGCCAAAAATATGTTCCTTGGGTCATGTAAGGACTTTACTATGGCTAATATAAAATCAAAAGAAGACAATCTGATAGTATATCAAGTTAATGTTCAAGAACTCTTTGGCCACAAATATGGTCAGTAGGTCCATAAAGAACCTCTATATGACTGATTTAACATCAGAAGGAGTCTATAAGTTTATAAAAAAATTTGAAGACCCTTTGAACAGAAAAAAGTAAAAAAGGTCAGATATTGTCTTCTAAATGACTTATGAAGCATCAGTAGGAGTCTATGAGCATGTATAGAAAGTTCAGGACCGAGGATTCCTTGGCCAGACAAATGTTCCTGGGTCAAATAAGGACTTTACTGTGGCTAATATAACATCAAAAGAAGACAATCTGATTGTATATTAAGTTAATGTTCAAGACCTCTTTGGCCAGATATATGTTCAGTAGTTCCAATGAAAAAACCTATGTATGACTGATTTAACATCAGAATGAGTTTATAAGTTTATAAATTTTTTGAAGACACTTTGAACAGAAAAAAAGTTTAATAGGTCAGATATTGTCCTCTAAATGACTTTTGAAGCATCAGTAGGAGTTTATGAGTATGTATAGAAAGTTCAAGATTGAGGATTCTTTGTGCAAAAATATGTTCCTTGGGTCAAAGGAGGAGTCTTTATAAATAGTCTTTATAGGAGTCTTTATAACAAATTTTGAAGACCCTTTGAAAAGAAAAAAGTTAAAAAGGTCAGATATTGTCTTCTAAATGACTTTTGAAGCATCAGTAGGAGTCTATGAGTATGTATAGAAAGTTCAAGATTGAGGATTCTTTGGCCAGACAAATGTTCCTTGGGTCAAATAAGGACTTTACTGTGGCTATATAAAATCAAAAGAAGACAATCTGATAGTATATTAAGTTAATGTTTTCTTTGGCCACAAATATGTTCAGTAGGTCCATAAATAACCTCTATATGACTGATTTAACATCAGAAGGAGTCTTTAAGTTTATACATTTTTTGAAGACTCTTTGAACAGAAAAAAGTACAAAAGGTCAGATATTGTCTTCTAAATGACTTATGAAGCTTTCAGTAGGAGTCTATGAGTATCTATAGAAAGTTCAGGATTGAGGATTCCTTGGCCAGACAAATGTTCCTTGGTTGAAATGTGTACTTTACTGTGGCTAATATAACATCAAAAGAAGACATTCGATTGTATATTAAGTTAATGTTCAAGACCTCTTTGGCCAGAAATATGTTCAGTAGTTCCAATGAAAAAAACCTATGTATGACTGATTTAACATCAGAAGGAGTTTATAAGTTTATAAATTTTTTGAAGACCCTTTGAACAGAAAAAAGTTGAATAGGTCAGATATTGTCTTCTAAATGACTTTTGAAGCATCAGTAAGAGTTTATGAGTATGTATAGAAAGTTCAAGATTTAGGATTCTTTGGCCAAAAATATGTTCCTTGAGTCAAATAAGGACTTTACTGTGACTAATATAAAATCAAAAGAAGACAATCTGATAGTATATTAAAGTAATGTTCTCTTTGGCCACAAATATGTTCAGTAGGTCCATAAAGAACCTCTATATGACTGATTTAACATCAGAAGGAGTCTTTAAGTTTATACATTTTTTGAAGACTCTTTGAACAGAAAAAAGTTCAAAAGGTCAGATATGGTCTTCTAAATGAATTTTGAAGCATCAGTAGGAGTTTATGAGTATGTATAGAAAGTTCAAGATTGAGGATTCTTTGGCCAAATGTATGTTCCTTGGTTGAAATAAGGACTTTACTGTGGCTAATATAAAATCAAAAGAAGACAATCTGATTGTATATTAAGTTAATGTTCTCTTTGGCCACAAATATGTTCAGTAGTTCCAATGAAAAATTATGTATGACTGATTTAACATCAGAAGGAGTTTATAAGTTTATACATTTTTTGAAGACACTTTGAACAGAAAAAAAGTTTAATAGGTCAGATATTGTCTTCTAAATGACTTTTGAAGCATCAGTAGGAGTTTATGAGTATGTATAGAAAGTTCAAGATTGAGGATTCTTTGGCCAAATATATGTTCCTTGGGTCAAAGAAGGAGTCTTTATAATTAGTCTTTATAGGAGTCTTTATACATTTTTTGAAGACCCTTTGAACAGAAAAAAGTTCAAAAGGTCAGATATGGTCTTCTAAATGACTTATGAAGCATCAGTAGGAGTCTATGAGTATGTATAGAAAGTTCAAGGATTCTTTGGCCAGACAAATGTTCCTTGGGTCAAATAAGGACTAACATCAAAAGAAGACAATCTGATTGTATATTAAGTTAATGTTCAAGAACTCTTTGGCCAGAAATATGTTCAGTAGGTCCATAAACAACCTCTATATGACTTATTTAACATTAGAAGGAGTTTATAAGTTGACATTTTTTGAAGACCCTTTGAACAGAAAAAAGTTAAAAAGGTCAGATATTGTCTTCCTAATGACTTTTGAAGCATCAGTAGGAGTCTATGAGTATATATAGAAAGTTCAAGATTGAGGATTCTTTGGCCAGACAAATGTTCCTTGGGTCAAATAAAGGCTTTACGTGGCTAATTTAAAATCAAAAGAAGACAATCTGATAGCATATTAAGTTAATGTTCAAGAACTCTTTGGCCAGAAATATGTTCAGTAGTTCCAATGAAAAAACCTATGTATGACTGATTTAACATCAGAAGGAGTTTATAAGTTTATACATTTTTTGAAGACCATTTGAACAGAAAAAAGTTTAATAGGTCAGATATTGTCTTCTAAATGACTTTTGAAGCATCAGTAGGAGTTTTTGAGTATGTATAGAAAGTTCAAGATTGAGGATTCTTTGGCCAAAAATATGTTCCTTGGGTCATGTAAGGACTTTACTATGGCTAATATAAAATCAAAAGAAGACAATCTGATAGTATATCAAGTTAATGTTCAAGAACTCTTTGGCCACAAATATGGTCAGTAGGTCCATAATGAACCTCTATATGACTGATTTAACATCAGAAGGAGTCTATAAGTTTATAAAAAAATTTGAAGACCCTTTGAACAGAAAAAAGTAAAAAAGGTCAGATATTGTCTTCTAAATGACTTATGAAGCATCAGTAGGAGTCTATGAGCATGTATAGAAAGTTCAGGACCGAGGATTCCTTGGCCAGACAAATGTTCCTGGGTCAAATAAGGACTTTACTGTGGCTAATATAACATCAAAAGAAGACAATCTGATTGTATATTAAGTTAATGTTCAAGACCTCTTTGGCCAGATATATGTTCAGTAGTTCCAATGAAAAAACCTATGTATGACTGATTTAACATCAGAATGAGTTTATAAGTTTATAAATTTTTTGAAGACACTTTGAACAGAAAAAAAGTTTAATAGGTCAGATATTGTCCTCTAAATGACTTTTGAAGCATCAGTAGGAGTTTATGAGTATGTATAGAAAGTTCAAGATTGAGGATTCTTTGTGCAAAAACATGTTCCTTGGGTCAAAGGAGGAGTCTTTATAAATAGTCTTTATAGGAGTCTTTATAACAAATTTTGAAGACCCTTTGAAAAGAAAAAAGTTAAAAAGGTCAGATATTGTCTTCTAAATGACTTTTGAAGCATCAGTAGGAGTCTATGAGTATGTATAGAAAGTTCAAGATTGAGGATTCTTTGGCCAGACAAATGTTCCTTGGGTCAAATAAGGACTTTACTGTGGCTATATAAAATCAAAAGAAGACAATCTGATAGTATATTAAGTTAATGTTTTCTTTGGCCACAAATATGTTCAGTAGGTCCATAAATAACCTCTATATGACTGATTTAACATCAGAAGGAGTCTTTAAGTTTATACATTTTTTGAAGACTCTTTGAACAGAAAAAAGTTCAAAAGGTCAGATATTGTCTTCTAAATGACTTATGAAGCTTTCAGTAGGAGTCTATGAGTATCTATAGAAAGTTCAGGATCGAGGATTCCTTGGCCAGACAAATGTTCCTTGGTTGAAATATGTACTTTACTGTGGCTAATATAACATCAAAAGAAGACATTCGATTGTATATTAAGTTAATGTTCAAGACCTCTTTGGCCAGAAATATGTTCAGTAGTTCCAATGAAAAAAACCTATGTATGACTGATTTAACATCAGAAGGAGTTTATAAGTTTATAAATTTTTTGAAGACCCTTTGAACAGAAAAAAGTTGAATAGGTCAGATATTGTCTTCTAAATGACTTTTGAAGCATCAGTAAGAGTTTATGAGTATGTATAGAAAGTTCAAGATTTAGGATTCTTTGGCCAAAAATATGTTCCTTGAGTCAAATAAGGACTTTACTGTGGCTAATATAAAATCAAAAGAAGACAATCTGATAGTATATTAAAGTAATGTTCTCTTTGGCCACAAATATGTTCAGTAGGTCCATAAAGAACCTCTATATGACTGATTTAACATCAGAAGGAGTCTTTAAGTTTATACATTTTTTGAAGACTCTTTGAACAGAAAAAAGTTCAAAAGGTCAGATATGGTCTTCTAAATGAATTTTGAAGCATCAGTAGGAGTTTATGAGTATGTATAGAAAGTTCAAGATTGAGGATTCTTTGGCCAAATGTATGTTCCTTGGTTGAAATAAGGACTTTACTGTGGCTAATATAAAATCAAAAGAAGACAATCTGATTGTATATTAAGTTAATGTTCTCTTTGGCCACAAATATGTTCAGTAGTTCAAATGAAAAATTATGTATGACTGATTTAACATCAGAAGGAGTTTATAAGTTTATACATTTTTTTAAGACACTTTGAACAGAAAAAAAGTTTAATAGGTCAGATATTGTCTTCTAAATGACTTTTGAAGCATCAGTAGGAGTTTATGAGTATATATAGAAAGTTCAAGATTGAGGATTCTTTGGCCAAATATATGTTCCTTGGGTCAAAGAAGGAGTCTTTATAATTAGTCTTTATAGGAGTCTTTATACATTTTTTGAAGACCCTTTGAACAGAAAAAAGTTCAAAAGGTCAGATATGGTCTTCTAAATGACTTATGAAGCATCAGTAGGAGTCTATGAGTATGTATAGAAAGTTCAAGGATTCTTTGGCCAGACAAATGTTCCTTGGGTCAAATAAGGACTAACATCAAAAGAAGACAATCTGATTGTATATTAAGTTAATGTTCAAGAACTCTTTGGCCAGAAATATGTTCAGTAGGTCCATAAACAACCTCTATATGACTGATTTAACATTAGAAGGAGTTTATAAGTTGACATTTTTTGAAGACCCTTTGAACAGAAAAAAGTTAAAAAGGTCAGATATTGTCTTCCTAATGACTTTTAAAGCATCAGTAGGAGTCTATGAGTATATATAGAAAGTTCAAGATTGAGGATTCTTTGGCCAGACAAATGTTCCTTGGGTCAAATAAGGGCTTTACGTGGCTAATTTAAAATCAAAAGAAGACAATCTGATTGTATATTAAGTTAATGTTCAAGACCTCTTTGGCCAGATATATGTTCAGTAGTTCCAATGAAAAAACCTATGTATGACTGATTTAACATCAGAATGAGTTTATAAGTTTATAAATTTTTTGAAGACACTTTGAACAGAAAAAAAGTTTAATAGGTCAGATATTGTCCTCTAAATGACTTTTGAAGCATCAGTAGGAGTTTATGAGTATGTATAGAAAGTTCAAGATTGAGGATTCTTTGGCCAAAAATATGTTCCTTGGGTCAAAGAAGGAGTCTTTATAAATAGTCTTTATAGGAGTCTTTATAAATTTTTTGAAGACCCTTTGAACAGAAAAAAGTTCAAAAGGTCAGATATTGTCTTCTAAATGACTTTTGAAGCATCAGTAGGAGTCTATGAGTATGTATAGAAAGTTCAGGATCGAGGATTCCTTGGCCAGAAAAATGTTCATTGGTTGAAATATGGACTTTACTGTGGCTAATATAACATCAAAAGAAGACAATCTGATTGTATATTAAGTTAATGTTCAAGAACTCTTTGGCAACTAATATGGTCAGTAGGTCCATAAAGAACCTATATATGACTGATTTAACATCAGAAGGAGTGTATAAGTTTATACATTTATTGAAGACTCTTTGAACAGAAAAAAGTTCAAAAGGTCAGATATTGTCTTCTAAATGACTTTTGAAGCATCAGTAGGAGTCTATGAGTATGCACAGAAAGTTCAGGATCGAGGATTCCTTGGCCAGACAAATGTTCCTTGGTTGAAATATGGACTTTACTGTGGCTAATATAACACCAAAAGAAGACAATCTGATTGTATATTAAGTTAATATTGAAGAACTCTTTTGCCACAAATATGTTCAGTAGGTCCATAAACAACCTCTATATGACTGATTTAACATTAGAAGGAGTTTATAAGTTGACATTTTTTGAAGACCCTTTGAACAGAAAAAAGTTAAAAAGGTCAGATATTGTCTTCCTAATGACTTTTGAAGCATCAGTAGGAGTCTATGAGTATATATAGAAAGTTCAAGATTGAGGATTCTTTGGCCAGACAAATGTTCCTTGGGTCAAATAAGGGCTTTACGTGGCTAATTTAAAATCAAAAGAAGACAATCTGATAGTATATTAAGTTAATGTTCAAGAACTCTTTGGCCAGAAATATGTTCAGTAGGTCCAAAAAGAACCTCTATATGACTGATTTAACATCAGAAGGAGTCTATAAGTTTATAAATTTTTTGAAGACTCTTTGAACAGAAAAAAGTTCAAAAGGTCAGATATGGTCTTCTCAATGACTTCTGAAGCTCTAGTAGGAGTCTATGAGTATGTATAGAAAGTTCAGGATCGAGGATTCCTTGGCCAGACAAATGTTCCTTGGTTGAAATATGGACTTAACTGTGGCTAATATAAAATCAAAAGAAGACATTCTGATAGTATATTAAGTTGATGTTCAAGAACTCTTTTGGCCACAAATATGTTCAGTAGGTCCATAAAGAACCTCTATATGACTGATTTAACATCAGAAGGAGTTTATAAGTTTATAAATTTTTTGAAGACCCTTTGAACAGAAAAAAGTTTAATAGGTCAGATATTGTCTTCTAAATGACTTTTGAAGCATCAGTAGGAGTTTATGAGTATGTATAGAAAGTTCAAGATTTAGGATTCTTTGGCCAAAAATATGTTCCTTGAGTCAAATAAGGACTTTACTGTCGCTAATATAAAATCAAAAGAAGACATTCTGATAGTATATTAAGGTAATGTTCTCTTTGGCCACAAATATGTTCAGTAGGTCCATAAAGAACCTCTATATGACTGATTTAACATCAGAAGGAGTCTTTAAGTTTATACATTTTTTGAAGACTCTTTGAACACAAAAAAGTTCAAAAGGTCAGATATGGTCTTCTAAATGAATTTTGAAGCATCAGTAGGAGTTTATGAGTATGTATAGAAAGTTCAAGATTGAGGATTCTTTGGCCAAATATATGTTCCTTCGGTCAAAGAAGGAGTCTTTATAATTAGTCTTTATAGGAGTCTTTATACATTTTTTGAAGACCCTTTGAACAGAAAAAAGTTCAAAAGGTCAGATATGGTCTTCTAAATGACTTATGAAGCATCAGTAGGAGTCTATGAGTATGTATAGAAAGTTCAAGGATTCTTTGGCCAGACAAATGTTCCTTGGGTCAAATAAGGACTAACATCAAAAGAAGACAATCTGATTGTATATTAAGTTAATGTTCAAGAACTCTTTGGCCAGAAATATGTTCAGTAGGTCCATAAACAACCTCTATATGACTTATTTAACATTAGAAGGAGTTTATAAGTTGACATTTTTTGAAGACCCTTTGAACAGAAAACAGTTAAAAAGGTCAGATATTGTCTTCCTAATGACTTTTGAAGCATCAGTAGGAGTCTATGAGTATATATAGAAAGTTCAAGATTGAGGATTCTTTGGCCAGACAAATGTTCCTTGGGTCAAATAAAGGCTTTACGTGGCTAATTTAAAATCAAAAGAAGACAATCTGATAGCATATTAAGTTAATGTTCAAGAACTCTTTGGCCAGAAATATGTTCAGTAGTTCCAATGAAAAAACCTATGTATGACTGATTTAACATCAGAAGGAGTTTATAAGTTTATACATTTTTTGAAGACCATTTGAACAGAAAAAAGTTTAATAGGTCAGATATTGTCTTCTAAATGACTTTTGAAGCATCAGTAAGAGTTTATGAGTATGTATAGAAAGTTCAAGATTGAGGATTCTTTGGCCAAATGTATGTTCCTTGGTTGAAATAAGGACTTTACTGTGGCTAATATAAAATCAAAAGAAGACAATCTGATTGTATATTAAGTTAATGTTCTCTTTGGCCACAAATATGTTCAGTAGTTCCAATGAAAATACCTATGTATGACTGATTTAACATCAGAAGGAGTTTATAAGTTTATACATTTTTTGAAGACACTTTGAACAGAAAAAAAGTTTAATAGGTCAGATATTGTCTTCTAAATGACTTTTGAAGCATCAGTAGGAGTTTATGAGTATGTATAGAAAGTTCAAGATTGAGGATTCTTTGGCCAAAAATATGTTCCTTGGGTCAAAGAAGGAGTCTTTATAATTAGTCTTTATAGGAGTCTTTATACATTTTTTGAAGACCCTTTGAACAGAAAAAAGTTCAAAAGGTCAGATATGGTCTTCTAAATGACTTATGAAGCATCAGTAGGAGTCTATGAGTATGTATAGAAAGTTTAAGATTGAGGATTCTTTGGCCAGACAAATGTTCCTTGGGTCAAATAAGGACTAACATCAAATGAATACAATCTGATTGTATATTAGGTTAATGTTCAAGAACTCTTTGGCCAGAAACATGTTCAGTAGTTCCATAAAAAACCTATGTATGACTGATTTAACATCAGGAGGAGTCTATAAGTTAATACATTTTTTGAAGACTCTTTGAACAGAAAAAAATACAAAAGGTCAGATTAGGTCTTCTAAATGACTTATGAAGCATCAGTAGGAGTCTATGAGTATGTATAGAAAGTTCAAGATTGAGGATTCTTTGGCCAAATGTATGTTCCTTGGTTGAAATAAGGACTTTACTGTGGCTAATATAAAATCAAAAGAAGACAATCTGATTGTATATTAAGTTAATGTTCTCTTTGGCCACAAATATGTTCAGTAGTTCCAATGAAAATACCTATGTATGACTGATTTAACATCAGAAGGAGTTTATAAGTTTATACATTTTTTGAAGACACTTTGAACAGAAAAAAAGTTTAATAGGTCAGATATTGTCTTCTAAATGACTTTTGAAGCATCAGTAGGAGTTTATGAGTATGTATAGAAAGTTCAAGATTGAGGATTCTTTGGCCAAATATATGTTCCTTGGGTCAAAGAAGGAGTCTTTATAATTAGTCTTTTTAGGAGTCTTTATACATTTTTTGAAGACCCTTTGAACAGAAAAAAGTTCAAAAGGTCAGATATGGTCTTCTAAATGACTTATGAAGCATCAGTAGGAGTCTATGAGTATGTATAGAAAGTTCAAGATTGAGGATTCTTTGGCCAGACAAATGTTCCTTGGGTCAAATAAGGACTAACATCAAAAGAAGACAATCTGATTGTATATTAAGTTAATGTTCAAGAACTCTTTGGCCAGAAATATGTTCAGTAGTTCCATAAAAAACCTATGTATGACTGATTTAACATCAGAAGTAGTTTATAAGTTTATACATTTTTTGGAGACCCTTTGAACAGAAAAAAGTTAAAAAGGTCAGATATTGTCTTCTAAATGACTTTTGAAGCATCAGTAGGAATTTTTGAGTATGTATAGAAAGTTCAAGATTGAGGATTCTTTGGCCAAAAATATGTTCCTTGGGTCATGTAAGGACTTTACTATGGCTAATATAAAATCAAAAGAAGACAATCTGATAGTATATCAAGTTAATGTTCAAGAACTCTTTGGCCACAAATATGGTCAGTAGGTCCATAAAGAACCTCTATATGACTGATTTAACATCAGAAGGAGTCTATAAGTTTATAAAAAAATTTGAAGACCCTTTGAACAGAAAAAAGTAAAAAAGGTCAGATATTGTCTTCTAAATGACTTATGAAGCATCAGTAGGAGTCTATGAGCATGTATAGAAAGTTCAGGACCGAGGATTCCTTGGCCAGACAAATGTTCCTGGGTCAAATAAGGACTTTACTGTGGCTAATATAACATCAAAAGAAGACAATCTGATTGTATATTAAGTTAATGTTCAAGACCTCTTTGGCCAGATATATGTTCAGTAGTTCCAATGAAAAAACCTATGTATGACTGATTTAACATCAGAATGAGTTTATAAGTTTATGAATTTTTTGAAGACACTTTGAACAGAAAAAAAGTTTAATAGGTCAGATATTGTCCTCTAAATGACTTTTGAAGCATCAGTAGGAGTTTATGAGTATGTATAGAAAGTTCAAGATTGAGGATTCTTTGTGCAAAAATATGTTCCTTGGGTCAAAGGAGGAGTCTTTATAAATAGTCTTTATAGGAGTCTTTATAACAAATTTTGAAGACCCTTTGAAAAGAAAAAAGTTAAAAAGGTCAGATATTGTCTTCTAAATGACTTTTGAAGCATCAGTAGGAGTCTATGAGTATGTATAGAAAGTTCAAGATTGAGGATTCTTTGGCCAGACAAATGTTCCTTGGGTCAAATAAGGACTTTACTGTGGCTATATAAAATCAAAAGAAGACAATCTGATAGTATATTAAGTTAATGTTTTCTTTGGCCACAAATATGTTCAGTAGGTCCATAAATAACCTCTATATGACTGATTTAACATCAGAAGGAGTCTTTAAGTTTATAAATTTTTTGAAGACTCTTTGAACAGAAAAAAGTTCAAAAGGTCAGATATTGTCTTCTAAATGACTTATGAAGCTTTCAGTAGGAGTCTATGAGTATCTATAGAAAGTTCAGGATCGAGGATTCCTTGGCCAGACAAATGTTCCTTGGTTGAAATATGTACTTTACTGTGGCTAATATAACATCAAAAGAAGACATTCGATTGTATATTAAGTTAATGTTCAAGACCTCTTTGGCCAGAAATATGTTCAGTAGTTCCAATGAAAAAAACCTATGTATGACTGATTTAACATCAGAAGGAGTTTATAAGTTTATAAATTTTTTGAAGACCCTTTGAACAGAAAAAAGTTGAATAGGTCAGATATTGTCTTCTAAATGACTTTTGAAGCATCAGTAAGAGTTTATGAGTATGTATAGAAAGTTCAAGATTTAGGATTCTTTGGCCAAAAATATGTTCCTTGAGTCAAATAAGGACTTTACTGTGGCTAATATAAAATCAAAAGAAGACAATCTGATAGTATATTAAAGTAATGTTCTCTTTGGCCACAAATATGTTCAGTAGGTCCATAAAGAACCTCTATATGACTGATTTAACATCATAAGGAGTCTTTAAGTTTATACATTTTTTGAAGACTCTTTGAACAGAAAAAAGTTCAAAAGGTCAGATATGGTCTTCTAAATGAATTTTGAAGCATCAGTAGGAGTTTATGAGTATGTATAGAAAGTTCAAGATTGAGGATTCTTTGGCCAAATGTATGTTCCTTGGTTGAAATAAGGACTTTACTGTGGCTAATATAAAATCAAAAGAAGACAATCTGATTGTATATTAAGTTAATGTTCTCTTTGGCCACAAATATGTTCAGTAGTTCCAATGAAAAATTATGTATGACTGATTTAACATCAGAAGGAGTTTGAACAGAACTCTTTGAACAGAAAAAAAGTTTAATAGGTCAGATATTGTCTTCTAAATGACTTTTGAAGCATCAGTAGGAGTTTATGAGTATGTATAGAAAGTTCAAGATTGAGGATTCTTTGGCCAAATATATGTTCCTTGGGTCAAAGAAGGAGTCTTTATAATTAGTCTTTATAGGAGTCTTTATACATTTTTTGAAGACCCTTTGAACAGAAAAAAGTTCAAAAGGTCAGATATGGTCTTCTAAATGACTTATGAAGCATCAGTAGGAGTCTATGAGTATGTATAGAAAGTTCAAGGATTCTTTGGCCAGACAAATGTTCCTTGGGTCAAATAAGGACTAACATCAAAAGAAGACAATCTGATTGTATATTAAGTTAATGTTCAAGAACTCTTTGGCCAGAAATATGTTCAGTAGGTCCATAAACAACCTCTATATGACTGATTTAACATTAGAAGGAGTTTATAAGTTGACATTTTTTGAAGACCCTTTGAACAGAAAAAAGTTAAAAAGGTCAGATATTGTCTTCCTAATGACTTTTGAAGCATCAGTAGGAGTCTATGAGTATATATAGAAAGTTCAAGATTGAGGATTCTTTGGCCAGACAAATGTTCCTTGGGTCAAATAAGGGCTTTACGTGGCTAATTTAAAATCAAAAGAAGACAATCTGATTGTATATTAAGTTAATGTTCAAGACCTCTTTGGCCAGATATATGTTCAGTAGTTCCAATGAAAAAACCTATGTATGACTGATTTAACATCAGAATGAGTTTATAAGTTTATAAATTTTTTGAAGACACTTTGAACAGAAAAAAAGTTTAATAGGTCAGATATTGTCCTCTAAATGACTTTTGAAGCATCAGTAGGAGTTTATGAGTATGTATAGAAAGTTCAAGATTGAGGATTCTTTGGCCAAAAATATGTTCCTTGGGTCAAAGAAGGAGTCTTTATAAATAGTCTTTATAGGAGTCTTTATAAATTTTTTGAAGACCCTTTGAACAGAAAAAAGTTCAAAAGGTCAGATATTGTCTTCTAAATGACTTATGAAGCATCAGTAGGAGTCTATGAGCATGTATAGAAAGTTCAGGACCGAGGATTCCTTGGCCAGACAAATGTTCCTGGGTCAAATAAGGACTTTACTGTGGCAAATATAACATCAAAAGAAGACAATCTGATTGTATATTAAGTTAATGTTCAAGACCTCTTTGGCCAGATATATGTTCAGTAGTTCCAATGAAAAAACCTATGTATGACTGATTTAACATCAGAATGAGTTTATAAGTTTATAAATTTTTTGAAGACACTTTGAACAGAAAAAAAGTTTAATAGGTCAGATATTGTCCTCTAAATGACTTTTGAAGCATCAGTAGGAGTTTATGAGTATGTATAGAAAGTTCAAGATTGAGGATTCTTTGGCCAAAAATATGTTCCTTGGGTCAAAGAAGGAGTCTTTATAAATAGTCTTTATAGGAGTCTTTATAAATTTTTTGAAGACCCTTTGAACAGAAAAAAGTTCAAAAGGTCAGATATTGTCTTCTAAATGACTTTTGAAGCATCAGTAGGAGTCTATGAGTATGTATAGAAAGTTCAGGATCGAGGATTCCTTGGCCAGAAAAATGTTCATTGGTTGAAATATGGACTTTACTGTGGCTAATATAACATCAAAAGAAGACAATCTGATTGTATATTAAGTTAATGTTCAAGAACTCTTTGGCAACTAATATGGTCAGTAGGTCCATAAAGAACCTATATATGACTGATTTAACATCAGAAGGAGTCTATAAGTTTATACATTTATTGAAGACTCTTTGAACAGAAAAAAGTTCAAAAGGTCAGATATTGTCTTCTAAATGACTTTTGAAGCATCAGTAGGAGTCTATGAGTATGTATAGAAAGTACAGGATCGAGGATTCCTTGGCCAGAAAAATGTCCATTGGTTGAAAAATGGACTTTACTGTGGCTAATATAACATCAAAAGAAGACAATCTGATTGTATATTAAGTTAATGTTCAAGAACAATGAGAATGTGTAGAAAGCTCAATATAGGGGAGTCTTTGGCCATAAATATGCTCAGCAGTTTAAATATGGACACATCTCTGGCTGATTTAACATCAGAAGGAGTCTATGAGTTTGTATGGTAAAAAAAAACAAATCAACTGAGGACCCTTTGAACAAAAAAATATGTTCAATAGATATAATACTTTATGGTGGGGGTAGCATCAGATATAAATGTCATTATGTAGAATGTTCAAGATCAAGTACTCTTTGGCCAAAAACATTTTCTTTGGTCAAATATGGACTACTGTCTGGCTGATGTATTATCAGAAACAGTCAATCAGTTGGTTTAGAAGGTTCTCTTGATTAGAACAAGTACTCTTTGGCTAGCCGGAAATATGTTCAGTGGTTTAAACATGGACTATTGTCTGGCTGATTTAACATCAGAAACAGTCTATGAGACATTTTAGTGACCATTGGGCCAAAAATATGTTCAATGGGTCAAATACAAGGCTGCCTGAAGAAACATCAGAGGTAGTCAATTAGAATGTGTCAAAAGTTCAAAATATCGAGGACTCCTCGGCCATAAATACGTTCAGCAGGTCAAATATGAAGATTTTACATTAGCCATGCAGTAGTCCATTTCTGACCCAATGACCTACCATTTCCTGGCCAAAGAGTACTCGAAATTGAACTTTTTACACATTCTTATTGACTACTTCTGATGCTGTGAGCCAGTCTTTCTTTGACCCATTGCAAATATTTCTGCCCCAAAGTTCCTCAAAGGTTAAATTACTATGTGTAGAAAAATAGAAAAGTATTTTACATCAGCTAGACAGTATACTCCAAATTTGACTAAATATATTTCTGGTCAAAGTTTACTCAAACTTTCTATACGTATCCATTGACTCCTGATGTTACATCAGCAATGCAGGATACAGATCAAGCGTCATCACTCTTACAATGCATTGCATCTCTTTAACGCATTACGGAATTAGTTTTTGAATGCATTGCAATGCAACAAAGTGCATTTGACTTTAATGTTATTCTTCAGTGCACAACGCTTGATCGTATGTGCAATGTTATGCACTACGGAATGAGTTAGTTCTGAATGCATTGCAATGCATAAAAAGTGCACATGATTTCTGTTATTCTTCGATGTGCCGTATCGATCCGTATGTGCAATGCTATGCAAAAGCAGATTGCATTGCACATCTCTTCAACGCATAAAGGAATGAGTTAGTTCTTGAATGCATTGCAATGCAAAAAAGTTCATATTACTTATTGACTTCAATGCACAAAGCTTGATCGTATTTGCAATGCTGAGCATAAGCAGATTAACGCACTACGGAAATAATTAGTTCTTAAATGCATTGCAATTCAACAAAGTGCATTTGACTTTAATCAAAGCAATGCAAAGCAATGAAATGCAATGAAATGCAATGAAATGCAATGAAATGCAATGCAATGCAATGCAATGCAATTGAATACAATGCAATGCAAAGCAAAGCAAAGAAAAGCGAAGTTCCTTCTTGTAATGAGCATAGTAATAGGTTCGTTCCCTTAAGCTTTGCAATGCAATACCACATATGTTGTATTAAATTCATTGGACAACAGATGGATATATTTCGTGCATGCAATGAAATGCAATGCAAAGCAATGCAATGCAATTGAATACAATAAAATACAATGCAAAGCAATGCAATGCAATGCAATGTCACATCACATGTCATATGATACTGCTTCAATGCACAAGGGAATCAATTAGTTCCGAATGCTTCGCAATGCAAAAGCTTATATGTTATGTTATATCTCTTCTTTACACAACTAAATTAGTTAGTTATTGTATGCAATGCTATGAAGCAATGCAAAGCACTGCAATGCAATGCAAAGCAAAGCAATGCAATGCAATGCAATGCAATGCAATGCAAAGCAAAGCAATGCAATGCAAAGCACTGCAATGCAATGCAATGCAATGCAATGCAATGTAAGACAATGCAATTTCAATACAATGCAATTGAATACAATAAAATACAATACAAAGCAATACAATGCAATTGCCACATTAACATTAGAGTTGGTTATTGAATGCATTGCAATGCAAAGCAATGCAAAGCAATGCAAAGCAATGCAAAGCAATGCAAAGCAATGCAATGCAAAGCAATGCAAAGGAATGCAAAGCAATGCAAAGCAATGCAAAGCAATGCAAAGCAATGAAATGCAATGAAATGCAATGAAATGCAATGAAATGCAATGAAATGCAATGAAATGCAATGCAATTGAATACAATGCAATGCAATTGAATACAATGTAATGCAAAGCAAAGCAAAGCGAAGTTCCTTGTGATGAACATAATAGGTTCGTTCTCTTAAGCTTTGCAATGCAATACCACATATGTTGTATTAACTTCATTAGACAACAGATAGATATATTTCGTGTATGCAATGCAATGCAATGCAATGCAATGCAATGCAATTGAATACAATAAAATAAAATGCAAAGCAATGCAATGCAAAGCAATGTAATTTCAATGCAATGCAGTGCAATGCAATGCAATTGAATACAATGCAATGCAATACAATGCAGTGCAATGCAATACAATGCAATGCAATGCAATGCAAAGCAATTGAATAAAATGCAATGCAAAGCAAAGCAAAGCAAAGCAAAGCAAAGCAATGCAATGCAATGCAAGACAATACAATTTCAATGCAATTCCAATGCAATTTCAATGCAATGCAATTGAATACAATAAAATACAATACAAGGCAATACAATGCAATTGCCACATTAACATTAGAGTTAGTTCTTGAATGCGAAGCAATGCAATGCAATGCAATGCAAAGCAATGCAAAGCAAAGCAATGCAAAGCAATGCAAAGCAATGCAAAGCAATGCAATGCAAAGCAATGCAAAGCAATGCAAAGCAATGCAAAGCAATGCAAAGCAATGCAATGCAATGCAATGCAATGCAATTGAATACAATGCAATGCAATGCAAAGCAAAGCAAAGCGAAGCGAAGCTCCTTGTAATGAACATAGTAATAGGTTCGTACTCTTAAGCTTTGCTATGCAATACCACATATGTTGTATTAACTTCATTGGACAACAGATAGATATATTTCGTGTATGCAATGCAATGCAATAGAATGCAATTGAATACAATAAAATACGATGCAAAGCAATAAAATGCAATGCAATGCAATGCAATGCAAAGCAATGCAAAGCAATGTAATTTCAATGCAATGCAGTGCAATGCAATGCAATTGAATACAATGTAATGCAAAGCAAAGCAAAGCGAAGTTCCTTGTGATGAACATAATAATAGGTTCGTTCTCTTAAGCTTTGCTATGCAATACCACATATGTTGTATTAACTTCATTGGACAACAGATAGATATATTTCGTGTATGCAATGCAATGCAATAGAATGCAATTGAATACAATAAAATACGATGCAAAGCAATAAAATGCAATGCAATGCAATGCAATGCAAAGCAATGCAAAGCAAGGTAATTTCAATGCAATGCAGTGCAATGCAATGCAATTGAATACAGTGCAATGCAATACAATGCAGTGCAATGCAATACAATGCAATGCAATGCTAAGCAATTGAATAAAATGCAATGCAAAGCAAAGCAAAGCAAAGCAAAGCAAAGCAAAGCAAAGCAATGCAATGCAATTCAATTCCAATGCAATTCCAATGCAATTTCAATGCAATGCAATTGAATACAATAAAATACAATACAAGGCAATACAATGCAATTGCCACATTAACATTAGAGTTAGTTCTTGAATGCACTGCAATGCAATGCAATGCAATGCAATGCAATGCAAAGCAATGCAAAGCAAAGCAAAGCAAAGCAAAGCAAAGCAAAGCAAAGCAAAGCAATGCAAAGCAATGCAAAGCAATGCAAAGCAATGCAAAGCAATGCAATGCAATGCAATTGAATACAATGCAATGCAAAGCAAAGCAAAGCAAAGCGAAGCTCCTTGTAATGAACATAGTAATAGGTTCGTTCTCTTAAGCTTTGCAATGCAATACCACATATGTTATATTAACTTCATTGGACAACAGATAGATATATTTCGTGTATGCAATGCAATGCAATAGAATGCAATTGAATACAATAAAATACAATGCAAAGCAATAAAATGCAATGCAATGCAATGCAATGCAAAGCAATGCAAAGCAATGTAATTTCAATGCAATGCAGTGCAATGCAATGCAATTGAATACAATGCAATGCAATGCAATAAAATTGCAAAATAAGAAAAAAGTTCAAAAGGTCAGATATGGTCTTCTAAATGACTTTTGGAAGCATCAGTAGGAGTTTATGAGCATGTATAGAAAGTTCAAGATTGAGGATTCTTTGGCCAAATGTATGTTCCTTGGTTGAAATAAGGACTTTGTGGCTAATATAAAATCAAAAGAAGACAATCTGATAGTATATTAAGTTAATGTTCTCTTTGGCCACAAATATGTTCAGTAGTTCCAATGAAAAAACCTATGTATGACTGATTTAACATCAGAAGGAGTTTATAAGTTTATACATTTTTTTGAAGACCCTTTGGACAGAAAAATTTAAAAAGGTCAGATATTGTCTTCTAAATTACTTTTGAAGCATCAGTAGGAGTTTATGAGTATGTATAGAAAGTTCAAGATTGAGGATTCTTTGTGCAAAAATATGTTCCTTGGGTCAAAGAAGCAGTCTTTATAAATAGTCTTTATAGGAGTCTTTATAAATTTTTTGAAGACCCTTTGAACAGAAAAAAGTTCAAAATGTCAGATATGGTCTTCTAAATGACTTTTGAAGCATCAGTAGGAGTCTATGAGTATGTATAGAAAGTTCAGGATCGAGGATTCCTTGGCCAGACAAATGTTCCTTGGTTGAAATATGGACTTTACTGTGGCTAATATAACATCAAAAGAAGACAATCTGATTGTATATTAAGTTAATGTTCAAGAACTCTTTGGCCACAAATATGGTCAGTAGGTCCATAAAGAACCTATATATGACTGGTTTAACATCAGAAGGAGTCTATAAGTTTATAAAAAAATTTGAAGACCCTTTGAACAGAAAAAAGTTAAAAAGGTCAGATATTGTCTTCTAAATGACTTTTGAATCATCAGTAGGAGTCTATGAGTATGTATAGAAAGTTCAAGATTGAGGATTCTTTGGCCAAAAATATGTTCCTTGGGTCAAATAAGGACTTTACTCTGGCTAATATAAAATCAAAAGAAGACAATCTGATAGTATATTAAGTTAATGTTCAAGAACTCTTTGGCCAGAAATATGTTCAGTAGGTCCAAAAAGAACCTCTATATGACTGATTTAACATCAGAAGGAGTCTATAAGTTTATAAATTTTTTGAAGACTCTTTGAACAGAAAAAAGTTCAAAAGGTCAGATATGGTCTTCTAAATGACTTCTGAAGCTCTAGTAGGAGTCTATGAGTATGTATAGAAAGTTCAGGATCGAGGATTCCTTGGCCAGACAAATGTTCCTTGGTTGAAATATGGACTTAACTGTGGCTAATATAAAATCAAAAGAAGACATTCTGATAGTATATTAAGTTGATGTTCAAGAACTCTTTTGGCCACAAATATGTTCAGTAGGTCCATAAAGAACCTCTATATGACTGATTTAACATCAGAAGGAGTCTTTAAGTTTATACATTTTTTGAAGACTCTTTGAACACAAAAAAGTTCAAAAGGTCAGATATGGTCTTCTAAATGAATTTTGAAGCATCAGTAGGAGTTTATGAGTATGTATAGAAAGTTCAAGATTGAGGATTCTTTGGCCAAATATATGTTCCTTCGGTCAAAGAAGGAGTCTTTATAATTAGTCTTTATAGGAGTCTTTATACATTTTTTGAAGACCCTTTGAACAGAAAAAAGTTCAAAAGGTCAGATATGGTCTTCTAAATGACTTATGAAGCATCAGTAGGAGTCTATGAGTATGTATAGAAAGTTTAAGATTGAGGATTCTTTGGCCAGACAAATGTTCCTTGGGTCAAATAAGGACTAACATCAAATGAATACAATCTGATTGTATATTAGGTTAATGTTCAAGAACTCTTTGGCCAGAAATATGTTCAGTAGTTCCATAAAAAACCTATGTATGACTGATTTAACATCAGAAGTAGAATATAAGTTTATACATTTTTTGAAGACCCTTTGAACAGAAAAAAGTTAAAAAGGTCAGATATTGTCTTCTAAATGACTTTTGAAGCATCAGTAGGAATTTTTGAGTATGTATAGAAAGTTCAAGATTGAGGATTCTTTGGCCAAAAATATGTTCCTTGGGTCATGATATGACTGATTTAACATCAGAAGGACTCTATAAGTTAATACATTTTTT
Organism: Semotilus atromaculatus; assembly: GCA_031834385.1. NCBI lineage: Eukaryota > Metazoa > Chordata > Actinopteri > Cypriniformes > Leuciscidae > Semotilus > Semotilus atromaculatus. The sequence continues at coordinate 19,523,536 of JAULUF010000050.1, forward strand.
GAAGACTCTTTGAACAGAAAAAAATACAAAAGGTCAGATTAGGTCTTCTAAATGACTTATGAAGCATCAGTAGGAGTCTATGAGTATGTATAGAAAGTTCAAGATTGAGGATTCTTTGGCCAAATGTATGTTCCTTGGTTGAAATAAGGACTTTACTGTGGCTAATATAAAATCAAAAGAAGACAATCTGATTGTATATTAAGTTAATGTTCTCTTTGGCCACAAATATGTTCAGTAGTTCCAATGAAAATACCTATGTATGACTGATTTAACATCAGAAGGAGTTTATCAGTTTATACATTTTTTGAAGACACTTTGAACAGAAAAAAAGTTTAATAGGTCAGATATTGTCTTCTAAATGACTTTTGAAGCATCAGTAGGAGTTTATGAGTATGTATAGAAAGTTCAAGATTGAGGATTCTTTGGCCAAATATATGTTCCTTGGGTCAAAGAAGGAGTCTTCATAATTAGTCTTTTTAGGAGTCTTTATACATTTTTTGAAGACCCTTTGAACAGAAAAAAGTTCAAAAGGTCAGATATGGTCTTCTAAATGACTTATGAAGCATCAGTAGGAGTCTATGAGTATGTATAGAAAGTTCAAGATTGAGGATTCTTTGGCCAGACAAATGTTCCTTGGGTCAAATAAGGACTAACATCAAAAGAAGACAATCTGATTGTATATTAAGTTAATGTTCAAGAACTCTTTGGCCAGAAATATGTTCAGTAGTTCCATAAAAAACCTATGTATGACTGATTTAACATCAGAAGTAGTTTATAAGTTTATACATTTTTTGGAGACCCTTTGAACAGAAAAAAGTTAAAAAGGTCAGATATTGTCTTCTAAATGACTTTTGAAGCATCAGTAGGAATTTTTGAGTATGTATAGAAAGTTCAAGATTGAGGATTCTTTGGCCAAAAATATGTTCCTTGGGTCATGTAAGGACTTTACTATGGCTAATATAAAATCAAAAGAAGACAATCTGATAGTATATTAAGTTAATGTTCAAGAACTCTTTGGCCACAAATATGGTCAGTAGGTCCATAAAGAACCTCTATATGACTGATTTAACATCAGAAGGAGTCTATAAGTTTATAAAAAAATTTGAAGACCCTTTGAACAGAAAAAAGTAAAAAAGGTCAGATATTGTCTTCTAAATGACTTATGAAGCATCAGTAGGAGTCTATGAGCATGTATAGAAAGTTCAGGACCGAGGATTCCTTGGCCAGACAAATGTTCCTGGGTCAAATAAGGACTTTACTGTGGCTAATATAACATCAAAAGAAGACAATCTGATTGTATATTAAGTTAATGTTCAAGACCTCTTTGGCCAGATATATGTTCAGTAGTTCCAATGAAAAAACCTATGTATGACTGATTTAACATCAGAATGAGTTTATAAGTTTATAAATTTTTTGAAGACACTTTGAACAGAAAAAAAGTTTAATAGGTCAGATATTGTCCTCTAAATGACTTTTGAAGCATCAGTAGGAGTTTATGAGTATGTATAGAAAGTTCAAGATTGAGGATTCTTTGTGCAAAAATATGTTCCTTGAGTCAAATAAGGACTTTACTGTGGCTAATATAAAATCAAAAGAAGACAATCTGATAGCATATTAAAGTAATGTTCTCTTTGGCCACAAATATGTTCAGTAGGTCCATAAAGAACCTCTATATGACTGATTTAACATCAGAAGGAGTCTTTAAGTTTATACATTTTTTGAAGACTCTTTGAACAGAAAAAAGTTCAAAAGGTCAGATATGGTCTTCTAAATGAATTTTGAAGCATCAGTAGGAGTTTATGAGTATGTATAGAAAGTTCAAGATTGAGGATTCTTTGGCCAAATGTATGTTCCTTGGTTGAAATAAGGACTTTACTGTGGCTAATATAAAATCAAAAGAAGACAATCTGATTGTATATTAAGTTAATGTTCTCTTTGGCCACAAATATGTTCAGTAGTTCCAATGAAAAATTATGTATGACTGATTTAACATCAGAAGGAGTTTATAAGTTTATACATTTTTTGAAGACACTTTGAACAGAAAAAAAGTTTAATAGGTCAGATATTGTCTTCTAAATGACTTTTGAAGCATCAGTAGGAGTTTATGAGTATGTATAGAAAGTTCAAGATTGAGGATTCTTTGGCCAAATATATGTTCCTTGGGTCAAAGAAGGAGTCTTTATAATTAGTCTTTATAGGAGTCTTTATACATTTTTTGAAGACCCTTTGAACAGAAAAAAGTTCAAAAGGTCAGATATGGTCTTCTAAATGACTTATTTAGAAATGACTTATAAATCTAAATGACTTATTTACATCAGTAGGAGTCTATGAGTATGTATAGAAAGTTCAAGGATTCTTTGGCCAGACAAATGTTCCTTGGGTCAAATAAGGACTAACATCAAAAGAAGACAATCTGATTGTATATTAAGTTAATGTTCAAGAACTCTTTGGCCAGAAATATGTTCAGTAGGTCCATAAACAACCTCTATATGACTGATTTAACATTAGAAGGAGTTTATAAGTTGACATTTTTTGAAGACCCTTTGAACAGAAAAAAGTTAAAAAGGTCAGATATTGTCTTCCTAATGACTTTTGAAGCATCAGTAGGAGTCTATGAGTATATATAGAAAGTTCAAGATTGAGGATTCTTTGGCCAGACAAATGTTCCTTGGGTCAAATAAAGGCTTTACGTGGCTAATTTAAAATCAAAAGAAGACAATCTGATAGCATATTAAGTTAATGTTCAAGAACTCTTTGGCCAGATATATGTTCAGTAGTTCCAATGAAAAAACCTATGTATGACTGATTTAACATCAGAATGAGTTTATAAGTTTATAAATTTTTTGAAGACCCTTTGAACAGAAAAAAGTTTAATAGGTCAGATATTGTCTTCTAAATGACTTTTGAAGCATCAGTAGGAGTTTATGAGTATGTATAGAAAGTTCAAGATTGAGGATTCTTTGGCCAAATATATGTTCCTTCGGTCAAAGAAGGAGTCTTTATAATTAGACTTTATAGGAGTCTTTATACATTTTTTGAAGACCCTTTGAACAGAAAAAAGTTCAAAAGGTCAGATATGGTCTTCTAAATGACTTATGAAGCATCAGTAGGAGTCTATGAGTATGTATAGAAAGTTTAAGATTGAGGATTCTTTGGCCAGACAAATGTTCCTTGGGTCAAATAAGGACTAACATCAAATGAATACAATCTGATTGTATATTAGGTTAATGTTCAAGAACTCTTTGGCCAGAAATATGTTCAGTAGTTCCATAAAAAACCTATGTATGACTGATTTAACATCAGAAGTAGATTATAAGTTTATAAATTTTTTGAAGACCCTTTGAACAGAAAAAAGTTAAAAAGGTCAGATATTGTCTTCTAAATGACTTTTGAAGCATCAGTAGGAATTTTTGAGTATGTATAGAAAGTTCAAGATTGAGGATTCTTTGGCCAAAAATATGTTCCTTGGGTCATGATATGACTGATTTAACATCAGAAGGAGTCTATAAGTTAATACATTTTTTGAAGACTCTTTGAACAGAAAAAAATACAAAAGGTCAGATTAGGTCTTCTAAATGACTTATGAAACATCAGTAGGAGTCTATGAGTATGTATAGAAAGTTCAAGATTGAGGATTCTTTGGCCAAATGTATGTTCCTTGGTTGAAATAAGGACTTTACTGTGGCTAATATAAAATCAAAAGAAGACAATCTGATTGTATATTAAGTTAATGTTCTCTTTGGCCACAAATATGTTCAGTAGTTCCAATGAATATACCTATGTATGACTGATTTAACATCAGAAGGAGTTTATAAGTTTATACATTTTTTGAAGACACTTTGAACAGAAAAAAAGTTTAATAGGTCAGATATTGTCTTCTAAATGACTTTTGAAGCATCAGTAGGAGTTTATGAGTATGTATAGAAAGTTCAAGATTGAGGATTCTTTGGCCAAATATATGTTCCTTGGGTCAAAGAAGGAGTCTTTATAATTAGTCTTTTTAGGAGTCTTTATACATTTTTTGAAGACCCTTTGAACAGAAAAAAGTTCAAAAGGTCAGATATGGTCTTCTAAATGACTTATGAAGCATCAGTAGGAGTCTATGAGTATGTATAGAAAGTTCAAGATTGAGGATTCTTTGGCCAGACAAATGTTCCTTGGGTCAAATAAGGACTAACATCAAAAGAAGACAATCTGATTGTATATTAAGTTAATGTTCAAGAACTCTTTGGCCAGAAATATGTTCAGTAGTTCCATAAAAAACCTATGTATGACTGATTTAACATCAGAAGTAGTTTATAAGTTTATACATTTTTTGAAGACCCTTTGAACAGAAAAAAGTTCAAAAGGTCAGATATGGTCTTCTAAATGACTTATGAAGCATCAGTAGGAGTCTGTGAGTATGTACAGAAAGTTCAGGATCGAGGATTCCTTTGCCCAGACAAATGTTCCTTGGTTGAAATATGGACTTTACTGTGGCTAATATAACATCAAAAGAAGACATTCTGATTGTATATTAAGTTAATGTTCAAGACCTCTTTGGCCAGAAATATGTTCAATAGTTCCAATGAAAAAACCTATGTATGACTGATTTAACATCAGAAGGAGTTTATAAGTTTATACATTTTTTTGAAGACCCTCTGAACAGAAAAATTAAAAAAGGTCAGATATTGTCTTCTAAATTACTTTTTAAGCATCAGTAGGAGTTTATGAGTATGTATAGAAAGTTCAAGATTGAGGATTCTTTGTGCAAAAATATGTTCCTTGGGTCAAAGGAGGAGTCTTTATAAATAGTCTTTATAGGAGTCTTTATAACAAATTTTGAAGACCCTTTGAAAAGAAAAAAGTTAAAAAGGTCAGATATTGTCTTCTAAATGACTTTTGAAGCATCAGTAGGAGTCTATGAGTATGTATAGAAAGTTCAAGATTGAGGATTCTTTGGCCAGACAAATGTTCCTTGGGTCAAATAAGGACTTTACTGTGGCTATATAAAATCAAAAGAAGACAATCTGATAGTATATTAAGTTAATGTTTTCTTTGGCCACAAATATGTTCAGTAGGTCCATAAATAACCTCTATATGACTGATTTAACATCAGAAGGAGTCTTTAAGTTTATACATTTTTTGAAGACTCTTTGAACAGAAAAAAGTTCAAAAGGTCAGATATTGTCTTCTAAATGACTTATGAAGCTTTCAGTAGGAGTCTATGAGTATCTATAGAAAGTTCAGGATCGAGGATTCCTTGGCCAGACAAATGTTCCTTGGTTGAAATATGTACTTTACTGTGGCTAATATAACATCAAAAGAAGACATTCGATTGTATATTAAGTTAATGTTCAAGACCTCTTTGGCCAGAAATATGTTCAGTAGTTCCAATGAAAAAAACCTATGTATGACTGATTTAACATCAGAAGGAGTTTATAAGTTTATACATTTTTTGAAGACCCTTTGAACAGAAAAAAGTTGAATAGGTCAGATATTGTCTTCTAAATGACTTTTGAAGCATCAGTGGGAGTTTTTGAGTATGTATAGAAAGTTCAAGATTGAGGATTCTTTGGCCAAAAATATGTTCCTTGAGTCAAATCAGGACTTTACTATGGCTAATATAAAATCAAAAGAAGACAATCTGATAGTATATCAAGTTAATGTTCAAGAACTCTTTGGCCACAAATATGGTCAGTAGGTCCATAAAGAACCTCTATATGACTGATTTAACATCAGAAGGAGTCTATAAGTTTATAAAAAAATTTGAAGACCCTTTGAACAGAAAAAAGTAAAAAAGGTCAGATATTGTCTTCTAAATGACTTATGAAGCATCAGTAGGAGTCTATGAGCATGTATAGAAAGTTCAGGACCGAGGATTCCTTGGCCAGACAAATGTTCCTGGGTCAAATAAGGACTTTACTGTGGCTAATATAACATCAAAAGAAGACAATCTGATTGTATATTAAGTTAATGTTCAAGACCTCTTTGGCCAGATATATGTTCAGTAGATCCAATGAAAAAACCTATGTATGACTGATTTAACATCAGAAAGAGTTTATAAGTTTATAAATTTTTTGAAGACACTTTGAACAGAAAAAAAGTTTAATAGGTCAGATATTGTCCTCTAAATGACTTTTGAAGCATCAGTAGGAGTTTATGAGTATGTATAGAAAGTTCAAGATTGAGGATTCTTTGGCCAAAAATATGTTCCTTGGGTCAAAGAAGGAGTCTTTATAAATAGTCTTTATAGGAGTCTTTATAAATTTTTTGAAGACCCTTTGAACAGAAAAAAGTTCAAAAGGTCAGATATTGTCTTCTAAATGACTTTTGAAGCATCAGTAGGAGTTTATGAGTATGTATAGAAAGTTCAGGATCGAGGATTCCTTGGCCAGAAAAATGTTCATTGGTTGAAATATGGACTTTACTGTGGCTAATATAACATCAAAAGAAGACAATCTGATTGTATATTAAGTTAATGTTCAAGAACTCTTTGGCAACTATTATGGTCAGTAGGTCCATAAAGAACCTATATATGACTGATTTAACATCAGAAGTAGATTATAAGTTTATACATTTTTTGAAGACCCTTTGAACAGAAAAAAGTTAAAAAGGTCAGATATTGTCTTCTAAATGACGTTTGAAGCATCAGTAGGAATTTTTGAGTATGTATAGAAAGTTCAAGATTGAGGATTCTTTGGCCAAAAATATGTTCCTTGGGTCATGATATGACTGATTTAACATCAGAAGGAGTCTATAAGTTAATACATTTTTTGAAGACTCTTTGAACAGAAAAAAATACAAAAGGTCAGATTAGGTCTTCTAAATGACTTATGAAGCATCAGAAGGAGTCTATGAGTATGTATAGAAAGTTCAAGATTGAGGATTCTTTGGCCAAATGTATGTTCCTTGGTTGAAATAAGGACTTTACTGTGGCTAATATAAAATCAAAAGAAGACAATCTGATTGTATATTAAGTTAATGTTCTCTTTGGCCACAAATATGTTCAGTAGTTCCAATGAAAAAAACCTATGTATGACTGATTTAACATCAGAAGGAGTTTATAAGTTTATAAATTTTTTGAAGACACTTTGAACAGAAAAAAAGTTTAATAGGTCAGATATTGTCTTCTAAATGACTTTTGAAGCATCAGTGGGAGTTTTTGAGTATGTATAGAAAGTTCAAGATTGAGGATTCTTTGGCCAAAAATATGTTCCTTGAGTCAAATCAGGACTTTACTATGGCTAATATAAAATCAAAAGAAGACAATCTGATAGTATATCAAGTTAATGTTCAAGAACTCTTTGGCCACAAATATGGTCAGTAGGTCCATAAAGAACCTCTATATGACTGATTTAACATCAGAAGGAGTCTATAAGTTTATAAAAAAATTTGAAGACCCTTTGAACAGAAAAAAGTAAAAAAGGTCAGATATTGTCTTCTAAATGACTTATGAAGCATCAGTAGGAGTCTATGAGCATGTATAGAAAGTTCAGGACCGAGGATTCCTTGGCCAGACAAATGTTCCTGGGTCAAATAAGGACTTTACTGTGGCTAATATAACATCAAAAGAAGACAATCTGATTGTATATTAAGTTAATGTTCAAGACCTCTTTGGCCAGATATATGTTCAGTAGATCCAATGAAAAAACCTATGTATGACTGATTTAACATCAGAAAGAGTTTATAAGTTTATAAATTTTTTGAAGACACTTTGAACAGAAAAAAAGTTTAATAGGTCAGATATTGTCCTCTAAATGACTTTTGAAGCATCAGTAGGAGTTTATGAGTATGTATAGAAAGTTCAAGATTGAGGATTCTTTGGCCAAAAATATGTTCCTTGGGTCAAAGAAGGAGTCTTTATAAATAGTCTTTATAGGAGTCTTTATAAATTTTTTGAAGACCCTTTGAACAGAAAAAAGTTCAAAAGGTCAGATATTGTCTTCTAAATGACTTTTGAAGCATCAGTAGGAGTTTATGAGTATGTATAGAAAGTTCAGGATCGAGGATTCCTTGGCCAGAAAAATGTTCATTGGTTGAAATATGGACTTTACTGTGGCTAATATAACATCAAAAGAAGACAATCTGATTGTATATTAAGTTAATGTTCAAGAACTCTTTGGCAACTATTATGGTCAGTAGGTCCATAAAGAACCTATATATGACTGATTTAACATCAGAAGTAGATTATAAGTTTATACATTTTTTGAAGACCCTTTGAACAGAAAAAAGTTAAAAAGGTCAGATATTGTCTTCTAAATGACGTTTGAAGCATCAGTAGGAATTTTTGAGTATGTATAGAAAGTTCAAGATTGAGGATTCTTTGGCCAAAAATATGTTCCTTGGGTCATGATATGACTGATTTAACATCAGAAGGAGTCTATAAGTTAATACATTTTTTGAAGACTCTTTGAACAGAAAAAAATACAAAAGGTCAGATTAGGTCTTCTAAATGACTTATGAAGCATCAGAAGGAGTCTATGAGTATGTATAGAAAGTTCAAGATTGAGGATTCTTTGGCCAAATGTATGTTCCTTGGTTGAAATAAGGACTTTACTGTGGCTAATATAAAATCAAAAGAAGACAATCTGATTGTATATTAAGTTAATGTTCTCTTTGGCCACAAATATGTTCAGTAGTTCCAATGAAAAAAACCTATGTATGACTGATTTAACATCAGAAGGAGTTTATAAGTTTATAAATTTTTTGAAGACACTTTGAACAGAAAAAAAGTTTAATAGGTCAGATATTGTCTTCTAAATGACTTTTGAAGCATCAGTAGGAGTTTATGAGTATGTATAGAAAGTTCAAGATTGAGGATTCTTTGGCCAAATATATGTTCCTTGGGTCAAAGAAGGAGTCTTTATAATTAGTCTTTTTAGGAGTCTTTATACATTTTTTGAAGACCCTTTGAACAGAAAAAAGTTCAAAAGGTCAGATATGGTCTTCTAAATGACTTATGAAGCATCAGTAGGAGTCTATGAGTATGTATAGAAAGTTCAAGATTGAGGATTCTTTGGCCAGACAAATGTTCCTTGGGTCAAATAAGGACTAACATCAAAAGAAGACAATCTGATTGTATATTAAGTTAATGTTCAAGAACTCTTTGGCCAGAAATATGTTCAGTAGTTCCATAAAAAACCTATGTATTGCATAGCATTGCATTGAATGCATCTTGAATGCATAGCAATGCAAAAAAGTTAATATTACTTATTGACTTCAATGCACAAAGCTTGATCGTATTTGCAATGCTGAGCATAAGCAGATTAACGCACTACGGAAATAATTAGTTCTTAAATGCATTGCAATTCAACAAAGTGCATTTGACTTTAATGTTATTCTTCAGTGCACAACGCATAAATAATCATGTGCAATGCTATGCAAGAGGAGATTGCATTGCTTATCTCTTTTTCACACTACGAAATGGTTTAGTTCTTGAATGCATTGCAATGCATAATTAATGCATATGATTTTTGTTATTCTTCGATGCTTGATCCGTATGTGCAATGCTATGCAAGAGCAGATTGTATTGCACATCTCTTCAACGCATAAAGGAATGAGTTAGTTCTTGAATGCATTGCAAAGCAATGCAAAGCACTGCAAAGCAATGAAATGCAATGAAATGCAATGCAATGCAATGCAATGCAATTTAATACAATGCAATGCAAAGCAAAGCAAAGAAAAGCGAAGTTCCTTCTTGTAATGAGCATAGTAATAGGTTCGTTCCCTTAAGCTTTGCAATGCAATACCACATATGTTGTATTAAATTCATTGGACAACAGATGGATATATTTCGTGCATGCAATGAAATGCAATGCAAAGCAATGCAATGCAATTGAATACAATAAAATACAATGCAAAGCAATGCAATGCAAAGTCACATCACATGTCATATGATACTGCTTCAATGCACAAGGGAATCAATTAGTTCCGAATGCTTCGCAATGCAACAGCTTATATGTTATGTTATATCTCTTCTTTACACAACTAAATTAGTTAGTTATTGTATGCAATGCTATGAAGCAATGCAAAGCACTGCACTGCAATGCAAAGCAAAGCAATGCAATGCAATGCAAAGCAAAGCAATGCAATGCAATGCAAAGCACTGCAATGCAATGCAATGCAATGTAAGACAATGCAATTTCAATACAATGCAATTGAATACAATAAAATACAATACAAAGCAATACAATGCAATTGCCACATTAACATTAGAGTTGGTTATTGAATGCATTGCAATGCAAAGCAATGCAAAGCAATGCAATGCAAAGCAATGCAAAGGAATGCAAAGCAATGCAAAGCAATGCAAAGCAATGCAAAGCAATGCAAAGCAATGCAAAGCAATGAAATGCAATGAAATGCAATGAAATGCAATGAAATGCAATGAAATGCAATGCAATTGAATACAATGCAATGCAATTGAATACAATGTAATGCAAAGCAAAGCAAAGCGAAGTTCCTTGTGATGAACATAATAATAGGTTCGTTCTCTTAAGCTTTGCAATGCAATACCACATATGTTGTATTAACTTCATTAGACAACAGATAGATATATTTCGTGTATGCAATGCAATGCAATGCAATGCAATGCAATGCAATGCAATTGAATACAATGCAATGCAATACAATGCAGTGCAATGCAATACAATGCAATGCAATGCTAAGCAATTGAATAAAATGCAATGCAATGCAAAGCAAAGCAAAGCAAAGCAAAGCAATGCAATGCAATGCAAGACAATGCAATTCCAATGCAATTTCAATGCAATGCAATTGAATACAATAAAATACAATACAAGGCAATACAATGCAATTGCCACATTAACATTAGAGTTAGTTCTTGAATGCGAAGCAATGCAATGCAATGCAAAGCAAAGCAATGCAAAAGCAAAGCAATGCAAAGCAATGCAAAGCAATGCAAAGCAATGCAAAGCAATGCAAAGCAATGCAATGCAATGCAATGCAATGCAATTGAATACAATGCAATGCAATGCAAAGCAAAGCAAAGCAAAGCGAAGCTCCTTGTAATGAACATAGTAATAGGTTCGTACTCTTAAGCTTTGCTATGCAATACCACATATGTTGTATTAACTTCATTGGACAACAGATAGATATATTTCGTGTATGCAATGCAATGCAATAGAATGCAATTGAATACAATAAAATACGATGCAAAGCAATAAAATGCAATGCAATGCAATTTCAATGCAATGCAGTGCAATGCAATGCAATTGAATACAATGCAATGCAATACAATGCAGTGCAATGCAATACAATGCAATGCAATGCTAAGTAATTGAATAAAATGCAATGCAAAGCAATGCAATGCAATTCAATTCCAATGCAATTCCAATGCAATTTCAATGCAATGCAATTGAATACAATAAAATACAATACAAGGCAATACAATGCAATTGCCACATTAACATTAGAGTTAGTTCTTGAATGCACTGCAATGCAATGCAATGCAATGCAATGCAAAGCAATGCAAAGCAATGCAAAGCAAAGCAAAGCAAAGCAAAGCAAAGCAATGCAAAGCAATGCAAAGCAATGCAAAGCAATGCAAAGCAATGCAATGCAATGCAATTGAATACAATGCAATGCAAAGCAAAGCAAAGCAAAGCGAAGCTCCTTGTAATGAACATAGTAATAGGTTCGTTCTCTTAAGCTTTGCAATGCAATACCACATATGTTATATTAACTTCATTGGACAACAGATAGATATATTTCGTGTATGCAATGCAATGCAATAGAATGCAATTGAATACAATAAAATACAATGCAAAGCAATAAAATGCAATAAAATGCAATGCAATGCAATGCAATGCAAAGCAATGCAAAGCAATGTAATTTCAATGCAATGCAGTGCAATGCAATGCAATTGAATACAATGCAATGCAATGCAATAAAATGCAATTTAGATGAGTCAAATAAGGACTTTACTGTGGCTAATATAAAATCAAAAGAAGACAATCTGATAGTATATTAAGTTAATGTTCAAGAACTCTTTGGCCAGAAATATGTTCAGTAGTTCCATAAAAAAACCTATGTATGACTGATTTAACATCAGAAGTTTATAAATAAGTTTATACATTTTTTGAAGAGCCTTTGAACAGAAAAAAGTTAAAAAGGTCAGATATTGTCTTCTAAATGACTTTTGAAGCATCAGTAGGAGTTTTTGAGTATGTATAGAAAGTTCAAGATTGAGGATTCTTTGGCCAAAAATATGTTCCTTGGGTCAAGTAAGGACTTTACTGTGGCTAATATAAAATCAAAAGAAGACAATCTGATAGTATATTAAGTTAATGTTCAAGAACTCTTTGGCCAGAAATATGTTCAGTAGTTCCAAAAAAAAACCTATGTATGACTGATTTAACATCAGAAGTTTATAAATAAGTTTATACATTTTTTGAAGAGCCTTTGAACAGAAAAAAGTTAAAAAGGTCAGATATTGTCTTCTAAATGACTTATGAAGCATCGGTAGGAGTCTATGAGTATGTATAGAAAGTTCAGGATCGAGGATTCCTTGGCCAGACAAATGTTCCTTGGTTGAAATATGGACTTTACTGTGGCTAATATAACATCAAAAGAAGACATTCTGATTGTATATTAAGTTAATGTTCAAGACCTCTTTGGCCAGAAATATGTTCAATAGGTCCAATGAAAAAACCTATGTATGACTGATTTAACATCAGAAGGAGTTTATAAGTTTATACATTTTTTGAAGACTCTTTGAACAGAAAAAAGTTCAAAAGGTCAGATATGGTCTTCTAAATGACTTTTGAAGCATCAGTAGGAGTTTATGAGCATGTATAGAAAGTTCAAGATTGAGGATTCTTTGGCCAAATGTATGTTCCTTGGTTGAAATAAGGACTTTGTGGCTAATATAAAATCAAAAGAAGACAATCTGATAGTATATTAAGTTAATGTTCTCTTTGGCCACAAATATGTTCAGTAGTTCCAATGAAAAAACCTATGTATGACTGATTTAACATCAGAAGGAGTTTATAAGTTTATACATTTTTTTGAAGACCCTTTGGACAGAACAATTTAAAAAGGTCAGATATTGTCTTCTAAATTACTTTTGAAGCATCAGTAGGAGTTTATGAGTATGTATAGAAAGTTCAAGATTGAGGATTCTTTGTGCAAAAATATGTTCCTTGGGTCAAAGAAGGAGTCTTTATAAATAGTCTTTATAGGAGTCTTTATAAATTTTTTGAAGACCCTTTGAACAGAAAAAAGTTCAAAATGTCAGATATGGTCTTCTAAATGACTTTTGAAGCATCAGTAGGAGTCTATGAGTATGTAAAGAAAGTTCAGGATCGAGGATTCCTTGGCCAGACAAATGTTCCTTGGTTGAAATATGGACTTTACTGTGGCTAATATAACATCAAAAGAAGACAATCTGATTGTATATTAAGTTAATGTTCAAGAACTCTTTGGCCACAAATATGGTCAGTAGGTCCATAAAGAACCTATATATGACTGGTTTAACATCAGAAGGAGTCTATAAGTTTATAAAAAAATTTGAAGACCCTTTGAACAGAAAAAAGTTAAAAAGGTCAGATATTGTCTGCTAAATGACTTTTGAATCATCAGTAGGAGTCTATGAGTATGTATAGAAAGTTCAAGATTGAGGATTCTTTGGCCAAAAATATGTTCCTTGGGTCAAATAAGGACTTTACTCTGGCTAATATAAAATCAACAGAAGACAATCTGATAGTATATTAAGTTAATGTTCAAGAACTCTTTGGCCAGAAATATGTTCAGTAGGTCCATAAAGAACCTCTATATGACTGATTTAAAATCAGAAGGAGTTTATAAGTTTATACATTTTTTGAAGACTCTTTGAACAGAAAAAAGTTCAAAAGGTCAGATATGGTCTTCTAAATGACTTTTGAAGCATCAGTAGGAGTCTATGAGTATGTATAGAAAGGTCAAGATTTAGGATTCTTTGGCCAAAAATATGTTCCTTGAGTCAAATAAGGACTTTACTGTGGCTAATATAAAATCAAAAGAAGACAATCTGATAGTATATTAAAGTAATGTTCTCTTTGGCCACAAATATGTTCAGTAGGTCCATAAAGAACCTCTATATGACTGATTTAACATCAGAAGGAGTCTTTAAGTTTATACATTTTTTGAAGACTCTTTGAACAGAAAAAAGTTCAAAAGGTCAGATATGGTCTTCTAAATGAATTTTGAAGCATCAGTAGGAGTTTATGAGTATGTATAGAAAGTTCAAGATTGAGGATTCTTTGGCCAAATGTATGTTCCTTGGTTGAAATAAGGACTTTACTGTGGCTAATATAAAATCAAAAGAAGACAATCTGATTGTATATTAAGTTAATGTTCTCTTTGGCCACAAATATGTTCAGTAGTTCCAATGAAAAATTATGTATGACTGATTTAACATCAGAAGGAGTTTATAAGTTTATACATTTTTTGAAGACACTTTGAACAGAAAAAAGTTTAATAGGTCAGATATTGTCCTCTAAATGACTTTTGAAGCATCAGTAGGAGTTTATGAGTATGTATAGAAAGTTCAAGATTGAGGATTCTTTGGCCAAAAATATGTTCCTTGGGTCAAAGAAGGAGTCTTTATAAATAGTCTTTATAGGAGTCTTTATAAATTTTTTGAAGACCCTTTGAACAGAAAAAAGTTCAAAAGGTCAGATATGGTCTTCTAAATGACTTATGAAGCATCAGTAGGAGTCTATGAGTATGTATAGAAAGTTCAGGATCGAGGATTCCTTGGCCAGACAAATGTTCCTTGGTTGAAATATGGACTTTACTGTGGCTAATATAACATCAAAAGAAGACAATCTGATAGCATATTAAGTTCATGTTCAATAACTCTTTGGCCATAAATATGTTCAGTAGGTCTATAAAGAACCTCTATATGACTGATTTAACATCAGAGGGAGTCTATAAGTTTATACCTTTTTTTGAAGACCCTTTGAACAGAAAAAAGTTTAAAAGGTCAGATATTGTCTTCTAAATGACTTTTGAAGCATCAGTAGGAGTCTATGAGTATGTATAGAAAGTTCAAGATTGAGGATTCTTTGGCCAGACAAATGTTCCTTGGGTCAATTAAGGACTAACATCAAAAGAAGACAATCTGATTGTATATTAAGTTAATGTTCAAGAACTCTTTGGCCAGAAATATGTTCAGTAGTTCCATAAAAAACTGATTTAACATCAGAAGTTGTAGAAAGTTCAAGATTTAGGATTCTTTGGCCAAAAATATGTTCCTTGGGTCAAGTAAGGACTTTACTGTGGCTAATATAAAATCAAAAGAAGACAATCTGATAGTATATTAAGTTAATGTTCAAGAACTCTTTGGCCACAAATATGTTCAGTAGGTCCATAAAGAACCTCTATATGACTGATTTAACATCAGAAGGAGTCTTTAAGTTTATACATTTTTTGAAGACCCTTTGAACAGAAAAAAGTTAAAAAGGTCAGATATTGTCTTCTAAATGACTTATGAAGCATCAGTAGGAGTCTATGAGTATGTACAGAAAGTTCAGGATCGAGGATTCCTTTGCCCAGACAAATGTTCCTTGGTTGAAATATGGACTTTACTGTGGCTAATATAACATCAAAAGAAGACATTCTGATTGTATATTAAGTTAATGTTCAAGACCTCTTTGGCCAGAAATATGTTCAGTAGTTCCAATGAAAAAACCTATGTATGACTGATTTAACATCAGAAGGAGTTTATAAGTTTATACATTTTTTTGAAGACCCTCTGAACAGAAAAATTAAAAAAGGTCAGATATTGTCTTCTAAATTACTTTTGAAGCATCAGTAGGAGTTTATGAGTATGTATAGAAAGTTCAAGATTGAGGATTCTTTGTGCAAAAATATGTTCCTTGGGTCAAAGGAGGAGTCTTTATAAATAGTCTTTATAGGAGTCTTTATAACAAATTTTGAAGACCCTTTGAAAAGAAAAAAGTTAAAAAGGTCAGATATTGTCTTCTAAATGACTTTTGAAGCATCAGTAGGAGTCTATGAGTATGTATAGAAAGTTCAAGATTGAGGATTCTTTGGCCAGACAAATGTTCCTTGGGTCAAATAAGGACTTTACTGTGGCTATATAAAATCAAAAGAAGACAATCTGATAGTATATTAAGTTAATGTTTTCTTTGGCCACAAATATGTTCAGTAGGTCCATAAATAACCTCTATATGACTGATTTAACATCAGAAGGAGTCTTTAAGTTTATACATTTTTTGAAGACTCTTTGAACAGAAAAAAGTTCAAAAGGTCAGATATTGTCTTCTAAATGACTTATGAAGCTTTCAGTAGGAGTCTATGAGTATCTATAGAAAGTTCAGGATCGAGGATTCCTTGGCCAGACAAATGTTCCTTGGTTGAAATATGTACTTTACTGTGGCTAATATAACATCAAAAGAAGACATTCGATTGTATATTAAGTTAATGTTCAAGACCTCTTTGGCCAGAAATATGTTCAGTAGTTCCAATGAAAAAAACCTATGTATGACTGATTTAACATCAGAAGGAGTTTATAAGTTTATACATTTTTTGAAGACCCTTTGAACAGAAAAAAGTTGAATAGGTCAGATATTGTCTTCTAAATGACTTTTGAAGCATCAGTAGGAGTTTTTGAGTATGTATAGAAAGTTCAAGATTGAGGATTCTTTGGCCAAAAATATGTTCCTTGAGTCAAATCAGGACTTTACTATGGCTAATATAAAATCAAAAGAAGACAATCTGATAGTATATCAAGTTAATGTTCAAGAACTCTTTGGCCACAAATATGGTCAGTAGGTCCATAAAGAACCTCTATATGACTGATTTAACATCAGAAGGAGTCTATAAGTTTATAAAAAAATTTGAAGACCCTTTGAACAGAAAAAAGTAAAAAAGGTCAGATATTGTCTTGTAAATGACTTATGAAGCATCAGTAGGAGTCTATGAGCATGTATAGAAAGTTCAGGACCGAGGATTCCTTGGCCAGACAAATGTTCCTGGGTCAAATAAGGACTTTACTGTGGCTAATATAACATCAAAAGAAGACAATCTGATTGTATATTAAGTTAATGTTCAAGACCTCTTTGGCCAGATATATGTTCAGTAGATCCAATGAAAAAACCTATGTATGACTGATTTAACATCAGAAAGAGTTTATAAGTTTATAAATTTTTTGAAGACACTTTGAACAGAAAAAAAGTTTAATAGGTCAGATATTGTCCTCTAAATGACTTTTGAAGCATCAGTAGGAGTTTATGAGTATGTATAGAAAGTTCAAGATTGAGGATTCTTTGGCCAAAAATATGTTCCTTGGGTCAAAGAAGGAGTCTTTATAAATAGTCTTTATAGGAGTCTTTATAAATTTTTTGAAGACCCTTTGAACAGAAAAAAGTTCAAAAGGTCAGATATTGTCTTCTAAATGACTTTTGAAGCATCAGTAGGAGTCTATGAGTATGTATAGAAAGTTCAGGATCGAGGATTCCTTGGCCAGAAAAATGTTCATTGGTTGAAATATGGACTTTACTGTGGCTAATATAACATCAAAAGAAGACAATCTGATTGTATATTAAGTTAATGTTCAAGACCTCTTTGGCCAGAAATATGTTCAATAGGTCCAATGAAAAAACCTATGTATGACTGATTTAACATCAGAAGGAGTTTATAAGTTTA
Source organism: Semotilus atromaculatus (assembly GCA_031834385.1). Classification (NCBI taxonomy): domain Eukaryota; kingdom Metazoa; phylum Chordata; class Actinopteri; order Cypriniformes; family Leuciscidae; genus Semotilus; species Semotilus atromaculatus. The sequence continues at coordinate 19,541,185 of JAULUF010000050.1, forward strand.
TACATTTTTTGAAGACTCTTTGAACAGAAAAAAGTTCAAAAGGTCAGATATGGTCTTCTAAATGACTTTTGAAGCATCAGTAGGAGTTTATGAGCATGTATAGAAAGTTCAAGATTGAGGATTCTTTGGCCAAATGTATGTTCCTTGGTTGAAATAAGGACTTTGTGGCTAATATAAAATCAAAAGAAGACAATCTGATAGTATATTAAGTTAATGTTCTCTTTGGCCACAAATATGTTCAGTAGTTCCAATGAAAAAACCTATGTATGACTGATTTAACATCAGAAGGAGTTTATAAGTTTATACATTTTTTTGAAGACCCTTTGGACAGAAAAATTTAAAAAGGTCAGATATTGTCTTCTAAATTACTTTTGAAGCATCAGTAGGAGTTTATGAGTATGTATAGAAAGTTCAAGATTGAGGATTCTTTGTGCAAAAATATGTTCCTTGGGTCAAAGAAGGAGTCTTTATAAATAGTCTTTATAGGAGTCTTTATAAATTTTTGAAGACCCTTTGAACAGAAAAAAGTTCAAAAGGTCAGATATTGTCTTCTAAATGACTTTTGAATCATCAGTAGGAGTCTATGAGTATGTATAGAAAGTTCAAGATTGAGGATTCTTTGGCCAAAAATATGTTCCTTGGGTCAAATAAGGACTTTACTCTGGCTAATATAAAATCAACAGAAGACAATCTGATAGTATATTAAGTTAATGTTCAAGAACTCTTTGGCCAGAAATATGTTCAGTAGGTCCATAAAGAACCTCTATATGACTGATTTAAAATCAGAAGGAGTTTATAAGTTTATACATTTTTTGAAGACTCTTTGAACAGAAAAAAGTTCAAAAGGTCAGATATGGTCTTCTAAATGACTTTTGAAGCATCAGTAGGAGTCTATGAGTATGTATAGAAAGGTCAAGATTTAGGATTCTTTGGCCAAAAATATGTTCCTTGAGTCAAATAAGGACTTTACTGTGGCTAATATAAAATCAAAAGAAGACAATCTGATAGTATATTAAAGTAATGTTCTCTTTGGCCACAAATATGTTCAGTAGGTCCATAAAGAACCTCTATATGACTGATTTAACATCAGAAGGAGTCTTTAAGTTTATACATTTTTTGAAGACTCTTTGAACAGAAAAAAGTTCAAAAGGTCAGATATGGTCTTCTAAATGAATTTTGAAGCATCAGTAGGAGTTTATGAGTATGTATAGAAAGTTCAAGATTGAGGATTCTTTGGCCAAATGTATGTTCCTTGGTTGAAATAAGGACTTTACTGTGGCTAATATAAAATCAAAAGAAGACAATCTGATTGTATATTAAGTTAATGTTCTCTTTGGCCACAAATATGTTCAGTAGTTCCAATGAAAAATTATGTATGACTGATTTAACATCAGAAGGAGTTTATAAGTTTATACATTTTTTGAAGACACTTTGAACAGAAAAAAAGTTTAATAGGTCAGATATTGTCTTCTAAATGACTTTTGAAGCATCAGTAGGAGTTTATGAGTATGTATAGAAAGTTCAAGATTGAGGATTCTTTGGCCAAATATATGTTCCTTGGGTCAAAGAAGGAGTCTTTATAATTAGTCTTTATAGGAGTCTTTAAACATTTTTTGAAGACCCTATGAACAGAAAAAAGTTCAAAAGGTCAGATGTGGTCTTCTAAATGACTTATGAAGCATCAGTAGGAGTCTATGAGTATGTATAGAAAGTTCAAGATTGAGGATTCTTTGGCCAGACAAATGTTCCTTGGGTCAAATAAGGACTAACATCAAAAGAAGACAATCTGATTGTATATTAAGTTAATGTTCAAGAACTCTTTGGCCAGAAATATGTTCAGTAGGTCCATAAACAACCTCTATATGACTGATTTAACATTAGAAGGAGTTTATAAGTTGACATTTTTTGAAGACCCTTTGAACAGAAAAAAGTTAAAAAGGTCAGATATTGTCTTCCTAATGACTTTTGAAGCATCAGTAGGAGTCTATGAGTATATATAGAAAGTTCAAGATTGAGGATTCTTTGGCCAGACAAATGTTCCTTGGGTCAAATAAGGGCTTTACGTGGCTAATATAAAATCAAAAGAAGACAATCTGATAGTATATCAAGTTAATGTTCAAGAACTCTTTGGCCACAAATATGGTCAGTAGGTCCATAAAGAACCTCTATATGACTGATTTAACATCAGAAGGAGTCTATAAGTTTATAAAAAAATTTGAAGACCCTTTGAACAGAAAAAAGTAAAAAAGGTCAGATATTGTCTTCTAAATGACTTATGAAGCATCAGTAGGAGTCTATGAGCATGTATAGAAAGTTCAGGACCGAGGATTCCTTGGCCAGACAAATGTTCCTGGGTCAAATAAGGACTTTACTGTGGCTAATATAACATCAAAAGAAGACAATCTGATTGTATATTAAGTTAATGTTCAAGACCTCTTTGGCCAGATATATGTTCAGTAGATCCAATGAAAAAACCTATGTATGACTGATTTAACATCAGAATGAGTTTATAAGTTTATAAATTTTTTGAAGACACTTTGAACAGAAAAAAAGTTTAATAGGTCAGATATTGTCCTCTAAATGACTTTTGAAGCATCAGTAGGAGTTTATGAGTATGTATAGAAAGTTCAAGATTGAGGATTCTTTGGCCAAAAATATGTTCCTTGGGTCAAAGAAGGAGTCTTTATAAATAGTCTTTATAGGAGTCTTTATAAATTTTTTGAAGACCCTTTGAACAGAAAAAAGTTCAAAAGGTCAGATATTGTCTTCTAAATGACTTTTGAATCATCAGTAGGAGTCTATGAGTATGTATAGAAAGTTCAAGATTGAGGATTCTTTGGCCAAAAATATGTTCCTTGGGTCAAATAAGGACTTTACTCTGGCTAATATAAAATCAACAGAAGACAATCTGATAGTATATTAAGTTAATGTTCAAGAACTCTTTGGCCAGAAATATGTTCAGTAGGTCCATAAAGAACCTCTATATGACTGATTTAAAATCAGAAGGAGTTTATAAGTTTATACATTTTTTGAAGACTCTTTGAACAGAAAAAAGTTCAAAAGGTCAGATATGGTCTTCTAAATGACTTTTGAAGCATCAGTAGGAGTCTATGAGTATGTATAGAAAGTTCAGGATCGAGGATTCCTTGGCCAGACAAATGTTCCTTGGTTGAAATATGGACTTTACTGTGGCTAATATAACACCAAAAGAAGACAATCTGATTGTATATTAAGTTAATATTGAAGAACTCTTTTGCCACAAATATGTTCAGTAGGTCCATAAACAACCTCTATATGACTGATTTAACATTAGAAGGAGTTTATAAGTTGACATTTTTTGAAGACCCTTTGAACAGAAAAAAGTTAAAAAGGTCAGATATTGTCTTCCTAATGACTTTTGAAGCATCAGTAGGAGTCTATGAGTATATATAGAAAGTTCAAGATTGAGGATTCTTTGGCCAGACAAATGTTCCTTGGGTCAAATAAGGGCTTTACGTGGCTAATTTAAAATCAAAAGAAGACAATCTGATAGTATATTAAGTTAATGTTCAAGAACTCTTTGGCCAGAAATATGTTCAGTAGGTCCATAAACAACCTCTATATGACTGATTTAACATTAGAAGGAGTTTATAAGTTGACATTTTTTGAAGACCCTTTGAACAGAAAAAAGTTTAATAGGTCAGATATTGTCTTCTAAAAGACTTTTGAAGCATCAGTAGGAGTTTTTGAGTATGTATAGAAAGTTCAAGATTGAGGATTCTTCGGCCAAAAATATGTTCCTTGGTTGAAATAAGGACTTTACTGTGGCTAATATAAAATCAAAAGAAGACAATCTGATAGTATATTAAGTTAATGTTCTCTTTGGCCACAAAAATATGTTCAGTAGTTCCAATGAAAAAACCTATGTATGACTGATTTAACATCAGAACGAGTTTATAAGTTTATACATTTTTTGAAGACCCTTTGAACAGAAAAAAGTTAAAAAGGTCAGATATTGTCTTCTAAATGACTTATGAAGCATCAGTAGGAGTCTATGAGTATGTATAGAAAGTTCAGGATCAAGGATTCCTTGGCCAGACAAATGTTCCTTGGTTGAAATATGGACTTTACTGTGGCTAATATAACATCAAAATAAGATATTCTGATTGTATATTAAGTTAATGTTCAAGACCTCTTTGGCCAGTAATATAATCAGTAGTTCCAATGAAAAAACCTCTATATGACTTCTTTAACATCAGAAGTAATCTTTAAGTTTATACATTTTTTGAAGACTCTTTGAACAGAAAAAAGTTCAAAAGGTCAGATATTGTCTTCTAAATGACTTTTGAAGCATCAGTAGGAGTCTATGAGTATGTATAGAAAGTTCAGGATCGAGGATTCCTTGGCAGAAAAATGTTCATTGGTTGAAAAATGGACTTTACTGTGGCTAATATAACATCAAAAGAAGACAATCTGATTGTATATTAAGTTAATGTTCAAGAACAATGAGAATGTGTAGAAAGCTCAATATAGGGGAGTCTTTGGCCATAAATATGCTCAGCAGTTTAAATATGGACACATCTCTGGCTGATTTAACATCAGAAGGAGTCTATGAGTTTGTATGGTAAAAAAAAACAAATCAACTGAGGACCCTTTGAACAAAAAATATGTTCAATAGATATAATACTTTATGGTGGGGGTAGCATCAGATATAAATGTCATTATGTAGAATGTTCAAGATCAAATACTCTTTGGCCAAAAACATTTTCTTTGGTCAAATATGGACTACTGTCTGGCTGATGTATTATCAGAAACAGTCAATCAGTTTGTTTAGAAGGTTCTCTTGATTAGAACAAGTACTCTTTGGCTAGCCGGAAATATGTTCAGTGGTTTAAACATGGACTATTGTCTGGCTGATTTAACATCAGAAACAGTCTATGAGACATTTTAGTGACCATTGGGCCAAAAATATGTTCAATGGGTCAAATACAAGGCTGCCTGAAGAAACATCAGAGGTAGTCAATTAGAATGTGTCAAAAGTTCAAAATATCGAGGACTCCTCGGCCATTAATACGTTCAGCAGGTCAAATATGAAGATTTTACATTAGCCATGCAGTAGTCCATTTCTGACCCAATGACCTACCATTTCCTGGCCAAAGAGTACTCGAAATTGAACTTTCTACACATTCTTATTGACTACTTCTGATGCTGTGAGCCAGTCTTTCTTTGACCCATTGCAAATATTTCTGCCCCAAAGTTCCTCAATGGTTAAATTACTATGTGTAGAAAAATAGAAAAGTATTTTACATCAGCTAGACAGTATACTCCAAATTTGACTAAATATATTTCTGGTCAAAGTTTACTCAAACTTTCTATACGTATCCATTGACTCCTGATGTTACATCAGCAATGCAGGATACAGATCAAGCGTCATCACTCTTACAATGCATTGCATCTCTTTAACGCATTACGGAATTAGTTTTTGAATGCATTGCAATGCAACAAAGTGCATTTGACTTTAATGTTATTCTTCAGTGCACAACGCTTGATCGTATGTGCAATGTTATGCACTACGGAATGAGTTAGTTCTGAATGCATTGCAATGCATAAAAAGTGCACATGATTTCTGTTATTCTTCGATGTGCCGTATCGATCCGTATGTGCAATGCTATGCAAAAGCAGATTGCATTGCACATCTCTTCAACGCATAAAGGAATGAGTTAGTTCTTGAAGGCATTGCAATGCAAAAAAGTTCATATTACTTATGACTTCACTGCACAAAGCTTGATCGTATTTGCAATGTAAAATAAGCAGATTAACGCACTACGGAAATAATTAGTTCTTAAATGCATTGCAATTCAACAAAGTGCATTTGACTTTCATGTTATTCTTCAGTGCACAACGCATAAATAATCATGTGCAATGCTATGCAAGAGGAGATTGCATTGCTTATCTCTTTAACACACTACGAAATGGTTTAGTTCTTGAATGCATTGCAATGCATAATTAATGCATATGATTTTTGTTATTCTTCGATGCTTGATCCGTATGTGCAATGCTATGCAAGAGCAGATTGTATTGCACATCTCTTCAACGCATAAAGGAATCAGTTAGTTCTTGAATGCATTGCAATGCAATGCAATGCAAAGCAATGCAAAGCAATGCAATGCAAAGCAATGCAAAGCAATGCAAAGCAATGCAATGCAATGCAATGCAATGCAATGCAATGCAATGCAATGCAATTGAATACAATGCAATACAATGCAAAGCAAAGCAAAGCAAAGAAAAGCGAAGTTCCTTCTTGTAATGAACATAGTAATAGGTTCGTTCCCTTAAGCTTTGCAATGCAATACCACATATGTTGTATTAAATTCATTGGACAACAGATGTATATATTTCGTGCATGCAATGAAATGCCATGGAAATGCAATGCAAAGCAATGCAATGCAATTGAGTACAATAAAATACAATGCAAAGCAATGCAATGCAATGCAATGTCACATCACATGTCATATGATACTGCTTCAATGCACAAGGGAATCAATTAGTTCCGAATGCTTCGCAATGCAACAGCTTATATGTTATGTTATATCTCTTCTTTACACAACTAAATTAGTTAGTTATTGTATGCAATGCTATAAAGCAATGCAAAGCACTGCAATGCAATGCAATGCAATGCAAAGCACTGCAATGCAATGCAATGCAATGCAATGCAAGACAATGCAAGACAATGCAATTTCAATACAATGCAATTGAATACAATAAAATACAATACAAAGCAATACAATGCAATTGCCACATTAACATTAGAGTTAGTTCTTGAATGCATTGCAATGCAAAGAAATGCAATGCAAAGGAATGCAAAGCAATGCAAAGCAATGCAAAGCAATGCAAAGCAATGCAAAGCAATGAAATGTAATGAAATGCAATGCAATTGAATACAATGCAATGCAATTGAATACAATGTAATGCAAAGAAAAGCGAAGTTCCTTGTGATGAACATAATAATAGGTTCGTTCTCTTAAGCTTAGCAATGCAATACCACATATGTTTTAGTAACTTCATTAGACAACAGATAGATATATTTCGTGTATGCAATGCAATGCAATACAATGCAATGCAATGCAATTGAATACAATAAAATACAATGCAAAGCAATGCAATGCAATACAATGCAATGCAATGCAATACAATGCAATGAAGTGCAATGCAATACAATGCAGTGCAATGCAATTCTAAGCAATTGAACAAAATGCAATGCAATGCAAAGCAAAGCAAAGCAAAGCAAAGCAAAGCAAAGCAAAGCAAAGCAAAGCAATGCAAAGCACTGCAAGGCAATGCAATGCAATGCAAGACAATGCAATTTCAATGCAATTTCAATGCAATGCAATTGAATACAATAAAATACAATACAAAGCAATACAATGCAATTGCCACATTAACATTAGAGTTAGTTCTTGAAAGCATTGCAATGCAAAGCAATGCAATGCAAAGCAATGCAAAGCAATGCAAAGCAATGCAAAGCAATGCAAAGCAATGCAAAGCAATGCAAAGCAATGCAAAGCAATGCAAAGCTATTGAATACAATGCAATGCAAAGCAAAGCAAAGCAAAGCAAAGCGAAGCTCCTTGTAATGAACATAGTAATAGGTTCGTTCTCTTAGGCTTTGCAATGCTTGTTTTATTAACTTCATTGGACAACAGATAGATATATTTCGTGTATGCAATGCAATGCAATAGAATGCAATTGAATACAATAAAATACAATGCAAAGCAATAAAATGCAATAAAATGCAATGCAATGCAATGCAATGCAAAGCAATGCAAAGCAATGTAATTTCAATGCAATGCAGTGCAATGCAATGCAATTGAATACAATGCAATGCAATGCAATAAAATGCAATTTAGATGAGTCAAATAAGGACTTTACTGTGGCTAATATAAAATCAAAAGAAGACAATCTGATAGTATATTAAGTTAATGTTCAAGAACTCTTTGGCCAGAAATATGTTCAGTAGTTCCATAAAAAAACCTATGTATGACTGATTTAACATCAGAAGTTTATAAATAAGTTTATACATTTTTTGAAGAGCCTTTGAACAGAAAAAAGTTAAAAAGGTCAGATATTGTCTTCTAAATGACTTTTGAAGCATCAGTAGGAGTTTTTGAGTATGTATAGAAAGTTCAAGATTGAGGATTCTTTGGCCAAAAATATGTTCCTTGGGTCAAGTAAGGACTTTACTGTGGCTAATATAAAATCAAAAGAAGACAATCTGATAGTATATTAAGTTAATGTTCAAGAACTCTTTGGCCAGAAATATGTTCAGTAGTTCCAAAAAAAAACCTATGTATGACTGATTTAACATCAGAAGTTTATAAATAAGTTTATACATTTTTTGAAGAGCCTTTGAACAGAAAAAAGTTAAAAAGGTCAGATATTGTCTTCTAAATGACTTATGAAGCATCGGTAGGAGTCTATGAGTATGTATAGAAAGTTCAGGATCGAGGATTCCTTGGCCAGACAAATGTTCCTTGGTTGAAATATGGACTTTACTGTGGCTAATATAACATCAAAAGAAGACATTCTGATTGTATATTAAGTTAATGTTCAAGACCTCTTTGGCCAGAAATATGTTCAATAGGTCCAATGAAAAAACCTATGTATGACTGATTTAACATCAGAAGGAGTTTATAAGTTTATACATTTTTTGAAGACTCTTTGAACAGAAAAAAGTTCAAAAGGTCAGATATGGTCTTCTAAATGACTTTTGAAGCATCAGTAGGAGTTTATGAGCATGTATAGAAAGTTCAAGATTGAGGATTCTTTGGCCAAATGTATGTTCCTTGGTTGAAATAAGGACTTTGTGGCTAATATAAAATCAAAAGAAGACAATCTGATAGTATATTAAGTTAATGTTCTCTTTGGCCACAAATATGTTCAGTAGTTCCAATGAAAAAACCTATGTATGACTGATTTAACATCAGAAGGAGTTTATAAGTTTATACATTTTTTTGAAGACCCTTTGGACAGAACAATTTAAAAAGGTCAGATATTGTCTTCTAAATTACTTTTGAAGCATCAGTAGGAGTTTATGAGTATGTATAGAAAGTTCAAGATTGAGGATTCTTTGTGCAAAAATATGTTCCTTGGGTCAAAGAAGGAGTCTTTATAAATAGTCTTTATAGGAGTCTTTATAAATTTTTTGAAGACCCTTTGAACAGAAAAAAGTTCAAAATGTCAGATATGGTCTTCTAAATGACTTTTGAAGCATCAGTAGGAGTCTATGAGTATGTAAAGAAAGTTCAGGATCGAGGATTCCTTGGCCAGACAAATGTTCCTTGGTTGAAATATGGACTTTACTGTGGCTAATATAACATCAAAAGAAGACAATCTGATTGTATATTAAGTTAATGTTCAAGAACTCTTTGGCCACAAATATGGTCAGTAGGTCCATAAAGAACCTATATATGACTGGTTTAACATCAGAAGGAGTCTATAAGTTTATAAAAAAATTTGAAGACCCTTTGAACAGAAAAAAGTTAAAAAGGTCAGATATTGTCTGCTAAATGACTTTTGAATCATCAGTAGGAGTCTATGAGTATGTATAGAAAGTTCAAGATTGAGGATTCTTTGGCCAAAAATATGTTCCTTGGGTCAAATAAGGACTTTACTCTGGCTAATATAAAATCAACAGAAGACAATCTGATAGTATATTAAGTTAATGTTCAAGAACTCTTTGGCCAGAAATATGTTCAGTAGGTCCATAAAGAACCTCTATATGACTGATTTAAAATCAGAAGGAGTTTATAAGTTTATACATTTTTTGAAGACTCTTTGAACAGAAAAAAGTTCAAAAGGTCAGATATGGTCTTCTAAATGACTTTTGAAGCATCAGTAGGAGTCTATGAGTATGTATAGAAAGGTCAAGATTTAGGATTCTTTGGCCAAAAATATGTTCCTTGAGTCAAATAAGGACTTTACTGTGGCTAATATAAAATCAAAAGAAGACAATCTGATAGTATATTAAAGTAATGTTCTCTTTGGCCACAAATATGTTCAGTAGGTCCATAAAGAACCTCTATATGACTGATTTAACATCAGAAGGAGTCTTTAAGTTTATACATTTTTTGAAGACTCTTTGAACAGAAAAAAGTTCAAAAGGTCAGATATGGTCTTCTAAATGAATTTTGAAGCATCAGTAGGAGTTTATGAGTATGTATAGAAAGTTCAAGATTGAGGATTCTTTGGCCAAATGTATGTTCCTTGGTTGAAATAAGGACTTTACTGTGGCTAATATAAAATCAAAAGAAGACAATCTGATTGTATATTAAGTTAATGTTCTCTTTGGCCACAAATATGTTCAGTAGTTCCAATGAAAAATTATGTATGACTGATTTAACATCAGAAGGAGTTTATAAGTTTATACATTTTTTGAAGACACTTTGAACAGAAAAAAGTTTAATAGGTCAGATATTGTCCTCTAAATGACTTTTGAAGCATCAGTAGGAGTTTATGAGTATGTATAGAAAGTTCAAGATTGAGGATTCTTTGGCCAAAAATATGTTCCTTGGGTCAAAGAAGGAGTCTTTATAAATAGTCTTTATAGGAGTCTTTATAAATTTTTTGAAGACCCTTTGAACAGAAAAAAGTTCAAAAGGTCAGATATGGTCTTCTAAATGACTTATGAAGCATCAGTAGGAGTCTATGAGTATGTATAGAAAGTTCAGGATCGAGGATTCCTTGGCCAGACAAATGTTCCTTGGTTGAAATATGGACTTTACTGTGGCTAATATAACATCAAAAGAAGACAATCTGATAGCATATTAAGTTCATGTTCAATAACTCTTTGGCCATAAATATGTTCAGTAGGTCTATAAAGAACCTCTATATGACTGATTTAACATCAGAGGGAGTCTATAAGTTTATACCTTTTTTTGAAGACCCTTTGAACAGAAAAAAGTTTAAAAGGTCAGATATTGTCTTCTAAATGACTTTTGAAGCATCAGTAGGAGTCTATGAGTATGTATAGAAAGTTCAAGATTGAGGATTCTTTGGCCAGACAAATGTTCCTTGGGTCAATTAAGGACTAACATCAAAAGAAGACAATCTGATTGTATATTAAGTTAATGTTCAAGAACTCTTTGGCCAGAAATATGTTCAGTAGTTCCATAAAAAACTGATTTAACATCAGAAGTTGTAGAAAGTTCAAGATTTAGGATTCTTTGGCCAAAAATATGTTCCTTGGGTCAAGTAAGGACTTTACTGTGGCTAATATAAAATCAAAAGAAGACAATCTGATAGTATATTAAGTTAATGTTCAAGAACTCTTTGGCCACAAATATGTTCAGTAGGTCCATAAAGAACCTCTATATGACTGATTTAACATCAGAAGGAGTCTTTAAGTTTATACATTTTTTGAAGACCCTTTGAACAGAAAAAAGTTAAAAAGGTCAGATATTGTCTTCTAAATGACTTATGAAGCATCAGTAGGAGTCTATGAGTATGTACAGAAAGTTCAGGATCGAGGATTCCTTTGCCCAGACAAATGTTCCTTGGTTGAAATATGGACTTTACTGTGGCTAATATAACATCAAAAGAAGACATTCTGATTGTATATTAAGTTAATGTTCAAGACCTCTTTGGCCAGAAATATGTTCAGTAGTTCCAATGAAAAAACCTATGTATGACTGATTTAACATCAGAAGGAGTTTATAAGTTTATACATTTTTTTGAAGACCCTCTGAACAGAAAAATTAAAAAAGGTCAGATATTGTCTTCTAAATTACTTTTGAAGCATCAGTAGGAGTTTATGAGTATGTATAGAAAGTTCAAGATTGAGGATTCTTTGTGCAAAAATATGTTCCTTGGGTCAAAGGAGGAGTCTTTATAAATAGTCTTTATAGGAGTCTTTATAACAAATTTTGAAGACCCTTTGAAAAGAAAAAAGTTAAAAAGGTCAGATATTGTCTTCTAAATGACTTTTGAAGCATCAGTAGGAGTCTATGAGTATGTATAGAAAGTTCAAGATTGAGGATTCTTTGGCCAGACAAATGTTCCTTGGGTCAAATAAGGACTTTACTGTGGCTATATAAAATCAAAAGAAGACAATCTGATAGTATATTAAGTTAATGTTTTCTTTGGCCACAAATATGTTCAGTAGGTCCATAAATAACCTCTATATGACTGATTTAACATCAGAAGGAGTCTTTAAGTTTATACATTTTTTGAAGACTCTTTGAACAGAAAAAAGTTCAAAAGGTCAGATATTGTCTTCTAAATGACTTATGAAGCTTTCAGTAGGAGTCTATGAGTATCTATAGAAAGTTCAGGATCGAGGATTCCTTGGCCAGACAAATGTTCCTTGGTTGAAATATGTACTTTACTGTGGCTAATATAACATCAAAAGAAGACATTCGATTGTATATTAAGTTAATGTTCAAGACCTCTTTGGCCAGAAATATGTTCAGTAGTTCCAATGAAAAAAAACCTATGTATGACTGATTTAACATCAGAAGGAGTTTATAAGTTTATACATTTTTTGAAGACCCTTTGAACAGAAAAAAGTTGAATAGGTCAGATATTGTCTTCTAAATGACTTTTGAAGCATCAGTAGGAGTTTTTGAGTATGTATAGAAAGTTCAAGATTGAGGATTCTTTGGCCAAAAATATGTTCCTTGAGTCAAATCAGGACTTTACTATGGCTAATATAAAATCAAAAGAAGACAATCTGATAGTATATCAAGTTAATGTTCAAGAACTCTTTGGCCACAAATATGGTCAGTAGGTCCATAAAGAACCTCTATATGACTGATTTAACATCAGAAGGAGTCTATAAGTTTATAAAAAAATTTGAAGACCCTTTGAACAGAAAAAAGTAAAAAAGGTCAGATATTGTCTTGTAAATGACTTATGAAGCATCAGTAGGAGTCTATGAGCATGTATAGAAAGTTCAGGACCGAGGATTCCTTGGCCAGACAAATGTTCCTGGGTCAAATAAGGACTTTACTGTGGCTAATATAACATCAAAAGAAGACAATCTGATTGTATATTAAGTTAATGTTCAAGACCTCTTTGGCCAGATATATGTTCAGTAGATCCAATGAAAAAACCTATGTATGACTGATTTAACATCAGAAAGAGTTTATAAGTTTATAAATTTTTTGAAGACACTTTGAACAGAAAAAAAGTTTAATAGGTCAGATATTGTCCTCTAAATGACTTTTGAAGCATCAGTAGGAGTTTATGAGTATGTATAGAAAGTTCAAGATTGAGGATTCTTTGGCCAAAAATATGTTCCTTGGGTCAAAGAAGGAGTCTTTATAAATAGTCTTTATAGGAGTCTTTATAAATTTTTTGAAGACCCTTTGAACAGAAAAAAGTTCAAAAGGTCAGATATTGTCTTCTAAATGACTTTTGAAGCATCAGTAGGAGTCTATGAGTATGTATAGAAAGTTCAGGATCGAGGATTCCTTGGCCAGAAAAATGTTCATTGGTTGAAATATGGACTTTACTGTGGCTAATATAACATCAAAAGAAGACAATCTGATTGTATATTAAGTTAATGTTCAAGACCTCTTTGGCCAGAAATATGTTCAATAGGTCCAATGAAAAAACCTATGTATGACTGATTTAACATCAGAAGGAGTTTATAAGTTTATACATTTTTTGAAGACTCTTTGAACAGAAAAAAGTTCAAAAGGTCAGATATGGTCTTCTAAATGACTTTTGAAGCATCAGTAGGAGTTTATGAGCATGTATAGAAAGTTCAAGATTGAGGATTCTTTGGCCAAATGTATGTTCCTTGGTTGAAATAAGGACTTTGTGGCTAATATAAAATCAAAAGAAGACAATCTGATAGTATATTAAGTTAATGTTCTCTTTGGCCACAAATATGTTCAGTAGTTCCAATGAAAAAACCTATGTATGACTGATTTAACATCAGAAGGAGTTTATAAGTTTATACATTTTTTTGAAGACCCTTTGGACAGAAAAATTTAAAAAGGTCAGATATTGTCTTCTAAATTACTTTTGAAGCATCAGTAGGAGTTTATGAGTATGTATAGAAAGTTCAAGATTGAGGATTCTTTGTGCAAAAATATGTTCCTTGGGTCAAAGAAGGAGTCTTTATAAATAGTCTTTATAGGAGTCTTTATAAATTTTTGAAGACCCTTTGAACAGAAAAAAGTTCAAAAGGTCAGATATTGTCTTCTAAATGACTTTTGAATCATCAGTAGGAGTCTATGAGTATGTATAGAAAGTTCAAGATTGAGGATTCTTTGGCCAAAAATATGTTCCTTGGGTCAAATAAGGACTTTACTCTGGCTAATATAAAATCAACAGAAGACAATCTGATAGTATATTAAGTTAATGTTCAAGAACTCTTTGGCCAGAAATATGTTCAGTAGGTCCATAAAGAACCTCTATATGACTGATTTAAAATCAGAAGGAGTTTATAAGTTTATACATTTTTTGAAGACTCTTTGAACAGAAAAAAGTTCAAAAGGTCAGATATGGTCTTCTAAATGACTTTTGAAGCATCAGTAGGAGTCTATGAGTATGTATAGAAAGGTCAAGATTTAGGATTCTTTGGCCAAAAATATGTTCCTTGAGTCAAATAAGGACTTTACTGTGGCTAATATAAAATCAAAAGAAGACAATCTGATAGTATATTAAAGTAATGTTCTCTTTGGCCACAAATATGTTCAGTAGGTCCATAAAGAACCTCTATATGACTGATTTAACATCAGAAGGAGTCTTTAAGTTTATACATTTTTTGAAGACTCTTTGAACAGAAAAAAGTTCAAAAGGTCAGATATGGTCTTCTAAATGAATTTTGAAGCATCAGTAGGAGTTTATGAGTATGTATAGAAAGTTCAAGATTGAGGATTCTTTGGCCAAATGTATGTTCCTTGGTTGAAATAAGGACTTTACTGTGGCTAATATAAAATCAAAAGAAGACAATCTGATTGTATATTAAGTTAATGTTCTCTTTGGCCACAAATATGTTCAGTAGTTCCAATGAAAAATTATGTATGACTGATTTAACATCAGAAGGAGTTTATAAGTTTATACATTTTTTGAAGACACTTTGAACAGAAAAAAAGTTTAATAGGTCAGATATTGTCTTCTAAATGACTTTTGAAGCATCAGTAGGAGTTTATGAGTATGTATAGAAAGTTCAAGATTGAGGATTCTTTGGCCAAATATATGTTCCTTGGGTCAAAGAAGGAGTCTTTATAATTAGTCTTTATAGGAGTCTTTAAACATTTTTTGAAGACCCTATGAACAGAAAAAAGTTCAAAAGGTCAGATATGGTCTTCTAAATGACTTATGAAGCATCAGTAGGAGTCTATGAGTATGTATAGAAAGTTCAAGATTGAGGATTCTTTGGCCAGACAAATGTTCCTTGGGTCAAATAAGGACTAACATCAAAAGAAGACAATCTGATTGTATATTAAGTTAATGTTCAAGAACTCTTTGGCCAGAAATATGTTCAGTAGGTCCATAAACAACCTCTATATGACTGATTTAACATTAGAAGGAGTTTATAAGTTGACATTTTTTGAAGACCCTTTGAACAGAAAAAAGTTAAAAAGGTCAGATATTGTCTTCCTAATGACTTTTGAAGCATCAGTAGGAGTCTATGAGTATATATAGAAAGTTCAAGATTGAGGATTCTTTGGCCAGACAAATGTTCCTTGGGTCAAATAAGGGCTTTACGTGGCTAATATAAAATCAAAAGAAGACAATCTGATAGTATATCAAGTTAATGTTCAAGAACTCTTTGGCCACAAATATGGTCAGTAGGTCCATAAAGAACCTCTATATGACTGATTTAACATCAGAAGGAGTCTATAAGTTTATAAAAAAATTTGAAGACCCTTTGAACAGAAAAAAGTAAAAAAGGTCAGATATTGTCTTCTAAATGACTTATGAAGCATCAGTAGGAGTCTATGAGCATGTATAGAAAGTTCAGGACCGAGGATTCCTTGGCCAGACAAATGTTCCTGGGTCAAATAAGGACTTTACTGTGGCTAATATAACATCAAAAGAAGACAATCTGATTGTATATTAAGTTAATGTTCAAGACCTCTTTGGCCAGATATATGTTCAGTAGATCCAATGAAAAAACCTATGTATGACTGATTTAACATCAGAATGAGTTTATAAGTTTATAAATTTTTTGAAGACACTTTGAACAGAAAAAAAGTTTAATAGGTCAGATATTGTCCTCTAAATGACTTTTGAAGCATCAGTAGGAGTTTATGAGTATGTATAGAAAGTTCAAGATTGAGGATTCTTTGGCCAAAAATATGTTCCTTGGGTCAAAGAAGGAGTCTTTATAAATAGTCTTTATAGGAGTCTTTATAAATTTTTTGAAGACCCTTTGAACAGAAAAAAGTTCAAAAGGTCAGATATTGTCTTCTAAATGACTTTTGAATCATCAGTAGGAGTCTATGAGTATGTATAGAAAGTTCAAGATTGAGGATTCTTTGGCCAAAAATATGTTCCTTGGGTCAAATAAGGACTTTACTCTGGCTAATATAAAATCAACAGAAGACAATCTGATAGTATATTAAGTTAATGTTCAAGAACTCTTTGGCCAGAAATATGTTCAGTAGGTCCATAAAGAACCTCTATATGACTGATTTAAAATCAGAAGGAGTTTATAAGTTTATACATTTTTTGAAGACTCTTTGAACAGAAAAAAGTTCAAAAGGTCAGATATGGTCTTCTAAATGACTTTTGAAGCATCAGTAGGAGTCTATGAGTATGTATAGAAAGTTCAGGATCGAGGATTCCTTGGCCAGACAAATGTTCCTTGGTTGAAATATGGACTTTACTGTGGCTAATATAACACCAAAAGAAGACAATCTGATTGTATATTAAGTTAATATTGAAGAACTCTTTTGCCACAAATATGTTCAGTAGGTCCATAAACAACCTCTATATGACTGATTTAACATTAGAAGGAGTTTATAAGTTGACATTTTTTGAAGACCCTTTGAACAGAAAAAAGTTAAAAAGGTCAGATATTGTCTTCCTAATGACTTTTGAAGCATCAGTAGGAGTCTATGAGTATATATAGAAAGTTCAAGATTGAGGATTCTTTGGCCAGACAAATGTTCCTTGGGTCAAATAAGGGCTTTACGTGGCTAATTTAAAATCAAAAGAAGACAATCTGATAGTATATTAAGTTAATGTTCAAGAACTCTTTGGCCAGAAATATGTTCAGTAGGTCCATAAACAACCTCTATATGACTGATTTAACATTAGAAGGAGTTTATAAGTTGACATTTTTTGAAGACCCTTTGAACAGAAAAAAGTTTAATAGGTCAGATATTGTCTTCTAAAAGACTTTTGAAGCATCAGTAGGAGTTTTTGAGTATGTATAGAAAGTTCAAGATTGAGGATTCTTCGGCCAAAAATATGTTCCTTGGTTGAAATAAGGACTTTACTGTGGCTAATATAAAATCAAAAGAAGACAATCTGATAGTATATTAAGTTAATGTTCTCTTTGGCCACAAAAATATGTTCAGTAGTTCCAATGAAAAAACCTATGTATGACTGATTTAACATCAGAACGAGTTTATAAGTTTATACATTTTTTGAAGACCCTTTGAACAGAAAAAAGTTAAAAAGGTCAGATATTGTCTTCTAAATGACTTATGAAGCATCAGTAGGAGTCTATGAGTATGTATAGAAAGTTCAGGATCAAGGATTCCTTGGCCAGACAAATGTTCCTTGGTTGAAATATGGACTTTACTGTGGCTAATATAACATCAAAATAAGATATTCTGATTGTATATTAAGTTAATGTTCAAGACCTCTTTGGCCAGTAATATAATCAGTAGTTCCAATGAAAAAACCTCTATATGACTTCTTTAACATCAGAAGTAATCTTTAAGTTTATACATTTTTTGAAGACTCTTTGAACAGAAAAAAGTTCAAAAGGTCAGATATTGTCTTCTAAATGACTTTTGAAGCATCAGTAGGAGTCTATGAGTATGTATAGAAAGTTCAGGATCGAGGATTCCTTGGCAGAAAAATGTTCATTGGTTGAAAAATGGACTTTACTGTGGCTAATATAACATCAAAAGAAGACAATCTGATTGTATATTAAGTTAATGTTCAAGAACAATGAGAATGTGTAGAAAGCTCAATATAGGGGAGTCTTTGGCCATAAATATGCTCAGCAGTTTAAATATGGACACATCTCTGGCTGATTTAACATCAGAAGGAGTCTATGAGTTTGTATGGTAAAAAAAAACAAATCAACTGAGGACCCTTTGAACAAAAAATATGTTCAATAGATATAATACTTTATGGTGGGGGTAGCATCAGATATAAATGTCATTATGTAGAATGTTCAAGATCAAATACTCTTTGGCCAAAAACATTTTCTTTGGTCAAATATGGACTACTGTCTGGCTGATGTATTATCAGAAACAGTCAATCAGTTTGTTTAGAAGGTTCTCTTGATTAGAACAAGTACTCTTTGGCTAGCCGGAAATATGTTCAGTGGTTTAAACATGGACTATTGTCTGGCTGATTTAACATCAGAAACAGTCTATGAGACATTTTAGTGACCATTGGGCCAAAAATATGTTCAATGGGTCAAATACAAGGCTGCCTGAAGAAACATCAGAGGTAGTCAATTAGAATGTGTCAAAAGTTCAAAATATCGAGGACTCCTCGGCCATTAATACGTTCAGCAGGTCAAATATGAAGATTTTACATTAGCCATGCAGTAGTCCATTTCTGACCCAATGACCTACCATTTCCTGGCCAAAGAGTACTCGAAATTGAACTTTCTACACATTCTTATTGACTACTTCTGATGCTGTGAGCCAGTCTTTCTTTGACCCATTGCAAATATTTCTGCCCCAAAGTTCCTCAATGGTTAAATTACTATGTGTAGAAAAATAGAAAAGTATTTTACATCAGCTAGACAGTATACTCCAAATTTGACTAAATATATTTCTGGTCAAAGTTTACTCAAACTTTCTATACGTATCCATTGACTCCTGATGTTACATCAGCAATGCAGGATACAGATCAAGCGTCATCACTCTTACAATGCATTGCATCTCTTTAACGCATTACGGAATTAGTTTTTGAATGCATTGCAATGCAACAAAGTGCATTTGACTTTAATGTTATTCTTCAGTGCACAACGCTTGATCGTATGTGCAATGTTATGCACTACGGAATGAGTTAGTTCTGAATGCATTGCAATGCATAAAAAGTGCACATGATTTCTGTTATTCTTCGATGTGCCGTATCGATCCGTATGTGCAATGCTATGCAAAAGCAGATTGCATTGCACATCTCTTCAACGCATAAAGGAATGAGTTAGTTCTTGAAGGCATTGCAATGCAAAAAAGTTCATATTACTTATGACTTCACTGCACAAAGCTTGATCGTATTTGCAATGTAAAATAAGCAGATTAACGCACTACGGAAATAATTAGTTCTTAAATGCATTGCAATTCAACAAAGTGCATTTGACTTTCATGTTATTCTTCAGTGCACAACGCATAAATAATCATGTGCAATGCTATGCAAGAGGAGATTGCATTGCTTATCTCTTTAACACACTACGAAATGGTTTAGTTCTTGAATGCATTGCAATGCATAATTAATGCATATGATTTTTGTTATTCTTCGATGCTTGATCCGTATGTGCAATGCTATGCAAGAGCAGATTGTATTGCACATCTCTTCAACGCATAAAGGAATCAGTTAGTTCTTGAATGCATTGCAATGCAATGCAATGCAAAGCAATGCAAAGCAATGCAATGCAAAGCAATGCAAAGCAATGCAAAGCAATGCAATGCAATGCAATGCAATGCAATGCAATGCAATGCAATGCAATTGAATACAATGCAATACAATGCAAAGCAAAGCAAAGCAAAGAAAAGCGAAGTTCCTTCTTGTAATGAACATAGTAATAGGTTCGTTCCCTTAAGCTTTGCAATGCAATACCACATATGTTGTATTAAATTCATTGGACAACAGATGTATATATTTCGTGCATGCAATGAAATGCCATGGAAATGCAATGCAAAGCAATGCAATGCAATTGAGTACAATAAAATACAATGCAAAGCAATGCAATGCAATGCAATGTCACATCACATGTCATATGATACTGCTTCAATGCACAAGGGAATCAATTAGTTCCGAATGCTTCGCAATGCAACAGCTTATATGTTATGTTATATCTCTTCTTTACACAACTAAATTAGTTAGTTATTGTATGCAATGCTATAAAGCAATGCAAAGCACTGCAATGCAATGCAATGCAATGCAAAGCACTGCAATGCAATGCAATGCAATGCAATGCAAGACAATGCAAGACAATGCAATTTCAATACAATGCAATTGAATACAATAAAATACAATACAAAGCAATACAATGCAATTGCCACATTAACATTAGAGTTAGTTCTTGAATGCATTGCAATGCAAAGAAATGCAATGCAAAGGAATGCAAAGCAATGCAAAGCAATGCAAAGCAATGCAAAGCAATGAAATGTAATGAAATGCAATGCAATTGAATACAATGCAATGCAATTGAATACAATGTAATGCAAAGAAAAGCGAAGTTCCTTGTGATGAACATAATAATAGGTTCGTTCTCTTAAGCTTAGCAATGCAATACCACATATGTTTTAGTAACTTCATTAGACAACAGATAGATATATTTCGTGTATGCAATGCAATGCAATACAATGCAATGCAATGCAATTGAATACAATAAAATACAATGCAAAGCAATGCAATGCAATACAATGCAATGCAATGCAATACAATGCAATGAAGTGCAATGCAATACAATGCAGTGCAATGCAATTCTAAGCAATTGAACAAAATGCAATGCAATGCAAAGCAAAGCAAAGCAAAGCAAAGCAAAGCAAAGCAAAGCAAAGCAAAGCAATGCAAAGCACTGCAAGGCAATGCAATGCAATGCAAGACAATGCAATTTCAATGCAATTTCAATGCAATGCAATTGAATACAATAAAATACAATACAAAGCAATACAATGCAATTGCCACATTAACATTAGAGTTAGTTCTTGAAAGCATTGCAATGCAAAGCAATGCAATGCAAAGCAATGCAAAGCAATGCAAAGCAATGCAAAGCAATGCAAAGCAATGCAAAGCAATGCAAAGCAATGCAAAGCTATTGAATACAATG
Organism: Semotilus atromaculatus; assembly: GCA_031834385.1. Taxonomy (NCBI): domain Eukaryota; kingdom Metazoa; phylum Chordata; class Actinopteri; order Cypriniformes; family Leuciscidae; genus Semotilus; species Semotilus atromaculatus. The sequence continues at coordinate 19,562,369 of JAULUF010000050.1, forward strand.
CAATGCAAAGCAAAGCAAAGCAAAGCAAAGCGAAGCTCCTTGTAATGAACATAGTAATAGGTTCGTTCTCTTAGGCTTTGCAATGCTTGTTTTATTAACTTCATTGGACAACAGATAGATATATTTCGTGTATGCAATGCAATGCAATGCAATGCAATTGAATACAATAAAATACGATGCAAAGCAATGCAATGCAATGCAATGCAATGCAAAGTAATGCAATGCAATGCAAAGTAATGCAATGCAATGCAAAGCAATGCAAAGCAATGCAAAGCAATGCAAAGCAAAGCAATGCAAAGCAATGCAATAAAATGCAATGCAATGCAAAGCAATGCAATGCAAAGCAATGCAATGCAATGCAATGCAATGCAATGCAATTTCAATGCAATGCAATGCAATTGAATACAATGCAATGCAAAGAAAAGCAATACAATGCAACATTGTAATATGTTCCTTCTTGTAATGAACATCGTAATAGGTTCGTTCTCTTAAGCTTTGCAATGCAACACCACATATATTGTATTAAATTAATTGGACAACAGATGGATAAATTTCGTGCATGCAATGCAATGCAATACAATGCAAAGCAAAGCAATACAATGCAACATCGTAATAAGTTCCTTCTTGTTGAACATCGTAATAGTTTCGTTCTCTTAAGCTTTGCAATGCAACACCACATATGTTGTATTAAATTCATTGGACAACAGATGGATATATTTCGTGCATGCAATGAAATGCAATGCAAAGCAATGCAATGCAATTGAATACAATAAAATACAATGCAAAGCAATGCAATGCAATGCAATGCAATGTCACATCACATGTCATTTGATACTGCTTCAATGCACAAGGGAATCAATTAGTTCCGTATGCTTCGCAATGCAACAGCTTATGTTATGTTATATCTCTTCTTTACACATCTAAATTAGTTAGTTATTGTATGCAATGCTATAAAGCAATGCAAAGCAATGCAAAGCACTGCAATGCAATGCAAAGCACTGCAATGCAATGCAATGCAATGCAATGCAATGCAATGCAATGCAATGCAAGACAATGCAATTTCAATGCAATTTCAATGCAATGCAATTGAATACAATAAAATACAATACAAAGCAATACAAAGCAATTGCCACATTAACATTAGAGTTAGTCCTTGAATGCATTGCAAAGCAATGCAAAGCAATGCAAAGCAATGCAAAGCAATGCAAAGCAATGCAAAGCAATGCAAAGCAATGCAAAGCAAAGTAATGCAAAAAGCAATGCAATGCAAAAAGCAATGCAAAGCAATGAAATGCAATGCAATTGAATACAATGCAATGCAATTGAATACAATGCAATGCAATTGAAAACAATGCAATGCAAAGCAAAGCAAAGCAAAGCGAAGTTCCTTGTAATGAACATAGTAATAGGTTCGTTCTCTTAAGTTTTGCAATGCAATACCACATATGTTGTATTAACTTCATTGTACAACAGATAGATATATTTCGTGTATGCAATGCAATGCAATGCAATGCAATTGAATACAATAAAATACGATGCAAAGCAATAAAATGCAGTGCAGTGCAATGCAATGCAATGCAATTGAATAAAATGCAATGCAAAGCAATGCAAAGCAAAGCAAAGCAAAGCAAAGCAAAGCAAAGCAAAGCAATGCAATTGAATACAATGCAATGCAAAGCAAAGCAAAGCAAAGTAAAGCAAAGCGAAGGTCCTTGTAATGAACTTGTAATAGGTTCGTTCTCTTAAGTTTTGCAATGCAATACCACATATGTTGTATTAACTTCATTGGACAACAGATAGATATATTTCGTGTATGCAATGCAATGCAATGCAATGCAATTGAATACAATAAAATACAATGCAAAGCAATGCAATGCAATGCAATGCAATGCAATGCAATGCAGTGCAATACAATGCAATGCAATTTAATGCAATGCAATGCAATGCAATGCAAAGCAATGCAAAGCAATGCAATGCAATGCAAAGCAACGCAAAGCAATTTAATAAAATTGAATGCAAAGCAAAGCAAAGCAAAGCAAAGCAATGCAAACCAATGCAATGCAATGCAATGCAATGCAATGTCACATGACATGTACTGCTTCAATGCACAAGGGAATCAATTAGTTCCGTATGCTTCGCAATGCAACAGCTTATATGTTATGTTATATCTCTTCTTTACACAACTAAATTAGTGAGTTATTGTATGCAATGCTATAAAGCAATGCAAAGCACTGCAATGTAATGCAAAGCACTTCAATGCAATGCAATGCAATGCAAGACAATGCAATTTCCATGCAATTTCAATACAATGCAATTGAATACATTAAAATACAATACAAAGCAATACAATGCAATTGCCACATTAACATTAGAGTTAGTTCTTGAATGCATTGCGATGCAAAGCAATGCAAAGCAATGCAATGCAAAGCAATGCAAAGGAATGCAAAGCAATGCAAAGCAATGAAATGCAATGCAATTGAATACAATGCAATGCAATTGAATACAATGTAATGCAAAGCAAAGCAAAGTGAAGTTCCTTGTAATGAACTTAATAATAGGTTCGTTCTCTTAAGCTTTGCAATGCAACACCACATATGTTGTGTTAACTTCATTGGACAACAGATAGATATATTTCGTGTATGCAATGCAATGCAATTGAATACAATAGAATACAACGCAATGCAATGCAATGCAATGCAAAGCAATGCAAAGCAATGCAAAGCAATGCAAAGCAATGCAAAGCAATGCAAAGCAATGCAAAGCAATGCAATGCAGTGCAATGCAATGCAATTGAATACAATGCAATGCAATGCAATGCAAAGCAAAGCAAAGCAAAGCAAAGCAAAGCAAAGCAAAGCAAAGCAATGCAAAGCAAAGCAATGCAATGCAATTTCAATACAATGCAACATCGTAATAAGTTCCTTCTTGTAATGAACATCGTAATAGGTTCGTTCTCTTAAGCTTTGCAATGCAACACCACATATATTGTATTAAATTCATTGGACAACAGATGGATATATTTTGTGCATGCAATGAAATGCAGTGCAATGCAATGCAATGCAATTGAATACAATGCAATGCAAAGCAAAGCAATACAATGCAACATCGTAAGAAGTTCCTTCTTGTAATGAACATCGTAATAGGTTCGTTCTCTTAAGCTTTGCAATGCAACACCACATATGTTGTATTAAATTCATTGGACAACAGATGGATATATTTCGTGCATGCAATGCAATGAAATGCAAAGCAAAGCAATGCAATGCAATGCAATGTCACATCACATGTCATATGATACTGCTTCAATGCACAAGGGAATCAATTAGTTCCGTGTGCTTCGCAATGCAACAGCTTATATGCAATGTTATATCTCTTCTTTACACATCTAAATTAGTTAGTTATTGTATGCAATGCTATAAAGCAATGCAAAGCACTGCAATGCAATGCAATTGAATACAATGCAATGCAATTGAATACAATGCAATGCAATTGAATACAATGCAATGCAATTGAATACAATGCAAAGCAAAGCAAAGCGAAGTTCCTTGTAATAAACATAGTAATAGATTCGTTCTCTTAAGTTTTGCAATGCAATACCACATATGTTGTATTAACTTCAGTGTCACAGATAGATATATTTCGTGTATGCAATGCAATGCAATGCAATTGAATACAATAAAATACAATGCAAAGCAATGCAATGCAATGCAATGCAAGGCAATGCAATGCAATTGAATACAATGCAATGCAAAGCAAAGCAAAGCAATACAATGCAACATCGTAATAAGTTCCTTCTTGTAATGAACATCGTAATAGGTTCGTTCTCTTAAGCTTTGCAATCCAACCACATATGCTGTATTAAATTCACTGGACAACAGATGGATATATTTCGTGCATGCAATTGAATACAATAAAATACAATGCAAAGCAATGCAATGCAATGCAATGCAATAAAATACAATAAAATACAATGCAAAGCAATGCAATGCAATGCAATGCAATTGAATACAATAAAATACAATGCAAAGCAATGCAATGCAATGCAATGCAATAAAATACAATAAAATACAATACAAAGCAATACAATGCAATTGCCACATTAACCTTAGAGTTAGTTCTTGAAAGCATTGCAATGCAAAGCAATGCAATGCAAAGCAATGCAAAGCAATGCAAAGCAATGAAATGCAATGCAATTGAATACAATGCAATGCAATTGAATACAATGCAATGCAATTGAATACAATGCAATGCAATTGAATACAATGCAATGCAAAGCAAAGCGATGTTCCTTGTAATGAACATAGTAATAGGTTCGTTCTCTTAAGCTTTGCAATGCAATACCACATATGTTGTATTAAATTCATTGGACAACAGATAGATATATTTTCGTGTATGCAATGCAATTCAATGCAATTGAATACAATAAAATACAATACAAAGCAAAGCAATGCAATGCAATAAAGCAAAGCAATGCAAAGCAATGTAATTTCAATGCAATGCAATGCAATGCAAAGCACTGCAATGCAATGCAATGCAATGCAATGCAATGCAATGCAAGACAATGCAATTTCAATGCAATGCAATGCAATTGAATGCAATAAAATACAATACAAAGCAATACCATGCAATGCCACATTACATATGTCATATGATACTTCTTCAATGCACAAGGGAATCAGTTAGTTCTGTATGCTTCGCAATGCAACAGCTTATATGTTATGTTATATCTCTTCATTACACAACTAAATAAGTTTGTTATTTTATGCGATTAAACATCAGAAGGAGTCTATAGGAGTATTTATAAATTTTTTGAAGACCCTTTGAACAGAAAAAAGTTTAAAAGGTCAGATATGGTCTTCTAAATGACTTATGAAGCATCAGTAGGAGTCTATGAGTATGTATAGAAAGTTCAAGATTGAGAATTCTTTGGCCAAAAATATTTTCCTTGGGTCAAATATGGACTTCACTGTGGCTAATATAACATCAAAAGAAGACAATCTGATAGTATATTAAGTTAATGTTCAAGAACTCTTTGGCCACAAATATGTTCAGTAGTATCATAAAAAAACCTATGTATGACTGGTTTAACATCAGAAGGAGTCTATACTCCTTCTATATACTCCTTTTATAAGGAGTTTATACATTTTTTGAAGACCCTTTGAACAGAAAAAAGTTTAATAGGTCAGATTGTGTCTTCTAAATGACTTTTGAAGCATCAGTAGGAGTCTATGAGTATGTATAGAAAGTTCAAGATTGAGGATTCTTTGGCCAGACAAATGTTCCTTGGGTCAAATAAGGACTTTACTGTGGCTAATATAAAATCAAAAGAAGACATTCTGATAGTATATTAAGTTAATGTTGTCTTTGGCCACAAATATGTTCAGTAGGTCCATAAGGAACCTCTATATGACTGATTTAACATCAGAAGGAGTCTATAAGTTTATACATTTTTTTGAAGACCCTTTGAACAGAAAAAAGTTAAAAAGGTCAGATATTGTCTTCTAAATGACTTTTGAAGCATCAGTAGGAGTATATGAGTATGTATAGAAAGTTCAAGATTGAGGATTCTTTGGCCAGACAAATGTTCCTTGGGTCAATTAAGGACTAACATCAAAAGAAGACAATCTGATTGTATATTAAGTTAATGTTCAAGAACTCTTTGGCCAGAAATATGTTCAGTAGTTCCAATGAAAAAACCTCTGTATGACTGATTTAACATCAGAAAGAGTTTATAAGTTTATACATTTTTTGAAGACCCTTTGAACAGAAAAAAGTTAAAAAGGTCAGATATTGTCTTCTAAATGACTTATGAAGCATCAGTAGGAGTCTATGAGTATGTATAGAAAGTTCAGGATCGAGGATTCCTTGGCCAGACAAATGTTCCTTGGTTGAAATATGGACTTTACTGTGGCTAATATAACATCAAAAGAAGACAATCTGATTGCATAAGTTAATGTTCAAGAACTCTTTGGCCAGAAATATGTTCAGTAGTTCAAGTTTATAAATTTTTTGAAGACTCTTTGAACAGAAAAAAGTTCAAAAGGTCAGATATGGTCTTCTAAATGACTTATGAAGCATCAGTAGGAGTCATAGAAAGTTCAAGATTGACAATTCTTTGGCCAAAAATATTTTCCTTGGGTCAAATATGGACTTCACTGTGGCTAATATAACATCAAAAGAAGACAATCTGATAGTATATTAAGTTAATGTTCAAGAACTCTTTGGCCAGAAATATGTTCAGTAGGTCCATAAAGAACCTCTATATGACTGATTTAACATCAGGAGTCTATAAGTTTATACATTTTTTGAAGACTCTTTGAACAGAAAAAAGTTCAAAAGGTCAGATATGGTCTTCTAAATGACTTCTGAAGCTTCAGTAGGAGTCTATGAGTATGTATAGATAGTTCAGGATCTAGGATTCCTTAGCCAGACAAATGTTCCTTGTTTGAAATATGGACTTTACTGTGGCTAATATAAAATCAAAAGAAGACAATATGATAGAATATTAAGTTAATGTTCAAGAACTCTTTGGCCACAAATATTTTCAGTAGGTCCATAAAGAACCTCTATATGACTGATTTAACATCAGAAGGAGTCTATAAGTTTATAAAAAAATTTGAAGACCCTTTGAACAGAAAAAAGTTAAAAAGGTCAGATATTGTCTTCTAAATGACTTTTGAAGCATCAGTAGGAGTCTATGAGTATGTATAGAAAGTTCAGGATCGAGGATTCCTTGGCCAGAAAAATTTTCATTGGTTGAAATATGGACTTTACTGTGGCTAATATAACATCAAAAGAAGACAATCTGATTGTATATTAAGTTATTGTTCAAAGAACTCTTTGGCCAGAAATATGTTCAGTAGTTCCATGAAAAAACCTATGTATGACTGATTTAACATCAGAAAGAGTTTATAAGTTTATACATTTTTTGAAGACCCTTTGAACAGAAAAAAGTTAAAAAGGTCAGATATTGTCCTCTAAATGACTTTTGAAGCAACAGTAGGAGTTTATGAGTATGTATAGAAAGTTCAAGATTGAGGATTCTTTGGCCAAAAATATGTTCCTTGGGTCAAAGAAGGAGTCTTTATAAATAGTCTTTATAGGAGTCTTTATAAATTTTTTGAAGACCCTTTGAACAGAAAAAAGTTCAAAAGGTCAGATATGGTCTTCTAAATGACTTTTGAAGCATCAGTAGGAGTCTATGAGTATGTATAGAAAGTTCAGGATCGAGGATTCCTTGGCCAGACAAATGTTCCTTGGTTGAAATATGGACTTTACTGTGGCTAATATTACATCAATAAAAGACAATCTGATAGCATATTAAGTTAATGTTCAAGAACTCTTTGGCCAGAAATATGTTCAGTAGGTCCATAAAGAACCTCTATATATGACTGATTTAACATCAGAAGGAGTGTATAAGTTTATAAATTTTTTGAAGACTCTTTGAACAGAAAAAAGTTCAAAAGGTCAGATATGGTCTTCTAAATTACTTTTGAAGCATCGGTAGGAGTCTATGAGTATGTATAGAAAGTTCAAGATTGAGGATTCTTTGGCCAGACAAATGTTCCTTGGGTCAAATAAGGACTTTACTGTGGCTAATATAACATCAAAAGAAGACAATCTGATTGTATATTAAGTTAATGTTCAAGAACTCTTTGGCCACAAATATGTTCAGTAGGTCCATAAACAACCTCTATATGGCTGATTTAACATTAGAAGGAGTTTATAAGTTTATAAATTTTTTTAATACCCTTTGAACAGAAAAAAGTTTAATAGGTCAGATATTGTCTTCTAAATGACTTTTGAAGCATCAGTAGGAGTTTATGAGTATGTATAGAAAGTTCAAGATTGAGGATTCTTTGGCCAAAAATATGTTCCTTGGGTCAAATAAGGACTTTACTGTGGCTAATATAAAATCAAAAGAAGACAATCTGATAGTATATTAAGTTAATGTTCAAGAACTCTTTGGCCAGAAATATGTTCAGTAGTGCCATAAAAAAACCCTATGTATGACTGATTGAACATCAGAAGTTTATAAATAAGTTTATACATTTTTTGAAGAGCCTTTGAACAGAAAAAAGTTAAAAAGGTCAGATATTGTCTTCTAAATGACTTTTGAAGCATCAGTAGGAGTCTATGAGTATGTATAGAAAGTTCAGGATCGAGGATTCCTTGGCCAGACAAATGTTCCTTGGTTGAAATATGGACTTTACTGTGGCTAGTATAACATCAAAAGAAGACAATCTGATTGCATAAGTTAATGTTCAAGAACTCTTTGGCCAGAAATATGTACAGTAGTTCAAGTTTATACATTTTTTGAAGACTCTTTGAACAGAAAAAAGTTCAAAAGGTCAGATATGGTCTTCTAAATGACTTATGAAGCATCAGTAGGAGTCATAGAAAGTTCAAGATTGAGAATCCTTTGGCCAAAAATATTTTCCTTGGGTCAAATATGGACTTCACTGTGGCCAATATAACATCAAAAGAAGACAATCTGATAGTATATTAAGTTAATGTTCAAGAACTCTTTGGCCAGAAATATGTTCAGTAGGTCCATAAAGAACCTCTATATGACTAATTTAACATCAGGAGTCTATAAGTCTATACATTTTTTGAAGACTCTTTGAACAGAAAAAAGTTCAAAAGGTCAGATATGGTCTTCTAAATGACTTCTGAAGCTTCAGTAGGAGTCTATGAGTATGTATAGAAAGTTCAGGAACTAGGATTCCTTGGCCAGACAAATGTTCCTTGTTTGAAATATGGACTTTACTGTGGCTAATATAAAATCAAAAGAAGACAATCTGATAGTATATTAAGTTAATGTTCAAGAACTCTTTGGCCAGAAATATGTTCAGTAGGTCCATAAAGAACCTCTATATGACTGATTTAACATCAGAAGGAGTCTATAAGTTTATAAAAAATTTTGAAGACCCTTTGAACAGAAAAAAGTTAAAAAGGTCAGATATTGTCTTCTAAATGACTTTTGAAGCATCAGTAGGAGTCTATGAGTATGTATAGAAAGTTCAGGATCGAGGATTCCTTGGCCAGAAAAATTTTCATTGGTTGAAATATGGACTTTACTGTGGCTAATATAACATCAAAAGAAGACAATCTGATTGTATATTAAGTTATTGTTCAAGAACTCTTTGGCCAGAAATATGTTCAGTAGTTCCATGAAAAAACCTATGTATGACTGATTTAACATCAGAAAGAGTTTATAAGTTTATACATTTTTTGAAGACCCTTTGAACAGAAAAAAGTTAAAAAGGACAGATATTGTCTTCTAAATGACTTTTGAAGCATCAGTAGGAGTTTATGAGTATGTATAGAAAGTTCAAGATTGAGGATTCTTTGGCCAAAAATATGTTCCTTGGGTCAAAGAAGGAGTCTTTATAAATTGTCTTTATAGGAGTCTTTATAAATTTTTTGAAGACCCTTTGAACAGAAAAAAGTTCAAAAGGTCAGATATGGTCTTCTAAATGACTTATGAAGCATCAGTAGGAGTCTATGAGTATGTATAGAAAGTTCAGGATCGAGGATTCCTTGGCCAGACAAATGTTCCTTGGTTGAAATATGGACTTTACTGTGGCTAATATTACATCAAAAAAAGACAATCTGATAGCATATTAAGTTAATGTTCAAGAACTCTTTGGCCAGAAATATGTTCAGTAGGTCCATAAAGAACCTCTATATATGTTTAACATCAGAAGGAGTGTATAAGTTTATAAATTTTTTGAAGACTCTTTGAACAGAAAAAAGTTCAAAAGGTCAGATATGGTCTTCTAAATTACTTTTGAAGCATCGGTAGGAGTCTATGAGTATGTATAGAAAGTTCAAGATTGAGGATTCTTTGGCCAGTTCCTTGGGTCAAATAAGGACTTTACTGTGGCCAATATAACATCAAAAGAAGACAATCTGATTGTATATTAAGTTAATGTTCAAGAACTCTTTGGCCACAAATATGTTCAGTAGGTCCATAAACAACCTCTATATGACTGATTTAACATTAGAAGGAGTTTATAAGTTTATAAATTTTTTGAAGACCCTTTGAACAGAAAAAAGTTTAATAGGTCAGATATTGTCTTCTAAATGACTTTTGAAGCATCAGTAGGAGTTTATGAGTATGTATAGAAAGTTCAAGATTGAGGATTCTTTGGCCAAAAATATGTTCCTTGGGTCAAATAAGGACTTTACTGTGGCTAATATAAAATCAAAAGAAGACAATCTGATAGTATATTAAGTTAATGTTCAAGAACTCTTTGGCCAGAAATATGTTCAGTAGTTCCATAAAAAAAACCTATGTATGACTGATTTAACATCAGAAGTTTATAAATAAGTTTATACATTTTTTGAAGAGCCTTTGAACAGAAAAAAAGTTAAAAAGGTCAGATATTGTCTTCTAAATGACTTTTGAAGCATCAGTAGGAGTCTATGAGCATGTATAGAAAGTTCAAGATTGAGGATTCTTTGGCCAGACAAATGTTCCTTTGGTCAAATAAGGACTTTACTGTGGCTAATATAAAATCAAAAGAAGACAATCTGATTGCATATTAAGTTAATGTTCAAGAACTCTTTGTCCAGAAATATGTTCAGTAGTTCCATAAAAAAACCTTTTTAAGACTGATTTAACATCAGAAGGAGTTTATAAGTTTATACATTTTTTGAAGACGCTTTGAACAGAAAAAAGTTAAAAAGGTCAGATATTGTCTTCTAAATGAATTTTGAAGCATCAGTAGGAGTCTATGAGTATGTATAGAAAGTTCAAGATTGAGGATTCTTTGGCCAGAAAAATGTTCCTCTGTCAAAATATGGACATAAAGAACTTCAAAAGGTCAGATATTGTCTTCTAAATGACTTTTGAAGCATCAGTAGGAGTCTATGAGTATGTATAGAAAGTTCAGGATCGAGGATTCCTTGGCCAGACAAATGTTCCTTGGTTGAAATATGGACTTTACTGTATAATATAACATCAAAAGAAGACAATCTGATTGTAAATTAAGTTAATGTTCAAGAACAATGAGAATGTGTAGAAAGCTCAATATAGGGGACTCCTTGGCCATAAATATTCTCAGCAGTTTAAATATGGACACATCTCTGGCTGATTTCACATCAGAAGGAGTCTATGAGTTTGTATGGTAAAAAGTAAAATAAAAATTGAGGACCCTTTGAACAAAAAATATGTTCAATACTTTATGGTGGGGGTAGCATCAGAATTAAGTCATTATGTAGAATGTTCAAGATCAAGTACTCTTTGGCCAAGAACATTTTCTTTGGTCAAATATGGACTACTGTCTGGCTGATGTATTATCAGAAACAGTCAATCAGTTTGTTTAGAAGGTTCTCTTGTTTAGAACAAGTACTCTTTGGCTAGCCGGAAATATGTTCAGTCGTTTAAACATGGACTATTGTCTGGCTGATTTAACATCAGAAACAGTCTATGAGACATTTTAGTGACCATTGGGCCAAAAATATGTTCAGTGGGTCAAATATAAGGCTGCCTGAAGAAACATCAGAGGTAGTCAATTAGAATGTGTCAAAAGTTCAAAATATCGAGGACTCCTCGGCCATAAATGTAGTTCAGCAGGTCAAATATGAAGATTTTACATTAGCCATGCAGTAGTCCATTTCTGACCCAATGACCTATATTAGCTCTTTCCTGGCCAAAGAGTACTCGAAATTGAACTTTCTACACATTCTTATTGACTACTTCTGATGCTGTCAGCCAGTCTTTCTTTGACCCATTGCAAATATTTCTGCCCCAAAGTTCCTCAAAGGTTAAATTACTATATGTAGAAAAATAGAAAAGTATTTTACATCAGCTAGACAGTATACTCCAAATTTGACTAAATATATTTCTGGTCAAAGTTTACTCAAACTTTCTATACGTATCCATTGACTCCTGATGTTACATCAGCCATGCAGGATACAGATCAAGCGTCATCACTCTTACAATGCATTGCATCTCTTTAACGCATTACGGAATTAGTTTTTGAATGCATTGCAATGCAACAAAGTGCACAACGCTTGATCGTATGTGCAATGTTATGCACTACGGAATGAGTTAGTTCTGAATGCATTGCAATGCATAAAAAGTGCACATGATTTCTTTTATTCTTCGATGTGCCGTATCGATCCGTATGTGCAATGCTATGCAAAAGCAGATTGCATTGCACATCTCTTCAACGCATAAAGTTGAGTTGAGTTAGTTCTTGAATGCATTGCAATGCAAAAAAGTTCATATTACTTATGACTTCAATGCACAAAGCTTGATCGTATTTGCAATGCTGAGCATAAGCAGATTAACGCACTACGGAAATAATTAGTTCTTAAATGCATTGCAATTTAACAAAGTGCATTTGACATTCATGTTATTCTTCAGTGCACAACGCATAAATAATCATGTGCAATGCTATGCAAGAGCATTGCTTATCTCTTTAACACACTAGGAAATGGTTTAGTTCTTGAATGCATTGCAATGCATAATTAATGTATATGATTTTTGTTATTCTTCGATGCTTGATCCGTATGTGCAATGCTATGCAAGAGCAGATTGTATTGCACATCTCTTCAACGCATAAAGGAATCAGTTAGTTTCGTATGCTTCGCAATGCAACAGCTTATATGTTATGTTATATCTCTTCTTTACACATCTAAATTAGTTAGTTATTGTATGCAATGCTATAAAGCAATGCAAAGCACTGCAATGCAATGCAATGCAATTGAATACAATAAAATACAATACAAAGCAATACAATGCAATTGCCACATTAACATTAGAGTTAGTTCTTGAATGCAAAGCAATGCAAAGCAATGTAATTTCAATGCAATGCAGTGCAATGCAATGCAATTGAATACAATGCAATGCAATGCAATTGAATACAATGCAATGCAATACAATGCAATGCAATGCAATGCAATGCAATGCAGAGCAATGCAAAGCAATTGAATAAAATGCAATGCAATGCAAAGCACTGCAATGCAATGCAATGCAAGACAATGCAATTTCAATGCAATTTCAATGCAATGCAATTGAATACAATAAAATACAATACAAAGCAATTGCATTGTATTTTATTGTATTCAAATTGCATTCCATTGCTTTGCATTGCATTTCATTGCATGCACGAAATATATCCATCTGTTGTCCAATGAATTTAATACAGTATATGTGGTGTTGCATTGCAAAGCTTAAGAGAACATAAGAGTTAGAACATTCATCGTAGAACTATTACGATGTTCATTACAAGAAGGAACATATTACGATGTTGCATTGTATTGCTTTGCATTGCATTGTATTAAATTGCATTGCATTGCATTGAAATTGCATTGCATTGAAATTGCATTGCATTGCATTGCATTGCATTGCATTGCATTGCTTTGCTTTTCTTTGCATTGCATTGCATTGCATTTTATTCAATTGCTTTGCATTGCTTTGCATTCCTTTGCATTGCATTTTATTGCATTGCACTGCAATGCAATGCAAGACAATGCAATTTCAATGCAATTTCAATGCAATTCCAATGCAATTTCAATGCAATTTCAATGCAATGCAATTGAATACAATAAAATGCAATACAAAGCAATACAATGCAATTGCCACATTAACATTAGAGTTAGTTCTTGAATGCATTGCAATGCAATGCAATGCAATGCAATGCAATGCAAAGCAAAGCAATGCAAAGCAATGCAAAGCAATGCAAAGCAATGCAAAGCAATGCAAAGCAATGCAAAGCAATGCAATTGAATACAATGCAATGCAAAGCAAAGCAAAGCAAAGCAAAGCAAAGCAAAGGTCCTTGTAATGAACTTGTAATAGGTTCGTTCTCTTAAGTTTTGCAATGCAATACCACATATGTTGTATTAACCTCATTGGACAACAGATAGATATATTTCGTGTATGCAATGCAATGCAATGCAATGCAATTGAATACAATAAAATACAATGCAAAGCAATGCAATGCAATGCAATGCAATGCAATGCAATGCAAAGCAATGCAAAGCAATGTAATTTCAATGCAATGCAGTGCAATGCAATGCAATTGATTACAATGCAATGCAATACAATGCAATGCAATGCAATGCAATGCAAAGCAATGCAAAGCAATTGAATAAAATGCAATGCAATGCAAAGCACTGCAATGCAATGCAATGCAATGCAATGCAATGCAAGCAATGCAATTTCAATGCAATGCAAGCAATGCAATTTCAATGCAATTTCAAAGCAATGCAATTGAATACAATAAAACACAATACAAAGCAATACAATGCAATTGCAACATTAACATTAGAGTTAGTTCTTAGCAATGCAAAGCAATGCAAAGCAATGCAAAGCAATGCAAAGCAATGCAAAGCAATGTCAAAGCAATGAAATGCAATGCAATTGAATATTATGTTATATCTCTTCTTTACACATCTAAATTAGTTAGTTTATTGTATGCAATGCTATAAAGCAATGCAAAGCACTGCAATGCAATGCAATGCAATGCAATGAAATGCAATGCAAAGCAATGGAATGCAATTTGAATACAATAAAATACAATGCAATTCACTGCAATGCAAGGCAATGCAATGCAATGCAAGGCAATGCAATGCAATGCAATGCAAGGCAATGCAATGCAATTGAATACAATGCAATTAGTTCCGTATGCTTCGCAATGCAACAGCTTATATATTATGTTATATCTCTTCTTTACACATCTAAATTAGTTAGTTTATTGTATGCAATGCTATAAAGCAATGCAAAGCACTGCAATGCAATGCAATGCAATGCAAGACAATGCAATTTCAATGCAATTTCAATGCAATTTCAATGCAATTTCAATGCAATGCAATTGAATACAATAAAATGCAATACAAAGCAATACAATGCAATTGCCACATTAACATTAGAGTTAGTTCTTGAATGCATTGCAATGCAATGCAATGCAATGCAAAGCAATGCAAAGCAATGCAAAGCAATGCAAAGCAATGCAAAGCAATGCAAAGCAATGCAAAGCAATGCAATTGAATACAATGCAATGCAATGCAATGCAATGCAATGCAAAGCAAAGCAAAGCAAAGCAAAGCAAAGCAAAGCGAAGGTCCTTGTAATGAACTTGTAATAGGTTCGTTCTCTTAAGTTTTGCAATGCAATACCACATGTTGTATTAACCTCATTGGACAACAGATAGATATATTTCGTGTATGCAATGCAATGCAATGCAATGCAATTGAATACAATAAAATACAATGCAAAGCAATGCAATGCAATGTAATTTCAATGCAATGCAGTGCAATGCAAAGCAATTGAATACAATGCAATGCAATGCAATTGAATACAATGCAATGCAAAGCAAAGCAAAGCAAAGCAAAGCAAAGCAAAGCAAAGCAAAGCAAAGCAAAGGTCCTTGTAATGAACTTGTAATAGGTTCGTTCTCTTAAGTTTTGCAATGCAATACCACATATGTTGTATTAACCTCATTGGACAACAGATAGATATATTTCGTGTATGCAATGCAATGCAATGCAATGCAATTGAATACAATAAAATACAATGCAAAGCAATGCAATGCAATGCAATGCAAAGCAATGCAAAGCAATGTATATTCAATGCAATGCAGTGCAATGCAATGCAATTGATTACAATGCAATGCAATGCAATACAATGCAATGCAATGCAATGCAATGCAATGCAAAGCAATGCAAAGCAATTGAATAAAATGCAATGCAATGCAAAGCACTGCAATGCAATGCAATGCAATGCAATGCAAGCAATGCAATTTCAATGCAATGCAAGCAATGCAATTTCAATGCAATTTCAAAGCAATGCAATTGAATACAATAAAACACAATACAAAGCAATACAATGCAATTGCAACATTAACATTAGAGTTAGTTCTTAGCAATGCAAAGCAATGCAAAGCAATGCAAAGCAATGCAAAGCAATGCAAAGCAATGCAAAGCAATGCAAAGCAATGCAAAGCAATGCAAAGCAATGCAAAGCAATGTCAAAGCAATGAAATGCAATGCAATTGAATATTATGTTATATCTCTTCTTTACACATCTAAATTAGTTAGTTTATTGTATGCAATGCTATAAAGCAATGCAAAGCACTGCAATGCAATGCAATGCAATGCAATGCAATGCAATGCAATGCAAGACAATGCAATTTCAATGCAATTTCAATGCAATTTCAATGCAATTTCAATGCAATTTCAAGGCAATGCAATTGAATACAATAAAATGCAATACAAAGCAATACAATGCAATTGCCACATTAACATTAGAGTTAGTTCTTGAATGCATTGCAATGCAATGCAATGCAAAGCAAAGCAATGCAAAGCAATGCAATGCAATGCAAGGCAATGCAATGCAATGCAATGCAATTGAATACAATGCAATTAGTTCCGTATGCTTTGCAATGCAACAGCTTATATGTTATGTTATATCTCTTCTTTACACATCTAAATTAGTTAGTTTATTGTATGCAATGCTATAAAGCAATGCAAAGCACTGCAATGCAATGCAATAAAGCAAAGCAATGCAAAGCAATGCAAAGCAATGCAAAGCAATGTAATTTCAATGCAATGCAAAGCACTGCAATGCAATGCAATGCAAGACAATGCAATTTCAATGCAATTTCAATGCAATTTCAAGGCAATGCAATTGAATACAATAAAATGCAATACAAAGCAATACAATGCAATTGCCACATTAACATTAGAGTTAGTTCTTGAATGCATTGCAATGCAATGCAATGCAAAGCAAAGCAATGCAAAGCAATGCAAAGCAATGCAAAGCAATGCAAAGCAATGCAAAGCAATGCAAAGCAATGCAATACAAAGCAAAGCGAAGGTCCTTGTAATGAACTTGTAATAGGTTCGTTCTCTTAAGTTTTGCAATGCAATACCACATATGTTGTATTAACTTCATTGGACAACAGATAGATGTATTTCGTGTATGCAATGCAATACAAAGCAAAGCAAAGCAAAGCAAAGCAAAGCAAAGCAAAGCGAAGGTCCTTGTAATGAACTTGTAATAGGTTCGTTCTCTTAAGTTTTGCAATGCAATACCAATGCAATGCAAAGCAATGCAAAGCAATTGAATAAAATGCAATGCAATGCAAAGCACTGCAATGCAATGCAATGCAAAGCACTGCAATGCAATTTCAATGCAATGCAATTGAATACAATAAAATACAATACAAAGCAATACAATGCAATTGCAACATTAACATTAGAGTTAGTTCTTGAATGCATAGCAATGCAAAGCAATGCAAAGCAATGCAAAGCAATGCAAAGCAATGCGAAGTTCCTTGTAATGAACATAGTAATAGGTTCGTTCTCTTAAGCTTTGCAATGCAATACCACATATGTTGTATTAACTTCATTGGACAACAGATAGATATATTTCGTGTATGCAATGCAATGCAATACAATTGAATACAATAAAATACGATGCAAAGCAATAAAATACAATGCAATGCAAAGCAAAGCAAAGCAAAGCAAAGGTCCTTGTAATGAACTTGTAATAGGTTCGTTCTCTTAAGTTTTGCAATGCAATACCACATATGTTGTATTAACCTCATTGGACAACAGATAGATATATTTCGTGTATGCAATGCAATGCAATGCAATGCAATTGAATACAATAAAATACAATGCAAAGCAATGCAATGCAATGCAATGCAATGCAATGCAATGCAATGCAAAGCAATGCAAAGCAATGTAATTTCAATGCAATGCAGTGCAATGCAATGCAATTGATTACAATGCAATGCAATGCAATACAATGCAATGCAATGCAATGCAATGCAAAGCAATGCAAAGCAATTGAATAAAATGCAATGCAATGCAAAGCACTGCAATGCAATGCAATGCAATGCAATGCAAGCAATGCAATTTCAATGCAATGCAAGCAATGCAATTTCAATGCAATTTCAAAGCAATGCAATTGAATACAATAAAACACAATACAAAGCAATACAATGCAATTGCAACATTAACATTAGAGTTAGTTCTTAGCAATGCAAAGCAATGCAAAGCAATGCAAAGCAATGTCAAAGCAATGAAATGCAATGCAATTGAATATTATGTTATATCTCTTCTTTACACATCTAAATTAGTTAGTTTATTGTATGCAATGCTATAAAGCAATGCAAAGCACTGCAATGCAATGCAATGCAATGCAATGCAATGCAATGCAATGCAAGACAATGCAATTTCAATGCAATTCCAATGCAATTTCAATGCAATTTCAATGCAATTTCAAGGCAATGCAATTGAATACAATAAAATGCAATACAAAGCAATACAATGCAATTGCCACATTAACATTAGAGTTAGTTCTTGAATGCATTGCAATGCAATGCAATGCAAAGCAAAGCAATGCAAAGCAATGCAATGCAATGCAAGGCAATGCAATGCAATGCAATGCAATGCAATTGAATACAATGCAATTAGTTCCGTATGCTTTGCAATGCAACAGCTTATATGTTATGTTATATCTCTTCTTTACACATCTAAATTAGTTAGTTTATTGTATGCAATGCTATAAAGCAATGCAAAGCACTGCAATGCAATGCAATAAAGCAAAGCAATGCAAAGCAATGCAAAGCAATGCAAAGCAATGTAATTTCAATGCAATGCAAAGCACTGCAATGCAATGCAATGCAAGACAATGCAATTTCAATGCAATTTCAATGCAATTTCAAGGCAATGCAATTGAATACAATAAAATGCAATACAAAGCAATACAATGCAATTGCCACATTAACATTAGAGTTAGTTCTTGAATGCATTGCAATGCAATGCAATGCAAAGCAAAGCAATGCAAAGCAATGCAAAGCAATGCAAAGCAATGCAAAGCAATGCAAAGCAATGCAAAGCAATGCAATACAAAGCAAAGCGAAGGTCCTTGTAATGAACTTGTAATAGGTTCGTTCTCTTAAGTTTTGCAATGCAATACCACATATGTTGTATTAACTTCATTGGACAACAGATAGATATATTTCGTGTATGCAATGCAATACAAAGCAAAGCAAAGCAAAGCAAAGCAAAGCAAAGCAAAGCAAAGCAAAGCAAAGCGAAGGTCCTTGTAATGAACTTGTAATAGGTTCGTTCTCTTAAGTTTTGCAATTTAATACCAATGCAATGCAAAGCAATGCAAAGCAATTGAATAAAATGCAATGCAATGCAAAGCACTGCAATGCAATGCAATGCAAAGCACTGCAATGCAATTTCAATGCAATGCAATTGAATACAATAAAATACAATACAAAGCAATACAATGCAATTGCAACATTAACATTAGAGTTAGTTCTTGAATGCATAGCAATGCAAAGCAATGCAAAGCAATGCGAAGTTCCTTGTAATGAACATAGTAATAGGTTCGTTCTCTTAAGCTTTGCAATGCAATACCACATATGTTGTATTAACTTCATAGGACAACAGATAGATATATTTCGTGTATGCAATGCAATGCAATACAATTGAATACAATAAAATACGATGCAAAGCAATAAAATGCAGTGCAATGCAATGCAATGCAATGCAATTGAATAAAATGCAATGCAAAGCAATGCAAAGCAAAGCAAAGCAAAGCAAAGCAAAGCAAAGCAAAGCAAAGCAATGCAATGCAATGCAATGCAATGCAAAGGAATGCAAAGCAATTGAATAAAATGCAATGCAATGCAATGCAAAGCAAAGCAAAGCAATGCAATGCAATGCAATGCAATTTCAATGCAATGCAATTTCAATGCAATGCAATTTCAATGCAATGCAATGCAATGCAATGCAATTTAATACAATGCAATGCAAAGCAATGCAAGACAATGCAATTTCAATGCAATTTCAATGCAATTTCAATGCAATTTCAATGCAATTGCAATGCAATGCAATGCAATTGAATACAATAAAATGCAATACAAAGCAATACAATGCAATTGCCACATTAACATTAGAGTTAGTTCTTGAATGCATTGCAATGCAATGCAATGCAAAGCAAAGCAATGCAAAGCAATGCAAAGCAATGCAATTGAATACAATGCAATGCAAAGCAAAGCAAAGCAAAGTAAAGCAAAGCGAAGGTCCTTGTAATGAACTTGTAATAGGTTCGTTCTCTTAAGTTTTGCAATGTTGTATTAATATCAATGTTGTATGTTCCACATATGTTGTATTAACTTCATTGGACAACAGATAGATATATTTCGTGTATGCAATGCAATGCAATGCAATGCAATTGAATACAATAAAATACAACGCAAAGCAATGCAATGCAATGCAATGCAATGCAATGCAGTGCAATACAATACAATGCAGTGCAATGCAATACAATGCAGTGCAATGCAATGCAATGCAATGCAATGCAATGCAATGCAATGCAATACAATGCAATGCAATGCAAAGCAATGCAAAGCAATGCAAAGCAATGCAAAGCAACGCAAAGCAATTTAATAAAATGCAATGCAAAGCAAAGCAAAGCAAAGCAAAGCAATGCAATGCAATGCAATGCAATGTCACATGACATGTACTGCTTCAATGCACAAGGGAATCAATTCGTTCCGTATGCTTCGCAATTTAACAGCTTATATGTTATGTTATATCTCTTCTTTACACAACTAAATTAGTGAGTTATTGTATGCAATGCAAAGCAATGCAAAGCACTGCAATGTAATGCAAAGCACTGCAATGCAATGCAATGCAATGCAAGACAATGCAATTTCCATGCAATTTCCATGCAATTTCAATACAATGCAATTGAATACATTAACATTAGAGTTAGTTCTTGAATGCATTGCGATGCAAAGCAATGCAATGCAAAGCAATGCAAAGGAATGCAAAGCAATGCAAAGCAATGAAATGCAATGCAATTGAATACAATGCAATGCAATTGAATACAATGTAATGCAAAGCAAAGCAAAGTGAAGGTCCTTGTAATGAACTTGTAATAGGTTCGTTCTCTTAAGTTTTGCAATGCAATACCACATATGTTGTATTAACTTCATTGGACAACAGATAGATATATTTCGTGTATGCAATGCAATGCAATGCAATGCAATTGAATACAATAAAATACAATGCAAAGCAATGCAATGCAATGCAATGCAATGCAATGCAATGCAGTGCGATACAATACAATGCAGTGCAATGCAATACAATGCAGTGCAATGCAATGCAATGCAATGCAATGCAATGCAATGCAATACAATGCAATGCAATGCAATGCAAAGCAATGCAAAGCAATGCAAAGCAATGCAAAGCAACGCAAAGCAATTTAATAAAATGCAATGCAAAGCAAAGCAAAGCAAAGCAAAGCAATGCAATGTCACATGACATGTACTGCTTCAATGCACAAGGGAATCAATTCGTTCCGTATGCTTCGCAATTTAACAGCTTATATGTTATGTTATATCTCTTCTTTACACAACTAAATTAGTGAGTTATTGTATGCAATGCTATAAAGCAATGCAAAGCACTGCAATGTAATGCAAAGCACTGCAATGCAATGCAATGCAATGCAAGACAATGCAATTTCCATGCAATTTCCATGCAATTTCAATACAATGCAATTGAATACATTAACATTAGAGTTAGTTCTTGAATGCATTGCGATGCAAAGCAATGCAAAGCAATGCAATGCAAAGCAATGCAAAGGAATGCAAAGCAATGCAAAGCAATGAAAAGCAAAGCAAAGTGAAGTTCCTTGTAATGAACTTAATAATAGGTTCGTTCTCTTAAGCTTTGCAATGCAACACCACATATGTTGTATTAACTTCATTGGACAACAGATAGATATATTTCATGTATGCAATGCAATGCAATTGAATACAATAAAATACAACGCAATGCAATGCAATGCAATGCAATGCAATGCAATGCAATGCAATGCAAAGCAATGCAATGCAATGCAATGCAAAGCAATGCAAAGCAATGTGATTTCAATGCAATGCAGTGCAATGCAATGCAATTGAATACAATGCAATGCAATGCAATGCAAAGCAAAGCAATTGAATAAAATGCAATGCAATGCAATGCAATGCAAAGCAAAGCAATGCAAAGCAATGCAAAGCAATGCAAAGCAATGCAAAGCAATGCAAAGCAATGCAATGCAATGCAATGCAATGTCACATGACATGTACTGCTTCAATGCACAAGGCAATCAATTCGTTCCGTATGCTTCGCAATTTAACAGCTTATATGTTATGTTATATCTCTTCTTTACACAACTAAATTAGTGAGTTATTGTATGCAATGCTATAAAGCAATGCAAAGCACTGCAATGTAATGCAAAGCACTGCAATGCAATGCAATGCAATGCAAGACAATGCAATTTCCATGCAATTTCCATGCAATTTCAATACAATGCAATTGAATACATTAACATTAGAGTTAGTTCTTGAATGCATTGCGATGCAAAGCAATGCAATGCAAAGCAATGCAAAGGAATGCAAAGCAATGCAAAGCAATGAAATGCAATGCAATTGAATACAATGCAATGCAATTGAATACAATGTAATGCAAAGCAAAGCAAAGTGAAGGTCCTTGTAATGAACTTGTAAGAGGTTCGTTCTCTTAAGTTTTGCAATGCAAACACATAATGTTGTATTAACTTCATTGGACAACAGATAGATATATTTCGTGTATGCAATGCAATGCAATGCAATGCAATTGAATACAATAAAATACAATGCAAAGCAATGCAATGCAATGCAATGCAATGCAATGCAATGCAATGCAGTGCGATACAATAAATGCAGTGCAATGCAATACAATGCAGTGCAATGCAATGCAATGCAATGGAATGCAATGCAATGCAATGCAAAGCAACGCAAAGCAATTTAATAAAATGCAATGCAAAGCAAAGCAAAGCAAAGCAAAGCAAAGCAATGCAAAGCAATGCAATGCAATGCAATGCAATGTCACATGACATGTACTGCTTCAATGCACAAGGGAATCAATTCGTTCCGTATGCTTCGCAATTTAACAGCTTATATGTTATGTTATATCTCTTCTTTACACAACTAAATTAGTGAGTTATTGTATGCAATGCTATAAAGCAATGCAAAGCACTGCAATGTAATGCAAAGCACTGCAATGCACTGCAATGCAATGCAAGACAATGCAATTTCCATGCAATTTCCATGCAATTTCAATACAATGCAATTGAATACATTAACATTAGAGTTAGTTCTTGAATGCATTGCGATGCAAAGCAATGCAAAGGAATGCAAAGCAATGCAAAGTGAAGTTCCTTGTAATGAACTTAATAATAGGTTCGTTCTCTTAAGCTTTGCAATGCAACACCACATATGTTGTATTAACTTCATTGGACAACAGATAGATATATTTCGTGTATGCAATGCAATGCAATTGAATACAATAAAATACAACGCAATGCAATGCAATGCAATGCAATGCAATGCAATGCAAAGCAATGGAATGCAATGCAAAGCAATGCAATGCAATGCAAAGCAATGCAAAGCAATGTGATTTCAATGCAATGCAGTGCAATGCAATGCAATTGAATACAATGCAATGCAATGCAAAGCAAAGCAATTGAATAAAATGCAATGCAATGCAATGCAATGCAAAGCAAAGCAAAGCAAAGCAAAGCAATGCAAAGCAAAGCAATGCAAAGCAATGCAAAGCAATGCAATGCAATGCAATTTCAATACAATGCAACATCGTAATAAGTTCCTTCTTGTAATGAACATCGTAATAGGTTCGTTCTCTTAAGCTTTGCAATGCAACACCACATATATTGTATTAAATTCATTGGACAACAGATGGATATATTTTGTGCATGCAATGAAATGCAGTGCAATGCAATGCAATGCAATGCAATTGAATACAATGCAATGCAACATCGTAAGAAGTTCCTTCTTGTAATGAACATCGTAATAGGTTCGTTCTCTTAAGCTTTGCAATGCAACACCACATATGTTGTATTAAATTCATTGGACAACAGATGGATATATTTCGTGCATGCAATGCAATGAAATGCAAAGCAATGCAATGCAATGCAATGCAATGTCACATCACATGTCATATGATACTGCTTCAATGCACAAAGGGAATCAATTAGTTCCGTGTGCTTCGCAATGCAACAGCTTATATGCAATGTTATATCTCTTCTTTACACATCTAAATTAGTTAGTTATTGTATGCAATGCTATAAGCAATGCAAAGCACTGCAATGCAATGCAATTGAATACAATGCAATGCAATTGAATACAATGCAAAGCAAAGCAAAGCGAAGTTCCTTGTAATAAACATAGTAATAGGTTCGTTCTCTTAAGTTTTGCAATGCAATACCACATATGTTGTATTAACTTCAGTGTCACAGATATATATATTTCGTGTATGCAATGCAATGCAATGCAATTGAATACAATAAAATACAATGCAAAGCAATGCAATGCAATGCAATGCAATGCAAAGCAATGTAATAAAATGCAAAGCAAACCAAAGCAAAGCAAAGCAATGCAATTGCAATGCAATACAATGCAATTTCAATGCAATTCACTGCAATGCAATGCAATGCAAGGCAATGCAATACAATGCAACATCGTTGTTTATATGTAAAGAATATTACAAGTTCCTTCTTGTAATGAACATCGTAATAGGTTCGTTCTCTTAAGCTTTGCAATGCAACACAACATATGCTGTATTAAATTCACTGGACAACAGATGGATATATTTCGTGCATGCAATTGAATACAATAAAATACAATGCAAAGCAATGCAATGCAATGCAATGCAATTAAATACAATAAAATACAATGCAAAGCAATGCAATGCAATGCAATGTCACATCACATGTCATATGATACTGCTTCAATGCACAAGGGAATCAATTAGTTCCGTATGCTTCGCAATGCAACAGCTTATATGTTATGTTATATCTCTTCTTTACACAACTAAATTAGTCAGTTATTGTATGCAATGCACTGCAATGCAATGCAATGCAATGCAATTGAATACAATAAAATACAATACAAAGCAATACAATGCAATTGCCACATTAACATTAGAGTTAGTTCTTGAAAGCATTGCAATGCAAAGCAATGCAATGCAAAGCAATGCAAAGCAATGAAATGCAATGCAATTGAATACAATGCAATGCAATTGAATACAATGCAATGCAAAGCAAAGCGATGTTCCTTGTAATGAACATAGTAATAGGTTCGTTCTCTTAAGCTTTGCAATGCAATACCACATATGTTGTATTAAATTCATTGGACAACAGATAGATATATTTTCGTGTATGCAATGCAATGCAATTCAATGCAATTGAATACAATAAAATACAATGCAAAGCAAAGCAATGCAATGCAATAAAGCAAAGCAATGCAAAGCAATGCAAAGCAATGTAATTTCAATGCAATGCAAAGCACTGCAATGCAATGCAATGCAAGACAATGCAATTTCAATGCAATGCAATGCAATTGAATGCAATAAAATACAATACAAAGCAATACCATGCAATGCCACATTACATATGTCATATGATACTTCTTCAATGCACAAGGGAATCAGTTAGTTCTGTATGCTTCGCAATGCAACAGCTTACATATAATGAAGAGATATGTTATATCTCTTCATTATATTACTATTACTATTACTATTACTATTACTAAATAAGTTTGTTATTTTATGCGATTAAACATCAGAAGGAGTCTATAGGAGTCTTTATAAATTTTTTGAAGACCCTTTGAACAGAAAAAAGTTTAAAAGGTCAGATATGGTCTTCTAAATGACTTATGAAGCATCAGTAGGAGTTTATGAGTATGTATAGAAAGTTCAGGATCGAGGATTCCTTGGCCAGACAAATGTTCCTTGGTTGAAATATGGACTTTACTGTGGCTAATATTACATCAAAAAAAGACAATCTGATAGCATATTAAGTTAATGTTCAAGAACTCTTTGCCCAGAAATATGTTCAGTAGGTCCATAAAGAACCTCTATATGACTGATTTAACATCAGAAGGAGTGTATAAGTTTATAAATTTTTTGAAGACTCTTTGAACAGAAAAAAGTTCAAAAGGTCAGATATGGTCTTCTAAATTACTTTTGAAGCATCGGTAGGAGTCTATGAGTATGTATAGAAAGTTCAAGATTGAGGATTCTTTGGCCAAAAATATGTTCCTTGGGTCAAATATGGACTTCACTGTGGCTAATATAACATCAAAAGAAGACAATCTGATAGTATATTAAGTTAATGTTCAAGAACTCTTTGGCCAGAAATATGTTCAGTAGGTCCATAAAGAACTTCTATATGACTAATTTAACATCAGGAGTCTATAGGTTTATACATTTTTTGAAGACTCTTTGAACAGAAAAAAGTTCAAAAGGTCAGATATGGTCTTCTAAATGACTTCTGAAGCTTCAGTAGGAGTTTATGAGTATGTATAGAAAGTTCAGGATCTAGGATTCCTTGGCAAGACAAATGTTCCTTGGGTCAATTAAGGACTAACATCAAAGAAGACAATCTGATTGTATATTAAGTTAATGTTCAAGAACTCTTTGGCCAGAAATATGTTCAGTAGTTCCATAAAAAACTGATTTAACATCAGAAGTTGTAGAAAGTTCAAGATTTAGGATTCTTTGGCCAAAAATATGTTCCTTGGGTCAAGTAAGGACTTTACTGTGGCTAATATAAAATCAAAAGAAGGCAATCTGATAGTATATTAAGTTAATGTTCAAGAACTCTTTGGCCACAAATATGTTCAGTAGGTCCATAAAGAACCTCTATATGACTGATTTAACATCAGAAGGAGTCTATAAGTTTATAAATTTTTTGAAGACTCTTTGAACAGAAAAAGTACAAAAGGTCAGATATGGTCTTCTAAATGACTTATGAAGCATCAGTAGGAGTCTATGAGTATGTAAAGAAAGTTCAGGATCGAGGATTCCTTGGCAAGACAAATGTTCCTTGGTTGAAATATGGACTTTACTGTGGCTAATTTAAAATCAAAAGAAGACAATCTGATAGTATATTAAGTTAATGTTCAAGAACTCTTTGGCCAGAAATATGTTCAGTAGTTCCATAAAAAAAACCTATGCATGACTGATTTAACATCAGAAGTTTATAAATAAGTTTATACATTTTTTGAAGAGCCTTTGAACAGAAAAAAGTTAAAAAGGTCAGATATTGTCTTCTAAATGACTTTTGAAGCATCAGTAGGAGTCTATGAGTATGTATAGAAAGTTCAGGATCGAGGATTCCTTTGCCAGACAAATGTTCCTTGGTTGAAATATGGACTTTACTGTGGCTAATATAACATCAAAAGAAGACATTCTGATTGTATATTAAGTTAATGTTCTCTTTGGCCACAAATATGTTCAGTAGTTCCAATGAAAAAACCCATGTCTGACTGATTTAATGGCCTATAGTTTGCACATTCTGAAGGATCCTTATCTTTCTTTAAAAGTAGAGATATTAGGGCAGTATTCACATCTCTAGAAAAGCTGCCTTTTTCAATTGAAGTTGTTATCATATCTAGAAGCAAGGGACCTAATTTATTCCAGAATACAACATAAAACTCAGGCGGTATCCCATCCAAACCAGGTGATTTATTCCTTTGCATAGCAAGGGCAGCCTCCTTCAATTCTTCCAAAGAAATGTGGCTATCAAGTAGAATGGAAGCATGTGTTGCCAGCTGTGGTAAATGTAACTTTTTAAGAAAATCATTACATCTATCTTGCTCAGGCTGAGACTCGGATTTGTACAAATTGGAATAGAAGACTGAGTTAGTTCTTGAATGCATTGCAATGCAAAGCAATGCAATGCTAAGCAATTGAATAAAATGCAATGCAAAGCAAAGCAAAGCAATGCAATGCAATGCAATGCAATTTCAATGCAATGCAATGCAATGCAATGCAATGCAATGCAATTTCAATGCAATGCAATGCAATGCAATGCAATGCAATTTCAATGCAATGCAATGCAATGCAATGCAATGCAATGCAATGCAATGCAATTTCAATGCAAAGCAATGCAATGCAATAAGTTCCTTCTTGTAATGAACATCGTAATAGGTTCATTCTCTTAAGCTTTGCAATGCAACACCACATATGTTGTATTAAATTCATTGGACAACAGATGGATATATTTCGTGCATGCAATGAAATGCAATGCAATGCAAAGCAATGCAATGCAATGCAATTGAATACAATAAAATACAATGCAAAGCAATGCAATGCAATGCAAAGAACCTCTATATGACTGATTTAACATCAGAAGGAGTCTATAAGTTTATACATTTTTTGAAGACTCTTTGAAAAAAAAAAAGTTCAAAAGGTCAGATATGGTCTATGAGTATGTATAGAAAGTTCAAGATTGATAATTCTTTGGCCAAAAATATTTTCCTTGGGTCAAATATGGACTTTACTGTGGCTAATATAACATCAAAAGAAGACAATCTGATTGTATATTAAGTTAATGTTCAAGAACTCTTTGGGCACAAATATGTTCAGTAGGTCCTTAAAAAAACCTATGTCTGACTGATTTAACATCAGAAGGAGTCTATAAGTTTATACATTTTTTGAAGACCCTTTGAACAGAAAAAAGTTCAAAAGGTCAGATATTGTCTTTTAAATGACTTTTGAAGCATCAGTAGGAGTCTATGAGTATGTATAGAAAGTTCAAGATCGAGGATTCCTTTGCCAGAAAAATGTTCCTTGGTTGAAATATGGACTGTGGCTAATATAACATCAAAAGAAGGCAATCTGATTGTATATTAACTTAATGTTCAAGAACTCTTTGGCCAGAAATATGTTCAGTAGTTCCATGAAAAAAGCTATGTATTACTGATTTAACATCAGAAGGAACCTCTTTATGACTGATTTAACATCAGAAGGAGTCTATAAGTTTATTCATTTTTTGAAGACCCTTTGAACAGAAAAAAGTTAAAAAGGTCAGATATTGTCTTCTAGTAGGATGAATATGTATAGAAAGTTCAAGATTGAGGATTCTTTGGCTAAAAATATGTTCAGTAGGTCAATTACAGAGTTCTGTATGGCTGACATAACATCAGTGGTCAATGAGAATGTGTAAAAAGTTCAATATGGGGGACTCTTTGGCAGAAGGAGTCTATGAGTTTGTATTTTTTTAAAAACAACAATTGAGGACCCTTTACTGTATGGTGGGGGTAGCATAAGAATTAAGTCATTAAGTAGAATGTTCAAGATCAAGTACTCTTTGGCCAAGAACATTTTCTTTGGTCAAATATGGACTACTGTCTGGCTGATGTATTATCAGAAACAGTCAATCAGTTTGTTTAGAAGGTTCAAGAACAAGTACTCTTTGGCTAGCCGGAAATATGTTCAGTGGTTTAAACATGGACTATTGTCTGGCTGATTTAACATCAGAAACAGTCTATGAGACATTTTAGTGATCATTGGGCCAAAAATATGTTCAATGGGTCAAATACAAGGCTGCCTGAAGAAACATCAGAGGTAGTCAATTAGAATGTGTCAAAAGTTCAAAATATCGAGGACTCCTCGGCCATAAATACGGTCAGCAGGTCAAATATGAAGATTTTACATTAGCCATGCAGTAGTCCATTTCTGACCCAATGACCTACCATTTCCTGGCCAAAGAGTACTCGAAATTGAACTTTCTACACATTCTTATTGACTACTTCTGATGCTGTCAGCCAGTCTTTCTTTGACCCATTGCAAATATTTCTGCCCCAAAGTTCCTCAAAGGTTAAATTACTATGTGTAGTAGAATAGAAATGTATTTTACATCAGCTAGACAGTATACTCCAAATTTGACTAAATATATTTCTGATCAAAGTTTACTCAAACTTTCTATACATATCCATTGACTCCTGATGTTACATCAGCAATGCAGGATACGGATCAAGCATCATCACGTCAACAATGCATTGCACAATGTTGCATAGCTTAAATTCTATTCTACTATGATTTTCTACTACTACATTTGATCGTGTTCAGTGCACTGCAGCACATAAACTAATCTCTTCGTTACACAACGGAATGAGTTAATTATTGCATTGCATTTTAAAGTTCTTCACAATATTATGTTTTCTAGTCAAGTATACAAATTTAAATTGTATAAAATTGTATAGGAATGAGTTAGTTCTTGTATGCATGGAAAGTTAACAAAGTGCGTATTACTTATATGTTATTCTTCAATGCAACAAATTGCATATGAATTGCAAATTGCAATGCAACAAATATGCACAAAACTTGATCGTATTTGCATTGCTATGCATAAGCAGATTTCATTGCACATCTCTTCAGGGCATAAATGAATTAGTTAGTTGAATGCAACAAGTGCTTTAACGCACTACGGAATGAGTTAGTTCTTGAATGCATTGCAATGCATAAAAAATGCTTGTGATTTTTGTCATTCTTCGATGCTTGATCCGTATTTGCTATGCATAAGGTAAGCAGATTGCATTGCACATCTCTTTAACGCACTACGGTTATTAGTTCTTGAACTATTAGTTCTTGAATGCATTGCAATGCAACAAAGTGCATTTGACTTTAATGTTATTCTTCAGTGCACAACGCTTGATCGTATGCGCAAATGCTATGCAAGAGGAGATTGCATTGCTTATCTCTTAATGCACTACGGAATGTTTTAGTTCTTGCTATGCATAAAAAGTGCATATGATTTTTGTTATTCTTCGATGCTTGATCCGTATGTGCAATGCTGTGCAAGAGCAGATTGTATTGCACATCTCTTCAACGCATGAGTTAGTTCTTGAATACATTGCAATGCAAAAATGTTCATATGACATATGAATGTTCATATTCATATAGATATTATTCTTCAATGCACAACGCTTGGTCGTATGTGCAATGCAACGCACGTATCTTCAATGCACGGGAAATGAGTTAGTTCTTGTATGCATGGAAATTCAACAAAGTGCATATTACTTATGTGTTATTCTTCAATGCAACAAATTGCAAATGACTTATGACTTCAATGCACACAGCTTGATCCTATTTGCAATGCTATTCATATGTCAATATGAATTTTTGTCAGACTGATATAACATCAGAAGACAGCAATCTGAATTTCTTCTGTTCATCCTTAAGGACTCTTTGGCCAGAAAAGTTTTCAGTAGGTCAAATAAGGATTTCTGTATTGCTGATTTATAACCAGAAGGAGTCTCTGGGCCCTATCTTGCACCCGGCGCAAATGACTTTGTACACCGACGCATGTATCATTCCTATTTTGCACCCGCGCAAAGCGGACTTTTCCCTCCACAGACACATGTCGGTTAACTAAGAAATACACTTGCGCTCCCTGGGGCGGTTCAGCGCAAAGAGGAGGCGTGTTCCGGCGCAAACTTTCCCTCATGCTATTTTGCAGTTCCAGAAAACAATTGCGCCAGTGACCAGAAAAAACCTAGTCTAAAGTCATTGGCGCGTTGCGCGTACATTCAGATGCTATTTTAAGTGCGCGTGCTTGGTCATAATACAGAGTGTGAACAACGCGCATACACTGTAGATGATTCTCTCATCTACACAGATGCATTTTCCTTTTTGCTAATTATACATTATTATAAGGAAAAATATTAAAACACGAGGGAAATCATTGTTGTCAAGTCAAGTATATAGCGCTTTTCACAATACAGATTGTATCAAAGCAGCTTCACAGTATCAATATGTTGTGTCCATGACGATGGGAAAAATAGGCATAAAGCTTAGGCCTACATATTTACACAAATTATTATATCCATGTATACCCGAAGCTAATTTGGGTGGGTTTGTCCCATCTCCAATGTCACTTCTCTTTCTTTTACGGCCCTGACGAGAACGTCGATCTCCTAGGCTGTGAACCGATTGTGAAGCGCGCCTGGCCGTTATAATAGTATTGCGCCATGGAACAAGCGCATCTCGTTCATCATGCTCTTAAAGGGGATGTGATATGACGCTCCACACCTATGAATAATGAAGCTACTTCAGACCAACCCCTTTTAGATTTGCGCCAGGCGCAAGAGGCATTTATCCCGTCGGGAAAATAGCAACAGCGCCGGGATCCGCCCACAAAGTCACTTGCGCTTTGCGCTTTGACACTTGCGTTTCAGATCGTTAAAATAGGGCCCTCTAAGTTATATAAATATATATAATATTTCAGTGTCCATGACGATGGAAAAATAGGCATAAAGCTTACATATTTACCCAAATTATTGTATGCATGTATAACCGAAGCTAATTTGGGTGGGTTTGCCCCATCCCCAATGTCACTTCTCTTTCTTTTACGGCCCTGACGAGAACATTGATCTCCTCGGCTGTGAACCGATTCTGAAGCGCTCCTAGTAAATGCGCCGTTATAATAGTATTGCGCCATGGAACAAGCGCACCTCGTTCATCATGCTCTTAAAGGGAATGTGATATGACGCTCTGATTGGTTTATTTCACGTTACGCCCAAACCACACCTATGAATAATGAAGCTACTTCAGACCAACCCCTTTTAGATTTGCGCCAGGCGCAAGAGGCATTTATCCCGCCGGGAAAATAGCAACAGCGCCGGGATCCGCCCACAAAGTTACTTGCGCTTTGCGCTTTGACACTTGCGTTTCAGATCGTTAAAATAGGGCCCTTTGTTTTTTCTGGTCAGTGGCGCAATTGTTTTCTGGATCTGCAAAATAGCACCAGGGATTGTTTGCGCCGGAACACGCCTCCTTTTGTTGAGTTATGCTTCATCTAGCGTTGCATTCAGAGAAAAGGACGGAGAAAATGAATCATCTTTAGCCGTTCTTGGCATTTTTATTTTAGCTGCAGACACATCAGTCTCACGGTCAGACAGCCCGAAGATGAACTATATAAAGTCAAAAAGGACAAACATAATAACGCAAACGCGTCCTCCATAGTTTGCACTTGAGTGCCCTCTTGTGGCATAAACATATGCTAAACACAGAACTGTACAGCATTACATTACACAATATACAACTTAGGACATAATGACCATATTTTAACACCCCCACTTGTACTCAGGTTGTTCTATTCTTAAACAAACAAAGAAAATAAATAAAATGAAATGAATGTGGACTTCTGCCATACACATATCAATCTCCAAACAGAGCACCTGCAAACCTCTTCAGTTTCAACTTATTCACAGGTTTGGTCATTACATCAGCAATCATATTGTCAGTAGAACAATACATTAAAATCACTCTTCCCTCATCCACAGTAGACCTGATAAAGTGGTACTTTATGTCGATATGCTTACATCTTCGCCTGTTTACAGGATTTTTGGCAAGAGCGATTGTTCCCTGATTGTCCTCATATACTATCGTTTGTGTGTACTCATAGTTATCTATACCTCCCAGTAACTGCTCTAGGTACAGACTCTCCTGTATGGTTGAAGCCAGTGCCATATATTCTGCCTCACAAGTTGATAGTGCAACAGTAGGTTGCTTTCTAGTCTTCCAACAGACCAGAGAGCTGTTCTGACTTATGCTCACACAGTATCCCGTGGTACTGCGTCTGTCACCGGTATCAGCCGCCCAATCAGCATCACTGTAGGCCTTTATACCTAGCTTTTCATGGTCGTTTCTCCTGAAACTTAACCCTTTCTCTGCTGTGCCTTTGAGATATCTAAGTACGTGCTTGACCGTGACCCACTGCTCCTCTGTAGGCTCAGCAAAATACTGTGATAACCTACTCACTACAAAGCTCAAATCTGGTCTGGTGCACGTAATCAGGTATATAAGACTTCCCACAGCCTCTCTATACACCCTGCTATCTTCCATCTTTACTGCATCCGCAGTATACTCGAGCTTTTGCTCTCTGGTCCTACAGTCTTGCATATTAAAACGCTGTAGTATCTTGTTAGTGTACTTTTCCTGTGACATCTTTACACACCCGTCTGACTGACTGAAATCGATACCCAGAAAATGTTTGAGTTCACCCAGATCTTTCATTTTAAACTTTTCTGCAAGCATCTCTTTCACCTTTTTCAGTCTCTCTTTGTTACTTGCTGCAATGATCAAGTCATCGACCCATATGATCATGATCACCTTTCCTTCTCTTGACTCTTTAGCATAAACACAGTGGTCGGCTGGGTTTTGTGTGAACCCATCCTCTTCAGACAGTCATGCAAAACCCTATTCCAGTTCCGTCCAGATTGTTTAAGACCATAAAGGGATTTCTCTAGTTTATAAACTATACCCTCTTTCTCTTGATAACCCTCTGGTGGATTTATGTAGATCTCATGGGCGCGTGCAAGTACGCTGTTTTCACGTCCATTTGGTGCAGGAGTAAATTCTCCTGCGCTGCTTTCTGTAACACCACCCTTACACTTGTCAAATCTGCCGTGGGTGAAAACTTCTCCCCATAGTCTACTCCCATTCGTTGGCTGTAACCCTTAGCCACAAATCGTGCTTTGTATTTTTCCTTTCCATCTACATCGGTCTTGATGGAGTAAACCCATCTACCCCCCACTGTTTTCTTGCCTATTGGCAGTGTTGTCGGGGTAAAGGTTTTGTTCTCATTTAAGGACTGAATTTCCTCATCCATGACTTTTATCCATTCTTTTGAATTAGCTGACTCCATTGCTCCCTCAAAAGTCTGTGGAATGCCACACACCGCTCTGCAGCAGTAGTCTACCGTGATATGAACCTCATCACTATCACTATCTTCAGTTACGAAGTCATCTAAGTAGCTCAGTGTTTTTCTTTCCCTAGTCGGATACCTCCTACTCCCGGGTTCATCACATGTCACACTCTGTTGTGTTTGATTATGGTCACTACCCCTCGTTACTGCACCTGGACTATCATGTACATTTGTACCCCGTACACTTGGCTCGGGAGCATTTTCTGTACTCCTACTCTCTGTGGACTCATTAGTCCCGGGTCTCACACTGTCATAGTCATCGCTTGGATCTGACTCATCTGTCTGTGTCTGTTTTTTAACAGCTCCCTTGCTCACAAACTTCACTAGCCTATGTTTTTGTACTTTATTTGTATCAGGGTGATACACCAAATACGCCGGGCTGTTCTTGTCATAACCTACAAAACGTCCCTGGTCACATCTGGAATCCAGTTTTCCCCTGTTTTATTGATACGTGTAGCACTCCGATCCAAATTTTTGCATTTTAGATACATTAGGCTTCTTATCTGTTAACAACTCATAAGGAGTCCGCCCTGTACGTCTGTTAAAGCACCTGTTGCGTACCATTGCTGCTGTTTGTACTGCATAGTTCCATAGGTGCTTTGGTAGTTCACTTTCAATTATCATGCACCTACCCATCTCAAAAAGAGTACGCCAACCCCTCCCCTAACTTTTCAGTAGCCTGTACTGTATCACTTTTCTTCTTTAGAAAATATACAAACACTGCGCTTGAGTAATCGTCAGTAAATGACTGCACGTATTTGTACCCATCTATCGACTTGGACCCATCTAGGACCTGCTAGGTCTGTGTGTACCATCTGTAAGGGAGCCTTTGCTCTGGCATCAGGGTCCCTATTTCTGGTTTGGGCAAACTTTCCCTTAATACACACCTCACACTCTTGTTCAGGTCTGCCTGTTTTGACCTTGATTTCCATACCTTCCACAACATTTTGCAACCTAAGAACATCGTCATAGTTACAGTGGCCTAATATCTCGTGCCATGTTTGTATGTCGTGACATGCATTACACTTATCATTAGCCTCAGCTTCAGTATGCAGATAATACAGCCTACCATACACGTGTATGTTAAATCTGGTACCGTCTCTGGCTATCAGGGCGTCTTTATCTTCTTTAAAGACAACCGTAGCCCCACTTGTTGTCACTGCCTTCACTGAGAAGATGCTCTGGGGGTACGACGGTACGAACAAAGCGTCTTTCAGCACTGCCTTGTGTCGCTGTCCTCCGCTGTCTGTGAGAAAAACTTCAGCATTTCCCCTCCGCTGAGCGATCCCGCTGCATCGGGTGCCATCTGCCAGTTCGACACTGTGCGTTTCGGGCCTAAACGCGCTGTCGAAGCTCTTGAACAGGGTTATGTCCGTGATGATATGAGAGGTAGCCCCCGTGTCCACCATCAGACCCCTCTCCTGGATGCTACATGCCGGCTGCCGCTGGATACTGGTCCCTCCGTCTCTCATCTTGAACACGTAGTCTTCTACTTCTTCTGAGGCTTTACTCGCACCATCCTTTTTGTTCTTACGTCTACATGTGGCGTCTTTGTGTGTGTCATTTCTGCAAAAACTACACCATGTTTTCTGTCGACATACTTCCGCTCTGTGGCCTTTGGTGCCACACTTGAAACACACTGTCTCTGTGTCGTCCTTGGTCCAGCCACGTGAGTTCGTCTTGGCGGGCCGCCGTCCGGCTTTTCCTACAGTCTTCATCACACTGTCGCTTGACTCAGCTGCTTCTCTGTCTTCTCTGTCTCTTCAAAATTACGTAGTTTAGTCTTAAATTCTGCAAACGTGATTGCATCGTCTGTGTGAGCCACATGTATCGCGAATGGCTTAAAACTCTCAGGCAATCCCTTTAAGACCATAGCCACTAGCAGTCCGTCTCCTAACGTTTCACCTGCGTTCCGCAGTGCTGTGATGGCGGTTTCTGCTCTGATAATACACTCACCGGCCACTTTATTAGGTACACCTGTCCAACTGCTCCTTAACACTTAATTTCTAAGCAGCCAATCACATGGCGGCAACTCAGTGCATTTAGGCATGTAGACATGGTCAAGACAATCTCCTGCAGTTCAAACCGAGCATCAGTATGGGAAAGAAAGGTGATTTGAGTGACTTTGAACGTGGCATGATTGTTGGTGCCAGAAGGGCTGGTCTGAGTATTTCAGAAACTGCTAATCTACTGGGATTTTCACGCACAACCATCTCTAGGGTTTACAGAGAATGGTCCGAAAAAGAAAAAACATCCAGTGAGCGGCAGTTCTGTGGGCGGAAATGCCTTGTTGATGCCAGAGGTCAGAGGAGAATGGCCAGACTGGTTCGAGCTGATAGAAGGGCAACAGTGACTCAAATAACCACCCGTTACAACCAAGGTGGGCAGAAGAGCATCTCTGAACGCACAGTACGTCGAACTTTGAGGCAGATGGGCTACAGCAGCAGAAGACCACACCGGGTGCCACTCCTTTCAGCTAAGAACAGGAAACTGAGGCTACAATTTGCACAAGCTCATCGAAATTGGACAATAGAAGATTGGAAAAACGTTGCCTGGTCTGATGAGTCTCGATTTCTGCTGCGACATTCGGATGGTAGGGTCAGAATTTGGCGTCTACAACATGAAAGCATGGATCCATCCTGCCTTGTATCAACGGTTCAGGCTGGTGGTGGTGGTGTCATGGTGTGGGGAATATTTTCTTGGCACTCTTTGGGCCCCTTGGTACCAATTGAGCATCGTTGCAACGCCACAGCCTACCTGAGTATTGTTGCTGACCATGTCCATCCCTTTATGACCACAATGTACCCAAC
Source organism: Semotilus atromaculatus (assembly GCA_031834385.1). Taxonomy (NCBI): domain Eukaryota; kingdom Metazoa; phylum Chordata; class Actinopteri; order Cypriniformes; family Leuciscidae; genus Semotilus; species Semotilus atromaculatus. The sequence continues at coordinate 19,599,758 of JAULUF010000050.1, forward strand.
TTCTGATGGCTACTTTCAGCAGGATAATGCGCCATGTCATAAAGCTGGAATCATCTCAGACTGGTTTCTTGAACATGACAATGAGTTCGCTGTACTCAAATGGCCTCCACAGTCACCAGATCTCAATCCAATAGAGCATCTTTGGGATGTGGTGGAACGGGAGATTCGCATCATGGATGTGCAGCCGACAAATCTGCGGCAACTGTGTGATGCCATCATGTCAATATGGACCAAACTCCCTGAGGAATGCTTCCAGCACCTTGTTGAATCTATGCCACGAAGAATTGAGGCAGTTCTGAAGGCAAAAGGGGGTCCAACCCGTTACTAGCATGGGGTACCAAATAAAGTGGCCGGTGAGTGTATAGTCCATTACACTTTCATCATTTGCCTTCAGAAGCGATGTCAACGTGGTGTACAAGTTGATTATACGGGGCTTTCCCCTCCCTGCATAATACTCTCTCAATATTCCCAGAGCTTTTCTTCCATCGTTGGGCGCATCTCTCATAACTAATGAGAGGCTTTTGTCATCGAGTAGTAAAATCAATTCTGCATATTTAGCGTTTTTCCCCGCATCCGCTGCTATCTCGGCTTCTGACACCGGTTCTCTCAGCACCGTGTTCTTTATCCCTGACAAATGAAAATGTCCCAACATTTTGGTTTCCCAAAGCTCATACTTAGTCTCATCTCCGTCGAACGTCAATCGAGGCAACCTGCACGTCCTTCGTTGTTCCATCATGTTGGCTTACTATTTTTCTCAGCCAGCAATCCGTTAGCACGCGGTCCGTTGCGACTTTCTAAACGGTGGAAAACGACAAACTTATCTTCCGAACGACTCCTGGGCCCATAACCTGTTGAGTTATGCTTCATCTAGCGTTGCATTCAGAGAAAAAGAATGGACGGAGAAAATGAATCATCTTTAGCCGTTCTTGGCATTTTTATTTTAGCTGCAGACACATCAGTCTCACGGTCAGACAGCCCGAAGATGAACTATATAAAGTCAAAAAGGACAAACATAATAACGCAAACGCGTCCTCCATAGTTTGCACTTGAGTGCCCTCTTGTGGCATAAACATATGCTAAACACAGAACTGTACAGCATTACATTACACAATATACAACTTAGGACATAATGACCATATTTTAACACCTTTTTTGCGTTGAACTGCCCAGGGAGCGCAAGTTTATTCTCTAGTTTACCGACGTGCGTCTGTGGAGGGAAAAGTCCACTTTGCGCGGGTGCAAAATACGAATGATACATGCGTCAGTGTACAAAGTAATTTGCGCCGGGTGCAAGATAGGGCCCTTTGTAATTTAATTGGAGACCCGAGGCATCAGAAAAAGTTTGAACTAATTCGATTGCATTCTTAATTTGAGTGTTATATTTTATAAATAAAGTTGTATCATCAGCCAATTGTGATATTTTTATTTCTCTATTAAATAATGTTATACCATGTAAATTTGGATTTTTAATTATACTAATCGCTAATAGTTCCACAACAATTAAAAACAAAAATGGGGAAATTGGGCAGCCCTGCCTCACTCCTCTGTTGATGGAGAACCTTCTAGAAGTATTGTTCTGTAATATAACGGAACTATTAATGCCTTTGTAAAACATTTTAACAGTCTGAATGAATTTATTTCCAAAACCAAATGCATGTAAACTCTGTAATAAAAATTCGTGATCAATTGTGTCAAACGCCTTGTAAAAGTCAAGGAATAAAATGAGTGCATCTGAATGAACAAATTGGTTATAATCTAACAGGTCCAATATAAGCCTAATATTTGAACTAATATGACGCTTTGCCATAAAACCAGTTGAGATTCTCCAATTATTTTATTTAAACCACTTAATCCAGTAGCATAAACTAAGGCTAAAATTTTGTAATCAATGTTTAATAAAGTTATTGGTCTCCAGTTGTCAATGATCAAGAGGTCTTTGTCTGGTTTTGGAATTAAACTGATAATACCTTGTTTCATTGTTGTGCTCATTTCTTTCTGTTCTAAACATTCTTTATGCATAGGCCTACTAAATCAAGGGTTTTCTATCAGATCCCAAAAGGCACAATAAAATTCAACAGTTAACCAGTCTGATCCAGGGCATTTTCCTTTCTTCATTGAAAAAAGAGCTTTAGAGATCTCAGCTTTGGAAATACCATCTTCACAATATTCACTATAATCATTAGAAACTGTTGGAACAAAATGTTTAACTGTTTGTATATAAGTGCTTATTTTTCCATTGTCAGAATAGGAAGTATAAAGTTTTTCATAAAAGGAATACACAAAAGATGCTATATCTGAAGGATTATTAGAGACTCTTTCATTTATAGTCAAAGATGAAATTGAGTTTCTTGCATAATTTATTTTTTCAAGAGAAAATAAATAACTAGTATTTCTTTCCCCTTCCTCAAACCATTTGGCTCTTGATAAAGATACATTCTGATATCATGGTGACTTCAAGTGAATGTCGTCACTTCCTCAGTTACCGTCACTATGGTTACAGTAAACAGACACGGCAGGAACTGAACTGAATGTTCATTAGCGACTCTGATCCGCATCATTTATAATCTAACAAACAAACGATCGGGCTCCACTTTCGTCTTGTTGTGAAAGCGACGGAAGCTGGTGAGAAAACACTGATCTCTTTCCAGAAAATGGCTTTTCATTTTCTCGCACTAAGTATAAATAATGTAAAGCGAAATTGCGATTAACTATTTTGCAGAGGAAGATGAACGAGTCATCCAGTTTATCGAGCTCTAGTTTCTACCCACTCTTCATCAGATGCTCAGCTCAAACAGAGTAATTCAACTACTACTATTTATGTACTATTATTTATCGGTTTGTTTATTTACTGTGGTCCAAACTGGATCAAAACTTTTCATTAAAGTTCTACATGAATTTTGAACAATAACGTTACCCGTTCTAGTCTCAGGACAACTGATGCACGTTTTTTGATCCACTTCAGATGTTGACTACTGTATTGCTATTTCAACGTTAAATGCTCATTACTTGATTTTCAGTTATTTTATTTCCCATAAAGCAGTATTGCATGTCTATGACCTCTGTGTATGATGCATGTTTGTCTGAGCAGATGTTCAGAGCGAGGCCAGCTGTGTCCAGGACCCCTCAGGTGTTATTTAGAGGAGCGAGTGTTACCTGTGTATGATGCATGTTTGTCTGAGCAGATGTTCAGAGCGAGGCCAGCTGTGTCCAGGACCCCTCAGGTGTTATTTAGAGGAGCGAGTGTTACCTGTGTATAATGCATGTTTGTCTGAGCAGATGTTCAGAGCGAGGCCAGCTGTGTCCAGGACCCCTCAGGTGTTATTTAGAGGAGCGAGTGTTGCCTCTGTATAATGCATGTTTGTCTGAGCAGATGTTCAGAGTGAGGCCAGCTGTGTCCAGGACCCCTCAGGTGTTATTTAGAGGAGCGAGTGTTACCTGTGTATAATGCATGTTTGTCTGAGCAGATGTTCAGAGTGAGGCCAGCTGTGTCCAGGACCCCTCAGGTGTTATTTAGAGGAGCGAGTGTTACCTGTGTATAATGCATGTTTGTCTGAGCAGATGTTCAGAGCGAGGCCAGCTGTGTCCAGGACCCCTCAGGTGTTATTTAGAGGAGCGAGTGTTACCTGTGTATAATGCATGTTTGTCTGAGCAGATGTTCAGAGCGAGGCCAGCTGTGTCCAGGACCCCTCAGGTGTTATTTAGAGGAGCGAGTGTTGCCTCTGTATAATGCATGTTTGTCTGAGCAGATGTTCAGAGTGAGGCCAGCTGTGTCCAGGACCCCTCAGGTGTTATTTAGAGGAGCGAGTGTTACCTGTGTATAATGCATGTTTGTCTGAGCAGATGTTCAGAGCGAGGCCAGCTGTGTCCAGGACCCCTCAGGTGTTATTTAGAGGAGCGAGTGTTGCCTGTGTATAATGCATGTTTGTCTGAGCAGATGTTCAGAGCGAGGCCAGCTGTGTCCAGGACCCCTCAGGTGTTATTTAGAGGAGCGAGTGTTACCTGTGTATAATGCATGTTTGTCTGAGCAGATGTTCAGAGTGAGGCCAGCTGTGTCCAGGACCCCTCAGGTGTTATTTAGAGGAGCGAGTGTTGCCTCTGTATAATGCATGTTTGTCTGAGCAGATGTTCAGAGCGAGGCCAGCTGTGTCCAGGACCCCTCAGGTGTTATTTAGAGGAGCGAGTGTTACCTGTGTATAATGCATGTTTGTCTGAGCAGATGTTCAGAGCGAGGCCAGCTGTGTCCAGGACCCCTCAGGTGTTATTTAGAGGAGCGAGTGTTACCTGTGTATAATGCATGTTTGTCTGAGCAGATGTTCAGAGCGAGGCCAGCTGTGTCCAGGACCCCTCAGGTGTTATTTAGAGGAGCGAGTGTTACCTGTGTATAATGCATGTTTGTCTGAGCAGATGTTCAGAGCGAGGCCAGCTGTGTCCAGGACCCCTCAGGTGTTATTTAGAGGAGCGAGTGTTACCTGTGTATAATGCATGTTTGTCTGAGCAGATGTTCAGAGCGAGGCCAGCTGTGTCCAGGACCCCTCAGGTGTTATTTAGAGGAGCGAGTGTTGCCTCTGTATAATGCATGTTTGTCTGAGCAGATGTTCAGAGTGAGGCCAGCTGTGTCCAGGACCCCTCAGGTGTTATTTAGAGGAGCGAGTGTTACCTGTGTATAATGCATGTTTGTCTGAGCAGATGTTCAGAGCGAGGCCAGCTGTGTCCAGGACCCCTCAGGTGTTATTTAGAGGAGCGAGTGTTACCTGTGTATAATGCATGTTTGTCTGAGCAGATGTTCAGAGCGAGGCCAGCTGTGTCCAGGACCCCTCAGGTGTTATTTAGAGGAGCGAGTGTTGCCTGTGTATAATGCATGTTTGTCTGAGCAGATGTTCAGAGCGAGGCCAGCTGTGTCCAGGACCCCTCAGGTGTTATTTAGAGGAGCGAGTGTTACCTGTGTATAATGCATGTTTGTCTGAGCAGATGTTCAGAGCGAGGCCAGCTGTGTCCAGGACCCCTCAGGTGTTATTTAGAGGAGCGAGTGTTACCTGTGTATAATGCATGTTTGTCTGAGCAGATGTTCAGAGCGAGGCCAGCTGTGTCCAGGACCCCTCAGGTGTTATTTAGAGGAGCGAGTGTTGCCTCTGTATAATGCATGTTTGTCTGAGCAGATGTTCAGAGTGAGGCCAGCTGTGTCCAGGACCCCTCAGGTGTTATTTAGAGGAGCGAGTGTTACCTGTGTATAATGCATGTTTGTCTGAGCAGATGTTCAGAGCGAGGCCAGCTGTGTCCAGGACCCCTCAGGTGTTATTTAGAGGAGCGAGTGTTGCCTGTGTATAATGCATGTTTGTCTGAGCAGATGTTCAGAGCGAGGCCAGCTGTGTCCAGGACCCCTCAGGTGTTATTTAGAGGAGCGAGTGTTACCTGTGTATAATGCATGTTTGTCTGAGCAGATGTTCAGAGCGAGGCCAGCTGTGTCCAGGACCCCTCAGGTGTTATTTAGAGGAGCGAGTGTTACCTGTGTATAATGCATGTTTGTCTGAGCAGATGTTCAGAGCGAGGCCAGCTGTGTCCAGGACCCCTCAGGTGTTATTTAGAGGAGCGAGTGTTGCCTCTGTATAATGCATGTTTGTCTGAGCAGATGTTCAGAGTGAGGCCAGCTGTGTCCAGGACCCCTCAGGTGTTATTTAGAGGAGCGAGTGTTACCTGTGTATAATGCATGTTTGTCTGAGCAGATGTTCAGAGTGAGGCCAGCTGTGTCCAGGACCCCTCAGGTGTTATTTAGAGGAGCGAGTGTTGCCTGTGTATAATGCATGTTTGTCTGAGCAGATGTTCAGAGTGAGGCCAGCTGTGTCCAGGACCCCTCAGGTGTTATTTAGAGGAGCGAGTGTTACCTGTGTATAATGCATGTTTGTCTGAGCAGATGTTCAGAGTGAGGCCAGCTGTGTCCAGGACCCCTCAGGTGTTATTTAGAGGAGCGAGTGTTGCCTGTGTATAATGCATGTTTGTCTGAGCAGATGTTCAGAGCGAGGCCAGCTGTGTCCAGGACCCCTCAGGTGTTATTTAGAGGAGCGAGTGTTACCTGTGTATAATGCATGTTTGTCTGAGCAGATGTTCAGAGTGAGGCCAGCTGTGTCCAGGACCCCTCAGGTGTTATTTAGAGGAGCGAGTGTTGCCTGTGTATAATGCATGTTTGTCTGAGCAGATGTTCAGAGCGAGGCCAGCTGTGTCCAGGACCCCTCAGGTGTTATTTAGAGGAGCGAGTGTTACCTGTGTATAATGCATGTTTGTCTGAGCAGATGTTCAGAGTGAGGCCAGCTGTGTCCAGGACCCCTCAGGTGTTATTTAGAGGAGCGAGTGTTGCCTCTGTATAATGCATGTTTGTCTGAGCAGATGTTCAGAGTGAGGCCAGCTGTGTCCAGGACCCCTCAGGTGTTATTTAGAGGAGCGAGTGTTGCCTGTGTATAATGCATGTTTGTCTGAGCAGATGTTCAGAGCGAGGCCAGCTGTGTCCAGGACCCCTCAGGTGTTATTTAGAGGAGCGAGTGTTACCTGTGTATAATGCATGTTTGTCTGAGCAGATGTTCAGAGCGAGGCCAGCTGTGTCCAGGACCCCTCAGGTGTTATTTAGAGGAGCGAGTGTTGCCTCTGTATAATGCATGTTTGTCTGAGCAGATGTTCAGAGCGAGGCCAGCTGTGTCCAGGACCCCTCAGGTGTTATTTAGAGGAGCGAGTGTTACCTGTGTATAATGCATGTTTGTCTGAGCAGATGTTCAGAGCGAGGCCAGCTGTGTCCAGGACCCCTCAGGTGTTATTTAGAGGAGCGAGTGTTACCTGTGTATAATGCATGTTTGTCTGAGCAGATGTTCAGAGCGAGGCCAGCTGTGTCCAGGACCCCTCAGGTGTTATTTAGAGGAGCGAGTGTTACCTGTGTATAATGCATGTTTGTCTGAGCAGATGTTCAGAGCGAGGCCAGCTGTGTCCAGGACCCCTCAGGTGTTATTTAGAGGAGCGAGTGTTACCTGTGTATAATGCATGTTTGTCTGAGCAGATGTTCAGAGCGAGGCCAGCTGTGTCCAGGACCCCTCAGGTGTTATTTAGAGGAGCGAGTGTTGCCTCTGTATAATGCATGTTTGTCTGAGCAGATGTTCAGAGTGAGGCCAGCTGTGTCCAGGACCCCTCAGGTGTTATTTAGAGGAGCGAGTGTTGCCTGTGTATAATGCATGTTTCTCTGAGCAGATGTTCAGAGCGAGGCCAGCTGTGTCCAGGACCCCTCAGGTGTTATTTAGAGGAGCGAGTGTTACCTGTGTATAATGCATGTTTGTCTGAGCAGATGTTCAGAGCGAGGCCAGCTGTGTCCAGGACCCCTCAGGTGTTATTTAGAGGAGCGAGTGTTACCTGTGTATAATGCATGTTTGTCTGAGCAGATGTTCAGAGCGAGGCCAGCTGTGTCCAGGACCCCTCAGGTGTTATTTAGAGGAGCGAGTGTTACCTGTGTATAATGCATGTTTGTCTGAGCAGATGTTCAGAGTGAGGCCAGCTGTGTCCAGGACCCCTCAGGTGTTATTTAGAGGAGCGAGTGTTACCTGTGTATAATGCATGTTTGTCTGAGCAGATGTTCAGAGCGAGGCCAGCTGTGTCCAGGACCCCTCAGGTGTTATTTAGAGGAGCGAGTGTTACCTGTGTATAATGCATGTTTGTCTGAGCAGATGTTCAGAGTGAGGCCAGCTGTGTCCAGGACCCCTCAGGTGTTATTTAGAGGAGCGAGTGTTGCCTCTGTATAATGCATGTTTGTCTGAGCAGATGTTCAGAGCGAGGCCATCTGTGTCCAGGACCCCTCAGGTGTTATTTAGAGGAGCGAGTGTTACCTGTGTATAATGCATGTTTGTCTGAGCAGATGTTCAGAGCGAGGCCAGCTGTGTCCAGGACCCCTCAGGTGTTATTTAGAGGAGCGAGTGTTACCTGTGTATAATGCATGTTTGTCTGAGCAGATGTTCAGAGCGAGGCCAGCTGTGTCCAGGACCCCTCAGGTGTTATTTAGAGGAGCGAGTGTTACCTGTGTATAATGCATGTTTGTCTGAGCAGATGTTCAGAGCGAGGCCAGCTGTGTCCAGGACCCCTCAGGTGTTATTTAGAGGAGCGAGTGTTGCCTCTGTATAATGCATGTTTGTCTGAGCAGATGTTCAGAGCGAGGCCAGCTGTGTCCAGGACCCCTCAGGTGTTATTTAGAGGAGCGAGTGTTGCCTCTGTATAATGCATGTTTGTCTGAGCAGATGTTCAGAGCGAGGCCAGCTGTGTCCAGGACCCCTCAGGTGTTATTTAGAGGAGCGAGTGTTACCTGTGTATAATGCATGTTTGTCTGAGCAGATGTTCAGAGCGAGGCCAGCTGTGTCCAGGACCCCTCAGGTGTTATTTAGAGGAGCGAGTGTTACCTGTGTATAATGCATGTTTGTCTGAGCAGATGTTCAGAGCGAGGCCAGCTGTGTCCAGGACCCCTCAGGTGTTATTTAGAGGAGCGAGTGTTACCTGTGTATAATGCATGTTTGTCTGAGCAGATGTTCAGAGCGAGGCCAGCTGTGTCCAGGACCCCTCAGGTGTTATTTAGAGGAGCGAGTGTTGCCTGTGTATAATGCATGTTTGTCTGAGCAGATGTTCAGAGTGAGGCCAGCTGTGTCCAGGACCCCTCAGGTGTTATTTAGAGGAGCGAGTGTTGCCTCTGTATAATGCATGTTTGTCTGAGCAGATGTTCAGAGCGAGGCCAGCTGTGTCCAGGACCCCTCAGGTGTTATTTAGAGGAGCGAGTGTTACCTGTGTATAATGCATGTTTGTCTGAGCAGATGTTCAGAGCGAGGCCAGCTGTGTCCAGGACCCCTCAGGTGTTATTTAGAGGAGCGAGTGTTACCTGTGTATAATGCATGTTTGTCTGAGCAGATGTTCAGAGCGAGGCCAGCTGTGTCCAGGACCCCTCAGGTGTTATTTAGAGGAGCGAGTGTTGCCTCTGTATAATGCATGTTTGTCTGAGCAGATGTTCAGAGCGAGGCCAGCTGTGTCCAGGACCCCTCAGGTGTTATTTAGAGGAGCGAGTGTTACCTGTGTATAATGCATGTTTGTCTGAGCAGATGTTCAGAGCGAGGCCAGCTGTGTCCAGGACCCCTCAGGTGTTATTTAGAGGAGCGAGTGTTGCCTCTGTATAATGCATGTTTGTCTGAGCAGATGTTCAGAGCGAGGCCAGCTGTGTCCAGGACCCCTCAGGTGTTATTTAGAGGAGCGAGTGTTGCCTCTGTATAATGCATGTTTGTCTGAGCAGATGTTCAGAGTGAGGCCATCTGTGTCCAGGACCCCTCAGGTGTTATTTAGAGGAGCGAGTTTTACCTGTGTATAATGCATGTTTGTCTGAGCAGATGTTCAGAGCGAGGCCAGCTGTGTCCAGGACCCCTCAGGTGTTATTTAGAGGAGCGAGTGTTGCCTCTGTATAATGCATGTTTGTCTGAGCAGATGTTCAGAGCGAGGCCAGCTGTGTCCAGGACCCCTCAGGTGTTATTTAGAGGAGCGAGTGTTACCTGTGTATAATGCATGTTTGTCTGAGCAGATGTTCAGAGCGAGGCCAGCTGTGTCCAGGACCCCTCAGGTGTTATTTAGAGGAGCGAGTGTTACCTGTGTATAATGCATGTTTGTCTGAGCAGATGTTCAGAGCGAGGCCAGCTGTGTCCAGGACCCCTCAGATGTTATTTAGAGGAGCGAGTGTTGCCTCTGTATAATGCATGTTTGTCTGAGCAGATGTTCAGAGTGAGGCCAGCTGTGTCCAGGACCCCTCAGGTGTTATTTAGAGGAGCGAGTGTTACCTGTGTATAATGCATGTTTGTCTGAGCAGATGTTCAGAGCGAGGCCAGCTGTTTCCAGGACCCCTCAGGTGTTATTTAGAGGAGCAAGTGTTGCCTGTGCTGCTGGCCGGACTGGAGGGTTTGCTCACAGAAGCACAGAAACACCAGTGTTTTCAGGTCAGCTTTATCAGCATCTGTCCTGACTCACACACACGGTCCAACAGTATATTTAAAATAAATAAATAAATATAAGTAATGTACTGTACCTGTATTTGTTAATTAAATGATCTGACTTATAATAATCAATGAAATAAAACAAGTGAAATAAACTATGAAAAAAAAGCATCACATTGAAGGTGAGAATTACAGTAAAATAACAGGTCTCGTATTTCTTAATAAGTCTCATATAAAAAAAAAAAAAAACTATAGGACATTGTCACGGCTTCACCAGATCTACAGACTCCGCCCACTCATTCACTCTCCCCTGAATACTGAGTCACCAACACCTGTACCTCGTCACCTGTTCACTATACACTCACTTGAGGCTTGTTCGACTTCATGCAGCTCTGCGCAGACCGATCGGCGGCTGACTTAAAGCAGTGCATGCCGGTTAGAAATTTTTTCCGACTTGATACAGCACCGATGCCACGTGACTGTGACGTATGCCATCAAAGTACCGCGAGAGCGATTCGATAGTAGCCGGCTTCTCGCAGCTTCTCAGGAGCGTCTGCACTGCACGAGCTCTGATGACGACACAGCTGTTCCACGATTGGCCGGACTGACCGCATGACAACGATCACGTGCTAATTGTGTTTATTCTCACACCTTTAGTTCCACTAAAGCTCACAAATCAGTTTGTTAGCAGTAAACACTCTTTTCATGTAGTCGCGATGTTATATTGTGTCATGTTTATCAAAATAAAACTGACTAAAAAACGTAGACTCCACTTCATTGATAGTAGACTTATGTTGAACTTTCTTCTTGTTCAAACAGACGCATGAAACAGTACATTAAGTTTTGAAAGAAAATGTCTCTGAAACATCTGTGTATTTAGCAAATATTGCATTTATTTCACTTCAGCTGTGATAAAGTATGCAAACACAACGTGAGCGGTCACAACGTGAACCAGAAAGTGTCCGACTTCACGTCTCCGTTTGCAGCTCCTCCCGCCGGCACGCGGCTACTCTCGCCGATCGCTTACATCCAGCCGATGTCGAACACACCTTTGGACTACTCATCATTGTCTGATCTCGTCTTTCCATGGACACACAGGCTCAACCTCGATCCTTACCTGTTCCACTTACCTGCTATCCTTGTCATCCAACCGATGACAAACCGTCTATACCATCTCCAGTGACTCTCATCTGTATTTACCATCCACCTCATTCCGATCTCCACCTGTGAAGGACACTACTATTATTTATTCATCAGCTAAGTTCCATTCAACTATCATCATTGTGTTCAACTAACCATTTACGGTGCCGTGCACTGGTTTCCGTGCTTCTGTTTGAAATTAACATCAGTTGTATTTTACTCACTTGTCTGCTTCAGATATCAGTCTGTTCCTATGCCTTACAGTTTTGCACCTTGGCGGCATCTAGTGGATGGAATGAGACCGCCCTACTGACTGCTTTTCGCCATGGTCTAACGGTGACCATTCTATTTGGCTCTCAGCGAAGGCGGTCACATTTTCTTCCCCTCCTCTCCCTTACTTCCCCTGCTTTGCTACTCTCGTCTCGTCTACTGTCTTGTACTTTGAGAGACTCTCTCCGTACTGCTTTTCAAACTAAGAAATTATGGATTTGATCAACTGGTCTCTCAACGCAATTGACACCATCTTCTCGACGAGAAGCCTGGGTTCGGGGGAACCTGACTGCCCTGCCGGAACGTTCGCAGCTGGCTACACGATGGACGCGTGGGAGAGGTGGCGGGTTGTGTGTCTGGCGGCTCTTTCCGTGGAGGACATTGAAGATATCTACCTATTCGGAACCATGATTACAGGTTTTCTGCTGATTGGATCAGGCATTGCCCTGGTTTATCGAGGAATTAAGAAGACGGTGACAGCTGTCCAAAGCCCCACAAGGCTGCCCGTCATGATTGAAGCAGTGGGCAGAGCTGTCAGCACTGGATAACATCATGGAGAAGCTCACAGCTTTGCAAAGGCAAATGGATCGTTTCGGAGACCAAAATGGACCAGGAGCTGTGTAAATCGAATGCGGCTACTCATCCCAAGACCAAACAATCCCAATCTTATCTGCTTTCGGCCCCCCTCATCCAGCACTGGCCTTGGCCAAGGCCGCTGTTGGAACAACAACTCCCCCGGAAGAGCACTGCAGTGAGCCGCTCTTGCGTTCCTTCCCCCACTCCACAGACACCTGCTGATTGTTGACTCTGTCTGGGACCTGATCAGGGTTGTCTCCATGGCAACTTGCTGTGTATCGCTATGACAATCCTGCGGACTTGAGGCACCTAGATTATGGTGCAGGCTTAGCGACTCTCTCCAGGCCTACACATACACGAACTCTTACACATATACAGATATGCAATCACCCCCCACCCCCCATCCCTCGCCTTCAACGCTTTGTACCACCAGTCTGACAGGCGGGTCTGTGACCAGCGCCGAGAATGGCTGCAGGACCGGATGGCTGCCTGCCTGTGCTGGGTTACCTCCATCCCCCACTCCCCTCCCCTGTTGCAAGTCTTGTGTGTTCATGTTGTGATTATGTGCTAATGTTGCTGAGGTGTTTTTTACTGTTCCCAAACTGTACTCCTCACAGGAGCATAGTCTGGGGGTTGCCTTTTTTTTTCTCCTCACCTCTCCTCATGTTATGCTGTATTTTCTTCCTCAAATGCTCTGTCTTCCTGTCCTGCCTATCCCCTTGTCATATTGTATGTATGTCTGTATGGACAGGTTGATTGCTAATTTCGCTGGTACTTGTGACTAGTGACAATAAAGCTACTGCTACTACTACTACGACATCTGTCAACTTTTGGTGGTGTATGATGACTCGATGGGATTGGAGTTTTATACAGAAAATCATCCGCGTCTCTCAACGCCTAACCGCCTGCGTAAATTCATCGTCCGCTGTATGTCCTCCGCCCGCACCTGAACCTATGCAAATTGACAGTTATCACCTGACCCATGCGTAGCGTCAACGCAGGATCCAACATCATTTGTGTCTGTACTGTGGTAAAGAAGGTCATGTTATCAATGTCTGTCCTGTACGACCCCAACGCCCGGCGGTCAGTACTATTCAAATTCCTCCAAGAGTAGAAACCCTGTCAGTTTTTGTTCTTACCTCTGGTATATGTCTCAGCGCAAGCACTCATCGACTCCAGTTCAGTGGGGAACTTCATCTAAACCCAACTCCTTCAGAAATTAAATGCACCCAATAAACGATGTTCTCAGAATCTTCACATCCACACCATCCAAGGAAAACTGCTGGGAAGGGGTCGCATTCGACACTTCTCGCCCGCACTGACGCTCCGCATTGGATGTTTGCACACGGAGGACATATTACCTTTATGGTGCTGGAAGATTCCACGGCAGATCTCATCCTGGGATGATTTAACACCAACCACACATCGACTGGAGATCCGGTGATATACTCTGATGGAGTGATGAATGTTTCTCATCCTGTCTATCTTCTGTTTAGAGAATTCCTAGCTACTCTTCTTCTTCTTTGAACCTGAATCATCAGAACCTCGTCATCAACTCCACCTCTGTGGAAAGTCCATAAATCACTCACAAAGTTGAAATTTCGTCAGAATGTTCCAGGATGTCTTCAGTAAACAACTAGCTACCAAATTACCACCTCATCGGGTATGGGACTGTGCTATCGACCTGCTACCTGGGGCCACCTTACCTAGGGTAGGGTAATATCCCTTGTCCATCCCTGACCAGAAGGCCATGGAGGAGTATATCGAGGAAGCTCTTCAACAACAATTTATTCGTCCATCCACGTCCCCTGCCGCTTCCAGCTTCTTCTTTGTAGCCAAGAAGGACGGAGGCTTGAGGCCGTGCACCAACTACCGCCACCTCAACTGTCAAGTTCAGCGATCCCCTTCCTCTGGTCCCCGCTGCTCTGGAACAACTGAAAGGAGCTTGTATCTTCTTAAAGTTGGACCTGCGTAGTGCCTATAATCTCATCCGTATTTGTCGAGGTGATGAGTGGAAAACGGCCTTCATCACACCCACAGGTCACTACGAATACTGGGTTATGCCGTATGGCCTGTCCCAACTCCAGCCGTGTTCCAGGGATACATGAATGAGGTATTCAGAGAATTCCTTAATCGATTCGTGGTGGTTTACACCGATGACATCCTCATATATTCCCGGAACCTCTCAGAACATCACCATCACGTTACGCAGGTCCTAGAAAAGCTTCGAAACCATCAACTCTATCTCAAACTTTAAAAGTGCGAGTTCCACACCACCTCAGTCCACTTACTTGGGTACGTCATAGATCAACACGGCATACAGATAGACCAGAGGAAGGTGGACACCATCCTGAACTGGCCACAACCCACAACTGTCAAAGAACTTCGTTTCAAGAACAGACTGATTCAGTTCTCCCTCAAAGGTCTCTGTCCTTCACCTCCTCCTCTGAATCCTTCCAATGACTGAAAGAAGCCTTCATCTTCAAAGTAGATGCCAACCGGTCAGAGCTGTTCTTTCACAGCGGCAGGGTGAGCCTTTAAACTCCATCCATGTGCCTTATACTCTAGGAAGCTGTCCTCTGTCCTCGTAGCAGAACTACGACGCCGGTAATAGAGAACTGCTCGCTATCAAATTGGCCCTTGAGGAATGGAAACATTGGCTGGAGGGAGATGTTCATCAATTTGAAGTAATCACGACCACCGTAATCTAGAATATCTCAGAGGCAAAAACACTGAATCCGTCAGGCCCAATGGGCGTTATTCTTCACACGGTTCAACTTCACCATATCCTACCACCCTGGAATCAAAAACTGCAAAGCCGATGCTCTTTCCCGTCTTCACCAAACTACTCCAGACGAAACCCTTCCGGAACCTATTCTCCCTCCAGGCATGTTCGTCAGTCCCATCACTTGAGATATCGATGAGCAGATCTCTCAAAAAAATCTTGCCAACCCTGCTCTGCCAAGAGGTCCAGAAGGGCTCACCTACGTTCCACCTCCTCATCGTTTGGCCCTTCTGGACTCAGCCCACACATCTCCCGGCTCTGGACACCCAGGTAGTAGGCGTACCCTCTCGCTCCTACGTCAGCGCTACAGGTGGCCCTCCATGCCTCAGGATGTCTCCCGGTACATCAAGGGTTGCTCAGTCTGCGCCGTTGCCAACACTACGAAGAAGCTTCCGGATGGTAAACTCGTTCCTCTTCCGTTTCCTCGTCGACCCTGGTCTCACTTCGGTATCGATTTTTATGACCGATCTACAGAAGTCGAAGAATTTCACCTGTATCTTCGTCGTTGTGGATCGTTTCTGCAAGTTAGGCCTGCAAGTTAATACCACTGCCTACAGCATTACCTACTGCCTACTATCCATTACCATTAGGTACCCATTACCTACTGCCTACTACCTACAGCACTACCTACAGCATTCAAAGCCGCCGAGTCTCTGTTCCAGCAGGTGTTCAGAAATTTCGCCATCCCCAATAATATAGTGTCTGACCGGGGTCCCCAGTTTATCTCGAGAGTGTGGCAAGCTTTCTTCAAACATCTAGGAGTCTCCGTAAGTCTTTCCTCCGGTTACCACCCACAAACCAATGGCCAGACTGAGCGCAAGTTCCAGGAGATTGGGAGATACCCGAGGTCCTACTGCCACCAGAACCAGGACAGCTGGAGCCAATACCTCTCCTGGGCAGAATATGCACAAAACTATCTTCGCCAATCCACCACTGGGCTTAATCCGTTCAGAATCAGAAAGAGCTTTATTGCCAAGTGTGCTTGCACACACAAGGAATTTGTTTTGGTACTGAGGCTTCCTGTGCACATATACAAATACAACAAGAAACATAATTTACAACAAGAAACATAATAATACAAATTTTAAGAATAAAATATAAAATATAAAAATATGAGAATAAAAGTATCACAGTTGGGTTTAGCCAGAATAGACATTTACAGATTTACAGATTATGAACAAATTTACAGTGTTTTGAATATTATAAATAAATAAATCTACATGTAAGTGTCACCTGAGTTGTAAGTTGTTGCATTAAAACAGTGGGGGTATTGCACTTAAAGGCACATGCCTTGGGAGGTGTGTTAACTGTTCAGGAGGGAAATGGCCTGTGGGAAGAAACTGTTCCTGTGCCGAGATGTTCTTGTGGCCAGTGATCTGAGTCTCCGTCTTGACGGTAACAGTTCAAACAGGTGGTGTCCAGGGTGAGTGGAGTCTGTGATGATTTTACCTGCTCTCTTCCTCACTCTGGAAGAGTACAGGTCCTGGAGGGTTGGCAGGGGGCCACCAATAATCCTCTCTGCAGTCCGAACTGTCCGCTGTAGTCTGCTGATGTCAGATTTGGTAGCTGAACCAAACCAGACAGTGATGGAAGTGCATAGAACAGACTCAATGACGGCTGAGTAGAACTGAATCAGCAGCTCCTGTGGCAGGTTGAACTTCCTCAGCTGGCGAAGGAAGTACAGTCTCTGCTGGGCCTTTTTCACAATGGAGTCAATGTGATTGTCCCACTTCAGGTCCTGAGAGATGATAGTGCCCAGGAACCTGAATGACTCCACTGCTTCCACAGTGCTGTTCATGATGGTGAGTGGGGGGAGTGCTGGGCTGTTCCTCCTGAAGTCCACGATCATCTCCACTGTTTTGAGCGTGTTCAGCTCAAGGTTGTTATAACTGCACCAGACAGCCAGCTGTTCGACCTCCAGTCTGTAAGCAGACTCGTCACCGTTTCGGATAAGACCGATGACAGTGGTGTCGTCTGCAAATTTCAGGAGCTTGACAGAGGGGTCTTTAGAAGTGCAGTCGTTAGTGTACAGGGAGAAGAGCAGTGGGGAGAGAACGCACCCTTGAGGGGCGCCAGTGCTGGTGCTGAGAGTCCTGGATGTGTGTTTCCCCAGTCTCACGAGCTGCTGCCGATCCGTCAGGAAGCTGGAGATCCACTGACAGATAGAGGATGGAATGGAGAGCTGGGTCAGTTTGGCTGTGAGAAGATCAGGCATGATGGTATTGAAGGCCGAACTGAAGTCCACAAAGAGAATCCTTGCATAAGTCCCAGGTCTGTCGAGATGTTGCAGGATATAATGCAGTCCCACGTTGACTGCATCATCCACAGACCTGTTTGCTCTGTAGGCAAACTGAAAGGGATCCAGCAGGGGTCCAGTGATGTCCTTCAGGTGGGCCAACACCAGTCTTTCAAACGACTTCATGACCACAGACGTGAGAGCGACAGGTCTGTAGTCGTTAAGTCCAGTGATTTTGGGTTTTTTGGGGACAGGAATGATAGTGGAGCGTTTGAAGCAGCAGGGAACTTCACACTGCTCCAATGATCTGTTGAAGATCTGCGTGAAGACCGGGGCCAGTTGGTCAGCACAGGCTTTTAAACAAGCAGATGAGATGCCGTCTGGGCCTGAGGCTTTCCTAGTCTTCTGTTTTTTGAAGACTCGGCTCACGTCCTCCACACAGACCTTAAGCTCAGGTTGGATGGCAGGAGGGGGGAGGAGAGGAGGTGCAGGAGGTGATAGTGGGTGTGTGAAGTGCAGATCAGAGCCGGTGTGTGGTGTGAATGAGGGCTTTTCAAACCTGCAGTAAAATGAGTTTAAATCATCAGCCAGGTGTGGATTGTCCACAGATCGGGGGGATGGTGACTTGTAGTTGGTGATGTTCCTCAGGCCAGTCCAGACTGTTGCCGGGTCGTTGGCTGAAAACTGGTTTTTCAGCTTTTCAGAGTAGGCTCTTTTAGCAACTCTGATCTCCTTTGTCAGTCTGTTTCTGGCCTGGTTATACAAGATCTTATCCCCACTTCTGTAAGCATCCTCTTTGGCATGACGAAGGTGTTTGAGTTTCCCAGTAAACCATGGTTTATCATTGGTGAATGATAAGAATGTCCTGGTAGGAATGCATGTATCCTCACAGAAACTTATATATGATGTTACAGTATCTGTGAGCTCATCCAGATCGGTGGCAGCAGCTTCAAAAATTGTCCAATCAGTGCAATCGAAGCAGGCCTGTAGATTCTGCTCTGCTTCATTAGTCCATCTTTTTACAGTCCTTATTACAGGTTTAGCTGATTTCAGTTTCTGCCTGTAGGTCGGTATAAGATGAACCAAACAGTGATCAGATAGCCCCAAAGCTGCTCGTGGGACGGAGTGATACGCATTCTTTATTGTGGTGTAACAGTGGTCCAGTATATTACTGTCTCTTGTGGGACATGTAACGTGCTGTCTGTATTTTGGTAGTTCACGCGAAAGATTTGCTTTGTTAAAATCCCCAAGAATGATTAAAAGAGAGTCTGGGTACCTTTGTTCCGTTTCAGCTATTTGTTCAGCCAGCTGTTGTAGTGCCGCGCTCACGCACGCGTCTGGGGGGATGTACACATTCACGAGAATGAGAGAGGAAAACTCCCGTGGCGAGTAGAAAGGTTTGCAATTAATGAAATGGGTCTCTAAGTTAGGAGAGCATATCTTGTTCAGTGTTGTTACATCTGAACACCAATTTTCGTTAATGTAGAAACACAATCCACCACCTCTCGTTTTCCCCGTTAGCTCCGCGATGCTATCCGCTCGGAACAGCTGGAAGCCCGGCAGATGTATTGCGTTGTCCGGTATGGTTTCACTCAGCCAGGTTTCAGTGAAGCACAGAGCAGCAGAGCTAGAAAAATCCTTGTTAATCCGGGTGAGGAGGAGAAGTTCGTCCATTTTGTTGGGAAGAGATCGGAGATTCGCAAGATGAATACTGGGGAGTGCAGTGCGCAGGCCGCGCTCGCGGAGTTTGACCAGCGCGCCCGCTCGCTTTCCTCGTTTGCGTTTGAACAACAGCGCTGCCCCTCCGACGAGAATGTCCAGCAAAACGTCTGAATAATCAAAAACTGTATAGAAGTTTTCTGGTGTGTGTTTCCTAATGTCCAGCAGTTCGTTTCCTCTACTGTTTCCTTGGTCGGGTGAGCCCTCGGAGGTTCCAGCTGTCAACCACTGGTTAGAGCAGAGCGAGAGCATATGGGCTCAGCTCACGTGCATCTCCAACGGGCAGTGCGGAGACACAAGACTCAAGCTGATCGTCGTCATACATCTACTCCGCTGTATCAACCCAGACAAAAAGTATGGCTCTCCACACGGGACATCCATCTTCGCCTGCCCTGCCGTAAGCTGAGTCCTCGATACATTGGACCGTTCACCGTGCCGAGGCATCTCTATGAAGTCACCTATAGGCTCAACCTACCACCTCATTTTAGAATTTCACCCTACTTCCATGTGTCACTCCTGAAACCTCACTGAACCTGTTTCTCCTCCTCCCACAGATCCTGGTGATGCCAACGTACCTCCTCCTCCCAACCTTGCCGAAGAGGAGCCTATTTACAAGGGTTCGAGACATTCTGGATTCACGACAACGAGGTGCCAGATTAGAGTACCTAGTCGACTGGGAGGACTTCGGACCAGAAGAGCAATCCTGGGTTTCTCGTGACAATATCCTCGATCCAGCAATCCTCACCCAATTCCACATCGAGCACCCAGATCGTCCAGGCCTCGTCGTCATCATCACCACACCTGTACCTCCGCCACCTGTTCACTATACACTCACTTGCACTACTCCTAGTGCAGTGATGCAGAGATCATAGTCTGATCTCGTCTTTCCATGGACACACAGACTCAACCTCGATCCTTACCTGTTCCACTTACCTGCTATCCTTGTCATCTGATCCCGTTCCACGAACTGTCTACCATCTCCAGTGACTTTCATCTGTGTTTACCATCTACCTCGTTCCGATCTCCACCTGTGAAGGACACTACTATTATTCATCAGCTAAGTTCCATTCAACTATCATCATTGTGTTCAACTCACCATTTACATCTGCTGGTTTCCATGCTTCTATTCAAAATAAACATCAGCTGTATTTTACTCACCTGTCTGCTTTATCACTATCCGTGACAGACATGGTGAAGTCTCACAATGATCTCATCATATGATCACAATGTGAGGTCACAGTGAGCTAAAAGTGTAACCGCACAGCGCACTCACTCTGTGCTCATACTATGGAAAAAAGCTCATCCCAGCTAGAAATGTTATTGGACGTAAAATCCAACATCACTCAGACATCAAATTTTGGTTTAAAATTAAAATTGGGTTGACGTCTAAACATTTGTTTGACGTCAGGCTCCAACGTCATAGCAATTACCACCTTATTTCAAACCAGATTTACTTCTGTCATATGTGTACATTAGTACTTGTTGAGATTAACAGAGGTTTAGATGTTGATGATTTATTGAAAATAATAGTTTGATTTGATGTCACCATTATGGTGATCAGTGTTTGCTTTAGTTGGGCAGTTTGACTCTTGATAGACTCTTGAAAAATGCTAGTTTTTCTCTGGCTGCTGTAACTGTTTGTTATGGCAAAAACAGTAAGAGAAAATGTTATCAGATGATGTCAGTTACTTGATGAAGATAACAATATAATCATCATGCGGTCCTCTGATCAGCTGAATTCTTCTGTGTGGTATAAATATCATATAATTGATTATATTAATGTTTCTACAGCATGAGATCAATGGTGTTTTAATAAGAAAATCTGTATAATTTATTTATAAAAAATATTAAACATTTTGAACTGCTTAGACACACTCAAACATCAAGAATCAGTGCGTGAATCTCAATAACGGTGACATAACGGCCACAATGCCTTCTGGGAGCCACTGATGAGTTTTGTATGATGCACTCAAAATGCAGAATTTAAAGGAGAACTCCGGGCAAATTTTGAGTTAATCTTGTTCGTTATATCTTTGCGAGTACTGTCTATAGAAAAAAAACGAACCGGATTGGTGCTTCCAACACGGAGATATTACAGCTTTTGCCCAGAGCTCCCACTCAGCTATAACGGCAGTTATGGGGGCATATTCATAAAGAGTGTCTTTGTGCCTCTTAACAGATACAAAATGCAGTTAAAATGTCTGTCCAACATGAACAGGGCACTTACCTGACAACAAGATGCGTTCAGCAACTTAGCTATTGTTTAAAATCACCTAAATAGAGTTTTAGACGGCTAGCTTTAGTCTCGCGCTGAAGTCCTGTGCTGAAGTCCCGCGCTGAAGTCCTTCAACATACTTGTCTTGATCACATTTTCTCTTGTTATAACAAACACTTAAAGCAGTCAGAGAAAAACTATCATCAAATTGACAAGGCCAAAGAGCCCAACTAAAGCAAATGGTGACTCTAACTCTTAACTCTTTTAAGAGGTTCACTCCTGTGTCTGCTGGGAAACTTCCCGCTAAAACTTGATAAGAATGTTAGGGGGTAATGTACTATCAATGTTATCACTAAATATGTTTAGAGAGTGTTATCCTAACTTTTAGGAGAACATTCCGGTAACAAAAATAAAATTAGCAACAGAAAACATTACAAGAACATAACATAATGCTCTCAAAACTTTCATAGCACAATAACATTTCTTTCTCTGTGGAATGCAAAACATTTGTGAGAGACTTATTATTTTTCCTCTCATCTCATATTTTTTTATATTTCTCACCATGTCCCCTTAGGGGTCGATGATGACCGAGATGCTGCGATAGGCTTGAGGATCCTCTCCATGACCTTACTTAGTGATTTGGAGAATGGATAGATGAATATTATCAGTGGAGGCACATTATCAATGTTATTTTATTGTGATCTGAATAATACAACAACAAACAACAGGGTCTGGAGCGGTAAAGCACGGGGAGCTGATCAGAACAACTTATCCACTAACGGTCATAATATTCTCACGGCAAAGTTCTTTTTCGTTCAACGATTAAGGGTAAAACGAATATCGAAATACATGAGCAGCGATATACTGTTATTGAACATCTGACTTCGCACACACTGCTGAAAGCGACGGTTAGATGAAAATGTAAATATGTGCTGCACGATTTTCTCTCAGTAACAAAATAAACACAACAATATTGAGATTTTATTTTTAAAGGGGCTATGTGTAGGTTTTTACTTTAAAAAAATTACTTAAAAAGCCAACCATAATGTAATAGAAAGAATGACACCTTGAATGTCCACCACAGTTGCCTCCATCAGCCTGTAGGCTCAATTGTGTGTGGAGTTGTCGGGTCCGAATTGGCACGAAAATTCACAAAATATGACGTCATGCGCGTTCTCGTCTACTTGGGCTTACATCCGTACGGCAGCCATTAGTAAGCAGCGGCAATTCGCTAGCAGTAGTGTTTCAAATGGACTCTGCAGACGGAAAGAAGCGACCAGCCTCCAGCACAATTCAGACACCCACGGAAACTCCACGGAAAAAAGCGTGCGCACGAGCATTAGACTGGCTGCAGTTTCTCTAACAGCCACTGGTGTCAGTAACGGTTAGAAATTTCAGAACTTACGCAATGCTCCTTTAAAATAAAGTGATAAGAAAAGCATCACAGCAACGTGGTTATGTTTGCACGAGCTCTACTTCACTAAAGTCATGTCAAGTTTATTTATATATCACTTTATACACTAGATAGCTTAAAATCAAGCAGCTTTACCATAGTAAACATGAAAAACAGTGTGAGTGTCTTGTTTCATCAGAAGTACAACTTAATTTTTCTGCTATAAAGCAGCTGTACTGTGTGTTCATGTTTTCATTTACGTCTGACCTCGACCGACTGAACAGGAGAAATTAACCAGATAAGTTAATAAAAAAAATAAAACCAGATAATATAATCTTGTAAAATAACATACTTTTCATTATTTTTATTCCACGTTTCATTGTCAATCTAGAGGAAAAAGACGGCGTTTAATGGCTGTGACTTCCTCACTGAATGGCTATACAAGTGAGTTGGAGAATTGTGACCCTTTATGTTCTGCCAATATTGTATGGTTATTTTGTTGTGACTTTTATACATACAGATAAACTTAAATACATAACACTTAAAATGGTTAAGTGTATTTAAATATATTCTTTATTCTCTTGTTTATCAGTAAAAACCCTCATTGGACAGAACGAATACCTACGAATTTTCACAATATTCCTTTTGTCCAGGACTGGTTTCTAAAACAGTAAGTATATTGCCTTATTAACACTATGTTGCACATTTCTTTATCGTTTCTCTATTTCTTTATCGTTCTCTCTCTCTCTGGGTGGTTGAGACAACAAAGTATCTCTACTTTGTTACTGTACTTAAGTAAATAAGTACTTAAGTCTGTACTTGTATCCATATTTTTATCTTTGGGAAACTTTTACTTCACTACATTTCAAAGCATGATATCGTACTTTTTACTCAACTATGCTCCATAAAGACACATTGTTGTTCCTCATTATTTGGAACTTAAGAAATCTCCACCCTCTCTGAGACGCAAGAGTGAATTCTGATTCGTGAACCTGTGAATTTGTTGAATCAGTTCACAAATAACATGAACTTGTGAATTGGACTGATTTATTTGCCGCTGTTCATCAGTCAAATCACTGATTCAATGAATGATCTGGTCAAAACTGAGCCATAAACAGGGATATCATCAGCATTCACTATTTTAAAACTAAATCATATTTAGGTCATGCATGTCAGTTACTTGTGAACTAAATCTGCTGTAAAAGGGCAAGCGGAAATACTTAATTGTGGACATTGTTGTCGAACACAAATGAATGCCCATGCATGCTCCCAGCTGTTGTAGCAGTTTCAAATGATATAAACTACTGTGTTTCACAGTGTTCCTCTTAAATTATTAACGCATTTTGCCCCATGTGAGAATTAAAAAAGAAAACACTATATATTGTATTATTTGGACACTTAAATTATCAGTAACTTAAAGGTGCATTGTGTAATATTTAGGAGGATCTGTAGACAGAAATGCAATATAATATACATGACTATGTTTTTAGTGGTGTATAGACCTATGCGCGAGAAAAACGAGGGCGCCGCCATCTTTAGAAAATTTTCTTTGAACTTCCGTTTTTGCGGTCGCTCTGTATATCTCTATGGCATCGCTGTCGAGGAGTAATTCGCTGGTGAAGTGGATTTACTTATTGTAGAGTTAATGAAAGTTATCACGAGCATTGTAATGATAACATAAGCATTGTAAAGCAGATGTCTTAACAAATGTCGACCGGGAACTTTTTTAAACGAGCCGTTCATTCATCTATGAAAGATCATTGTGAAAATACAGACCGGAAGTCAAAAGACAACGAGCGCAGCGCTGAAAAGGGGCGGGGCTACATAAGGTCTATAAAACATAATGAACCGTTATGTTTTTATTACCTTAAAATGAGCCATTTCTATCTACATACACCACATACATACACCCTTACATGTTAAGTCGCCATTTAGTGCCGACTAGTGTTGTCACGGTACCAAAATGTCAGTATTCGGTACCAATACCAGTAAAAATCCACGGTTCTCGGTACCAATTTCGGTACCAAAGCTTAATTTAGATTAAATTTACATATATTAAAGTGTATATCATGGTTACAAAGATGGAAACTGTATTAAAAACACTTTACAAAAAGGTTCTATTTGATAGATGACATTAGATAAAATGACCTAACAATAAACAATAATTTGTTTAGTTTATAATGTATAATGTACTGTAGCAATTATTCTCCTTGGGGTTAATTTAAAAATGTACTAATACATTTTTAAAATCAAAAGTTTTATCTGTTAACATCATTTAATGCACAATGAATGAAGTGAAAAAACATGAACAATCAAATGTGTGTATTAAATAACATTCACAAACATTAAACTTGTAGAAATATATTGTTCACTCAATGTGTTGATGTTAGATAATGCATTAATGTTAATGAATAGTATCTTATTGTAGCGTTACCAAACTATACAGGAGATAAAGCATGTTGTATTTGACTTAACTGTAGCCTACTTTTATTTAATCCAAAACTGCCAAAAATGTCACTCTTTCTGTCTTCAAAACGTGAGAACCCTATAGCTGATTTCTAATGCAAGTGCTAGAAATCAATCAATTATTTGCTGATACTTCCTCGTCATCACGGAGAGTGCAGTTCGCCCTGCTTTCTCCTTCTTTCCACAAGCGCTCGCTCTCGCGTGTCTCCGCTAATCAACCATGAACAGTGGCGCGCCTGGAATACAAGCTCGCACGTCGCTTCTATTATGAGCGCGTTTGCCGCGCGCCTACATTTGAAATTTGCACGCGCAAAAAACGCGCTATGTGTGTGTGTGAACGGCCCTTTATGGCAACGTGACATTAGCCTAATTCAAAATATGTCCATATGTGGCTCTTTCCTCCTTTCGTGTCAACAAGCCGCCGCATTAGCAGCGCTGGTCGCCATGTTTCAGTGTTTTTATGAAGAGAACGCAACTGTGACATCATTAACCCGGTACTCGGTACCTAGAAAAGCTGGTACCGTAACCGTTTAATTTTTTTAGTACCGACTTGGTACCGAAGTACCGAGTTTTTTGACAACACTAGTGCCGACATGTTTCTACAGTGGCCCTAAACGGTCAAACCACTACAGAGCGCGTTTCGTTACTATGTTGTTCTTTGTGCAAAGAAGCTAGCTAAAGTCAGCGATGGCGTTCACATGCGCATTGAGAATTGATTCTATAGTTATGTGCGTTTGAATATATGTGCGCAGGTTTGTAATTCCCTACAAACCAAACTACTTGTCTTGCCTATAAATTTTTATTTTATTTGATCACTTGTAGGTATGCAAACCAAATTTCCACAATGCTTTATCTGTAGAGTGGTAAAGGGATCCTCCATCGGGAGAAGCTAGTTGGCACTTCAGCACTGCATTGTCATCGGGTCCAGGTGAAGTTCCTCGTCAGATCTGGATATGGCCTGGATCCGGCAGGCTGCGGGAAAACCTCGGGATAAACAAAGACACTAAAATTAGCGTAGATGCCATTCTTCTTATGATGTAACGAGTACATCAGGATTTAAGGGAAGTGTTCCCAGTTCCGGCTGACCTAATCTATGCAGCCTAACATTGAGTTATAGAAGTCTATAATGTATTATGTGAATGCTAGGTCAAAAAGATGTGTCTTTAATCGAGCTTTGAACTGACAGAGTGTGTCTGCTTCCCGGACAATGGTAGGAAGACTGTTCCAAAGTTTTGGTGCTAAATAGGAAAAGGATCTACCGCCAGCAGTCCATTTTGATATTCTAGGTATTATTAACTGGTCGGAATTTTGGAGATGGTCCTCACTACAGAACACGAAATCCAGGAGGAGGAAATCCAGATCCAACTCCTCCCACCTTACATATACCTAAACCTACCCATTTTCACCCCCTGATCCCTAAACCCACCCCTAAACCTACCCGTCTTCACCCCCTGATCCCTAAACCCACCCCTAAACCCACCCGTCTCCACC
Source organism: Semotilus atromaculatus (assembly GCA_031834385.1). Lineage (NCBI taxonomy): Eukaryota > Metazoa > Chordata > Actinopteri > Cypriniformes > Leuciscidae > Semotilus > Semotilus atromaculatus. Next base: position 19,626,029 of record JAULUF010000050.1, read on the forward strand.
CCCTGATCCCTAAACCCACCCCTAAACCTACCCATCTCCACCCCCTGATCCCTAAACCCACCCCTAAACCTACCCATCTCCACCCCCTGATCCCTAAACCCACCCCTAAACCTACCCGTTTCCACCCCCTGATCCCTAAACCCACCCCATCCAACTCCTCCCCCTGGATCTCGTGTACTGTACTACTGCATCAGGTGCTACTGGAATTTGGAGATCGCAATAGACGTGAAGGACTATAATGCGTTAAGAGCTCGCTCAGGTACTGCAGAGCTAAACCATTTAGTGCTTTGTAAGTAATCAACAATATTTTTTAATTTATACAATGTTTAATAGGCGGTCAATGCAGTGTTGACAGAACCGGGCTAATATGGTCACACTTCCTGGTTCTGGTAAGAACTCGAGCTGCTGCGTTTTGAACTAGCTGTAGTTTGTTTATTAAGCATGCAGGGCAACCACCCAGTAGAGCATTACAATAATCTAGTCTTGATGTCATGAACGCATGAACTAATTTGTCAATGAGAGCATATGGCGTAATTTAGATATATTTTTAAGATGGAAAAATGCGGTTTTACAAATACTAGACACGTGACTTTCAAAAGAAAAATTGGTATCAAAGAGCACACCCAGAAAAAAACGCAGAAAATCGAACCTGATTAGATTTTTTTATGACGGACGAAAGTTTCGGAGGCAGTGTGCAACGTGATTGACATAACGTGAGGTCGTATTTATTTTTTAACGTGCAAAAATTTCGGATGCGAATTTCGGGCTCAGTGTGCAATGGCCTTTAGACAGTATTCTAGGTTATTACGTGTGGAAGTTTTTTTGTCCAATAATCAGAATCTCTGTTTTTTCAGAATTTAGTAGTAGTAAATTACTAGTCATCCAATTTTTTATATCAGCTATGCATTCGGTTAATTTTGTGAATTGGTAAGTTTCGGTTTTGAAGAAATATAGAGCTGAGTATCATCGGCATAACAGTGAAAGCTAATTCCGTGTTTCCTAATGATATCTCCTAGTGGTAGCATGTACAGAGTGAACAACAGCGGTCCTAGTACTGAGCCTTGTGGTACGCCATACTGAACTTGTGATCGATAAGACATTTCATTTACTGCTACAAACTGATAACGGTCAGATAAGTATGATTTAAACCATGCTAGTGCAATTCCACTAATGCCAACATGTGTTCTAGTCTAGTTCTAGTTCTAGTCTATTTAAAAGAATGTTGTGGTCAATTGTGTCAAATGCAGCACTAAGATCAAGTAACACTAATAGAGAGATACAACCACGATCGGATGATAAGAGCAAATAATTTGTCACTCTAACGAGAGCTGTCTCGGTGCTATGGTACAGTCTAAATCCGGACTGAAAATCCTCGCAGATATCATTTCTTTCAAGAGATTCATATCACTTGTGATTCATAAGTCACTTGTAAGTCAATGGGAGTCGACACTTTGAGATAAAAAAAAACATACAAACGAAAAAAAATGTATAGCAGTGAGTTAATAAATTAATAAATATCAAATTAAAAGCAGTGAGTGGTTTTCTCTTTGTTGTTTCATTAACATTAATGCCACAGACAGCAGCCATATTTAGGCTAATATCTGTCTAATGCATGGACCCAATATATTTATACACATCCAAGTGTCCCCGGTTGATGCAGTTTGGAGGGAAAAACAAAACAAAACAAAACTGTTTTGGAGGGGGCTTTACAAACCACCATTGAAAAAGAAATCTGGAGACTTAAAATAGAGAATTCTGCATGGTGTTATGGGGGTTCATGCACTTATTTCTGTTATTAAGTGTTAATGATGATAAAAGTTGATTTTGTGTTTTTTTTATGCTGTTGCATTGCTTTTTTAGAATGTGTGGGACTTTTTGTCAAGTATTTTTCAAATTGGGAGAAAGGTTTACACAATGCTTTTATTTTGGGGGTAGAGTACAGTCAAAAACTGGGTAAAATATCAACTTCATGTGACTTTTTGTCAAGCAAAACTTGCGAGAAAAATGCGAGATTATCGAGATTATGTATCTGTTTAGAGCCTATATTAAGTCTAGGAATTGTTGTTGATTGTAAATATTATAAAGTAATGAACGATATGCCATCATTTGAAATGCCCCTTTTCTTTGTCAGCCCCAGGAAGCACCTTCCTGTTTCTCTACTTTTAACAGACGAGCAAGCAGCAGTTTTGATCCAGGCATTCTGGAGGGGATATAAGGTAAGAATAATACAAAATAATACTGTCATCATATTGTTTTATTTAGGTATGTCCTGCATACACCAAGCAGCGGATACCCACAGTAGTGCCCCCTATTGACTTGGCTACTAGTCTTTTTCTATCTTTCAAACCACTAGGTCAATAGTTAATCTAACCTAAGGGTATGGCACCCAGATACATGTGGCTAAAGTCACTAGTTACATAACTGGGCTTCGCTACATTTACACAAGTCAAGCCACTAGGTGTAAACAGTAAAGCAGGCCCAGGCACAGACAGATAACACACATGATGTTATCATGGGTCTTCAGAGCAGCAGCATTATATGTCTAGGCGATAGAACCGCTTGTTTGGGGCTGTAGTGTCCTTCTTATCGACTCTGTTTGAGGATTATCTGTCTATTAAAGGTGCAGTGAGTGATTTCTGAGAAACACTGTTGATATTTGAAATCGATACCCAAACAAACACACCCCTCCCTTCATCGCTCCACCCCCAAAATAACTTGTTCCTGCTTTATTAGGGGATTTATGTGAGTATTTATGCAGCAGCAGCATATCTTACATGGTCACAGCAGCATGTGTGTGTATCCATTAACAGGAGCAACCGTTTATCCAACAACTGCAAGCTTGGTGTCTTTAAATATTGTCTCGGACAACGGGGGACTTTAGTCATAAGGGTTGAGGTCCATTACTCTAGTGGGACTACAAACTGTGTGTTACTTGTGACATACATCCTCATACTCAACGTTACTATACGACAATTCACCATGACGTGACAACAGTAATAGACGTTCTTCCGGGTGGCAAAAGCGAAGCGTTCCTATGTCAATGCTAGAAATCGCTTGGAAGGGAGACCCACCGTCGACAGTAAAACTTTAATAATTAAAAAAAAAAATTAAATATAATATATGCGTTTTTTAAAATCATAATAACAACTGTTTAATGATATAAGGAAAAAATATAAAAAATATGTTATATAGTAGGACTAGGCCTGCACATAATTAGCAAAATACTCTCTAGCTCTTTTTTCTAACCAAAATAACATGCTATATAGCCTATCATGGTCATTAAATGGCTTTCCTGAGGTAAATGTTGTGACATAATTGTTCTCCAGCTGTTATATTTACCTCTTTGCGCGGTTGAAAAACACTGATTGGCCGATATTATGTATGAGGAATATACATTTCGGTAAGTTGCGTGAGAAAATGGATGTGTGGCGTGAGAGCGGGTGAAAAGTGTTTGAGTCTCACGGTCAATGCGTGAGAGTGGGCAGCTCTCTTTTACTTGTAGCGAATTAGCTCTATGGAATATTAATAACCAATCATAACTTGTTATAATTGATTAAGAATATTTGGATCAGCTTTGATTACATTAACATTACAACCAATTATTCAGTTCATCCTGTGAATCCTCAATATTGGTTATTAATTAATTAATAGAAATGTACATTTCCGGGGCATGGGAAATGTCTTTCTTACTGTACAGTACTATTCAGAGCCTTTAGCCAAAAATCTATGATTAGTGACTCTGGATATGAGCCTGAGACACGGACAACTTTACGTGTGATATGAACAAGACTTTATTAACTAGACTAAACATTTAAACTACTCAACTACTCTAACATTTTAACTACTCTAACTACGAAGTTCAGCAGATCAACAGCCTGAGCAAACCATCAGTTTAGTTCTAACACACCCTTTTTTAAAAGGGGTTAAGGAGACTTAATGTATAATGAGACTAAGGCTGCGTTCCAGTCCACTTTTAGACACGCACTTGCGAACTTCCCTAAGCACTTCCCCTCGGGGGAATCCCTGCCGCCATTTTGAAGTGTGTTCCACTTCGTGAAGTGGACGAGGGAAGTTTATATGGACAGACACTCGTTCCCTCGATTTAGACGGGGATAGTCTACTTCATATGTACACATCAGGCATCTATATGTCCCACAATGCAGTACGATTGTGAAGTAACCACAGATCGTCTGATCACCACCACAACAAACCACTCTATGATATATTAACACTGGTTAATATATCATAATTTAACACTGGAGTTTTTGCTGTGTAGGATAACATTCTTGCTTTAACGCGTCACATTACAAGAACGTTTTATAAAATACATTCCATCATCTCAGGCCTCAATGATATCCTCAAAACATTTTGTGAACGTTGATTTGATAATGTTCCTCCTTTATATGGAACATTGTATAATCTTTTATCTCAACAACTTTACCAAAACATCCTCAAAAGATTACAGTTAAAACGTTATATCATAGTTTACATTTAACCTTATAGATACGTTATTTGAAATGAGAAAACATCCTTAAAACATTCTTTGAACATTTCTTTAAAGGAACACTCCGACTTTTTGGGACTTTAGCCTATTCACCTTATCCCCCAAAGTTAGATAAGTCCATACATACCTTTTTCATCTCCATGCGTGCTATAAGTCTGTTTGACGCACCCACCGCTAGCCTAGCTTAGCACAAAGACGGGCTGTAAATGGTTGCAGCTAGCATACTAATCCAAATAAGTGACAAAATAACGCGAACATTTTCCTATTTACATGTTGTGATTTGTATAGTCACAGAGTGTACAAAAAACAAAGTCACATGAGACACAGACATATTTTAACCGTATAAATACTGGGAACTATATTCTCTGAAGGCGAAGCACTGCTACTTGGGCGGAGTGATAACCGCAGCACCTGAGACACGCCGTGGTGAGGAGCAGAGAGCGCGTCTCAGGTGCTGCGGTTATCACTCCGCCCAAGTAGCAGTGCTTCGCCTTCAGAGAATATAGTTCCCAGTATTTATACGGTTAAAATATGTCTGTCTCTCATGTGACTTTGTTTTTTGTACACTCTGTGACTATACAAATCACAACATGTAAATAGGAAAATGTTCGCGTTATTTTGTCACTTATTGGGAGCGGTATGCTAGCTGCAACCATTTACAGCCAGTCTTTGTGCTAAGCTAGGCTAGCGGTGGGTGCGTCAAACAGACTTATAGCACGCACGGAGATGAAAAAGGTATGTATGGACTTATCTAACTCTGGGGGATAAGGTGAATAGGCTAAAGTCCCAAAAAGTCGGAGTGTTCCTTTAAAACATTAACCAAACTTGTTAGTTAACATTGAACATTGGAATGTTAGCCAATGTTCTGAGAACGTTCCCTGCTAGCTGGGGCCCCTGTCGGTGATTGGTTGGAACACTTTATTTTGGTTTTGAGTGGTGGTGTACCCATTTGTTTTTGTGTGCAGATCTCAGAGCCTACGCTGCCTACAGAGACGCGTTTTTTTGGACGGCATGCTTATGGGGCGGGTAGCTAGCAGATCGTTAGGAAAGATTAGATGAATGTGATAATTTATGTTTCTGCCTTTTTTGGGCCTGAAATCGCTGATACAACCTTTAAGAGAAGAATCTTCACAATTCTTATAATACTAATGTGTCACAAAGTTAGCAAAATGTAATGTAAATGAACAAATGGGGAACTAAGATTGGAGTTTATAGAGACCAAACTTGCCACAAATGAATAGTTTGGAAAGTTTGAAACATTATTCCATTAGAGTTTTCGAGAAAACATAGACCAAACCACACAAAAGGAAAATCACGAGATGGGGAAATTAGATACACAGTTCTCAAGTGGATACAGTGAAGAAAATAAGTATTTGAACACCCTGCTATTTTGCAAGTTCTCCCACTTAGAAATCATGGAGGGGTCTGAAATTGTCATTGTAGGTGCATGTCCACTGTGAGAGACATAATCAAAAAAAAATAATAATCCAGAAATTACAATATATGATTTTTTAACTATTTATTTGTAAGATACAGCTGCAAATAAGTATTTGAACACCTGAGAAAATCAACGTTAATATTTGGTACAGTAGCCTTTGTTTGCAATTACAGAGGTCAAACGTTTCCTGTAGATTTTCACCAGGTTTGCACACACTGCAGGAGGGATTTTGGCCCACTCCTCCACACAGATCTTCTCTAGATCAGTCAGGTTTCTGGGCTGTCGCTGAGAAACACGGAGTTTGAGCTCCCTCCAAAGATTCTCTAGTGGGTTTAGGTCTGGAGACTGGCTAGGCCACGCCAGAACCTTGATATACTTCTTAAAGAGCCACTCCTTGGTTATCCTGGCTGTGTGCTTCGGGTCATTGTCATGTTGGAAGACCCAGCCTCGACCCATCTTCAATGCTGAGGGAAGGAGGTTGTTCCCCAAAATCTCGCAATACATGGCCCCGGTCATCCTCTCCTTAATACAGTGCAGTCGCCCTGTCCCATGTGCAGAAAAACACCCCCAAAGCATGATGCTACCACCCCCATGCTTCACAGTAGGGATGGTGTTCTTGGGATGGTACTCATCATTCTTCTTCCTCCAAACACGGTTAGTGGAATTATGACCAAAAAGTTATATTTTGGTCTCAACTGACCACATGACTTTCTCCCATGACTCCTCTGGATCATCCAAATGGTCATTGGCAAACTTGACATGTGCTGGTTTAAGCAGGGGAACCTTCCGTGCCATGCATGATTTCAAACCATGACGTCTTAGTGTATTACCAACAGTTGGATTCTTACTGATTGTATGGGGTGGACAGGGGTCTTTATGCAGCTAACGACCTCAAACAGGTGCATCTAATTTAGGATAATAAATGGAGTGGAGGGGGACATTTTAAAGGCAGACTAAGGCCCAATCCCAATTCTACCCCTTACCCCTTCGCCTTCCCCTAGCCCTAACCCTTCGCCTTCCCCTTGACCCTTGAAACAGAGTGGCAAGGCGTAGGGGTGAAAATATTCCCCTAAGAAATGGGACACCACAACGCCTCCGTTAGACGTCATTATAAGTCGTCGCTAGCGCCTACGTCACAGGAGATGCGCCGATGTTTATCACAACTTCCAAGATGCCGTCGACAGCTGCAGTTATCTCAGTCGCGTGGGTTACAGCTATTTTCTTGCATTTGTCTTGTGAAGTTCGCAGAAAACAACGGAGACGACGATATCTTCGACGCCTAAGTTTGCTGGTGGATCAGTTTATGGTATGTATGATTGCTGCAAGACGTTTAGTTGCAATTTCAACGAAAAGTTAGTTAACCACAACTGTAACGTTAGAAGCTCTAACATGTAAAATGGTGTTGTATAAACATGTTGGAGGTACAGACCTATGTTTTTATCCATTTATTTATTTACTGTGTTAAATGTTTACAGGGTTTATACGACTTGATAACCACTCAATCGTACGTGATAGCCTATTGCTTTATTTGTTGTGTTTACGACGGCAGGTGTGTTCAAGGCACTTTCGTTTGAGTTTAATTTAAATGTAATACTCACAAATACAAGCAAGGGTTTTAAACTCTAGTTCTTAAAGAAAATCCCGAGCTTCCCACTCGTATTTACGATATTGTGTGGCGTTCATGTGCGTTCAACTCGTAAATACGATCTTTACGAGACGACTTGAACGCACCAATCAATAGCTTGTGTGCTTTGTTCGGGAAGAGGAGACGTACAATGTAGTAAAAGTGTTTCCAATGCAGAATAATGATGTGAATTCTTTTTTCAGGCTGGTCGTCCAGTAACGTACTGCAGGTTAAACCATGATGTGCCCATCTTGCGGTTGTGGTTTGATGTGGAGCTGGAGCTGAAGCAGGATTTCCGCCTGAGCAGAAGAGCAATGAATGCTTTGCAGAGGCTCTTGCAAAGAGAACAGGACCATGGCTGGGGTCATCAGCTGGAAACTTTAATATATGTTTACTGGCTGGCTCATGGATTATCATATCGAGTAGTGTCCAGTGTTTTCAATGTGCCGAAAGCAACAGTCCATCGTGTAATCCACAGAGTGGCACAAAACATATGGGTAAACCTGAAGAAAGCCATCTCTTTTCCACAAGCAGAGGAGCTGCAGGCAGTGGGGCAAGGATTTGTCCAACTATCCAGAACTCCTGCATTTAACAACGTTATTGGTGCAATAGATGGCACCCACATCAGGATCAAACCCCCGCGGCGGCACCAAATAGATTATTTAAACTACAAGGGTTTTTATTCAATCAACATGCAAGCAATATGTGATTCCAGTGGACGATTCCTAGATGTATTTATTGGCTATCCAGGGTCAGTTCACGACACACGCATACTGAAAAACAGTTCATTTTATAGGGCACAACGTTATCCCCCTACAGGGTACATTATTCTAGGTGATGGGGGCTATCCCTGTTTAGACACCCCACTCTGCTTGATCACACCCTACAAAGAACCAGTGATTGGAGAAGTCCAGGGGCGCTTCAATTACTACCAGTCTAGGGCCCGCAGCATAATTGAAAGGGCTTTTGGTATCATGAAAACAAGGTGGAGGTCTACACTTTTCCGAGCCTTGGAAGTCAAACCAACATTTGCACCCCAGGTCATTGCTTCCTGTGCCTTTTTGCACAATGTGTGTTTGGACAACGGGGACATGCTCGAGCCAGATGACGACATTTCAATGGAACATTGCGACTTTCAACCTCCCTGTGAAGCCATGGCATTCAACGAAACATCTGGGAATGCTACAAGGGACAGACTGGCTGGCCTAGTTTCAGGCAATATGCAAGCCCCATGAAGATGACCCAGATGTGTATATAAATGATTGTGTGTGTGTGTGTGTGTATATACATATATATAGGCTAATAACTTTTATCTGTGTATGGTATTAACCTATGTATGTATATATATAAATACATATGTTAATACCATACACAGATAAAAGTTATTAGCCTATATATATTTATATATATATATATATATAAAGTTGCTTATCTTTGTATGTTATTTGCAATAAAATGTTTTCAAACATATTGCATGGTGAATTATGTATCTGTTTCAGGTATTTTACTGTTTTGTTTTGGTACTGTTATTGATGCCCAGAAACGCCTTTAAGAAACATGTTTATTTTTTAATTAGAAATATATCTAGAAATAGATAATACAGATGAATACAGAACAGCATATAAAACAAAAACATTTGTGCAAAATTGAACAGCATATAAAACATTTGTGCAAAATTGAACAGCATATAAAACAAAAACATTTGTGCAAAATTGAACAGCATATAAAACAAAGACATTTGTGCAAAATTGAACACATGAAAGACAACTACGTTTTGTCAATCAATTTTTCAAAGAGACACAAGAACCTCTCAGTCGTGGCCTCACTCTCCTTGTGGCGTTTCTGCTCCTCACGGGACTCCTCAATTAAAAATTCTAAAATTGGATTAGTTTGCCGCTTTCTTTTCCTGGGTGAAGGAGTTAACGTGCTTGGTGTGGCCATGGGGGATGCTGCACTGGGAGAGGCTGTGGCTCCTGTATTTGGCAAAGGTGAGGAGGCTCCTATGGTGTTGGATGCAGTACTGGGCTCCACAATCTCCTAGGAGAACGAGACAATACAGAAGTAATTACAATACAGAAATGGGTAATATATCATGTGTAGTATATCAACAATTAAAACCTCACCATGAGGATTGTTACTGGATCCTCATCATTGAATGATGCAACAACCACAGGAGGGTCCACTGAAGGCCTGCCACCCAGCACCTCGTGCATATCCTCATAGTACTGCCACGTAGCAGCTGTTGCCTCTCCCGCATCTGTCCCTGAACCAGTTTTAGGTGTTTTTAGGTCCTAGAGGAAGATAATATTCAGAATTATAATACTCATAATTATATAATCCTTATAATTACTCCTTTCATTTCACTACTTGTTTACATTAGTAATTAAATTAAAGTGACAAATACATATTGTAAATGACAAGCTTCTCCTGCTAAAATGAGTGTGTTAAAACATGTTGAGAAAATAAATGACTAGTATTGAGATTGTTAAAGATTTTCATAACACAATGTTGCTTACCTTATATTTTCTCTTCAGATTCTCCCACTTCTTGGATGCTTGTTGGCCGTTCAGCTTTCCTTCCAACCCCATTTCTTTTACTAGGGTCCTGTAACATTTAACCAAAATAAACAGTAATGAATTAGAATCAGAAAGAGCTTTATTGCCACATACAATTAATTTGTTTTGGTGGCAGAAGCTTCCACACCACAAACAGAATGAGTAACAAGGTATAAGTTAGATAATTAAACGAATAAAAATAGAATAAGTAAAAAATATGTTTAAAAAAAGAACAATTTACAAACATAGACAATAGACGGTATATATACAGGTACAAACGCAAGGAAATGCAATAAGAAGTATATGTGTGTTAAATAAACAAATGTAGGCCTATAAATAGTGTGTGGTGCAAATTATATCTAACAAGTCAGACGCAAGCACAGTAACGTTAACGTTTAACAGATTACTCACTCCCAAAGTTGTTTTGCCCTGTATTTCGACTTCAGGAAACGTTGCTCATTTTCAGCTCGAAAGCGAATGATCCTCCGTGTTTCCTCAGGTGTCCCTGTTTGATAAAGACCATACAAGACTGGTTGATCATGTTGCAAAGAGCGCAAAACTGTAACGTTAAGCACTGTTGTCGCGGTCACATATAACCAAAAGAAAACAATGCGTTCATAGCATATGTAAGGTAAATTATAAGCCAATTCCCTTCAGCAATTACATTCACCAGTTGTCAGACATGAAAATATGTTGTGGGACTATCGTTAGCAAACTATAGTGATTTTAGCGATTTTTTTACAAACGTTTCTGTGAAGAAACTGACCGTAAATATGAACACAATATTGAATGTAACATAAAGCAAATCATTATTTGTCGTTAAAATACTTATTAAAGCCAAAAATACTTACATTTATGGGTCTCCTTTTTCGCTTGGGCAGCCATTTTGCATCTGTAGCCGGTATTCTCATACCCCTTCGTTTGAAGTGTGGTCCCGAAAAATCTTCGTTTGAAGGGCTATCTGGCCCTTCCCCCTAGCCCTCCCCCTCCAACCAAAAGAGAATTGGGACAGCCCTACCCCTTCACGTACACGCGCAAAACGGAGGGGAAGGGGAAAGTGAAGGGGTAAGGGGTAGAATTGGGATTGGCCCTAACAGGTCTTTGAGGGTCAGAATTCTAGCTGATAGACAGGTGTTCAAATACTTATTTGCAGCTGTATCTTACAAATAAATAGTTAAAAAATCATACATTGTGATTTCTGGATATTTTTTTTTTAGATTATGTCTCTCACAGTGGACATGCACATATTATGACAATTTCAGACCCCTTCATGATTTCTAAGTGGGAGAACTTGCAAAATAGCAGGGTGTTCAAATACTTATTTTCCTCACTGTATATAATAGAATTTATATGATTAACAGGAATCATTTCTCCTCCTTAGTTAGAATTCAGAGAGAATTCAGCACTCTCTGAACATTCCTTTGGAGGTCGTAAAAGTTGTTATCAGTGTTAATGTGTCCTGTAACAAGACACCAGGCTCTGACAGTGATGTTAGTTTTGGGGAGAGTGAGTTTGCTGGATTATTCACTAAATATAATGAATAGTTAGTGTGTGTCTGATTGGTCCAGACGCTACATACTTCAGGCAGTGACTGGCAATGAGTCTGATCTTCAAAAGAGACAAGTTTACTAATATTAGTCTTGAATTTCCCCGGCTGAAGATAAATGCACAGCTGTGATTTTGTAGATGGACTGTTTTGAGAATACACAAAGCAGAGTTGGAAGGGCAAGCAGGATTGGCAGCAGAAATGTAAACGTTGGATGAATCATGTCATTTAGGGGATCATTAAGGGTGTATTCACACCTGCCGTGTTTGGTTCGATTGAATCGAACTCTAGTTCGTTTCCCCCCTTGGTGCGGACCTTTTGGGCAGGTGTGAATACAGCAATCGAACTCGAGTGCGGACCAAACAACCGAACCGAGACCCAGCTGAAGAGGTGGTCTCGGTACGGTTCCAAACGAACTCTGGTACGGTTCGTTTACGGTGTGAACATGAACCGACCCAATTGCAAGAAAGCACTGCGCCTTTGAGTTAACAGGCTTTCGTAGTCGGAGTTGCGTTATGGGAAAGTGAGCTGTTGTAGCCTACTACATTTGATAAAATGAGTCGTGGTTTGACCTGGAGCTTCGAAGAGACGAGCTGCCTTATCAGACATCCCAAGTCTCCCGGAAGTTCCGGGAATCTCCCGCATATTGATAGGGTCTCCCTGAAGCCCGCAAATTAGTTCAAATCTCCCGGATTCAGGAGCGCGTATGCGAGACAGAACATACGGCGCGCAGCGCGCGCACGGCAGCCTCACGAAAGCTAATCGCACATCGTCGTCTTCTCAAAATCCGAATTACAACATCGTATAGATGACATTGTATCATATAATACTCATTAGTTTCCTCATATTGCGTTTGTACAGAATAACACAAAATTAGTAAAAGAACAAATATTGCAGTACGAAATATCTCCATGCTGAGCCTTTTTTGCACTTCCCGATTTCCCTACTTGAGAATCCTTGTCCAATGAATGGACGACCTTAGCACACGTGTGGTTTTGTTTACAAATTTTGGTTCACTTGCAAAAAGAGCAGTGTGAAAGCGAACCGTACCAAAAAAAAAATAAAAAATTTTATTTGGTCCGGACCAAAGCAAGTGAACTATCGGACTTTCCTGGTGTGAATACACCCTTAGATTTCCTACTTTTGACGACATGACTTCCACTCGCCATAACCTCCTCACCCACAGGAAACCGATAAAACCCCACAACCTTTTGCTGTATAGCCTATCTGGCAGCGCAACCCCAAACACAACACGTTTTCATCATCTTTTCAACTTTGATCAACAATAATGTTTTTAACTATGTAACTGTTACAGTAGCCGGCTGGATCTCTTAAGTTATTCAGTAAGCCGCTTGCGTTCTGCCACCCGGAAGTATCTTGGTGCCTATTGTTTACAAACATTCTGAAATGCCGTATTAGACCAACTTGTTATTACATAATCGGTTTTGATAGCCTGATTGTTGATTCAGGCTTCTATTATGTTCTTGTTTCCTATTCCCTCCTTTTTTCCCCCTTGTTATTTAGTGTTTGACCCATTCTTAATAAATATTGCTACAGTTATTACACTGTTTATTATTACACTGTAAAGTGTTCAGACTGCAGACTTAGCAACGATTGTATTTAATTGTACAGTACAATCATAACATAGTACAGACATGATCTTAATTACATAATGTCCTATAAAAATATTACTGGCCATAAACAGAGAAAGTGTGCGTCTGGTGTGTGATACCTCGAGTTGTCCTAGACGCAACACGGCGTGGCACTGCGCTTCTCGTCTGGTGTGCTCCCTTCAGAAAGCTTTCCATCGGCTGTGGAGGAGAAGACGATAATCCCATGATCCCACACCCACTCACTCATCAAGCTAAACCTTAATTATTGTTTAGAATAACTGTACGTTCACACCGCCGCCGACTTGAGCTTCCAAAGCTACCGGAAGTCATTTATTTTCAATGGAAGCTGGCTTCTCTCAGCTGCAAGGAGCGTCAAATCCCTCGGCATCGCGTTTTGGGCGTTTTGAGCGTCAATCAGAAAGTTGAAAGTAGCTCAACTTTATGGTAATGAGCTATGACGCGGTTCAGCGGCAAGCAGCGACAAAACGCAGCAACCAATCGGAATATAGACGTGCTTCGCGCTGGCTGATTCCGGAGAAACATATGATGTAAACTTTCGTTCCTACCAAAACATTAGTTCCGATTAAAACATTAGCCGCAGCTGCTGCACCAGCCGTGATACTCTCTGAATTTGATAACGGTCCTGGAGGGTGTCATGAACGAACCCAAAATCTCCGAGTCCGACGTCTTGTCCGCATACAATAAAGCAGCACCAAACACAACAACTTTGCGATTATCCATAATGATCCAGTGATATTTGAGAATGAGGGCAACTTTTATTTGAAATATTTACGAACGCTCGTTTTAAGCGGGAATGCAATTCATTTGCTCACGGTAACACGATTCTACCAATTGCACTAATGCAAATAATAATAATAATAATAGCTAATTATTATTTTTTCCCCCAACCAAATGTGACCAAAACGGTTATAAAAATGCTGTCATTATAAAAGGTTTCTTTAATGTATTGCTTGTTTTTTGTTTGTTTTTATTACATTTAATGTTGTGACACTTCTCTTCTCCCTGCTACGTCAGAGCGGCCAAAGCGTCAATAAGCTTCCCCGTACTTTTTGACAAGCGTCCTTGACAGGGCGTCCAGAGCTTCTTTGCAGCTCAAGTCGGCGGCGGTGTGAACGTACAATACCTCTAGCAGTGAAACGTACATACTGTGCCTTTAAAAGAGAGATTTAAACATGCTTTCATATATTAGCATGTACAGTAAGTGGTGTATACAAATATTTAATTATAAAAACATAATTATAATTGAGCATGTAGCTTTTATGAGCTCATATTAATTAAGAGACTATGGGCCCTATTTTATCGATCTGAAACGCGAGTATCAAACGCGAAACCCAAGTAGCTTTGTGGGCGGATCTCGGGCGCTGATGCTACCGGCGGGATAAATGACTCTTGCGCCCGACGCAAATCTAAAATGGGTTGGTCTGAAGTAGCTACATTACTCATAGGTGTGGTTTGGACGTAACATGTAATAAACCAATCAGAGCGTGATCTCACATTCCCTCACATTTAAGAGCAGGCGGGCTTGCTCCATGGCAGACTGTTATTATAATGGCAGATTTGCCAGGAGTGGTTCACAGCCGAGGAGACAACGCTCTCGTCAGGGCCATAAAACATACAGAAGTGACATTGTATGGTGATGGAGAAACACACCCAAATTAGCTTCGGCCGTATAATAATTTGGGTAAATGTGTAAGCTAGATTTATGCCTATTTTTTCACATCATCACAATGATTTCCCTCGTGTGGTAATATTTTTTCTTGTAATTATATGGTTTTCAAAAATGGGAACTGCTGCGTCTGTGTAGATTAGAGAAGCATTGTGTATGCGCGTTGTGCACACGATACATTATGGCCAAGCATGCGCCCTTAAAATATTATCTGAATAACACAGAATTGTTTTCTTGAACTGCAAAATAGCACCAGGGAAAAAAGTCGATGGAAATAGCGTCGGTGTACAAAGTCAATTGCGCTGGCTTTGTGCAAGACCTGGAGGATTTTTCTGAAGAACAGCTTGCAGTTCACTATCATAAAACATAAAAACAGTCGTTGATCATCCAGGTATTAAGCAAAGATAATGCACACAGGCAAACCGCTAACATTAGCTTCACAGAAATACGAATACACTCAACATCAGAACGTTTCAACACATAATACAACAAATGGCAATATAAACTAGATTAAAGACGGTATATATGGAAATTAAACTTACTTTCCAAGTTACGTACACTGATCTATGGCTTGAATACACGCGAGCCCTCCACAGCTTTCAAGCGAAACATAACCAGTTGCGTCAAACTCTGGGGGCGGGTCTAAGTCACAACTGTCAATAATTCACAACCCACCAATAAGAATTAACTTACTGAGCCTTTTCAACAGCTGCCCCAATTTACGTAGTAAATTATACTGTTTAGGAAAGGCTTATAAGTCTTTGTTATCCTCAGGTAGTGGTGGCAAACAGATAAGTTTACTCACTGGTCGGATGTATTTCCGACCCTGCACTTGTACTTCAGCTGTTCTGATTTTCCCATCAGCCCCCAGAACTGTGGCTGAGACCTTACCCACTGGCCAGAGGTCTCGAGGCAATTGGTGATCCACTATCATCACTACTGTCCCAGTCTTTAGATCTTTGCCAGTCTCAGTCATCCACTTTGTACGAGTTTGCAGTTCAGGCAAGTATCGCTTGATGAAGTGGGCCCAGAAATGGTCGGCAAGGACCTGGCTATGTCTCCAGCGTCTTCTGCTAAGTAATTCAGACTCAGGGTATACAATTTGGGGTAAATCAGGGTCTGGCCGCCCCAATAACAGGCTGTTTGGAGTGATGGGGTCAACATCTGCTACGGCCGATGACACGTAGGCCAGAGGTTTGGAGTTTAACATGCCTTCGATCTCTGTAAGCACTGTACTTAGCACTTCCTCAGTAACATGTTGGGCTCCAAGTGTAATATTGAGGGCAGATTTTAGAGACCTGATCTCCCTCTCCCATAATCCACCAAAATGAGGAGCTCCAGGGGGATTGAATTTGAACTGAATTTACTGCTTTGCAAGCTGACAAAGTTAGTTGCATGGCTGCAAATGCCTCTGATAGTTCCCTTTCTCCACCCTTGAAGTTTGTTCCCCGGTCAGAATAGAGTTCATGGGGAGTTCCTCTGCGTGCAATGAATCTGCGTAGGGCCATGAGGAATGAATCTGTATCAATTTTGGGAAGTAAATCAATGTAGACTCCTCTAGTCGTCATACACGAAAAATTACACAAATACTCTTTCTGGGCCAGGATGATGAAGTTTTTCATCATAATGTTGGATCAGGAGTTGACTGAGTGGGTGTTTGGGATCAATGACAATCGGATGGGCAGTATCTGGCCTAAGCCGCTCACTACGACGCAAACGGCCACCATCTCTTGTGAGCCCAGGTCAATCTCTGGTGCAAGTGAGACTAATCTGCTGTTGGAAGGCAAAGATTTACCACATATTAATGTATCAAGTTCAACTGGGAAACACATAGCTTGGGCTTGTTTCAAGAGTGAGATCTCAGCAGCTACATAGTCTTGGGCGGATAAATCTCTTGTCTCATTGACTTGTTTTAACTGTTCCTGTGCTTCATGTTCCACCAGTTGATCAAAACTGCGGTATGGTGAGAATTCGTGCATTATGTTGGAGAAATCTACTGTGGTCATGCTGCAGAAGGTTACTTTCTTCTCTTCATCTGTGCTGTCTGGGACCAATTCCTCTGGGTCATTAGACCAGGTACTTGGGTCTTGCCACAAAAAATGTGGTCCTTGTTTCCAGTGACTTGGCACTGATAGTTGGTGAAGTGTTTTACCATGGGTTATGTCATCTGCAGGATTGTTTTCAGACTTCACATAATGCCATGCTTGAGAAGCAGTCAGCTCCTGAATTTCTGTAATTCTTGTGCCCACAAACACTTTATATCTGCATGAATCTGATTGGATCCAAGCTAAAACTGTCTTTGAGTCACTCCACAATGTCACCTGTTCAATGTTCAGGGTGAGTTCCTTTTCCAGAAGTCTTGCCAATTGAGCTCGACTGAGTGCTGCACAGAGTTCTAGCCTGGGAACAGATAACTGCCGCTTTGGTGCCACCCTTGATCTTGCTGTGATAAATGCAACATCGTCTTGGCCTTGAGGACTCTCTGTTATAAGGTATGCCACTGACCCATAAGCATGATTTGAAGCATCACAGAATATGTGGATGTCTCTTTTGCACACTTTAGAATCCAGTTCTGTGCTAGTATAGCATCGGGGTATAGAAATCTTGTTCAGGTACTGCAATCCTTCTTCCCATTCATGCCAGGCTTGCAAGAGGTCACTTGGTAGCAATAGGTCATCCCACTCCCGTTTTTTTATCCCACAGTCTCTGTATCAGTACTTTGGCTCTAGTTGTGAAGGGGATAATATAGCCTAGTTGGTCGTACTGACTAGCTAAGACCTGATAGACATACCCCATTGTGGGAACTTGTGGTTCCTTCAGATGAGCTTTGTAACAAAATGTGTCTGCTTGGCAAATCCAATGTAGACCCAAGGTGGATTCGGAGACGTCCCATTGCTTTTCAGTAAGCCAAAGCTCATTTTCTCAGATCTGGCTTCTACAGGAAGGTGTGCAATGACAGAAGGAATGTTGCTAGCCCATTGTCTTAACTCGAACCCACCAGATACTAAGAGAGCTTGAAGCTTGTTCACAAGTTCAGTTGCTTTGTCAGTAGAAGTTACATTCTGCAGGAAATTGTCCATATAGAAATGTTTCTCTACAGCCACACGTGTATCTTCATCTGGATCAGTGTTCTCTTGGACATGTTTTTGGACAGCAAATGTTGCGCAGCATGGACTGCATGTAGTCCCAAAAGGCAAAACCTGCCACTCATAGACACTGACTGGTGTATCACGCTGCATGTTTCTCCACAGAAATCTGAGAAGTGGTTTATCCTCTGGGAGAAGATGAATTTGGTAAAACATGCCCTTGATATCGCTTGTGATGGCAATCGCATGCTCTCTGAAACGGAGTAACACTCCTAATAAAGTGGAAGTGAGGGTAGGCCCAGCTAGGAGGTACTTATTGAGGTTATGACCTTGGTACTGAAAGGAACAGTTGTACACTACTCTGTGCTTTCCATTATGGTGTACCATGTGGTGCGGTATGTACCATGATTCAGGGGTTTGATCCACTGCTTCATCAGCCAGCTTGACAACATAACCAGATTGATCCAGCCTTTCAATTTCTTGGTTATATGCCTTTGAATGTTCGGGACTTTTACTGAGACACCTTTCTAAGGCTCTGAGGTGGGGAAGAACCGACTCTTTCGGCGCTTTCAATTGGGGCATGTCCTTTTTTCGCTGAAGCGGTGTGGCGTAATGAAACACTCCATTTACATTTACCCTTGCAGTCTTGGTCTCAAATTCTGACTCTACCATCTGAATGTCTCAACAGAAATCGAGACTCATCAGACCAGGCAACATTTTACACATGGCAGATGTAGACCTGACCTTTCAGAAGGTTACTCACACATACTTTGTGGTTGATACAGTACTGTGCAAAAGTTTTAGGCAGGTAAGATTTTTTAAGTTTTTAAAAGAAGTCTCTTCTGCTCACCAAGGCTGCAATGATAAAAAAAAAAAAAAAAAAAAAGTAATATTGTGAAATATTATTACAATTTAAAACAGCTGTTTTCTATGTGAATATATAGTGAAGTGCAATTTATTCCTGTGATCAAAGCTGAATTTATCATCATCATTACTCCAGTCTTCAGTGTCACATGATCCTTCAAAAATCATTCTAATATGATGATTTGATGCTCAAGAAACATTTATGATTATTATCAGTGTTGAAAACAGTTTTTACATTTTTATTTCATGATGCTATGATGAATAGAAACTAAAAAAGAACAGCATTTATCTGAAATCTAAGCTTTTGTAACATTAAACTCTACCCTTCAAAAGTTTGGGGTCAGTAAGAATTTAAATTTTATTTTTGGGGGAAAGAAATATAATAAATCAATACTTTTATTCATCAAGGATGAGTTAAACTGATCAAAAGTTACAGTAAAGACATTTATAATGTTAGAAAATATTCTATTTTAAATAAACGCGGTTCTTTTGAACTTTCTATTCATCAAAGAATTTTGAAAAAAAAATTGTACACAACTGTTTTGAACATTGAAAATAATAATGAATGTTTTTTGAGCATCAAATCATCATATTAGAATGATTTCTGAAGGATCATGTGACACTGAAGACTGGAGTAATGATGATGAAAATTCAGCTTTGATCACAGGAATAAATTACACTTTACTGTATATTCACATAGAAAACCGCTGTTTTGAATTGTAATAATATTTCACAATATTACTGTTTTTTTTGTTGTATTTTTTATCAAATAATTGCAGCCTTGGTGAGCAGAAGAGACTTCTTTTAAAAACTTAAAAAATCTTACCTGCCTAAAACTTTTGCACAGTACTGTATATGCCCTCGATGCGCACTTTTGCAGAGCCCACACTGACGCAAGCTCTTCAGCACACTTCTTTTCGACAGTCAAAGCAGGGTTACGTTTTTGCACGTCGGCACCAGGGTGGCAGTGCCACCGGCTTGTTTTTTAATATATATATATATATATATATAAATATAGCTGCGAGCAGCGATGAAGGGCCAAAGCCGGCGGTACCGCCACTTTATACCTAAAGGCACTGGGTTTGCGGTGCCACCGGCTTGGGCCCGTAATCACTGCTCGCAGCTATATTTCCATTTGAGTTTTTATTTGACTCCATTTTATGAAGACCTCGAATTTAGGTTAGATTTCCAATTGGTTATTGGTCAATTATATAATAGTTTAGCAATACATTTGATTGTTCTTTACTTTATATTTTACTCGTTCATTAGGAAGCTATGTCGCTCAGAGTCTTGCGTCGGCCGTTTACACGGATCTCAAAATCACAAACTCGCCAAGTCTGATAGATAACAAAGAGGTAATGGCTAAAGCAGTTCAAGAATGCCACCACACAGGCTTGCTATTGTTAAAAAGTATGCATGTAGCCCCCTACAGTCGTCCATATAACAACTTAGTTAAAGGCCGAACAATAAACCAGAGGTTATGACTAGTACATTAAGATAATGCTGCTTTAACGCTTGCTAATTGTAACCCAGATGGTTTTTGCCTTATTCTCCTTATATTCTTCTCATTCGCGGCTCCCTTTTGTGTTCGCGTTGTCGCGAGACTTCAGGAAGTATCGCGAGACTTGAGATGGAGTGTTGCGTCATTTCCTTTAAATACGGCCGCGCGCTGTTGTTTTGGTATGTGTGTGCGCGAGCTGTGTGCTGAGCTGCTGCAGGTAGGTGTTTAGCCCTGTAAAACATTTTATTAATTAAACTGCTGGTTTATCTATTATGTATGCCAATCTTTTAGATTGCCTCTACCGTTGCAAATGACTGCTGTTGAGTGACTTAATGATGTGGGAACTGGTGAGTTGTCACTGTTTGTTATACGGTGCTAAAAGTGTGTATGTGTATATGGTTCTGTTAGCCGGTGCTGGCGCTGGCTGTGCTTAATCATACTGAGTCTGACTATATATATATACATTTTGTGCTTATTTAAATGAGCAAACATTAATACCTAATCTTAATATTGTGGAATTATGAAGTTATCAACTATTCTTTGATTCTGAAATGTATTTTGAAGCTATTTATCGATATTGTCCATTATAAGAGTATTCTTGCTGATTGTTAAATAATTTATTGCTATATGCGGTATTTATATTGAATCATGTACATGATGAAACGAATGAACTGAGATTATGATTATGATAATATGATGACTTTATTATATTATGATTATGGTGATTAGTTGTGATGCTTGGAACCAGAAAGATGTATTAATTGGTCCTGTTTTGTACAGGCCAGGTTCTGTGCATTGATGGCGAGCCACTAGGCCCAACCCTGATGCATTGGAGTGCATGCATCTACCGGTGTGGTAGGAGGTGCTGCAGCTGCTAACTTTGCTACACCTGCGCACACACTTTCAGAGACATTTTCACACATCTTTGGACACTTTATACATCTACATATTGGTACTGATCTGATGAACTGTTCCATCCTGGACTCTTTGGACTCCATTCTGTCTCGTGGCTGTGTGTTGTGAACCGCGGCGGCTTCAAGCACCTTTTTATGATTGAGGGAATTCTGAAATTGTTGTGTGCTCATTAATAATTTTGAACTAAATACCTCCTATGTGCACATGTAAATATTGTAAATACTTGTTGTCTTATATGTAATACAATTCACAATTGCACTGCAGTCATGACTCTTGTGTATCATTGAACTCTACCATTTCCTCCCTGAGCTAAACTAAGATCTTCTGATACTGGTCCACTATTTTATTTATATTTGCAGCACTTATATATGCTACATAATTGTGGCGAGCCAGCCAGGAGGAATTGGTGAGTTTAATGTACATTTGAGGTATTGATTTGGGTTTATTGCAGTTCAGTAACAATAATGGATGTGTTTTTGAAACGTGGTATCAAATTACCAAATGCTGTGCTGTTGGAGGGCATAACAGAACCAGAAAGTGATGAAGTCATTGAGTTTCTGAGCCAATATGGTTCAGTCAATGAGATTGAGAAAATTTCAGAGACTGAATCTGAGTATGATGGTGTGCTTGTTGTTGAATTTACTAGTGGTGCAGCTTTGGAAGCGCTACGTCCCATTTTGCCGTACACATGGGTCTCGGCTAAAAAGACACACAGATGTTGCATTTTGGAGCTATCTTCTGTTTGTACAGATCACTTTGCTAAAGCTAAAACTATGTTGTATTTGTCTGACTTACAGAATTTAGCCAAACTAACTGGGGTGGATTACACAGAAGTGCTCAAAACAATGATGTCTCAGATTGGACTTTCGGTCTCCGAGCTCCGCTCTGAGCCTCATGTGGAAGATCCACCAAGTACTGAGTTGCCCACGCTGCCAGAGCCATCAGCAAAGCCATTAACTCGGTTTCCACCAGTCATTCCTGTTCCCCTCGTGGACACTGCTGTTTCCAGGTCAGTCGCTGAGCCCCGCATTGATCCTTCTGATCCTATGCAGCCGGGGATGAGGCATTCAACTGCCAGCATTGACGTCCATCCACCTGAGGTCCAGCGCTACGTAGTAGAGCACATTGTAAAAAATGAGGAGAGTGCAGCACATCACCAGAGGATCAGGGTTTTCTCAGGTCGGCTTCCTAGACCTACTCATGAAGCTGACTACGACACCTGGCGGTCAGGAGTAGAACTGCTGTTGAAGGATCCTTCTGTGTCCGACCTCCATCGCTCCAGGAGGATAGTGGAGAGCCTCCTTCCTCCAGCAGCAGATATGGTCAAGCAATTGAGTTCCAGCACACTGCCTATAGTGTATCTAGACACTCTTGACTCTGCATATGCTACTGTTCAAGATGGGGATGAACTGTTTGCTAGATTCATGGACACTTTTCAGGATGCCGGTGAGAAACCATCTGCCTATCTCCAACGGCTCCAGGTTGTCCTGAATTCTGCCATGAAAAGGGGAGGAGTCATAGAATCTGAAGTAGATCGGCATTTGTTGAACCAGTTCTGTCGTGGATGCTGGGACAATTCTTTGATTGCTGAGCTCCAGCTAAAACAAAAGAAGACTTGCCCACCCACTTTTGCTGAGCTGTTGCTCCTCTTGCGCACTGAAGAGGACCGAGAGGCAGCAAAAGCACATCGAATGAAGCAATATCTGGGTTCTACACGGCAGAAAGCTACATCTCATGCCCAGTTTGCACGTGTTAACCCTGAAGATGGGGCCACAGTTACCGCTTTGGTTAACATTACCCAGCAACTGACTCAACAACTAGCTGACGTCCAACGACAGTTAGCTATGCTAACGACCAGCCAGTCAAAGACCAGTGCTATCCCCAAGACTTCCACCTGCAGTAAGCCACATGCCAGGGCCACCAATCAGCAGCTTCGTCGATCCACACCTACTCAGGCCAAACCTGGTTATTGTTTCCGGTGTGGTGAGGATGGCCACATCCGTCCCCAGTGTGAGAATGAACCCAATTCTACCCTGGTTGCTCGTAAAAGGAAACAGTTCACTAGCAACCAACAAAACACTTCTAACTCCGTCCATTTAAACTGAGTCCGGTTCCTGTTGTGGGACAGACAGGGGCCAGAGGGGACCAAATCCGTCCCAGGGAAAGAAAGAAGATTGTCAAGTGTGCAGAAGTATCACAGCACCAGATAAAGAATGCAAACATACAACTTCCAAAGGGCCTGGTGGGCTCAAAATGTTCTGCAGTCGTCCAGATTGCTGGACAGAACTACCATTGCCTTTTGGATACTGGCTCGCAGGTCACCACGATTCCAGTCTCTTTTTACAACCAGAGTCTTAGCAATCACCCTGTGAAGCCACTTTACAACTTACTCCAAGTAGAGGGTGCCGCCGGTCAGTCAGTGCCATACTTGGGGTATGTAGAGATGACAATAGGCTTTCACAAAGAGTTCTTAGGAGAAGAATTTGATGTACCGACTCTTGCCTTGGTTGTACCTGATGGCCATCCTGAGGGTTCTTCATTTGTGCTTATCGGCATGAATACTCTGGAGCCTTTATATGAGCGATACACTAGCAGTGACATCTCTAATTTTCAACCCACGGCCCAAGGGTACTGTGCAGTCCTAAAGCTCCTACAACTGAAGCACCAACAAAGCCAGGTGGGTCGAGCAGGCACCGTGAATTTGTTGAGTCAGACACCAGTCATGATTCCTTCTGGTCAGACCATTGTTTTAGAAGGCTCTGCCAGAGTAGACAGTCCAACTACAGTTCAATGGGCTGTGATTGAACACCCCATATTACCTCTTCCTGGTGGGCTATGCATCCAGAGTTGTCTCATCACACTTCCAACTCATGCTCCTTACAAGGTTCCTGTTCTCGTTATGAACGAGTCTGAACAAGATGTTCTCATTCCACCAATGACAGTAATTGCTGATATTGGTACATCACCTACCATTCTGGCCCAGCACACCGTAAATGCTTCTCCAGTCCAAGGAGGTTCCCAAAGAAGTACTTTGGAGTTAAATTTTGGAGAATCACCTATTCCACCTGAATGGAAGGAGCGAGTAACTTCCAAGCTCAACCAAATGCCTGAAGTGTTTTCTTACCACGACCTTGATTTCGGCTGTACGAATCAAGTAAAACACCATATCAAGCTCCACGATGAAACCTCTTTCAAGCTTCGGGCCAGGCCTATCCATCCCCGTGATATTGAAGCTGTTCGAAGCCATTTGCGGGATCTGCTTGAAGCTGACATCATCCGGGAGTCAGAGTCACCATTTGCTTCTCCAATTGTGGTGGTCCGGAAGCGGAATGGCGATGTTAGGTTGTGTATTGATTATCGTAAATTAAATTTACAAACAGTGAAAGACGCCTATGCCCTGCTGAACCTTGAAGAGTCGTTTTCAGCATTAACGGGTTCCAGATGGTTCACGGTTCTAGATCTAAAGTCTGGATATTATCAGATTCAAATGAGTGAAGCCGATAAGGCTAAAACCGCATTTGTCACACCGCTGGGTTTCTGGGAATGGAATCGGATGCCGCAAGGCGTTACGAATGCTCCAAGTACATTCCAGAGACTTATGGAGAAGTGTATGGGGGATTTAAATCTCAAGGAAGCTCTTGTATTTTTGGATGACATCATTATCTTCTCCGACACGTTAGAGGAACATGAGAAGCGTTTACTCAGAGTACTTACCCGCCTGAAGGAATTCGGCTTAAAGCTGTCCCCTGAAAAATGCAAATTTTTCCAGTCCAGTGTACGTTACCTTGGGCATGTCGTGTCCGAGAAGGGCGTTGAAACGGATCCTGAAAAAATATCCGCTCTCAAATCCTGGCCAGTCCCCCGAAATCTTAAAGAGCTACGGTCTTTCCTAGGGTTTGCAGGATACTATCGGAGGTTCATCAAGGATTATGCCACCATAGTAAAACCTCTCAATGGCCTTACTAGAGGCTATGCACCCATCCGTCGGTCTATCAAAGATAAAAGTCCTGCTGGAAAGTTCCTGGACCCGAAGCAGTCCTTTGGGGAGAGATGGACGTCTGATTGTCAAGCTGCTTTTGACACAGTAATTTCTAAACTAACATCTGCTCCTGTCCTTGGGTTCGCCAATTCAAAGTTACCCTACATCCTTCACACAGATGCCAGCATAATCGGGTTGGGAGCCGTTCTATACCAAGAACAGGATGATCAACTCCGGGTTATCGCCTATGCCAGTCGAGGCCTATCTCAGAGTGAATCTCGATATCCGGCACACAAACTTGAGTTTCTGGCCTTAAAATGGAGTGTCACAGAGAAATTCCATGATTATCTCTATGGTGCTAACTTCACAGTTGTTACGGACAACAATCCTCTTACATACGTGTTGACCTCAGCAAAATTGGATGCCACAAGCCACCGGTGGCTAGCTGCGTTGTCAACGTATTCCTTTAAGATGCAGTATCGCGCTGGCAAACACAACTTTGATGCCGATGCGCTGTCCAGACGTTACCATGGAGAAGTGCCAGATAAGGCTACAAGTTGTGAAGAATGGGAACTTGTGAATCGCCTAGCGGGGCAACTGTGTGACCCCGGGGAAGCTGCAGAAATCTCCCCCGACATTGTGGTTGCTATTTGTCAGAGCAGTCTTGTCAGATCATGCTGTCCTGCTGACTACACTCAACTTGATGTGACCTTAGTTGAGTCGCTTTCTGTCCATACTAATATTATTCCTGACTGTTTTGCCGAGGAAGAGTCGCATGGCCTTCCTGTCATTTCCCCTCTGACCCACGCTGACCTGAAAGAGGAGCAGCGGGCCGACCCAGCAATTCGAGAAGTAATCTACCAGCTTGAGACAGGAGAAAAGGTTTCTTCCGCTGTTCGAGAGGAACTTCCTGAGCTTCCCTTGTTGTTACGGGAGTGGAATCGGTTGGAGCTGGAAGATGGAGTTTTATACCGGAGAAGACAGGACGAAGATAAACTTATCCTTCAGCTTGTTCTGCCCCCAGTGTTGCGTTCTACCATCCTGAAGAGTCTCCATAGTGACATGGGGCACATGGGCATAGAGCGAACCCTGGACTTGGTGCGGCAGCGGTTCTTCTGGCCAAAAATGGCCGCTAATGTTGAGAACTTCATCAAAACCTGTGGTCGGTGTATAAGACGTAAGACTCTTCCTGAAAGGGCAGCCCCTTTAGTAAATATTCAAACCAGTCGTCCTTTGGAACTAGTATGTATGGATTTTTTAACCCTTGAGCCGGACAGCAGCAACACCAAGAATATATTGGTACTTACTGATCACTTCACCAAATTTGCAGTTGCTATTCCAACTGCGAACCAGAAGGCCAAAACTGTGGCGAAGTGTCTGTGGAACGACTTCATGGTTTGCTACGGCATTCCAGAACGCCTACATTCTGACCAAGGTCCAGACTTTGAGTCTAAGCTGATTAAAGAGCTCTGCGATGTAGCCGGCATCAAGAAAACTCGGACCACTCCATACCATCCCAGGGGTAACCCTGTCGAGCGGTTTAACCGGACGCTGTTAAACATGCTGGGAACTCTTGAGAGCAAGCAGAAGGCTAAGTGGAGGGAGTACGTTAAACCTCTTGTCCATGCGTATAATTGCACGCGGAATGAAGTAACGGGGTTCACACCTTATGAACTCCTGTTTGGACGATCACCACGGCTCCCGGTTGACTTAGCTTTCGGTTTACCAGTCCGTGAAACTCCATATTCCTCGCACTCCCAGTATGTGAAGGATTTACGATCACGTCTTGAGGAGAGCTACAAGCTTACATGCCAGAATGCTCAGAAGTCAGCTAAAAGGAACAAAAGTCGGTTCGATCAACGTATAAAACCTGCAAGCTTGGATGTTGGTGACCGAGTACTGGTTCGGAATGTCAGAATCCGAGGGAAACACAAGCTCGAAGACAAGTGGGAACAAGAGGTATATGTGGTTGTGAAACGTGCCGGGGATCTTCCAGTTTACATTGTGAGACCAGAGACCAGGGGGGGCCCTACTCGCACACTCCACCGTGATCTGCTCTTACCCTGTGGCTTCCTATCGGCTTCTGTTACAGAGGATTTTCCAGAAGATC
Organism: Semotilus atromaculatus; assembly: GCA_031834385.1. Classification (NCBI taxonomy): domain Eukaryota; kingdom Metazoa; phylum Chordata; class Actinopteri; order Cypriniformes; family Leuciscidae; genus Semotilus; species Semotilus atromaculatus. The sequence goes on from JAULUF010000050.1 coordinate 19,653,451, forward strand.
TTCCTGCTCTAAAACCCTATACTCGCAGCCAGAGTCGCAACTGCACTGACCAAGTTGATGTTTTTGAGGATGAGGATACAGAGGATGCTGAGCTTACCATCCTTGGGAGTTTTCCTCAGTTCCCGATGAAGTTCAGTGTGGAAAGAGCGAGTGGTTGTGACTATGAACCACCGACCGGTGACATTGTGGGGTCAGCCTTACCGACAGCCCCAAGAAATGCTGATTCTGTTCCATCTTTTCCACAAAGCCCTGCATTAAGACCTTCAATTATAACCTCATTTGAAGACCACTTACCTGAGGTTGAAGAGTCCTGGCCAACCACTGGTGAAGATTCATCTATGTCCAGGTGCGAGGTAGAAACTTCTGTGGAATCGACTGAAGTGGAAGAACCTGGAAATCCTCTACTTGAATCGATGGACGAATATGTTACAAGAGAGATGGAGCTACCTGTGGAAGGAGAGTTGGAATTTCCTGTGGAAGAAATAACTATCAATGTGCCTGAATCTGAAGTGCTTCTGGAGCCTGAGGTTGAAGCTTGTGAGCCGGTCCAATCTGAGTCATCTGTGGGTCCTATTGTTCATAGTTCTGTTACTGTCCCCAGTGATGCATTGGGATCTGATGTAGTACCCAGACGTTCAGGGCGGCAGCGTCAACCCCTTCAACGCCTTCAATATGCAGTATTGGGCAACCCATTACTTTCAGTCGTTCAAACTCTTTTTCATAGCTTGTCTAATGTTTATACAGAGGCCCTTAGTTACGCCGCTGCAGCAGACTCTGTCCCTAAACTGTAGTAGTTTGCTTCTGCAATTTTATGCAACGGGACGTGCATGATTTAAGGGGGGAGGGTGTAACCCAGATGGTTTTTGCCTTATTCTCCTTATATTCTTCTCATTCGCGGCTCCCTTTTGTGTTCGCGTTGTCGCGAGACTTCAGGAAGTATCGCGAGACTTGAGATGGAGTGTTGCGTCATTTCCTTTAAATACGGCCGCGCGCTGTTGTTTTGGTATGTGTGTGCGCGAGCTGTGTGCTGAGCTGCTGCAGGTAGGTGTTTAGCCCTGTAAAACATTTTATTAATTAAACTGCTGGTTTATCTATTATGTATGCCAATCTTTTAGATTGCCTCTACCGTTGCAAATGACTGCTGTTGAGTGACTTAATGATGTGGGAACTGGTGAGTTGTCACTGTTTGTTATACGGTGCTAAAAGTGTGTATGTGTATATGGTTCTGTTAGCCGGTGCTGGCGCTGGCTGTGCTTAATCATACTGAGTCTGACTATATATATATACATTTTGTGCTTATTTAAATGAGCAAACATTAATACCTAATCTTAATATTGTGGAATTATGAAGTTATCAACTATTCTTTGATTCTGAAATGTATTTTGAAGCTATTTATCGATATTGTCCATTATAAGAGTATTCTTGCTGATTGTTAAATAATTTATTGCTATATGCGGTATTTATATTGAATCATGTACATGATGAAACGAATGAACTGAGATTATGATTATGATAATATGATGACTTTATTATATTATGATTATGGTGATTAGTTGTGATGCTTGGAACCAGAAAGATGTATTAATTGGTCCTGTTTTGTACAGGCCAGGTTCTGTGCATTGATGGCGAGCCACTAGGCCCAACCCTGATGCATTGGAGTGCATGCATCTACCGGTGTGGTAGGAGGTGCTGCAGCTGCTAACTTTGCTACACCTGCGCACACACTTTCAGAGACATTTTCACACATCTTTGGACACTTTATACATCTACATATTGGTACTGATCTGATGAACTGTTCCATCCTGGACTCTTTGGACTCCATTCTGTCTCGTGGCTGTGTGTTGTGAACCGCGGCGGCTTCAAGCACCTTTTTATGATTGAGGGAATTCTGAAATTGTTGTGTGCTCATTAATAATTTTGAACTAAATACCTCCTATGTGCACATGTAAATATTGTAAATACTTGTTGTCTTATATGTAATACAATTCACAATTGCACTGCAGTCATGACTCTTGTGTATCATTGAACTCTACCATTTCCTCCCTGAGCTAAACTAAGATCTTCTGATACTGGTCCACTATTTTATTTATATTTGCAGCACTTATATATGCTACATAATGGTATTTTTATCTAGCCCCCTATTTGCGACTGCATAACAACTTAGTTCACGCCATTCATTTTAGTTCATGTAAAATCACGCAGTTAGTCAGGAATCTAGAATCCCACCTGATGTGCCTCACACTTCATGAGCCTCTTGTTGCATTTCTTTATAGACAGAAACTTATTTCACATGGAAACATTTGCTAACAATGGGGATTTGCATTAAAATCAGAGAGCACAACTCGCACACCTTTGCGAGCAGAAATGCCATTTGCCTGGAGGACCCACCCTTCTCAGTATATATCTCTAAACTCTTAAGAACTTTATTACCTTTTGGTTTACTTCTGTGGGGAATGAGACATTTGTATCAGTCGCACTTAGACATTTCAGATGATACCAAACATGTGTAATACTGTATGATAATTATTCACATTAAACCATATAGATTTTGGGTGAATATCTGGTGATCTCAGCGTGAGAGAGAGGCGACATGGGGAGGTGATTGACTTGGGGATGCTAGTTTCTCAAGAGAGAGTCAAATGTTAATTTCGAGAAAGGTCCTTTGTCTTCTCGGGGAGTGGTCGTTCCTCAACCAGACTGCTCGGCATTTTCTATTTTCTCAATCCTTACACCAAGATAGGGTGAACACATTGGGTTTTCTCTAGCCCCAGCGCCCTGTGTTCTTAATGAAGAATGCAAATCTGATTTTATTGTAAACAGACACAGAATGTAATGCTTTGCGCATTGTTTTTCGATTATGGATTCCTCAACAGAGCGAGGTTTCTGAGGGGGAGAAAAAACATTATTTATCTTCTTGTATTATGGTGTAATGTTTTGGTAAATTGTTAGGGTTAATTCACAAGAAGAGTGAGATTAAAATTGGTTGGTTTCTGGTTGTTGCTTTTACCACGTTATGCCACATTTAGATTGTGATTTCCTATGAATAGAATAATAAAACTACAGGCTACAGTAATGTGCTCTGATGTATTAATGATCAAATGCATATACGACCAACATATAAACTACTATTATGAATCATGAGTTTTATCAAACAGTAAACTTGCGTATGGCTCACCCATGCTACAGTTCTGAGAAGGGTTGACATCGGCTGGCCAAGCACAGGACTGTCCCGTTCTGATCATGTGTTTCTGTGAGTGTGAGAGTTTATCAGGGCTGGAGCTAAACTCTGCAGGACAGTGGCCCTCCAGGACCGAAGTTGTCTATCCCTGTCGTAACTGTTACTATCGTGTACTTCAGTTTTGGTCGTGGATGCACAGCGTTCCAGTTGCACTATCCATTTCATAATATGCTGTACTTTATTTCATACCATCTAGAAGATACATATTTTAGAGGCTTTTGAGTAATAATATCATTTATTATGCTGAATTATGTCAACATGGTGTTTGTTTTCAGGTGCGTGTGCGTCCAGATGTGCAAGAGTTGAGGCAGTGGCAGAGAGAACTGCGGGAAGAGAACTGTGACATCAACAAAACGGTTCAAGACTTCTGGGCACGCCAGGAGAACAGAGGTGAAACACACACTCATCATGCTCTCTGACAAGCCTTACACAACTACATTACATCACACAAACACACAGGAGAACAGAGGTGAAACACACTCATCATGCTCTCTCTCTGACAAGCCTCACACAACTACATTACATCACACAAACACACAGGAAAACACACACTCATCATGCTCTCTCTCTGACAAGCCTTACACAACTACATTACATCACACAAACACACAGGAGAACAGGTGAAACACACACTCATCATGCTCTCTGACAAACCTTACACAACAACATTACATCACACAAACACACAGGAGAACAGGTGAAACACACACTAATCATGCTCTCTGACAAGCCTTACACAACTACATTACATCACACAAACACACAGGAAAACAGAGGTGAAACACACACTCATCATGCTCTCTCTCTGACAAGCCTTACACAACTACATTACATCACACAAACACACAGGAGAACAGGTGAAACACACACTCATCATGCTCTCTCTCTGACAAGCCTTACACAACTACATTACATCACACAAACACACAGGAGAACAGGTGAAACACGCACTCATCATGCTCTCTGACAAGCCTTACACAACTACATTATTACATCACACAAACACACAGGAGAACAGAGGTGAAACACTCATCATGCTCTCTGACAAGCCTTACACAACTACATTATTACATCACACAAACACACAGGAGAACAGAGGTGAAACACTCATCATGCTCTCTGACAAGCCTTACACAACTACATTATTACATCACACAAACACACACACAGGAGAACAGAGGTGAAACACACTCATCATGCTCTCTGACAAGCCTTACACAACTACATTACATCACACAAACACACAGGAGAACAGAGGTGAAACACACACTCATCATGCTCTCTGACAAGCCTTACACAACTATACATCACACAAACACACACTCATCATGCTCTCTGACAAGCCTTACACAACTACATTACATCACACAAACACACACTCATGCTCTCTGACAAGCCTTACACAACTACATTACATCACACAAACACACAGGAGAACAGAGGTGAAGCACACACTCATCATGCTCTCTCTATGACAAGCCTTACACAACTACATTACTAGAGGTCGACCGATTCATCGGATTTGGCGATTAATCGGCACCGATAGTTGATTGGTGGAACTATCGTTATCGGCAAAAATCCATACCGATAGTTTTTCCTGGTTGTGTCCGTTGCTGGAGCGGCTGAGAAGTGCGCGCTGTCATTCATTAACAGTACTAGAGAGCAGAGAAGGGTCTACTGGCATCATGCAGTACAAGAGCGGCCTCTAGAGGTGTAATAAACACTATCACTGATGCCTCGTGTTTATTTCGACACGTGACGCTGCGCGCTCTGCACTGAGAGCACACGCTGCGTGGAGAGCCTGACATCAGATGCGCGTTTAAAGCACCGACAGCGAAAAGGTATTCATACAGTACATTTTGTCATATCATTATAAAGTGATTCATTTGTTGACTAGATGCTGCGTTAGTAGAGAAAGAACCGCATGTTTGTTTGCCTTCGAGACTGAGAGGACGCTAACATTAGTAGTACCTCAAGCGGTTAAAACACGGACAAAAATAAACCTAAGTCCGACCCGAATGTTTAATGTCACAATTGTTACCATCTATTTGCATTAGATTATAACGTTATACAGCTGGTCACTTTTATGCATTCATTATGCAGCGTTGCATATTTAAAGCTAAACTGATAGGCTATGTTCAATATACAGCCGACAGAAACATATAAACAAATCAGAAAAGCATTTGATTCGTGTTCAAAAAGAACCGATAAAAACATTTCAGTGTTTGAAGTGGAAAAACTTTTTAAAGCAAGATTCTGTGACATTTACCGTCAACAATAGCAACGCATTATAACAGCGCACATCCATGTATCACAACGGACGCGCGCTCTCATTTCATCCAAATACAACTTGACGTCTTGCGTCTGCGTTTTTGATTGTATTTAACATGAAATCAGAGTTGATTTATTGTTTACAGAGTTTGATAATGTTGTAATCATCTTGTATTGGATGAGTTAAACAGTTACATTTTGAATGTAACTGGTTTTATTTGTTATTTAGAGTATTACTTTTTGTTTCAGTTGGAATTAATGTCTTTATTGACTTCAATATTTATTCATATTTATATATTTATTTCATTTAGCATGTTTTCATGGTTCATACAGTTTTTATTTATATATATACACTCACCGGCCACTTTATTAGGTACCCCATGCTAGTAACGGGTTGGACCCCCTTTTGCCTTCAGAACTGCCTCAATTCTTCGTGGCATAGATTCAACAAGGTGCTGGAAGCATTCCTCAGGGAGTTTGGTCCATATTGACATGATGGCATCACACAGTTGCCGCAGATTTGTCGGCTGCACATCCATGATGCGAATCTCCCGTTCCACCACATCCCAAAGATGCTCTATTGGATTGAGATCTGGTGACTGTGGAGGCCATTTGAGTACAGCGAACTCATTGTCATGTTCAAGAAACCAGTCTGAGATGATTCCAGCTTTATGACATGGTGCATTATCCTGCTGAAAGTAGCCATCAGAAGTTGAGTACATTGTGGTCATAAAGGGATGGACATGGTCAGCAACAATACTCAGGTAGGCTGTGGCGTTGCAACGATGCTCAATTGGTACCAAGGGGCCCAAAGAGTGCCAAGAAAATATTCCCCACACCATGACACCACCACCACCAGCCTGAACCGTTGATACAAGGCAGGATGGATCCATGCTTTCATGTTGTAGACGCCAAATTCTGACCCTACCATCCGAATGTCGCAGCAGAAATCGAGACTCATCAGACCAGGCAACGTTTTTCCAATCTTCTATTGTCCAATTTCGATGAGCTTGTGCAAATTGTAGCCTCAGTTTCCTGTTCTTAGCTGAAAGGAGTGGCACCCGGTGTGGTCTTCTGCTGCTGTAGCCCATCTGCCTCAAAGTTCGACGTACTGTGCGTTCAGAGATGCTCTTCTGCCCACCTTGGTTGTAACGGGTGGTTATTTGAGTCACTGTTGCCCTTCTTTCAGCTCGAACCAGTCTGGCCATTCTCCTCTGACCTCTGGCATCAACAAGGCATTTCCGCCCACAGAACTGCCGCTCACTGGATGTTTTTTCTTTTTCAGACCATTCTCTGTAAACCCTAGAGATGGTTGTGCGTGAAAATCCCAGTAGATTAGCAGTTTCTGAAATACTCAGACCAGCCCTTCTGGCACCAACAATCATGCCACGTTCAAAGTCACTCAAATCACCTTTCTTCCCCATACTGATGCTCGGTTTGAACTGCAGGAGATTGTCTTGACCATGTCTACATGCCTAAATGCACTGAGTTGCCGCCATGTGATTGGCTGCTTAGAAATTAAGTGTTAACGAGCAGATGGACAGGTGTACCTAATAAAGTGGCCGGTGAGTGTATATATATATATATATATATATATATATATATATATATAGAGAGAGAGAGAGAGAGAGAGAGAGAGAGAGAGAGAGAGGCCTGTATATAATAAAGTTCAGCACTGTTTTACTTGGAGTGTTATGTTTAAGCAATAAGGTTCCAGAGGCTGTGCTGTATCGTGAATAATTGTTTTCATCCAGTATCAATTTTAAAAACTATCGGTTGATTAATCGGTTATCGGCAAGTACGGCCCAACCTAGCTATCGTTATCGGTAAAATCCACTATCGGTCGACCTCTATACATTACATCACACAAACACACAGGAGAACAGAGGTGAAACACACTCATCATGCTCTCTCTCTGACAAGCCTCACACAACTACATTACATCACATAAACACACATTTCACCAGGGCCATGACGAGGCCAGCTTTGCTAAAGAGGATGCTGATATTGACAGCACTTTAATAGAGCTGGAATCTCTCCCTGTTTGTAGACCAAGTTCTGTACTTGTGTCTGTGTCTTGAATGGCATCAAAGTACTCACGTATTGTATGTATTCTTGCACCCTTAGCTGAGTAGCTCTGGTGATTGTGGCTCGATAGCGAGATTGAAGTCAGGAGAAGAATCTGTGTTTGCATCACTGTTAACTTCAGACTGCAACATATCTCCATCTGCTGTGGCCTCAACTTCTGCCGTCGAAATATCTGGAAAATATGAAACACGCATCAATCATACACGTTAAAATGCATTATCTGGATTTAGGGACCTAAGAATCATTATTGTAAACCAGATTTTTTGGGTGTTTATTTAGTTTTTTTAATTAATTTTATTCTTACATTAATATTTTTTATATTTATATTTTATATGATTGAAATAAACCATTTTGTGATTACAATCATTGTTGAGAATTTATGTGGCATTTACTGCAAAACAAGACCCCAAAAAAGACCAGAAAAATAAATGGATCTCTAGGGCCTTCTGCTGGATGTATAATAGTCTTTACACTTTTATTTTCTAAAACTGTATTTCCTACATATTTTTCTCTAACCAGCAGATGGCAGAATTCTGCCTCCAACACTTAGATCAATATTAAGAAACAACTCATATTTCATTTTGATAATCACAAGTGGGTTTTTTTTTCATAAAAATGTAATACTTCATATGCAAGCTAGTGGTGTAGTTGAGGAATTTTGCAGTAAATAAGTAAAAAAAAGTACTTCATATCCCCAAGACACAATAAACATATAGATGAGAAGTAAATGGAGAAAAAAAATAATATAATTTGTATGTTTAAAAAATTTATATTTTTTATACAATTCCTCTATACATTATTGTACACCAACATTGTAAACTGGAAATGAGGAGAATTTAAAGATGCACGGATTGATTGACATGCTGCGATATAAACAATAACAAAATCTATATATTCTATAGACATCGCCGCCATGATATATATTGTCATATCGCCCAGCCCTACTGTTATTTTGATTCAAGTTGGTATTAGCTGGACAATAACTTTATCCTAATGCTGTTGTACAGCCTAAACAATCTGTTAGGTAATTTCTATTATAACTGTAAAGCTGCTTTGAAACAATCCATACTGCGCTTTATAAATGAAGGTGACTTGACTTGACTATTAAATAAACATTGATATATATAAACATTGACCTTTCTTTACGTTTTCTTTCAACATTTTCATCAGTTTGAAGTTGTGCCAAACACATCAGTAATTGTTTTGCAAAATTTGCAGTCTAGCAAATAAATTCTCTATGATTTTCATAAGCAAAACAAATGATTGCTGACTTTGAAGACATCTTCCTAGCCATATGCATTGTGGTTGAGTGTGTGATGTGTGTGTGTTTTGTCTACTAAGGAGATAATATTGCTGCCTGCCGGTGTGGTGCTGAAATATAACCGCTTGCAGACAGGGAGACATTCATTGAGTTCTAGTTATCTTAATTTTATGTTGTTATTTATTTTTTATCTTGTGGTAAAGGGGACAGCTATTTTTGTGTGTACAGCTTCCTAGAAAGAATTCATGTAAATCAGCGAGCTAATTTTAAGAATCAGTTGATCCGGGCAACCCGATCTCACGAAATGCGTCTCTATAGCACGTTGTATTTATCGTGCAATTAATACAGGAAAATGGGTTTTTACATGCATATGATATGATAGGGTAGGAGTAGTGGTGTGGGGTACGTGCGTATTACACGCCATTAAGTGTGTATCATATGCATGTGAAAACTGCGTATCATATGCACGTAAGAAATAAATTTCACGTATAAATTGCACAATAAATACTAATCGTGCTATAGATACGCATTTCATGAGAATCAGTTGATCCGAATGTTGCTGCAGGTCACCGTAGTGAAAAAAGTCCACAACTGCTTACACTCCCATGTTAAACGGTTCAAGAGAACCTTACACAGCATTATCAGGGCTTTGCCACCAAGGAATAGTGATCACAGATACTTCAGGCTCACACGGTTGCCTATGACTGTACTGCACACGAGTCCACTGGTTATGCTATGTTCTAATGTTTGCTAGGAGGCAGAGTTGTTTATCTTGAAGATGAAGGGTTGTAGTGGGTGAACAGGTCTTGTCAGCCAACAAAGGTGAGCCTGGGTGGAGGAAAGCGGCCGACAAGTGGGTGGATTTCTAAGTAGAAAAGTATAGCTTATCGCTGTATAACATAAATTATATTATGTTCTTCTGTTAAAACTAGAGTTTTTTTTAACTAAAGAATCAATTTTTGTCCTTTTTGCTGTAATTTTAGGGTTTTGCCGTTTTGTTGTCATGCCAACAACGTTGTAACACTGGGTATAACTTTAGACAGAAAAGGCTAGTATGCCATTTTTTTTCACAATAAAATGCTGTTGAAGAGATTGTTCACTTTGAAATAAATTTTTGGTATGTTTTAGCTTACCTCAAGGGCATCCAAGATGTAGGTGTCTTTGTTTCCACAGTAGTTTCAATTATGATATTTTTAGGTCAAACCGTTCTTGTCTGTCAGTCATATAATGCAGGTCTATGGTCACCACCTCAAAGAGCATCACAGAGAAGTCCAAATTAAACATGATTTAATGACTCGTAAATGTAAGTACACATTGATGCCCTAAGACACGAAACGAGCGGTTTGTGTGAGAAAACGAACAGTATTTATATAGTTTTTACCTCTTGTAACCACAGCCACGTCCAAGTGATCTGAGGGCGCGGGCGCTTCGGTCTGCGCAGGCGCCAGAAGTGATCTCTCGCACGTGTACGTCACTCATTGTTTACAGAGATTTCGGAAGTGTTACCTTTCACTGTGAAGATCTAAACATATTTAGATATACAGAAAATCGCAATGGAAGACGATTTCGATATATCAACAAACAACGTTGAATTTTTTCATTACGTAAAATGTTTCATGTTTCGTGACGTATACGCGCGGGAGATCACTTCTATATGTAGATAAAGAGTGTCAAGCATGGAAAGAAACACAGACGACCAGTGTCAGAGATACTGTGATTTTCTGATGTATTCAAATGAAAGGCATTCTGATTTTACTGTAAGATAAATTTGGGTTTCTGAACTTATCGTGTCAATTTACTGTTGTCACGTGACCCATGATGCCATTAATAAATGTCTTGTGCATTGTGAACAATGTTGATTAAATGCCTTAAGGCCTCATTATGCTTCTGCGTCAACTTCACGGCGTAGCTACGCCGTCACTCCTACGGCGTTGTGGCCGTTTTATGGTTCTGCGTCAGGTTGCGTTGCATCGCGTTGAATCTGACCAATCACAGCCCTTGCGGTCTGCGTCGCCTCGACGCGTATAGTTAAAATTTTTTGGAGGTGCACGTCGAGCTACGGCGTAGGGGTCGGAGAGGGGTTCGCGGCGACGTAGTGGGCTCTGCATTGGTACGCCGTCGATTCGACGCAGAAGCATAAAACAGGCTTAAGTTTCAAAAGTTTCATGTAGATGGAAAAGGTCACACACAGAAATAACAGAGAAGATTAATATCCAGTGATTATATAGTGATTTTTCAGGGTAAATTTTTTTTTGGTTTACTGAACTTACCGTGTTTATTATGTTGTCAGATGAGCCGTTCTGCCACATTTACCAGTCACAGCCCAAACAGTGGCATGCTGATGGAGAGAGTCATGCACAACAAAGAGCAGAGAAAAACAGTATTGCAGTGATATTTCAGAAATAAATCAATGTTTATTGTGATATTCAATAGAAGTGAATCATTTTTTTGTGTGAAATGGACAGACAAAATACCTTGTTCATCCTAGCAGCAAATAAAATCTACATCTAAAACAAGTCTACAACACTAGCGCATGACGTCAGAGAAGTATCTCAAATATTACATGGGTTATAAGTAGAATATAGCAAAAAATATAGGTATATACTAGGGTTATATATCTATTTGTCTGTATTGTAATGCTAAATTTATGCATTAGATCAAAATGTATGCATTTAATGCATTCCCAATCTATCTGTCTAATTTACTCCACCCCTATAATCCCTCACGAAGCCTAAGGTCTGAAGATCAAAACTTACACCCAACTCCAAGAACTGGCTTACAGTGTCTGGGTGATGGAGCTTTTTCTGTGGCTGGTCCCACTTTATAACCACAATAGGGCTGCTTCTACCTGATCTGCACTCAAATCTAGTCTTAAAACATATCTCTTTTCATTGGCTTTTAATACGTTGTAATGTCTTGTTTTGTTCTTCTCTGCTTTCTTTTATTCATCATCTTATGGTCTTTTATTTTGTGTTGTACAGCACTTTGGTCAGCCTTGTTGCTGTCTTTAAATGTGCTTTAGAAATAAACTGAACTGAAAATTTAGCAGGTGGTTTCATCCAATAATACACAATATTCGCAGAATACAATGCCACGTTAATTAGAAAGCTAGATTAGTGGCATTTCATACTGCGAATATTGTATATTATTGGATAAAAGCACCTGTTAAATGCATAAATGTAGATAGACAGATATATAGATATACAAATAGATAGACAGATAGATAAATAGATAGATAGATAGATAGACAGACAGATATATAGATATATAGATAGATAGATAGATAGATAGATAAATAGACAGACAGATAGTTTTTATCCCCATGTTTCATGAGATTAACTCAAAGATCTAAGACTTTTTCTATACACACAAAAGGCCTATTTCTCTCAAATATTGTTCACAAATCTGTCTAAATCTGTGTTAGTGAGCACTTCTCCTTTGCCGAGATAATCCATCCACCTCACAGGTGTGGCATATCAAGATGCTGATTAGACTTGATTATTAATGATTATTGCACAGGTGTGCCTTAGGCTGGCCACAATAAAAGGCCACTCTAAAATGTGCAGTTTTATCACACAGCACAATGCCACAGATGTTGCAAGTTTTGAGGAAGCGAGCAATTGATATGCTGACTGCAGGAATGTCCACCAGAGCGGTTGTTCGTGAATTGAATGTTAATTTCTCTACCATAAGCCGTCTCCAAAGGCGTTTCAGAGAATTTGGCAGTACATTCAACCTCACAACTGCAGACCACGTGTAACCACACCAGCCCAGGACCTCCACATCCAGCATCTTCACCTCCAAGATTGTCTGAGACCAGCCACCCGGACAGCTCCTGCAACAATCGGTTTGCATAACCAAAGAATTTCTGCACAAACTGTCAGAAACCATCTCAGGGAAGCTCATCTGAAAGCTTATCGTGCAAGTGCAAGTAACCAGCTTGAGCGGGCAAATTCTCACATTCTATGGCGTCTGGCACTTTGGAGAGGTGTTCTCTTCATGGATGAATCCCAGTTTTCACTGTATAGAAGCGTGTATGGCGTCGTGTGGGTGAGCGGTTTGCTGATGTCAACGTTGTGGATCGAGTGGCCCATGGTGGTGGTGGGGTTATGGTATGGGGAGGCATTTGTTATGGACAACGAACACAGGTGCATTTTATTGATGGCATTTTGAATGCACAGTATTTGGAACGAATTCTGAAATTTGAATATAATTAGAATATTAAAAAAAATCAATACTATTCGAATGCTGAAGTTACTATTCGAATATTGCTTTTTTTTTGTAGGCTATATATATTTTTATATGCAATCTTGCCTTTCTCGCGGCCTTGGCTTACACGCATGTGAAAATGAAATGCTTTTGTTTCTTCTGATGAATAATAACGTTTTTGAATCGTAACACATGTGTGCACGTTATCCACGCTGTATCATCATAAAAATACGGTCTACAATACTGTCAAAAATGGTAAAAGTCGTAAAAAGTGCCCCCCCCCCCCAAAGCGCCCGTGAAGTGAAAAACGCACATATCTCACCGGATTCGGCGAGCACCGAGCTGAAAAGAACGATATAAGTTTCCGAATTTTTGGTGGAGTTTTCGCGAAGATATTAGCCGAAAACCATCGGTAGCGCTTCAACCATATTCAGCACGAATAAAATGTTTATTAGATGTCCCTCTAGTGGACAGAATGTGCAACAACAACCACATGCTATAGTGGCATTGGCGATCCATAAGTCTGTGTAATGTCGGAAATATTAATAATAGGATGAATTTGAGCATTTAATATTAGAATATTATTCGAATATTAAATAAAATAAGGAATGGAATTCGATTAGTATTATAGAGGAAGATTGACAGCCCTAATGCACAGAGATACCGTGACGAGATCCTGAGGCCCATTGTTGTGTCGTTCATCCACGACCATCAGCTTTTGTTGCAGCATGATAATACTAGGGGTGGGAATCACCAGAGGCACCACGATACGATATTATCCCGATACTTAGGTCACGATACAATATTATTGCGATTTTAAACACATTGCGATATTCTGCAATATATTGCAATTTATTACGTTTTTCCAACTTCAAATTATGTCCGCAAAGGAAAACTTTGTCAACATCTGTTTGTTCATGTCACATACATTTTATTTTATCGTTTAAATGATCATACTGTAACGAGTGGATATAAGGTGTGGCCCCTAAGAGCTGCGCGCGCGCCCTGTTAAACTGTCTATGGTATACAATACCATACAGATAGTGTATACCGTGTGCCTCAAGTCCCCCATGTATGCGGGTAATGGCGCTCATTTTATTTGATCTGTTTATGTTTTGTTTGGCACCGCTGTGGACGGAGCGTGGGACAGACAGTTGCCCCAAGTTTGATTGGGGAAATAAAGCGCGAGCTGTTGTGATATGCTAATCACCTCCGTGAGTTTGTCTGGCCTAGTGGCTTCGGCTGTGAGCTATCCCGGTTTCCTCGACTACATGCTGCTTTTTGTTTTGATGACGCATGCGGCGGTGGCTGGTGTTGCCAGATTGGGTGTTTGCCAAGATCGATACTTGGCACCCGTGTATCGATACAGTATTGCCATGGAAAATATCGCGATACTATGCTGTATCGATTTTTTTCCCCACCCCTAGATAATACACAGCCATATTTTTTTAATTTTTTTATTTGATTGGTTCAAACCGCCACCCGCCCAAATTTAATAAAAAAATTTTTTTTGTCACATCATTCCGTGGCTGTAACCACCAACCTCACCTCTCTAACACCCCCATGTTGCAAGGATCTGCATTCCACGGGCCACAATCAACAACCTGATCAACTCTATGCGAAGGAGATGTGTTGCACTGCGTGAGGCAAATGGTGGTCACACCAGGTACTGACTGGTTTTCGGACCCCAATAAAGTAAAACTGCACATTTTAGAGTGGCCTTTTATTGTGGCCAGCCTTAAGGCACACCTGTGCAATAATCATGCTGTCTAATCAGCATCTTGATATGCCACACCTGTGAGGTGGATGGATTATTTTGGCAAAGGAGAAGTGCTCACGAACACAGATTTAGACAGATTTGTGAACAATATTTGAGAGAAAAGGCCTTTTGTGTACATAGAAAAAGTATTAGATCTTTGAGTTTAGCTCATTAAAAATAGGGGCAAAAACAAAAGTGTTGCGTTTATAATTTTGTTCAGTGTAGATAGACAGACAGACAGACAGACAGAGAGAGAGAGAGAGAGAGAGATACATAGACAGATAGATAGATAGACAAATAGGCAGATAGACAGATGACAGACAGACAGACAGAGAGATAGATAGATAGACAGCAGTGGCGATTTCTTTAAGACTGCAAGGGAAGTTCAGCTTCCCCTATAATGTCAAAAAATGAATGGTCAAATGTGTACTATTGTGTTAACATTTTATTGACTAAAAATGCGTTAGAACACGTTCATCTCGAAGACGAGTTCGTTCAGAATCAGCTTCATATAGCAGTTCGGCTGACTCGATTTCCTTCTCATACATTCCCGTACATTCACAGTGCATTTCCCCGTTGAAGCCGAGCGTCCATTGACTTCAATGGGGCTGCTTTGAACAGTTTTTTTCAGTTTTTTCAGTGCTTCGAAACTAGACGGTCATTGGATAAATGCTGCGATTATGTCCCGCCCACGGACGCTCAGCGTCTCTGGGGTGAATAGAGAAGTGGGCTGGCCTGGAGTCCGGGCGTCTGCGTGATGATTGGAGGACTACATCTCCTTTTGATTGACAGCGATTTCGTACAATAAAAAGTTAGGAAGCTATTCGAGATTTCGAGCTCACACTGTGTCAGCGCGGATTTTGAAAGTGTACTTGTAAGACAAACTGCTGTAACATATTTCTTGGTATTTGCAATTTTCATCATACATTTCACAGTTTAACCTAATTCCCACATTTCCTCCGTCGATGTCAGGTGCCTTGTTACATGTGCGGGGCGAGGTGGTGTTTGAATCACGGCACATCTGTTTAGTTTGGTTTCGGTTTTGTGTCGGGATTCGGACATTAATGCTCCTCGTGTTTGTTTTCTGTTGTGAGCGCACAGGATGAGCTTTCACTCGTTCGTGCATAACGTTCTGTCTTGTCGTGTGAGCCGGTTTCGTGTTCGCTCTGTCCACGTGTGTTGTGTTTTGTTCGTGTTTACATCGGCCGCGTGCTTTGTCTTGTGCTGTGTAGCACACAGCTTGTGTTTTAAACTGGCTGTGTGCTTTCATGTTGTCATGTTCTGTGTGAACACGTGGCTTATGAGTGTTCCTCATGTCTAGTTTTGTGTGAGCACATTGCTTGTAATTTGTTTTTCTGGCCACATGCTTGTGTTTTTTGTCATGTTTGGTGTGAGCACATGGCTTGTTGTCATATGTTTTCCATGTGCCATGTGCTCTCCTGTCAATTGTGTCGACTCCCATCTTGTTTCCTGATTATTAGTTATTTTGCCCCACCTGTCCTCCCTTATTACCTGTCTTATTTGCTCCCTATTTATTCTCCTTGTGTTTGCAGTCCTGTGCTGGTTCATAGTTTTTGTTTGTATTTTTTAGTTTATTTTATTATTAAAATAAACCCCATCAACTCTGCACCTGAGTCTTCGCTCTTTTCGCCATCCCCACACGGCCACACCTGACAGTCGAGTTAAAAAAAAATTGAGCTTCCCCTCTTTGAAAGACCAGCAGCCGCCATGATAGACAGATAGACACGATAGATAGACAGACAGACAGACAGACAGACAGACAGACAGACAAATAAATAGACATAGACACACAGATAAATAGACAGACAGATAGATGTATAGATACACAGACAGTCAGTCACAGATAGACAGAGAGATATTGAATTTACCGTGTTAACGTGGTGTTCTGTGATCTTTCCTGCTCGTTGTCACTGAAGTGTCTCAAACCGTACATGTAGACAGTAGACACACCGAAGGAACAGGGAAAATCAATAATAGAGATTTTTCAGAACAGTTAATGCTTATTTAATGTATTTCTAGAGAGATTTACCTTCACGGGAAGACAGACACTGTTCGAGACTGAGGACCGACGCTGGCGTCATGTTTATTATGGTCGGGTACAGCGTGTCAACTGTCGTAAAACAACCAGTCTCTCATATTATAGTGCTAAGCACGCATGCCATTCTCATCACTTTAACAGAAAATGTGTGCTTACTTTTTCTTTTTTTCTTCTTCACTGATTCCAGGTAGAACAGCATCGCCGGTTTCTGTCACTTTTCACGTTAGATGTTTACTTTACATTAAGGCTGAAAGTTTGTATCAAACGCAAGAGGGCAGCAGAGCATCACCTACTTACATCGCTGACACAACAAAATACCTCTGAACTACATCTATAGAACTCAAATTTGTTTCAAATATACAGTACCGACCAGCAATTTGGAAGCATTACTAATATTAATGTATTTGAAAGAAGTGTCTTATGCTCATCAAGCCTGCATTTATTTGATCAAAAGTACAGAAAAAACAGTAATATTGTGAAATATTATTACAATTTAAAATAATGTTTTTTCTATTTTAATATACTTTAAAATATAATTTATTCTGATGATCAAAGCTGAATTTTCGGCATAAGTCTTCAGTGTCACATGATCCTTCAGAAATAATTTTAATATGCTGATTTACAATCAATGTTGGAAAAAATGGTGCGTCTTAATATTTGTTTATAACCTTTGATACTTTTCTCAGGATTCACTGATGAATAAAAAGTTAAAAAGCATTTTTAGAAATAGAAATCTTTTTTAACAACATACACTAACCTACCGTTGAAAGGTTTGAGTCAGTAATATTTCTTCTTTAAAAAAAAAAGTGTAACATTGATAAAGTTATATAAATCTTTTTTAACAAAATAAATTTTTACTATTTTAAATAAATGTTGTTCTTTTTAACTTTTCATTCATCAGCGAATGCTGAGGAAAGAATAACAGGTTATAAAAAATGTTTAGGCAGCACAACTGTTTCCAATATTGATAATAAATCATCATATTATACATTTATATATATATATTAAACACTCTTAATAACAGTATCAATTAAAGATCAGACACATGCATATAAACAAATTCCTTTTTTACACTGAGAATCTTTAAAAGTGTATAATTGTATTATTTTGCTGAAATGTATGGTGGCATGATAATATTAATTATAAACCCGGTGTAAAGACTTCACTTGGTCATCTGCAGATGCTCGGTCATGCTGGCTATATAACTTTATATCTGTTACTTTATTAAACATTTAATTCCCAATAAATGTAATTGTAATGGGTATTTTTGTTAGTTGTCTGCTTGTTAGCTTGTAAAGCTGATATCTGTCAACTAAAGTTCTGCTCGTATTCTGTGGCATCATGACCTTTATCAAACCCCCTCTGATATTCATAAACCATCATCATCACGGTCTGTGAGCCACTGCACACCCATCAGTTTCATAAAAAATGCTGACGTCTTTACACAAAAAATACGTACGTACTTGTTCTCTCCCTTTTTTCACACTGTATATTTTGTCCGTTTAGAACTTTTGTCCTTTGGTAAAGTCTTGTGTGTGTTTGTGCGGCTGTAGTCTGGACACTGACTGATCCCCGGTTGTGTGTGTGTGTGTGTGTTGTCAGTGTGGTCAGAGCTGGTCGAGCTGGATGAGGTGGAGGCCGGAGTGTGTGTGTCCATCGAGGTGGTTCCTCCTACACCGCAGAGCAGAGACCCGTCGACACCGGCTCCTCCGAGAGCAGATCTGCTCACTCCTGCTGGGATGGATCATCAGACCAGTCCTGCTCCAACTCAGATTAAACACTCCTGAAGCAGCCGGTCCTCAGAAACACAGAAGATCTGCTGGAGAGAAACTGACTGACACTCCTGCATTACATCTCAAGGGAAGATGGATCCTGCTTTTTGCCAGGGAAACAATCTTCTTTCAGTAAAAAAAAATAAAAAAAAAATAAAATAAATGCAATGAGGCGTTAATTTACACAAAAAATGGATTTGAATGATTGTTATAAAACCCAATCGGTGATGATTAGTGTGTTCAATATAAAAGTTTATTTGGATTCTCGTCTGTTTCATTTATGATCTATCTATCTATCTATCTATCTATCTATAGTATCTATCTATCTACACAGTATCTATCTATCTACAGTATCTACAGTATCTATCTATCTATCTATCTATCTATCTATCTATCTATCTATCTACAGTATCTATCTATCTACACAGTATCTATCTATCTACAGTATCTACAGTATCTATCTATCTATCTATCTATCCATCCATCCATCCATCCATCCATCCATCCATCCATCCATCCATCCATCCATCCATCCATCCATCCATCCATCCATCCATCCATCCATCCATCTATCTATCTATCTATCTATCTATCTATCAATTTGTCCATCTGTCTCTTAAATGTTTAGTTTTCATGATTTACTAGCCCTCAAGTCATTCCATGACATTCTTCTTTCAGACGAATTCAATCAGTTATATTAAAAAATGTCCTGGCTCTTCCAAGCTTTATAAATCGCAGTGAATGGCCGTTTCTGTTTTGAAATCCATTAAAGTGCACCTATCTATCATAAAAGTGCATGTGTCCATCATAAAAGTGCATGTGTCCATCATAAAAGTGCATCCGTCTATCATAAAAGTGCATCTATCCATCCATCATAAAAGTGCATCCGTCTATTATAAAATTGCATCCATCCATCATAAAAGTGCATCCGTCTATTATAAAATTGCATCCATCCATCATAAAAGTGCATCCATCCATAAAAGTGCATCAGTCCATCATAAATGATCATCCGTCCATCATAAAAGATAATCCGTCCATCATAAAAGTGCATCTATCCATCATAAAAATGCATCCATCCATCATAAAAGATCATCCATCCATCATAAAAGATCATCCGTCAATCATAAAAGATCATCCGTCCATCACTTTTATGGACTTCAAAACAGAAATAGCCATTCACTGCCATTATAAAGCTTGGAAGAGCAGGATATTTATTAATATAACTCTGATTGTATTCATCTGAAATAAGAAAGTCACATACACTAGGATGGCTTGAGGGAGAGTGAATCATGGGGTAAATTAAATTTTTGCATGAACTATCCCTTAAATACTCATCTGGTAATCAGTCAGTCGTGGAAAGGTTTTTTTTTTTAAACCAAAAAAATAAGTTACATTTATCTGAGTTCAGCAGGAAGCACGCAGTCACTGGTTGTTTGAATGGTTTTATTCCATATATATATTGTTTTGGGGGGAAATGTTCTAAACATAGACATGCTGCATCACTGAACAGCTCCAGATGATCAGTCTGAGGGAAATATGTGAGTAATACAGAAACAAGGGAAATTCAGTAGTATGGAAGATTCAGGGAACAGATATGTGCATATCTCACTATTGTTAATTTAATGAACACAGGTGACCTAAAAAAAAAAAACCGTCATCTAATATCAAGCTGGCATTGCCTTGCTCATTATTTTCAGTCATGTGAAATACACAGATTATTTTATGACTGTCATGTAAACCCTGACAAACACGTCATGTGTGCATATTGAATACACACACATATACAGGAGCTTGACAAAACAACATAAACAACAGATATATTAATATAAAGAGCCTAATAAGTAACGGGACCATTTCCCTTCAGTCATTCTGAACAGTGTAGAGGGAAACTGCACCTTAAAAACACACACAAATGTTTCATCAACACATTACAACTGAGATTCTCATTGTAGTGAAGGATAATCTTCAAATGTCTGTGCCATTAAACTGTACGTTATTATTCAGGTAGGTTAACACATTTAAACGTATTCAACAATATTCTCTTCATATGTTGCTCCAACCATGACAGTAGTTGGCCTAAAAGAAAGAAAGTGACCGTACAAGAAGGAAGTTCATGCTAACGTGTGCTATAGCCAGTGGTGGAAAGTAACTAATTACAAATACTTTCGTTACAGTACTTGAGTAGATTTTTCGATTTTTTCTACTTTCTTGAGTATAATTAAATTGTGGTACTTTTACTCTTACTTGAGTAAAATAAAAATAAAGTATTCAACTTCTCTACATTTATTTTTTATAAAAAGTACAAAGTACTTTGACAAAGGTGCCGACAGAGCAACAGGGTAAGCTGTCATTTGACAGACGCTTTTCAAACTACTGCGGTGGAGCCCTGCGCTTCAGCCAATAACAGACATATCTGAAGCAGTTCAGCCAATAACAGACAGGTCTGACTCGGGTGCAAAACCAATCAAAACTTCCAGTTCGGCTGGGGGGCGGGGCGTTCAAACCGCGCTTTGACATTAATTCACTGGCGCTCGTGTTTTGAATCAGTAGCGCTAACGTTTCAATATTTCAGTGAATGTAACAAGTGAGTATTCTGCTCATATTTAATTATGGCAACTACTGAAATGGGTCATCCCATTGATAATACCAGAGCACCGAGCAGTTAAAGGCTGAAGTAAATAAAAAAGCTCAGCTCATAACATGGATGCAGTTATAGACGGAGCAAGAACAATGTAAGTGTCTAAAATACATGCACACAATTCAATTAATGGTAAAGCTTGGTAACAATTAGGTAACAATACAGTAAAACTAAATATACGAAGCAAACTTAGTACAAAGCAGAAAAAACATTGAAATAAGATCGCATGATTTATCTGTCAATCAGATGCATGTAAAAGTGTAGTTCGTTTCTATAGCAACAGTGGGCTCCCAGCACATTTTCGGTACAACGAAAAAAAGATAATTTAATTTAACATGTTAACCATACCCCACTTAATTTTTTATTAAACTGTTTTATTCACAAATCTCACCTTTTTTTATACCGGACCTCTCACTTAACCTTCTTTGCTTTCAATTATGAAATGATTCAAATCAAATGATCTTACCTGGACTTACTTTTCAAAATGAGTGATAAAAAATTGCTCTTGATAACAGAGAAAGCTATTAGGCTAGTCTATGACTAAGCATATAGCGTATACATATAGGTATACGTTTACATGCAGCCAATAACCCGTTCAAAACCGGAATATTAGCAATAACCCGGTCGCGCACGGCCATGTAAACACCGGCAATAACCCGAATATGCTCATATACCGGTTTTTAAAAACCCGAATATTATACCTGGGGTACCCCTTTTCTAACCCGAATATTTGGTCATGTAAACGCGTATCGGCATATCCCCATCAAAAGGAACATTGATTTGTGTTCTGCGCATGTTCTATTCGCAAGGAATCTTGGTCTTTTGAGTAGAGGAACTTCCGTCTGGCGCATACAAAAACCCGCGTGCAGTATACCGGAAGTAAACAAGAAGTAGAGGTAAACATGGCGAGACGCAGCACAGCACCATACTTTTGGAGCGAGGAGGAAATTAATTTCGATCTATTTCAAAGGCAATCGCTATCTGCCCCGAACTATCCATTATCCGCGTGCTGCTGCTGTTGTTGTTGTCTTTGGATACAGGAAGAAGAATCGGAACTGACGCATATTGCGTCTTAAAGCTGCCGTCGGCAACTCTGGCTGATTGAGTGGACTTAGGAAAAATGTTGAATGTTTACAACTCTCATGCCCCTCCCCCACTATCAACGAATACCCTCCCACCGAGTTCGTGCTAGTTATTGCGCCATCACTATTCGCTACTGCGCGAACTTCAGGCACACGCATGTGATTGACGAGTGCATGCACGACTTGTGATTGACAGTCATATCTCACACCCCCCTGCGCTGATTGGACACAATGAACCGGGAGCGGTGGATCTTTGCAAAACAAATAACACGCTCCAGGTGGAGTTAGAAGCTCGGGTTTTTTTCTAAAACCACTTTATTTATGTTGTTCTGTCAGAATATAGTGTCGAATTCGCTGAATATGATCAAAAAAAAGTTGCCGACGGCAGCTTTAAGGTTGTCCGTACGTCCAGATGCTAACCGTGCGTCGCCGTTTACGTCGGGATATTGCCAATCGATTACAAATTCCATGTATACAGGAGTAGCTCTCTCTGCTCAGTGCTCACCCATGTAAACGGGTTATTCAAAATGTTTCAGAAACCCGAATAGTGTCCTTAACCCGACCATAACACGAATATTGACAGCTTGTAAACGTAGTCTATATGTGGAGCACTTTTATCATGGATGGATGCACTTTTTTGGGCTTCAAATTTTCTCCAGTCATTCACTGCCATTATAAAGTTTGGAAGAGCCAGGCCATTTTTTAATATAACTCTGATTGTATTCGACTGAAAGAAGAAAGTCATATTCTAGGATGACTTGAGGGAGAGTAAATCATGGGCTAATTTTCATTTTTGAGTGAACTATCCCTTTAAAGACATACATCATTCTTTTGAAAATACCTGAGATAGTTTGATGAACACAGATATATTATAGCTATAATGTGTTTGTCTTCATGTTTCATCAGTTAAAACATCACTATTTGCATGTTATTATATCCATATAAGGCATCTCCTGAAATGTCAAAAGTTTAATAGGCTTCTATGCATCAGTACTGGGCTTCCAGTATGAATGAAACAGATGACATGAGAGTGTTTAGTGCTCCATTTCGCTATCATCTCCCCATTTTGGGTAAAAATAGAAAAATACTAAAGTACTTTGTAACGTAGTTACTTGAGTAGTTTTTAAGCAAGCTACTTATTTACTCTTACTTGAGTCATATTTTATTTCAGTACTTCTACTTGTACTTAAGTAAATTATTACTTAAGTAGCAATACTTTTACTTAAGTACAATTTGTCAGTACTCTTTCCACCACTGGCTATAGCATCCCTGTTCTGAGAATGCAACATGTAAAGTACTCGTACTGTGTTACGAACTGCTCTCTCACACGTCAAATGCAACAACTGTGTGTGTGTGTGTGTGTGTTCACATAGTTGCATGGAGTATCTCTGAGCAATGTATTGATCTGCTGCTTTGACCATCTGTAAATGGATGATAGATACTGGGGATGAGATGTCATGACAGCTATTTGATTTGATCCTGATGTTCATGAAACCACAGACCAACTGTCCCAGTTTCACTATGGTTTGCATGGAGACTTTTGACAATACATATTTTTTCTGCAACTGATAAGCCTGTAAACGTCCACCAACGGATGGATTCGCTACTTTGAAATGTAGAGACAACTAGTAAATCACATTAATGGGGTCATGACAATTCATTCAATTTTGATTTTTTTCTGTAAAACATACAAGCAAACTATGTTTCATAACAAAAAAAAAAACAAAACAACACAATCCATGGACCATGTATGGCACCAAGTGATGAGACAGCAGGATGAACATTATTCATTAAAACTAAAATGTCTATGTAAACAGGCTCTATTGATGGCTTTGACCGTGGGTTATACATTGACACGCACACATACATTTATATCATGGGTGTGTGTACTACAGTTTGAGAATTACTGGCTAGATGTATTTATGAGTGTGCTAATGCTAAATGTTGTTTGTAATGTGTATCTATCTTAGTTTAAGACGATACAGCCATACAGCAGCCACATGATCAGATGCATTTTAAATTATTGCAAAAAGCTTACATTTTTTGGCCCTGGCACAAAGTGACCAACTAGCATAATTTCACTAATCATATCATCAGCACATGGGAAAGTGTGAACAAGTGCTAGTCATGTGAAATCACTATCATTCTGACTAGATTATAAGAGCAGACCGATTGCGGTAACAGGAGGGAAGAAGTGCTTCCAGTCATTGTGTTCTTGTGTTAACAGTAGTTAAAGACATGCAGCTATCATCAACACTTTGCACCAAAGTAGCCTCACATGCAAGGAAATTGCTGCAAAGAAAGAGTCAACCTCTTCAAACAAGCTACTTCAGTTCCCCAACCCGACGTTCATGCCTGGGACTGTTCGACTCCATCAAGCATGGGTTCTCAAGATACAGAGAGGAAGTCATCGTCGATTCTACTCCAGATTTGCCTTCACTTGACATGAAGTAATACAAGAGCACTGGCAAGGGGAAAATAGTGTTAGCCTTTTGGTTTTTAGTTTAAAATATCTACTGTATGTAAACATTTAAACTAGTAAATTATTGATGGCTAGGGCTGGGTGATATGATGAAATATGATTGAACTTTTTCTATATTGTTTCTATATAGCGCTATTCAAATATATCCGTGCAGCTTTTAGTGGGCGAGTTATTGACCGTGCATTATGTTGAGAAAGAGAAGTCAGACGTTGTATTCGCAGGGGAACGCTGACCAGTATCAGCCTCACTCTTAAGGGAAGAATAACTTGATTGTGTCGAGGCCACTTCCAGTTATTTTAGCGGTGCAAAACCTGTCCACTATGCTACTTGATATTGCAAACTCATATTTGTTATCATATCATTTTAACTTAATCATAAACACCCTGGTTTGTAGTAGGGGTGGAACGGTTCACAGAAGTCACGGTTCGGTTCATACCTCGGTTCAGACATTACGGTTCGGTACAATGGAAAAGCAAAAGCAAACAAAAGGGAAAAGCAAAACAAAAATGCAGAAGGCAATTTTTTTTAATTGTGCATGTCTCAGGTTGTAGGCTACCACCTAGTGTATTACTACATTTGAGTAATTCATGTAATTAACGTATTACTTGGATTAAAAGAATATAAATGTCTTAATAAACCTTGTATTTTTTAAAGTAAAGGCATAGAACCAGTTTATTTGTAGTGCATTGACAATAGTTTTATATAATTAGTTTATTAATTAAATGAATAAAAAGACGTTGAGATATGTTATGTTTGGTAATTGTACCTGAATTAATTTAAAATTGATTTGCTATATTTTCAGATTTGTTTTCCTTTATTCGTATAAAATAATACTACCATTAAAAAACACATTTGATTTTCTTTTTTAATCAATGTAGAATGTGTAACTTTAAAATAAACAGATTAGTGCTCTGTTTGAGGACAAGAAATGAAAACCAATGCAATATGATGAATGTCCAAAAGATGGCACCCACAGACTGTTTTTAAATGGGTTGGAAAAATAGATACGATAACAGCTGTCATCATGACTCATGAATGTTTTGCTGGTCAAACAAAAAATATATATAGTTCAGATTATTTTCCCCTCCCGTTTATCTACAACTCAGATCTAGAATTCTGAAGTGAAATAAAGTAGCGCTGTAATAACGTTTTTATGAATTAACCAGAGAAAGAGAGAGAGTGCAAGTGAGTAACCCAATATTGAAGCTTGTTGGTTTAATTAATTGTAACCGACTGGGAAACCGAAGTTTTCCCAAACTTGCGATCTTAAAGAGGCCTTAAAGAGTCCTCTCCGATCTTAAAAAGTCCTCTAACTTCTAACACCACTCACAATACTCGTCCTCAGTGCTGCTATCTCTGACTCACTCACTGGACCGTAGTCGACCTGACAAAAAACTGCATACATACAGAGAATGTCTAATGATACATAGCCGGAGCTCTCCTAAGGTGGGGCTATAGATTATGTGTCCCTAAAGAACCCGCGTATGTAACAGTAGTTCCGCTTTACATTAATTAATTTGCACTGCAGTTTTATTTATTTTTATACCATGTATTCTCCGGGTAAATTCATGCACCGAACCGCGACGCCCGTACCGTTTCGGTTCAATACGAATACATGTACCGTTACACCCCTAGTTTGTAGCGCAAATTATTTTCCCATATACAGCATTTTGTTATTCTTCTAGTTAATTATATAGCAGATAATGATTCTGAAGTTCCCACACAGTCACAGAAAAAAGCTCACTTCCACTTTGCATCATGAGGTGAATACTTTTGGCTTAACTCGGGTGTGCAGCAAAATGGTCAAATACACACAAAAAGATGTCAAAAACCGAAGTATTCATCTATGCCCTATTTATCTGAATCCAGATTTTGCCCCTGGCATAGGCTCACATCTCTTTACAACGTGGTACATAAAGGCCATCCGTGCTTCAGGATGGTTCCCTAATGCCCTTTCATCTCCCTAGGGTACATCACTTTTGTTACTTGCAGATTCGGCATATCATTTTGAAGCAAAAGCTGTGCCGTTGTCGTTATTCGCCCGCATTAGCATAAGCAGTTTAGTTTTTTTAATTTTAATTTTTTTTTTTTAAGTCTGAGTGACAGGCATAAGGGATGCACTTTTGCTCTTAAAAACAGGAGACGCGTATAATAGTATCCAACGGCAGAGCCACGGCGCTGATGAATAGAAAAGAAGGCTGGGTCTCGGGCGCGACACGTTGAAAAAGCTGCGAGACGTGGCTCAAGGTGGACCCTAGCGCACATGCTTACTGTCAACAGTGCTGAGTAATCAAGTCATCTCCATAAGATCTTTATGATTGGCCCAAAGCAGACTTCTTACGTCAGCGCGTTCTGACTCCGTACATGATCATACCGGTGATCTTCAATCTGCATTCACACAGAGCACAATACCGCTAATTTACAGCTAATGTTACAACTTCCATTACGGGTAAATTACCAGAACCAATTGACCGTTTTATTTTTACCAGGTCCTGGTCACACATGATCTCTAACCTGATCTAAATTTACCTGAATTTTACCTAAATAAATTTACCTAAATTTACAGTAAAGACTGTATGTGAGAAAGGGGCTAATGACACATCAAAAGTTTGGTGTCTAATTTGGCCAAGCGTTGCAGAGTTACAGCATCAGAATCAGCTTAGCACCATGCCATCAGATTCATTGATGTGTTCAAAATCAAACGCGAATTAAAAAGCTTTTAGTATGCTGCGCTAAATCAAACTTTTTTTTTAACCAGTTTTATGATTTTTGGGCAAACCGTTCACATATCTCCTGACCAGTTGGTGGCGCTGTAGCGAAACGCAGCATGTAGCCTCAGGTCATGCTTGTGATGACATGTTCCAAGACTCGTCTCAATACGCTAAAGTGTTGAGGAGATATCGCCTCATATCCAATTTGGCTATATCTCTTTGTCCGTAATTATTAGAAAACGGTTGGGTTTATCAAAAAGCTTTTAATAACTTTTTGCCAGCACGGTCTGAAGATGATCTGAGCCAATTTTAGTGAAAATCGGATGACAAAATGCCAATCGAGTCGACTTGAGCCACGGAATCAGAGGAAAAGGGAATCTTGTTTTTAACCATTCAAAAGTTATTAACATAAATGTAAGTGAAACTTTGGACAGTTGGTGGCACTAGAGAGACTGAGTTAGCGACTCTAAAATTGCTGTGGTTAATGTTCAGACTCTCCTCTATCAGTGTGCCAAATTTCATAACTTTTTACCATACGGTTCTATGGGGAGCCATTGACTCAAGAGCAGAAGAGGAAAAAGAAGAGCTTTACAGACTCCAGCAATTGATGATGTATAATTTACATCTTTGCATTCTCAGAGTATAACTTTTATTAACAGCAACATATTATTTGGCTCTTGTACCTTGTATAACAAGGGGTGCAATCAACCAAATGTAACAATCAACCAAATGTTGTGTGAATGTGTGAAAACAGCCTAATACTGAACTGTATCATATATCAGTTTATGTGATGTGCTATAGGACTCTGCATGCATAACTATAAAACAAATCATAGTTATTCTCTACAGCTCGGTGTCCCTTTTAGAAGGTTACGTCACAGTCTAAGCAGCAAACAACAACACAAAACACTTTCATTTGAAAAGAACACAACCGGTTAACAACATTATCACTCTCAAATGAAAAGAAAACCGTCTGAAAAATGAACTGACCACACCCTCTGACCACAGTTCTCTGATCGCCGTTACTGTAGTCAATACGTACTTGCGGTTGTCACTCTTTACAGTGTCTTAAAGGGATAGTTCACCCAAAAAGGAAAATTCCATCATCATTTACTCACTCTCACTTAATTTCAAACCTGTAAAACTTTTGTTCATCTTCTGAACACAAATCAATATATTTTTTGACGCTTCAAAAAGTAATTTAAGAGATTGTAAAATGAATCCATATGAATTGAGCGGTTTAGTCCAAATTTTCTGAAGAGACTCGATTGCTTTTTTATGATGAACAGATTATTTAAGCATTCTCAGATTTCATGAAAAATATCTTAATTTGCATTTCGAAGATGAATGAAAGTCTTTCGGGTTTGGAACAACATGAGGGTGAGTAATTGATGACATTTTTTGAGTTACTACTCCCAAAACTATATTAACATGTCCTCACTTCCTTTTCTCTGTCATCTCAACTTAGTTATTCCTGCTGGTCTCTGTCCAGCATTAGTAAATATCTGAAGGTTAATTGTATAACTGTAAAACAGAGCAAAGATCAAAACATTTGAAATAGTACGCAACTCCAGTGGCAAATGCAAGAACCTTGAGAATTAAAAATACAACCCATTTACAACAAGGTGTTGCTAAGATTTCATATAGAATTGAGTGAGATTTGATCTCCTTAGTTCACAGAAGAAAGCTTTAGATTTGTCACAGCATGTTGCTTCAGTGCTTACACTCATTCATACACAGACAACTCGCATTAGAAAATAACACCTTTGACCAGAGAGACCAAAGCACTGTGTCCTGTTATCAGAATAAGATGTCCAACTTTTACTGCAGTAGAGACAGACTGTAACATACAGAGCCCGATTTGACTTCAGTGTGAATCTGAAGCCAAAGCAAAATACATAATCATTTGAGATAATGCTGCTTTTAAAATACTGGTGTAATTAAAAGCTGTTAATGCTTTTAATAGAGAAACTGCATGAAATATTTTCCCCAGTACACCAACTCAAAATAACCACAACTATTGATAATGCAAAGAGTTGTCCTGTTTTAACATCTGCGATTATTGACGTTGTCCCTAACTGTAGTCTGTATTCACTTCAGAGATTTTTCTTACAGTTCAGGAGCTTGCACCACTTTTCCATTCACCCTTTTCCCAGTCTCCTCCTTTACCAAAGCTGTCTTCCTGTGTAGGTGGGAGGGGCAGACGGAACCTGTGAAAAAAAAGAAACAAAATTAGCCAATAAGAAGCAGGCATATTTACAGTCAAGACATTTACATTCGATGAGCGATGTTTCATGAGTGGGAAAAACACCTCACTCCAGCGCATTAGTCAAATCAAGTCCTCTTCATTTATATAGAGCTTTTAACAATATGGGCTGTTTCAAAGCTTTACAGTGATAATAGGAAATTAAAGTAACAGAGACTGTTTGGCTTTACAGCAGCTCTAGAATAAAGTTATTGTCCAGCTAAAGTTAGTTTTGATTGATTCACTTCCGTTGCAAAGATCATTAGTTATTAACTTAGGGCCGCTTACGACACCATTCTAACAGAAAACCCTTAAAGGATTAGTTCACTTTTAAAAAAAACTTTTGCTGATAATTTACTCACCCCCATGTCATCCAAGATGTCCATGTCTTTCTTTCTTCAGTTGAAAAGAAATTAAGGTTTTAGATGAAAACATTCCAGTGCAGCTTCAAAGGGCTTTAAACGACACCAGACGATGAATAAGGGTCTTATCTAGCCAAACGATCGGTCATTTCAAAAATAAAGAAAAAAGTTTAAGTTTTATAAGCACAAATGCTCGCCTTGCTCTGTTCTGTAATGCTCACGTGACTCACGTAATACGCAATTATGTTGAAAAGGTCACGCGTAGGCGGAAGTACAGAGTCAGTGTTTACAAACGTGAGGTAGGAGGACCATATACACATATTCAAATGTCTTTGTGTCAGTTTATCGTTTAAATGCCCATTTCATGTGCGTATCCTGGGTGTTCTAATATTAAAAAGGCTAAAAGAAAATTTTTCGTCAGGACAGAAGCGTGACCTTTTCAACGCATCACAGAACAGAGCAAGGAGAGCATTTGTGCTTATAAAACTTTAAACTTTTTTATTTATTTTTGAAATGACCGATCGTTTCCCTAGATAAGACCCTCATTCATCGTCTGGTGTCGTTTAAAGCCCTTTGAAGCTGCACTGAAACTGTCATTTGGACCTTGAACCATTTGGATCCCATTGAAGTCCATTATATGGAGAAAAATCCTGGAATGTTTTCATCAAAAACCTTAATTTCTTTTCGACTGATGAAGGAAAGACATGGACATCTTGGATGACATGGGGGTGAGTAATTATCAGCAAAAGTTTTTTTAAAAGTGAACTAATCCTTTAATGCGCTCCAGCCCATTTGCACAAACCAGTGCCTGGTGGCTCGAGAACACAAACCTTGAAATAGGTTCCAAGGTGCAAGCTTTTAATTTTTTTGAAAGAAAGGTTATCTCTGCGCAAACTTCAAAAACGCAAACCTGTGAAAACGCTGACGGTGTGCACATGCGTATTACATGTTTAGTCTATAGGTATGCACTTTTGAATATATAATATATATGCACAGGTAGTGGTGTCAACAATAATCGATTCAGCGATGCATCGCAATGCGGGAAATGCACGATTCAGCATCGATGCGGCAAAGTGCCATAATCGATTATGTCACTGTTTATTTTCTGGCCGACAGTAATGTGTGCCGTACTGTGTCTTCTGGCACACAGTAATAACAACAATAAAGATGGCTGAGGCGGAGGGAGATGACCGCGATAGACGGGTAATCAAAAACGCACCCAAAGCTGGGAAAGCGGACATCTGGGCACATTTCGGGTTTTATGAAGTTAATGGGAAACTAGATAAGACGTACGCGGTGTGTAAAACCTGCCACACTAAAATCAAGCATGTTGGCAATACAACTAACTTCACGAACCATGTTGATCGTTGGCATCCTGAGTTGGCTTCAACAACAACAACACAAAAAGTCGACACATCCCAGCCAAGAATTGACGAGTCGCTAGTGTCGACGTTGCCACACAACTCCGAGAGAGCAAAGAGGATCACACGATCGGTGGCATGTTTCATAGCGAAGGATCTACGGCCCTATTCTGTGGTAGGAAATGCGGGGTTTCGCCACATGCTTAAAACACTCGAGCCCCGGTATAAGCTACAGACAAGAGCTACCTTCACTGATTCTGCGCTTCCCGCATTGTACAAAGAAACCAAAGCAAAGGTAATGGAATCAATGAGTAAAGCCAGTCGTGTAGCCATTACAAGTGACGCCTGGACTTCAGTCGCAACAGAGTCCTTTGTAACCATAACGGCACATTATATTAGCGAGGATTGGCAGATTGTATCACATGTGCTGCAGACGAGAGCAGTTTATGAGAGCCACACTGGTGCTTATATGGCGAGGCTACTCTTGGATGTTGTGGAGGAATGGCAGCTAACAGATAAAAGTGTTGTGCTGGTGACGGACAATGCCGCTAATATGATAAGTGCTGCTGAAATTGGGAAGTTCCCTCATGTTAAATGCTTCGCGCATACGTTGAACCTCGCTGCGCAGCGGGCGCTTAAGCTACCGACGGTCTCCAGTCTTCTGGGCAGAGTCCGACGTATCTCAGCATACTTCCACCGCAGCACAAAGGCAAAGCACCTGTTTGAAGAAAACCAGAGAGTTGTTCTTAAACTGACAAGTCCACTTAAACTGATAACTGATGTCGCTACAAGGTGGAATAGTGCTCATGATATGATGGAGAGGTTTTTGCAACTGCAAGCTGCAGTGCATGCCACCCTGCTGTCGCCTGCCCTAAATGTAGATGAAAGTGACATCACTCTCAGCAGAGTAGATCTGGCTAACGTGGAGGAACTAGTGAAGACATTAAAACCAGTAAAGGATGCCACTGTTTTTATGTCAGAGGAGAGCAGTCCTACAGTCAGCCTCATTGCACCAGTATATGCCCAACTCCTCCAGAGCATGTCAGACACTATTGGAGACCAACCACTGATCCGCGATGTGAAGAATGCCATCAAAACAGATCTCCTTAAGAGGTACAACAGTGGGGCAGAGAAGAAGATCCTTCATACATCCTCTGCCCTGGATCCTCGCTCTAAGGGGTTACCTTTCCTGACAGAGGAGGAGAGATTGGATGTCTCCGCAGGAGTGACTTCAGAGGCTGCATCCCTGGAGGTAATTTAATTTTTACTTATAAAACTTGGGATGGAATAACTATTAATTTATTTGTAATAATAACATTGTAATGTTAAATATAAATAAGCAGCTACATACATAGTCAGTAAAATGTTAAGACTGAGAAAAAGAGTTATCTGTTGTCATGTGAGCTGCAGCATTGGCTGAGAAAGTGCTGCTAACTGCTGTTTTTTGCTCTTATTTATTTTGTTCAAACACAGTATGAGAGGAGACGTAGGACAGAAGCAGATGAAGCGCCTGGCGGAACAGGAAGTTTAGGAACCAAGGAAGAGTTGCTGTCCGTGGATGACAATGTGTCAGACTCAGCGGGCCCCTCCGCTCCAAAAAGAAGGGCCTCATCGCTGCTTGTTAGTTTGCTGGGACCTGCTTTCAATGACATCAGCGAACCTGCAGTACAAAGTAAGACCGCCAATGCCAGTGCTGAGGAGGAAATGGACTTGTACTGTAGATCCCCAGCTGTGCCTCTCTCTGAGGATCCCTTGGACTGGTGGCATCGCCATAAGGGCACATTTCCTCTCCTCTCTAAGTTGGCAAAGAGATACTTGTGCATCCCAGGGACAAGCGTGTCAGCAGAGAGAGTGTTCTCCACTGCAGGAGATGTTATCACTGCAAAAAGAAGCGTTCTCAAACCGGAGCTTGTGTTCTTACACAAGAACCTTGAAATTCCCAAATGCTGAACAGTGAGAAGTTATGATGTAGGCTTAGGTCAAACTATATATTTCCTCACTCTGAAACGGATTGTTGATGATGGTGATGTTGAACTCAGACGCAAAAAGTTGTTTGCACAATTTAGTTGTAGGCCAAGCCTACACACTTTATATTTGGTTTACATCACAATGTATTTCACATCTTGATATTTTGTTGTATGCAGCTGATGTGATTGGTAGGATCACATATATAATTGTTGTCATTGTCTTAAAGCTGCTAATCTGCTGTTTTGTTGAAAACACTTGACTTTACTACTTGAAAAAAGTTTCACAGTAAGTGGTGGTTACTGTGTTGCACTGAATATGTTTATTGCTGGGTGCCTGGTTGGTTGTTGTTACAATAGTGTGACTGTGATCACTGATTAATATTTGCATTTTGCACAGGAGTTCAGGAAGTGCCCTGTCTTAGAGCTGTTATCTTACTGTGTGTAAAAAAAAACACAGCACTGAAAGCAGTGATTTATGTTTTCTTTTTCAGGTTTGAAAATGCCATATCCATTATCCAATACCCTGTACCAGTCAATTTTATTTTATTTAATGACATTTATGTCAAAGATACAGCAGGAGAGTTATAATACACACATAGCCAATAAAATCTGTTGTTCAATATCTGACTGCTTGTATTGCCTCATGACTGATGAAAAATTTGCCTTGTTGTTTGCAGTAGAATTTTGATGCATCGCAGAATCGAATTGAATCGAATCGTTACCTGGTGAATCGTAATCGCATCGAATTGTGAGGTCAGTGCCAATGCACACCCCTATGCACAGGCATTAGACAGAACACACAATCTGTCAGCACCTGACATGACTCCAATCCCTCTGATGTGGATTTCCTCCTCTTGGAACGCCTTTTATGAAATTGTTTTCACAAGATGTTCTTCTAGCCTTGCTATAGGGACTTCTGTCTTTCTATGTTTTTATCCTTT
This sequence comes from Semotilus atromaculatus, assembly GCA_031834385.1. Taxonomy (NCBI): domain Eukaryota; kingdom Metazoa; phylum Chordata; class Actinopteri; order Cypriniformes; family Leuciscidae; genus Semotilus; species Semotilus atromaculatus. The sequence goes on from JAULUF010000050.1 coordinate 19,687,896, forward strand.
TTACCAAAAAAAGGTATTACTACTGGTATTTGTATTAAGAACATTTGAATTCCTAATTTTGTTGAAATTACTAAAACTGTGTTGTTCTGGAATGTACATACTTCCCAGTATTTCCACAGAGGATTTCCTCATTGTGATCTCAGGAAGAGCGTGCCCATCTGGTCTCGGCTTTGTAATTTCTCTGCTTATTAAGGTGCTGAGAATCAGAGTTAGCTTTAAAATGTCTGTCTGCTGAAGAACACATGATCCTTAGAATCTTAGTGAATGCAAGGTTGCTAAACAACAAAAGTTTTTAAATGACTTCAAGTTTCACCTCAGAACATGCTTTCTTCAGATCTCCTAGGATATCTGCGAATGGTGGTGAAGTAGCCAAGTCACTGTGATAATGCCAAGTAAGATGTGTTTTGATTAAAAAAAAAAAAGAAGAATTTTGGTCCTGGATCAACATTCCTGTCAAAGAAACAGTCTAAACATGAATCGTACACATAACCCAAACCCTAACCTACCAATAAATTTATAGAAATTATTGGTTGATATGAATGGTGTACACGCCCCTAGTGCCAAATCCAAATATTCACATTTCACTGATTGAACATGTCCTGTTTGGTTAAATCCTATTCACCCGAGTAGAAACTGTTTTAAACACAGAATTCTGTCTTTTGACATGTTTTTGTGAGACTTTAATAATTTGTGAGTTATCTGTAACTTGTGTCGATAATATGGCAATACAGGCTCTACAAGGAAGAGACAAGTGTAATAAAAGGAATTAACTAAAGTTAACTTAAAGCTAACTAAGTAACTAAACTGTTGTTTCTCTGAAACTAATGAGACTAGATGAGTTCCAGACTGGATGAGTTCCAGACTAGATGAGTTCCAGACTAGATGAGTTCAAGACTAGATGAGTTCAAGACTAAATGAGTTCAAGACTAGATGAGTTCAAGAGATGAGTTCCAGACAAGACGAAATCCTGACAAGACGAAATCCTGACTGGATGAGTTCCAGACAGGACGAGTTCCAGACAGGACGAGTTCCAGACAGGACGAGTTCCAGACAGGACGAGTTCCAGACTAGATGAGTTCCAGACTAGATGAGTTCAAGACTAGATGAGTTCAAGAGATGAGTTCCAGACAAGACGAGTTCCAGACAAGACGAGTTCCAGACAAGACGAAATCCTGACTGGATGAGTTCCAGACTAGATGAGTGAGTTCCAGACTAGATGAGTTCCAGACTAGATGAGTTCCAGACTAGATGAGTTCCAGACTAGATGAGTTCCAGACTAGATGAGATCCTGACTGGATGAGTTCCAGACTAGATGAGTGAGTTCCAGACAGGACGAGTTCCAGACTAGATGAGTTCCAGACTAGATGAGTTCCAGACTAGATGAGTTCCAGACTAGATGAGTTCCAGACTAGATGGGTTCCAGACTAGATGAGTTCAAGACTAAATGAGTTCAAGACTAAATGAGTTCAAGACTAAATGAGTTCAAGACTGGATGAGTTCCAGACAGGACGAGTTCCAGACAGGATGAGTTCCAGACTAGATGAGTTCAAGACTAAATGAGTTCAAGACTAAATGAGTTCAAGACTAAATGAGTTCAAGACTAAATGAGTTCAAGACAAGACGAGTTCCAGACAAGACGAGATACTGACTGGATGAGTTCCAGACTGGATGAGTTCCAGACTAGATGAGGAGTTCCAGACTAGATGAGTTGTTCCAGACTAGATGATGAGTTCCAGACTAGATGAGGAGTTCCAGACTAGATGAGGAGTTCCAGACTAGATGATGAGTTCCAGACTAGATGAGTTCCTGACTAGATGAGTTCCAGACTAGGTGTGTTCAAGACTGGATGAGTTCCAGACAAGACAAGTTCTAGACTAGATGAGTTCCTGACTAGATGAGTTCCAGACTAGGTGAGTTCCAGACTAGATGAGTTCCTGACTAGATGAGTTCCAGACTGGATGAGTTCCAGACTGGGTGAGTTCCAGACTAGGTGAGTTCCAGACAAGATGTCTGGAATCACACAGATGAAGGTTTATTGGAAGTGGAAGTTCTGCAGTCTGTGCAGAAGGTCCTGACAATCTGAATTTCGTAGATAGAGGACCCTTGAAGAGAAGGTTTGCTTGCGGGTGCAACATACGCTTAATGTTGTTGTTGCCATAAACTTCCTTAGTTTCAGGACTTGGAACTCTTGACAGTTCTTTACTTTTGTTTCAGTTAGCTTCTTTTTTCAGAATTCTCCTTTTGTCTCAGAGAGAACCTTTTAATCCTTACTGAGCAGGAGGTTAATTAAACCTCATAATTAAATACGAGAGAGAGCAAAGCAGTTTTCATCCTCATCCTTTGTCTGGATGTCTCTGTATCTGAAGTTTCCCAGTTTCTCACCATTCTTCTTCTTTGTTGAGTTTGTGTGTGCCGAAACAAGTGTGTGTAAAGTTCCAAGCTTCAACTTTTCTTCTCCATAATCCCTGGTAGAAAAGACAGGTGTAAAGACAGCTATATCTATGTTCGCAGTCCTGTCTCAGTCCATAAAAAGAATGTGACGCACTCCTTTAACCCTTCCCATACCACTTGTCTTCAGAGAGCCACCACTGAGACTGTTAAGCAGTGCCCAATACATTGTAACCCTCATACTCTCGAGCAGGTCCGGAGTAGCCATCGAGAGAGTTGGGAGACTTCCCAGGGGGCCACTCATAATTTGGGCCGGTAGTAACACTTCAATATAAAGGCAGTTTCAATATGTCCCATGGGAAGTGCAAGTCTCTAGTTCATTTTCAATAAGAGACATAAAGTGGCAAATCGCAAACAGTTCAAACGGTGCTCGTACACCCGAAATCCCAACGCTGGCACATGCACAGCTCTTCTTAGCGGTTATACATATTATTATATGGCATATATAAATATTGCGCAAGAAGTAAGGCGAGATTCGTGACTTCTTCTACCCCCTCCCTTTTCTCTCTATACACATGAAAAATGCATGGAAAATATTTTTAATTATTTCTCCTTTTTTTTTTTAAATGAAAAAAGTCAATGTGATTTTTTTTTGTGATGCACAATCCTCCCTTCCAAATAATTAAAAGCCATCAAGACAATATCAAGGTTTTAATACATTGGTGTACATTTTATAGATGCAGCATAGTAGAATTCAGGAATACAGGTAATGTCTGGAACTCATCTTGTCTGGAACTCCTGGTGCTCCTGGATTCCCCAGCACTTCATGTTCAATGCTTTTGAAATGGAATCCAACTCTTTTTTCCCCACTGCTGTATTTTCCCCAAGCGCCACAGTTGCCATCTTCTGACTCTTTTGAATCTCTATTTATTATCACTCCTTGTTGTTTATATTGCCAAATATAACTTACTCATCACCATATCAGATATTATGTAATATTGCCTATCACATTAATCTAACATCGCTAGCTTTTAACATGATAAATGCAGGGAATTAGTCAGGCTGACGGAGAAGATTTTAGAACTAAAGACACGCATCCAAACTTTAATTGAGGATAGTAAGAATGCAAGGGCTTTAGATACTGCTTTGGATGCGACTAGTTTAGTGAACTCTGTACATTGTTCGGTTCCAGCTGTAGAGCCCGTGCAGCAGGGCAACTGGGTGACCATGAGACGCTGGGACAAAACACAGATCTTCCGTTCAGATTTTCGTTCCGTTCAACATTAAACAGATTCTCCCCACTGAGAATCCTGTTGAAAGTGCCCTAGTTATTGGAGATTTTATAACACAGAACGTGAAAATAGAGACACCAGCCACCATAGTCACATGTTTGCCGGGCGCCAGAGCGCATGAAATCATAGCAAATTAAAAGTGCTGGCTAATGTAATAAAAAATTCTCAAAGATTATTATTCACATCGGCACTAATGATGTTCGACTTTGTCAGTCAGAGATCACTAAAATTAACATTAAAGACGTGTGTGAACTCGCAAGTACGATGTCAGACACTGTAAAATACTCCGGAGCCCTCCCTGTTCGCTGGAGTGATGAGATACTTAGTAGACTGTCCTCAATCAATGGCTGGCTGTCTAAGTGGTGTCCGCAGAATAATATAGGGTTCATATACAATTGGAAAAGTTTTTGGGGCAGACCTAACCTGACCTGTTGAAAAAGATGGTATTCATCCCTCCATAGTCTCAGAGTTGATCTGATTCTGGGGCTCAGGTCAGGAAGCACTGGCTGGTTAAACCGACTATCTGCTAGCTGTCTCACATCACAGAAGTCTGATAAATCCCAACACATAGACACTCTTTCACCTAGATATAATCATATAGTCTGTTCCCCGAACTAGGAAATACAAAAAACTCTCAAACCCATTTAAGGGTAAAAATTTAATTGATGTTCGACAAATAAAAACAGATATAATACAGATGAACAAATGATAAAGCTCAGTTTGCTGAATAGTAGATCCCTTTCTACAAAATAACTCTTTGTAAATGATATGATTACAGATCATAACCTAGATGAGCTGTGTTTGACAGAAACCTGACTAAAACCAAATGATTACATTACTTTAAATGAGTCAAATTATAAAAACGAGCCTCGTCTAAAAGGTAAAGGGGGAGGTGTTGCTGTAATTTATAGCAAAATTTTCAGTATTACTCAGAGGTCTAGTTTTAAATATAATTATTTTGAAGTGATGGTGCTCTTTGTAACATTATCTAGCGTAAGTGATAAATCCCGCTTGAAATTTGTGCTGGCTACTGTATACAGGCCACCATGGCACCATACAGACTTTATCAAAGAATTTTATGATTTTCTATTGGAGTTAGTACTGGCTGCAGATAAACTCATTATTGTTGGCGATTTTAATATCCATGCAGAAAACGAAAAAGATGCATTGGGATTGGCATTTAGAGAGATTCTAAACTCTATTGGAGTTAGACAGAATGTGTCAGGAGTCAGGACCCACTCATTGTCGTAATCATACTCTAGATCTAATATTTTCACGTGGAATCAATTTTGATGCCGTTGAAATTCTGCAGCAGAGTGAGGACAACTCAGATCATTATCTAGTTTCATGTATACTTAATTTAGCCAAGGCTGCAAAGCCGACTCCGTGTTACAAATAGGGTAGAACTATCAATTCTAACACTAAATATTACTTTATAAATAATCTTCCTGATCAGTTTAATTTCCTAAACATCCCAGATAGCTTAGAAGAACCAAAGAACTGAAACTTTTGACTCTCTCTTTTACAGCACTTTAGACACAGTTGCTTCTTTGCACTTGAAGATGATTAAAGAAAATAGTCCAACACCGTGGTACAACGAGCACATTCAGGCCCTTAAAGGCATACTATGCAGGAATTTTACCTTAATATAACAGCTTCAAAGTAATTTCGGTGGTAAACAAACTCATAATAGGGCGAATCATCCTGGTAGTAAAGCTTGGGGGGGGTCGCCGCTGGAAATACCAGCAATGCAAGTCTGAGAGGGGCGCCCCTGACAAATCTCGCGAGAATCGCGACTTGCTTTACGGCAACGACGTCACACACAACAACAACATATGAAGCACGAATTGCACTCATTTCAGATGATGGAAAAAGCAAAGAAAACGCGGTAGGAAGAAAGTAGGAAAAGGAAAGCTTTCACTTGTTGGCGCAAGTTAAAAAGTAGCACTGGATGCAACAGAGATGCTGACCTGGCGATCTTGTTGATGGACTAGTAAGTAAATATCTTACTTGTAAACTTGTTTGCGTCATATGTTGTATGTTGTTGCGCAACTTGCGCTTGCTTGTAGTATGCCATTGTTTTTATGATGCTGTTCATTCATTCATTGGTGATAATTAGACCAGTCCAATAATTTCCACATATGTTTAGCTAGATTTCGATTATCATATTTTGCGTTATATATGTTTTATTGCCTAGCTTGCCGCACAACGCTGTTGACGTTGATTCCAGCGATTATCATGAGAACAGTTGTCAATATCTCACATAATTATCTAGTGTAAACGAGCACAATTTGCAAACTATTATGATAAATTGCAATAATCATGTCTAATGACATCATAACGGCCAATATGAAATAATGCGACGTACATTTAACTTTATTGATGTCATCAGGCATTTTGGAATGTTTACATTACAATCAAAAAACATAAAATGAAATTATACATTAGGCCTAGACTATAGGCTATTTACTTGTGATTTAGCTGAAATCATGTAAAAACGTTATAAGCTGCCAAACGCGATAGGGTACTTTATTATTATAAAGTAGTCTAACACTTATATTATATTATAAGACATATTATCCGATTTTGAACATCATCATTATTTCAGTAGACTATGCAGTATATGCAATAGCCCAATCTTTTTATGAAATCGTGAAACATTACCTGGTCAATATCTTCGGTGTCTTGTGCCTGTTCCATGACCAACGCTACTATCCTACCGAACAGGGATGGAAATTAGCACCGGCCACCAGCCAAATGTGGGTGATTTTGTGTTGTTGCGGGGAAACTCGCCGCACCTACCGGCCACCGTGGCGGGTAAATAAAAATAACATCATGCAACGTTCGTCTGTTAGGACAAATTAGTTTGAATAAACGAGCAGACACGGATTAGCAAGACAACTAGCAGTGAATGTGCTTTCCATTAAATTAATCTCACACACAGTAAACAAATCCTTAACAAAAAAAAAAAAAACAGGGCTATTCTGGTGGGTGCGGTGATGCTGTGGTGACGCGTTCATGTAAGGGTGGCGCTGCCAAGAAAGCTCCTAAAATCTGTCACAAATAGGCTAACAGGCAAAAGTAATGAATATGCATATGTAAACTATAGCAAGGAGATAATTTAATTATTTATTAATAAACAAGTATTTTCTTTGTCCGTGTCAGTTGCAAAGATGAAGTTAACGATGCTGATCGTGATCATCGCAGTAGTGAACGCGCAAGAGAGAAATGCACATTTCAGACGAATTGCATAAGCAGAGAGCAGTCTGTGTCTGTTTTCTTTCTTTTTTAATAGTTCTGTTTAAAAGTAGACATGTCTGTCTGTGAGGCAAGGCTACCTTATACGCTGAGTTTCACTCCAGTTGTTGCTCCAGTTCACGCGCCGTCGCCTCCGTTTCGTGATTATCTACTGTCTGCTATATTTAATTATTATGTATTAAATCCAGGCAATTGGTTGATGAAACATTGATTACAATTAAGATACAATTAATACAAAACGAAATTCACTTTAAAGAAAGGTTTTGTGCTTTCTGTCTCTGTGAAAGTTTTAAGCATCTTTTAGTGCCGCTTTCACAGTGGTCACGTCTGTAACATTGTTTTTTCCTCATATGGGAACTGAAATGAATATCAGTTCATGGTTTGTGTGTGTAGGCTATAAGAGAGAAAGAGAAAATGCCAGTATTTCATTGAGACTTGAGATTAAATAAACTGCTTAAAGGAGTCATAATGTGCAATTTTCACTTTTCCATGAGAATCAATACATGTTATGATTGACTAACGATTATACATTGGCCGGGATGCCGATATTCAAAAGTGAAGCGTTTGTTTACCCCAGGGTTCTTAAACTAGCCAACGTGCACGCGCACTCAAATACGAGATTTCAATTTCTCCCCCGACTTGACGTCAAGACGGGGCCGGATATACCATATATGGACACCGCAGAGGAGGCCCGCCCTGCCCCTCTCCCCATCATATTCAGTCAAGAAAGATGCAGAAACGTAGTGCTGCACACGTGAGTTGCTCTGTGGTTGACTGTCATAATCCACATTCTAATGTTTTTTCTTTACCCAAAACTGACCAAACTACAAGGGACCAGTGGATGAAATTTATTTTTAATGACGCTGTTCCAACAACCATCTCAACTTGCTCAACGTTAGGTGTCTGCGCTAAACATTTCACAAAAGAATCTTTTACAAATTTGGGGCAATATCAGGCGAAGTTGGCATCGAAGCTACGTTTGGACAACATATCATTGTATTGTTTTTTTTATATAATAGATAAGGATAGATAAATTTAAAAAACAGTCAAGAAATAATAAACATAAAGAAAAACATAACGTTACATGTCTGTAGATTAAAATTATTGAATGTCTAAAAAACCACAACGTCAAAAAAGGCAAAAACAACACATTATAGCAAACGTTAATCTCTATAACCACTGTAAGCTGAAAAAAAAAGTAGACTACATCTCCGTTAATGTAATCTACATTAAATTAAAGCTAAACTTATGTGGGAGAAAATAGCAACAAACGTTTTAGCTCGTTACTGATGTTAATGTATGTCTCAGTCAAAAAAATGGTCTTTACCATTCAGATGTAGACGTCCTTCCATTGACTGTTGTTCATCTTCCGTTTCCAGCTCTGGTTCAGAGTCTGGCTCAAACATATACGGTTGAATCCCGTAGGTCGCGGCCAGGTCGGGTTCATTAACAACTTGCGCCATGATCTCTTTTTGGAATGATATGCTGAAGTTACCTGCGGTGTCAAGCCCCCTCCTTCCTGCCACCAATCAACGCGCCCCTCATTTGCATTATTAAAATGACCGCCCACGACAGCCAAAACCTCGCATCAGATCTCGCGAGACAATAATGCATTCAGAAATAAGGGTCAAACGAGCTCTGTGTTTATTTTTTTTCCAATTTTTATTTTTTAGAAGGGCATGAAATGACTATAGTAGAGCGTGGGTATCAAATTTAATACTACATTATGACTCCTTTAAGTATTGTAGATCTTGTAGTATTAATTTTCACATGCAGTTACACATTGTCGGTTAAAAACAAGAAAGTGGCTGGTAAAAACATTGAGTGGCTGGTAGATTTTGAAATCCACCAGTCACAGTGGCCGGTGGACAAAAACGTTAATTTCCATCCCTGCTACCGAACAGGTACCGGTGTACAGGCTGGGGGGTGTATTTACGACAATGCAAGTATTGCACAGCGACTCTGGGGGTCGCTGTTTGACAAAAACACAATTTCTGCATAGTATACCTTTAAGAGAGCAGCCAGAAAAATGGAGCCCAACTGGAAGAAAACACGAGTAAGATTGCGTACTGAAAGGAATTAAAAACGGCTAGATCTGCTTATTTTTCAACCTTCTTAGAAGAAAACAAACACAACCCTAGGTATTTATTTGAAACAGTGGCTAAATTAACGGGAAATAAAGCTTCATTCCCAGACGTTTCCAAACAGCACAGCAGTAATGACTTTATGAACTTCTTTACTTACAAGATTGATAATATTAGAGAGAAAAGTGACTATTAAACTATGCAACCGTCTACTACAGTATCGCATTTGACAATGAATTGTAGTCTCCAATTTATTCATTGCTATAGGAGAGGAAGAATTGTCTAAACTCGTTAAATCATCTAAAATCAACAACATGTGTTAGACCCTGTACCGACTAAGCTATTGAAAGAGATTTTTTCAGATGTCATAGATCCTCTTCCTAATATCATTAATTCAGTTTTGTCATTAGGATATGTACCAAAAACTTTTAAGCTGGCTATGATTAAACCACTTGTTCAAAAAACGCAACTTGATCCAACAGAATTAGTCAATTACAGGCCGATCTCGAATCTACCTTTTCTGTCAAAGATACTAGAAAAAGCAGTTTCCTCACAACTATGTTGGACTATCTGTGAGGATTTCCAGTCAGGTTTTAGACCGTATCATAGTACTGAAACAGCTCTCATTAGAGTCACAAATGATTTGCTCTTATCATCCGATCGTGGTTGTATCTCTCTATTAGAGTTACTCGATCTTAGTGTTGTGTTTGACACTATCGACCACAACAATGTTTTGAATAGACTCGAAAATTATGTTGGCATTAGTGAAATTGCATTAGCATGGTTTAAATCATACTTATCTGACCGTTACCAGTTTATAGTATTAAACGAAGAGATGTGATATCGATTCAGTATGGAGTACCACAAGGCTCAGTACTAGGACCGTTGCTGTTCACTCTGTAAATGCTACCCTTGGGAGATATCATTAGGAAGCATGGCATTAGTTTTCACTGTTATGCTGATGATACTCAGCTGTATATTTCTTTGCGCCCTGACGAAACTTACCAATTCACAAAATGAATGGAATGCATAGCTGATGAAAAACTGTATGACTAGTAATTTCCTACTGCTTAATTCTGAAAAAACAACAACAACAGAGATTCTAAGTACTGGACTAAAAACCTCTGCATGTCATAACCTACAATACTGTCTAACACTTGATGGATGTTCTGTCAAGTCTTCGTCGTCAGTTAGGAACCTGGGTGTGCCACGTTTCTAGTATCTGTAAAACCGCTTTCTCCATCTTAAAATACATATCTAAATTACGACATATGCTCTCAACGACAAATGCGGAAAGGTTAGTTCAAGTGTTCATGACCTCAAGGCTAGATTATTGAAATGCTCTTATGGGTGGTTGCCCTGCATGCATAATAAACAAACTACATTCAAGCTATTAAAGGCATGATGAATTTTCTTTCAAGGAAAAAACTTAAATATGTAATTTTGGTGATCAAAGGTGAGTTTTAAGGGATAAAATATTTGACTACAGAGGGAGTTTAAAGTAAAATAGTGTTAAACTAAATTTTTTTTCAAAAGTTAAATAAAAAATTAACAATAATGACCTAATTACAAAACATTACACACACACACAGTAAATGAAGAGGTGTCATATCGATGACAAGTTCAGAATGGAGTACCACAAGACTCAGGTCTAGGACCGTTGCTGTTCACTCTGTAAATGCTACCCTTGGGAGATATCATAGGAAGCATGACATTAGTTTTCACTGTTATGCTGATGATGATACTCAGCTCTATATTTCTTCACGCCCTGACAAAACATACCAGTTAAAAAAAATTACGGAATTCATAGCTGATATAAAAAATTTGACTACTACTAATTTCCTACAAATTCATTCAGAAATTTTTTTTTTTAATTATTGAACCAAAAACCTCTGCATGTTTTTCTTATTTGGGAATTGTTTAGCGACATTTTCTTTAAAAATAATGGCTATTGTTTATTAAAAATTTAATTACAAAAAAGGATCAATCTTGATTTTTAGATATGGAGTAAAGATAAACTCAAAGTTAGATTGTTCCCGAGTCAAGGATCAAAAGCATGTTGTGATTGTATACAGACGTAGGTTTTTCTCTGCCAACATTTTAAATCCACTTCTACATGTGCAACGTATAGCCACGTATCAGCAAAACAGGGCCTGTCTCAAGCTCGAGTCAGTCAAAAACTTGTCTCACACTTGTCAGATGTAGTAAGGAATTTGGGAATAAGGTTTCTCCAGGCCTATTTATAAAACATATAAAGTGAAATACTCACTGCTCCTCCGTTTAGTATCATGGTCATCTCAGTCGGTTGGTAGACGTTACTTCTGAAAGGCGCACTGGGTCTGGCCCCTGTGTTGCCATTATGATGACTGCCACTCCTCAACCCTACAAAAGTAAAGGATGGATGTTAGGATCTATATAATGCATATTATGTGTTCTATTCATATTTGTGCCTAGTTGTACCTGCAGCATTTTCATCAAATGCATATCCCTGGTTCTCCACAAACTGCCTGTGTGAAAGTGGGATGTCCTCATCAAGGCTGGCCTCTCTCATGCGTGAGGAATTCTGGGACGTGTCGAAGTAGTCTGGAGCTGAAGGCTGAGCTGGTCCTCGAAGACATGCGTGGGCTTCAGGGGCAGCATGGCACAACAACAACAGCCAACCCTGAGCTACCAGCGCTACAGCTAACGCCGGATCATCCCAGTCTGGAGACTTCCCTAGCACTGTGTTTCCATACACGTAGAAACCAACCCAAGCCACCCACAAGAGAATTGACAGCAAGCAGGAGACCAGAAGCCACACAACATTACAGTGCCACGGTCGTGCCTTCCCACACAGCGCTAATGTTGCGGTTAACAGGGCTGCTAAAAGGAGCGCTAGCACGTATGCACATGCAAGCGCAAAGTCCAGAGGCTGATACTGGCAAGCCGGGTTGCCCTCCCGAATCACGGTTAGCAGGAGCCACTCTGCAGCGATTATACCTTGCACCGCCGTCAACCCTAATGCTAGCCCGACGAGAGCACAGCCGCCTGGGCTACGAGACTCGCGAGCTAGCCTGCGCAGCCTGACGCCCTGTGCCAACATGCAGGCAAAGCACAGAGAGAAGAACACCCCCCAGAGGGCACGGCGCACCAAACAAATGCTCTCGTTGTGCTCAATAAGGTACGCGAAGCTAAGCCCGAAAAGCCCAATGATGCCGATAAGCAGGAGGAGAACGGGGCCGATGCCACTCCGCTTTGGGGCCTCGGTCACTGAGTGCAGGCGACAAAGTAACACCAGCAGCAGTAAAACAGCAGCAAACACACCGGCCGCCGCCACCACCTCCACCACTACGCCCCACATGGCATCCAGGTCACACAGGAGAGTGTAGGGGCGCTGGAGACCAAACCCACAGCCAAACGGGACCGTCGGCTTCTCGTCCTGAGACCAACTCACATCCAGCCCGGTGAGCAGCAGGAACAACACAGGGGAAAATGGCATCTAAAGGAAGAGAAAGAGAAAACGAGAATGACAGAGCAATTCTTAGTCCAATTTGTGTTTTTAAAACATGGCCAAAAACTGTTCTTGGACACCTAAATCCCACTTCAAGTGTGGATGTCATTGCATTCGATCGAATATTATCTCTAATCAAATGATGCAAGTGGACCTGGAAACCTCTAACTTTAAAGAGGAGCATTTGTTCTTATGAAGATGAGCATTACATTTATGTTCTTGTGACATGAAAATCATTTCAATCATTTTATTTATGTTTATAATTATTTATGCATGATATCTAACAAAAACATTTATTTTGCATAAACCAACCTGAGAAATGTGAGCGATTAACATTTGTTTATAACAGGAATGGGAAATTCTGGTCCTAGAGCCACGACATAACGCAGTATAGTCCTTCACGTCTATTGCGATCTCAAAACTCTGGCCAGTTAATAATACCTAGAATATCAAAATCGACTGCTGGCGGTAGATCCTTTTCCTATTTAGCACCAAAACTTTGGAATAGTCTTCCTACCATTGACCAACATGTGGACACACATGTGGAAGCAGACACACTCTGTCAGTTCAAAGCTAGATTAAAGTCACATCTCTTTGCCCTAGCATTCACATAATACATTATATAGACTTCTATAACTCAATGTAAGGCTGCATAGATTAGGTCAGCCGGAACCGGGAACACTTAACACCCATAAATCCTGATGTACACGTTACACCATAAGAAGGATGCCATCTACGCTAATATTAGTCTTTCCCTTTATCTCGAGGTTTACCGCAGGACCTGCGCCTGGATGCAACGACAACGCAGTCCTGAAGTGTCAACTAGTCTTTCCCCTGTGAAGGCCTCCTTCCCTTTACCTCTCTAGATAAAACTTTGTCAAAATAGTTCCGGTTCACATATTTATTGGAAGCAATAAATATTAGATAGGTGAGATTTATATATACTAGATATATCCATATTATTTGGTTGACCAAAGTGAATACTTAGGTGCAGGGTACAGACAATATAGCAATTACTATGGAAACAACAAAGGATTTAAAACCAGATTCATGATGGGCTAAAAGCCAGTAAGAATAAATGTTTTTGAGAATGAATGTTAAAACCAAATGAAGAGAAAGATCGTTCCAAAGACCAGCTACAGATCACCTCTGAAACATAAACCAGACCTAACAGTGTGATCTCAGAGTCCTTGGGTTGTACACGCAAAGCATGCCTGACAGATTTTTGATACTTGATTATTCAATGATTTGTAAAGATACACTATCTTCTTCTGCAGCGTTTATCTCGTGTGGTAGCAAGGTCCATTTTTCTGGATCACTGCCGCCATTTGATGAGATCGTCGGCTTGATTCGGGTGCAAACCGAATTTGTAAAAACATGCACTATATTGACATGTATTGGGACACACCTCTTAAAGCTACAATATGTGTGATATATTTCCTGCAGTTGCGCACTTACAATATCCCAAAAGTTCTCAAAGATATTTCATTTCAGAGAAATTCCAATTTTAAATAATGGCTCGTCCATGTTCACTTGTCGCCTGTCAATGACGTAATATCCGCGTTATCCCTGGTTTCCGCTCGTACTGCCGTAGTAACCATTGCGACAGACATGAACAACTGCATTACGTCTAGCGGCGCACTCACGCTGTTGTTGTTTCGTTCAAACATTATGGATCATGGCCAGCAGACTAGGGGACAAAAGGAGAACTGGCGATACACTGGAAATCTGGATCACAGATGGACTGGGCACCTCATCATTGTGAATCTGTGACAGAAAACTGAAACTGAGATCAAATCCACTCACTCAAGCAGCACAGATGATGCAACCGAGCCAAGCTTCAGGTTCAGAGCTTATATGAGCCATAAAATCCTCAAAATAAACTGTTGCGCTCTCATCTGTCCAACTTAGGACTGTATTGAACATCTACGTGATGTGATGTGGAGTTTGAAAGCCTGAGGATTGAATGTGAATACGAACGATACTGCCACAAGCAAAAGACAAAGACTCGTATGGTTGAAATCACAGTGGGTCAACGTGAAGGAGACAAAACTGAGCGATAATGGATATTATTTTCCACTTCTGATGTCGGTCTGTGGGAAATCTCATCATGATTTAGTGAAATAAATGCCCAGCTGGTAGAGGCTCTGTGCCATGGACACTGACAGCCCTTTATTCTGGCTTTAAACAAGATCTCTGTTGCTATTAACTAAAACTGAACCGGTGGAGTCGGACTGTGGCACATACATTTTTCCTGAATGAACTTTTTTTTAAAAAGCCACAGAGAAGAAGTGAAACCCACATACTTTTGGTTTTGTCGGCACAGTAACACCAGCGAAAAGCTCATCTTGTTCAACTATCATTTGAGAAGGACCTGACAACTGAGTTCGGGAAGGAAGGAGAGTGGATACCAGTTTTATGTAGTTTCACTATCGACTGGGTCGCAGTGCCAGTGTTACACTGTTTTATCATGATGGGAGGCTTTCTATCATATGTAGAGAAAAATATATAATTAGGCTTATTATAATGAATTGCATCTTACACAGGCATAAATCTACAGGAAAAAACACTAGAACAATTTACATTATTTTTATACGCAGTATAGCCTAGTCCTTCACGTCTATTGCAATCTCAAAACTCTGGCCAGTTAATAATACCTAGAATATCAAAATCGACTGCTGGCGGTAGATCCTTTTCCTATTTAGCACCAAAACTTTGGAACAGTCTTCCTACCATTGTCCGGGAAGCAGACACACTCTGTCAGTTCAAAGCTTGATTAAAGACACATCTCTTTGACCTAGCATTCACATAATACATTATAGACTTCTATAACTCAATGTTAGGCTGCATAGATTAGGCCAGCCGGAACTGGGAACACTTCCCTTAAATCCTGATGTACTCGTTACATCATAAGAAGAATGGCATCTACGCTAATTTGAGTGTCTTTGTTTATCCCGAGGTTTTCCCGCAGCCTGCCGGATCCAGGCCGTATCCTTATCTGACGAGGAGTTTCGCCTGCACCCGATGACAATGCAGTGCTGAAGTGCCAACTAGCCTCTCCCTATGGAGGATCCCTTTCCCACTCTACAGATAAAGCATTGTGAATTTCGTTACGCGTACCTACCCCGAAGTGATAAAATAAAACAAAATTCTGGATCAAATTTATAGGCAAGACAAGTAGTTTGCAATGTTAACTACATTGGTTACCTATAAAGTTCCGTATTAATTACAAGGTATTGCTACTGACTTATAAAGCCCTAAATGGTTTAGCTCCAGTCTATTTAACGGCTCTTCTATCGCCCTATAATCCATCGCGCTCTTTAAGATCACTAAATTCAAGGCTTCTGGTCATACCTAGGATATCCAGATCCACCAAAGGAGGGAGAGCATTTTCACATTTAGACTCGCTCTCCCAGTTTAAAACAGACTAAAGATGCATCTCTTCAGCCAGGCATTCATATATATTTTTTTTATCTTACAGTTACTGTAAATCCGGCCTCTAGTTCATAAACGCCAGAGGAGAACTGGCCCCCAACTGAGCCTGGGTTCTCCCAAGGTTTTTTTTCTCTCCATTGGGTCACCTGATGGAGTTTTAGGACACCATTAGGTCACTTGATGGAGTTTTTCGGTTCCTTGCCACTGTTGCCTTTGGCTTGCTCAGTTGGGGATATTCAAATTAATTAACCAATCATTAATCCCATTGATCAGCCCTACCAAACGTGGAGGTCGAACATTGTTATGTTGTTTTGATTGATACTGTGAAGCTGCTTTGATACAATCTGTATTGTAAAAAACGCTATATAAATATACTTGACTTGACATAAAGGGGGTACCCTGGTCGGTCTCTGCTGGGATGCCGACTCGGCTGGAGAGCAGGAAGAGCTCCTGGGCGATGGCTTTGGCAGTGGCCTTTCTGAGGGGGACTGCTTCTGGATACGGGGTGGCGTAGTCGACGATCACCAGGATGTGTTCATTCATGTCCCCGGGCAGACTTAGGCAGTGTCCCCTGAAGGTCCATCCCGATGTGCTCGAAGGGCACCTCGATTATGGGCAGAGGAATCAACGGAGTGGGGGTGGCGTCCTGGGTGACGTCACCTGACAGGTCGGGCAAGCCTGGCAGAAGCGCTTTACTTCGGCCTCCAAGCCTGGCCAGTGGAAGCGGTCGCGGATCCACTGAAGAGTGTTAGCAGCCCCCAGATGTCCCACCATAGGATGTGAGTGTGCGAGTTCTAGCACGGTCTCCGTCCTTGTGCGTGGCACGGCTAACAATGCTTTCTCCTCTCCCCTTCGCTGAGCGACACAATAGAGCAGGCCATTCTGGACAATGAAGTGTGGGAAAGGGTGGGGGGCAGGCTGAGCTTCCTTGCCCTCGATGATGCGGACTTGGGTTCAACAGTGCTTCAGCCTGTCATCCTTGCGTTGTTCCTTGGCGAATGAGCCCCCTCGCGTCACCTGTTGGAACACATCATAAAAAGGTTTAGGGTTTTGGGAGGGGGACTCCCAGTCTCTTCCGCTGTCCGAGGCCAGAAGGACGGGGCGCTGATGAGGTCCCCGTCTTTGGCGGCTCCTTCTACGGCTGGCAGGTGGCATCAAGGCGGCCAACAGGCGGTCAAACCCGGGCCAGTATCTCCCAAACAGCACGGTAACCGCCAGATCCTTCCTCACTCCTACGTCCACCGGCCAGGTCCCGGGGCCGGCTGAGATGGTCACTGTGCGAGCTGGTATTTGTCGTGTATCCCCGTGGACACAGGTTATAGGGAGGAAGGCGGGAGACTCCGACCGGGGGGACAATGTTCGAGTGGACCAGGCTTACTGCACTGCCGGAAGCCAGGATGCCCCGAAACGACTTCCCGTTGACATCATAAGAAGAATGGCATCTATGCTAATATTAGTCTCTCCGTTTATCCCGAGATTTACCGCGGTCCACCGGATCCGGGTCGTATCCAGATCAGATGGTGGACCTGTGCCTGGACCCATCCACAACGCATCCCTGAAGTGGCAGCCTCATCAGCCCTGTGAAGGCCTCATCGATACGACATCCTCAACAAACTGACGTTATGACTCCAAATTCCAACCAGATGGAACTGGATAATATTCTGAATGATCTGATCAAATCTGACCTCTGACCTGTAATGCTGCCTGAATCATAATCATACACTGTTCGTTTGTTGGCCAGAGGAGAACTGGCCCCCGACTGAGCCTGGTTTCTCACAAGGTTTTTTTCTCCATTCTGTCCCTGATGGAGTTTTGGTTCCTTGCCACTGTTGCCTTGGCTCTTGGCTTGCTTAGTTGGGGACATTTAAATATTCAACCATATTATTGATCTGCCTTAAGGTGGATGATTTTCTTTTAAAATCAAAAGATTTTCTTTTAGAAACAAACTTTGTTGTATTATTTTCATGTTATCACTGTGAAGCTGCTTTGATACAATCTGTATTGTAAAAAGCACTATATAAATAAAGGTGACTTGACTTCTGGAGCTCCAACTGGTAGATTGTTATGAACAATGCAGTCAGCCATCCAGGTTCGGGCCGGAGGTGCGGTGAGGGAACCGCTGGCCTGTCTACTTGTCCCGGTCTACTTGTCCCGGCCAGCCTTCGAGGAAAGGGTGGTGCTCTCTCCCCAGCCTCTCGCTGTAGGGCAGCATCTGCCAGTTCGATGGGCACGACAAGTTCCAGGGTGGTGGCTGGGTTCCTTGTCCCGACTGCCTGTCGGTGTGAACGGGGAAGAGCACAAAGCAGATGGTCGATGACAACGCGTTCCGCCTCTTGACTATTGACTGGCCGTTGGATCCCCCTCCAGCAGCCAGTGCTGCGCAAATCGCGTGAGTTCAGCGGCCTGGGCACGGGCTGGCCGACGGGGTTTATACTCCCAATCGAAGAAGTATTGAAAAGCGCATGCTGGAGACAAACGCAGGCGGGCCAGAATTTCCCGCTTTACTTCGTCGCAGTGCTGGGTGGTGGCGGCGGGGAGAGAAAAGTTTGTGCTCTACGCTTCACTGGTTAGGAGAGGGGCCAATACCTGTGCCCAATCCTCGCGCTGCTAACCTTCACTGGTGACTGTGACTTCAAACATCTGTAGGTACGCTTCTCTGTCATCGTGGGGGCTCATCTTCGGTAACAGCTTGGAGGCTTGAGCTCGGGGGTCCGGCAGTGAGACGCGTTGAGCGCCATGCATCGCTGCGAATTCCCTCTCGCTCTCATCCTGGCGGAAGCGAACCTCTGTGAGCCGTTTGAGAAGTTCCTCCATGTTGGGGTTGTATCACTCGCCCATGACAGAACCGGGACAGGGATAAATAAAATAAATAAAAAACTATGAGAGGTACTTTCTATTTTTTTTTTACTCTCTTGCCCGCATTCTCCACCAAATGTCAGGGGGTGAAGAATCACACGTCAAGGGGAGCTCCAGCAAAGTGCCCAAAGAGTGGATTTATTTACAAAAATTATGAAAAAAACTAAGAAATGAAAGTTGCCATGAAAAATAGAGCGTTGCCATGGACACAGTTCTGTTCACTCTGGAGGACAGCTATCAGTCCGCTGAAAGAACTGCGGATCAGCTGTGGCAAAAATGTCAGAACATGGAAGATTTTATAAAGAACGAAACTTTTGAATCGTGATTAATGGCTGTTTTGTCCCCAGTAAAGAAACGGAAAGGAGAACCAAAAAACTACGCAAAATATGCAAGAGAGGGTAAAAGAGAAATCGACAAAATTGAAGAAGACTGGGCTCCCACCACTACAGATAGGGAAAGGTGGAGGTAAGATCCTGTCTTCCAATCCAGGCCACGGCAGCTGATCTGGTGAGAGCCTATCACTACATATTTTATGCAGTTTATGATCGCTACACAGTAAGCCGTAGTGACAATAGTTATATTGTAACATTGTGCTTCCATGAGTGTCAACTACAACCCCTGGAGAAGGAAACAAGATGGATGAGGACAAAAACGTCAACATTAATATTCGCGAAAGTCTCATTCATCTTGTCTCACTTCACAATCAACGGGAATGTTCAGTTTAATGTTAATAATAAGTAGGCTGAGTTCACGTTGCAATGGACGTGGGTGGATTCTAACCGCAGAGACGGAACGGACTATTTTCTTTAGCAGAAGCAATAGCCTACAATCTTTTTTAAATCAATAAACTCCTTTTAAAATAAATTTTTTGAGTCAAATTATTGATTTATTTGGCAGGTAGCCATGTAATAAGTGGGATAATGTAGAGCGAGGCAGTTGTTATAGCGAATACACCCCTTCAGGCTAATTCACTTCTGTGATTTGGGAAAAGCCCGCAAAAGTGTAACGTTCAGTTCAAACATTTTGGAAGTTTTATAAATGCTTGTATTTTCAGATCAACACTTAAAAAGTATTTTGAATATCATCCAGTTATGAACAAATTTATATGGAGTGTTAAATTCACTAGCTTTTCCCTTACACTTGTGAGTTTTGCAAAGGGCTTTTCCCAAATCACAGAAGTGACCTCAACGTCCGGTTAGCGGTAGCATAAGCCATCAGGCAAGCGTTATTTAAATAAACTCCTGATGTACTTACAAACTTTCCAATGCCTCGTTTTATGAGTACAGAACCTATTTGTACTACTGTAGAAGTTTGGTACCATTCCGGCATTATTAGTGGGGTAATTTACGAGATACAACCTCGGATCCATTAGCACCTGCACTAAGCCATTCGGCTGATTTCTCTAAATAACCTCTAACTTTAAAGGGCCCCTATCATGGATTTTTAGTGTGTAATATTCATTCAGGTCACATGACGTCACTGTAGCTTTGCGCCGCCATCTTTACGACCGACGTGTATAGAGTCGGTGGGCGGCATTATGGCTGCTGCTGCTGGGAACAGCACTGAAATCCTTCAAAAGGAGGATCGTAAAAAAAAAGAGGAAGATGTGTTCGGAGTTTTGCCGACCGGATAACGGCAAAGGTTTAATCATCAACTAGCGTTGCTCTGGTTGGCTATCAGTGCAGAGGGAATTTGAAAGACAACCGTTTATCCCGCCCCTCGGATTGGGCCTCATCAATGTAGAGTTACCAGACCCAACATATGTAGGTCTGGCTTGTCAGGCTAGTAATGGATAGCATAATAAAAGTTGGAGTCGTAGATCTTCTGTAAACCTTCTGTAGGACAATCCAAGTAGCAGCTAGCACTAAAACTGAGCAGATAAAGCTCTAGCAGAAAGCTGAAGTGCTCACTAACAGCACTGACAATCAACAATGATCAGAGTAACCCACCACAGACTGTCACAATCGCCTCGTTTCCCTTCACGTTCTTTCAATGAGTAAACACACATTAAAGTACATTATCCAGATTAATGCAGAGCTGCCAACTCTCACGCATTGGCTGTGAGACACACACATTTGATTGGTTTCACACACTCACACGCCACCCCCCGATTTCTCACGCTGAAGTGTCAAGTGTCAATCCGGTCGGTCAAATGCCTGAAAGATGAGTTTATCTATCTACCTGTTGAGCCACTCGTGATCGACTATATATCGCAAATTAGTTAAAATCTCCCGGAATCTAGAGCGAGCGTGCATGCGAGACAGAGACTGCCCCAAACCGCGTAGCGCACACGGCAGAGAGGGAAGCGAGCGAGAGACCTTGCGTGTGCAGTGACTGAGCATCCTGATCTAGAAACAGGACCCCCTGTTGGAGAAAGTCATGGGGTAACAAATAAGGACCGGAGCCTAAAATTTACATTTTCTCCAGGTATCTCTGTCTCTCTCTCTCTCATTCAAATGGGCAGTTTGGGTGGCCATACCGGGCAAGATCGGTCGTAAATATGGAGGCGTTCTATTTGTAGTGACGTAGGTGACATCTATGAATAGCTCTAAGTAAATAAAAACATCCTGCAAAGTTTTAAATCTGAAAGTGCACCGTATATAAAAGTTATTGTCTTTCAAATGTAAGAGTCGAGTCAATGAAATTAATTGTTTTTCAAACGAGTCTTAAGCCGTTTCGTTATGACGTCAAGACGAAATGCCAGCTGATCCTGTGGACACTGGAGAGATCATGTCGAGGAGATGCTGTGTGACACAATGTGACGGTAAAGATATTTTTTTCCACTGCCCAAGGACAAGCATGTGAAGAATCTGTGGTTAAAATGAATCTTTAGCATTATACTACAGCAGTATAATAATAATAATAATTATAATAATTCATTACATTTATATAGTGCTTTTCTCTGCACTCAAAGTGCTTTACATAGAAGGGGGGAATCTCTTCGACCACCATCAATGTAGAGCATCACCTGGATGATGCGACGGCAGCCATATTGTGCCAGAACGCTCACCACACACCAGCTTACTGGTGGAGAGGAGACAGAGTGATGAAGCCAATTAGTATATATATATATATATATATATATATATATATATATATATATATATATATATATATATATATATATATATATATATATATATATATATATATATATATGGGGATGATTAGAAGGCCATGATGGACAGAGGCCACTGGGGCAAATGTGGCCATAATCTTAAACTTTTCCTGTTACCTTTATTTTACTGATGACTGCTTCTCAAATATCGGAGTCAACTAATCAGCTGTGGGCCACTATTACATAAAACTGTCTATTAATGCAGATTGTCTGTCGTTCGAGGTGGCTCGAGGTCATGGTGCAAAGGACCCAAATTTACTCCGAACCATCTCTTTAATAGTTCTGGATTATATGGACTCATTATTTGGTTATTGTTTAGTATTTTGTATATTTCCTTCACACACAGATCATCATATATAAATCGCTTTGATGTTGTGAATAAAAATTATTTGCATATTTGCAAATGAAAAGACTTTCTCTATAGGGTGCCTTGTCTGCTCATGCCTTCACCTGATATATTAATGCGGTGACATTTAAACAGGTGTGACTAAATTGTCCAAACATTTTTGTGGCCACTGTATGTGTAAGTAGTTTTAGATCTCTATAAATATCTTAGCGTAAAGGGAGTCATGAGTTAATATTAAATAAAGCCAACATCTTACCGTAGTATAAGATATATTCAGCGGCAGAACAGTTACCTTGAAAATGATGGTCTAAGAGAGGGACCCTGCACAACAAAAGAAACTGTTTTAGTTCACACATTTCATATTACATACACAAAACATGCATCTCGAAACTAAATGTCTCTAAATACTTTGATAGGATACAGGTAGAGCATTTTTATGAGAAATGGCGTATAGTATTCACGTATTAATGCTATGGTTCTGTGAGACCGCTCAAACACTGATGAATTATAGTGCACTCATGCTCAGTGCTTTATAATTCTTAACTTAATATACATGTGTAGCAGTGGGCAAAAGCAAAATATCTAATTTGAATGACTCTGATTTTTAAAAGCAGTCCTCTACAACTTAATATTACACTGTAAAAAAATACCAACAGTATCTTAAAGGTTGACTGCATGCTTTCCAATGTTAATTCAGCTCAGCCAGAGACTGCACAAGAAAGATACGGTTTACACATTCATAGTGATCAGACTTTTCCATGTGTTCTTATAGATACGCGAGGAGTATTAAATCAAATATGAATCTCTCATCTAAACACCATGTTGCGTATTGAGTCAAAAAACCCACAGTGGGCTTGTAATGTACATGTGTGAAACCCAACTGTGTGCCAAATAAGCCCGTGATTGTTTCAATGTAAAAGCTTCAGATTTCTTAAACACCTTCGATTCATTTTGAGTGGCTGATCAAACAATCCAGATATGATTTAGTTTTAAAATAAAAATTTTCAGAATCCATTGAACTAAACATAACGGTCGAAACATTTTATCAGTCTTTAATCTTATCAGAGTCCCTGAACCTCTCTAGTCTCTGTTACTCTGCTGTTCATCCTCCTTCACTCTCTGGCTCAGTTTCTTCTTATCAACGACATTTTTCTCTGTCAATGCATCAGGTTGGTACACGAAAAATGCAAAGGAAAAACTTTTTTCTTCTGTTTTTAGTACATCATTATCGTGTAAACGTACCCTTAACCTGGCACTAACAGCTTAAACAACGGCCATTACTTTCACCAGACGTGCCTGTGATTGGCATGAATACTCAACAATGTAAAAATCACGTGGTGATTCACGCTGGAGCTATTGACATGACAGAGAATAAAGAGAGTTATAAGAATATCATTTATATAGCACTTTATACAATACAGATTGTTTCACAGCAGCTTTACAGTGATAACAGGAAAATAATGTATCTTGGCTGTTATGCATAAAATCAGTAGAACAGTAATGATTTTATGCCCTTCTTTACTTAAAAGCAGGGCTGGACTGAGACAAAAAAACAAAAAAAAATCGGTCCTGGCATTTTTTTCACGCTATTTCTCTGCATATTCCTTGTGTTTCTTCTCCATCGCTCTGACTATTTTGACAGATACACACTGACACTGCACGCTCACTCAGAGCCCAGAGGGGGTGGAGATTAAAGATGTGATTGGACCAGACCAGTGTCAATCAAGAAAATAACCAATGGGCCGCTGATCTACGTGTTTCATGGGCCGGTCTGTGAGAAGAAGCCAATGCGTTACACCGGCACAAAGAGCCCAACACCACAAATTAAAGGTAAGGTAGGCAGTTTTTGTCTAAAAAACTTTTTTCCAAATGTGTTTAAACTGTCTTTATATACCAATACATAATTAAAATGTAAGTACTCTGAAAAAGAGATTATACAAATCGAGTGTCTGTAGTCCTCACAGGGCTGCAATAAACACAGCTAATTATTTCCATTTGGAAGGAATGAAATGATTGGCTGGGCGACTGTCACTCTCCCTCGCTACCATGGTTACCACCTCTGCTGCTGCAGGAGCGGCCCACATGCGCCCAGCCATTTGACTCGAGGAGGGGAAGAGGCACAGAAGCTAGTAAGAATCACAATTAAGGCAGAGAATTGAGCAGTCAAAATTACCAGTACCTGCATATACAGTCAGCGAAGGCAAACAAGGCAAAAAAAGGAAGACAGTATTCGACCCGGACCTGTCCTTGAGCTGACGATACGGTACTTGTGTCTGGAGCGTAGTCCTCATCAGAG
The DNA here is from genome assembly GCA_031834385.1 of Semotilus atromaculatus. Taxonomy (NCBI): domain Eukaryota; kingdom Metazoa; phylum Chordata; class Actinopteri; order Cypriniformes; family Leuciscidae; genus Semotilus; species Semotilus atromaculatus. Next base: position 19,712,459 of record JAULUF010000050.1, read on the forward strand.
CCAACAGTGCTTTCATCGTGGAAGCTCTTACATGCAAAACACCGTATATGTTATGAATCTTACGCGAAATTCACCTTCATCACAGTGTAACTGATGGTAATGAGAAAACGTGTATCAATGCAACTTGTTTTTAGCTTTGCCTTATGTTACTAGCTCGTTACCGAATCAAACTCAATATATTTTAAACTTTACAGTACAGTGCTGGCTTGATAGTGAGTACTAACAGCCATGTTAGTTGTTTATATCCATAATGATAAAGTTAGGTATTTTATTACATGTGATTCTGACATGATGTCACTACATGCAAGTCAAGTCATCTTCATTTATATAGCGCTTTTAACAATGTAGATTGTTTCAAAGCAGCTTTACAGAGATAAACATATCATTTAAAGGTGGGGTATGTGATTCTCTTTTTTGTCCATTTTTTCAAAATCACTTGAAATCCTATTCATAACCCACTTACAGCCACTGAGTTAGAAGCACTGAAATGAAAATTAAGCAATTTAATCATCTGTGGAACGGGCAGGACTCGAAAAACTCCAGCCAATCATTTCCAAGACCAACTAGAATCATTGGACAGTAAGTCCGTCAATCAAACGGTTGTCCCACACCCCCCTCCCCCATCCCCCATCCCCCATCCCCCTCGCGCGAATCAGGGCCAGCATTGGAGGAAAGAAGGTAGGACCATTTGAGTTGTGTATTTTCAAAATCTGCCGGCCGTTTTGCAAATCACATACCCCACCTTAATATGTAACAGAGATTGTTTTGGCTTTATAGCGGTTCTTGAATAATATTATTTCCAGCTAAAGTTAGTTTTGATTGATTCACTTCCGGCGAAATTATCATTTGTTATTAAAGGCACACTATGCAGAAATTGTGTTTTTGTCAAACAGCGACCCCTAGAGTCACTGTGCAATACTTGCACTGTCGTAAATACACCCCCCACCCTGTACACTGGTACCTGTTCGGTAGCAGGGATGGAAATTGACTTTTTTGTCCACCGGCCACTGTGACTGGTGGATTTCAAAATCTACCAGCCACTCAATGTTTTTACCAGCCACTTTCTAGTTTTTAACCAACAATGTGTAACTGCATGTGAAAATTAATACTACAAGATCTACAATACTTAAGCAGTTTATTTAATCTCAAGTCTCAATGAAATACTGGCATTTTCTCTTTCTCTCTTATAGCCTACACACACAAACCATGAACTGATATTCATTTCAGTTCGCATATGGGGAAAAACAATGTTACGGACGGACGTGACCACTGTGAAAGCGGCACTAAAAGATGCTTTAAACTTTCACAGAGACATCAAACAGAAAGCACAAAACCTTTCTTTAAAGTGAATTTCGTTTTATATTAATTGTATCTTAATTTAATCAATGTTTCATCAACCAATTGCCTGGATTTAATAAATAATAATTAAATATAGCAGACGGTAGATAATCACGAAACGGAGGCGCCGACGCGTGAACTGGAGCTCGTCTCATAAATGAACCGAAACTCAGCGTATAAGGAAGCCTAGCCTCACAGACAGACATGTCTACTTTTAAACAGAACAATTCAAAACGAAAGAAAACAGACACAGATTGCTCTCTGCTTATGCAATTCGTATGAAATGTGCATTTTCTCTCTGCTGCTAGTTGTCTTGCTAATCAGTGTCTGCTCGTTTATTCAAAATAATTTCAGGGTTGCCAACTTTTGAGTTTTGCTTGGAGTGAGATTTGTTGACCGGGGGGGGGGGGGGGGGGGGGGGGGGTATGATGACGATGAAAAAAAATTTGTAGGCCTACTGTATCAGTGCTGTTTGAGCTGAAGCGCTACAGCGGTCTGTCACATTTAAAAGCACCAGAAACTATTTATTGTTTGAATCTCTTAAAAATATTGAAAGAATATGAGAGCAGAGAATTTGTTCCAAATCAAAAGTAGCCTATAACTTTCTCTGTCTTGTCTGTAGGTGTCAGTGTCCTCTTTGACTCGCATTTTTTCTCTGCTTGAGAAAGATGTGTGCCGTGAGCGCGTGTGAAAAGCGTAAATTACGGTCACGGACGTCACTGATGTAACAACGACAAATGTTTCCAGCGAATCGACTATCAGAGAAAGGCATTAGACACAGCAGTGGTCCAATCAGTAGTTAAGAGCCTGAACTTGTTTAGTAATTCGGAAATTAGTGCACATGAGAAAAAAAAAAATAATACAGCACAGAAGATTGTCTCATTTAGCGTGAGATTTCTTTGTCGAGCGTGAGAGCGTGAGATTGAGGCTGAATGCGTGATTGTCACGCCAGATGCGTCAGAGTTGGCAACCCTGTAATTTGTCCTAACAGACGAACGTTGCATGATGTTATTTTTATTTACCCGCCACGGGGGCCTTATTTAGTACTTATTTAGTTTATTTAAGAGTTTGACAAGGCAGGATATTGAAGAACAAAACCCTGAAATGTATCAAACAGAACACATGCTCAGACAACCGTATATACCTAATTAAAAAATTAAAAATAAGAAGAAAAATAGAAGAAAACGAACAGGAGGAGTAAAACAGATATATACAAGAACCTGAAATACATCAGGCTTCATACAAGCAGAACCTGCAAGTTATTTATAAAACAGTTTAAGAGCACGTGGAATAAAAGAAAGTTCATGTCTTTTTGATTTACTCCTGGGTACAATAATACCCCTACGCTGCCGTAGTAGGTAAGTAGGTGTTGGAGTCACAGACAGGAAACAATGCAGTGGCGATGAACTGTCCTTGAGTAGTTTTGTAAAAGTACGTATGGTGGCCTCGTCGCGCCTCTTACTCAGTGATGGGAGAGAAGAAGTTGGAACACTTATTATCCGGCAGCAACGTTTTTGGACCCTTTCTAACTCATCAGAGAGACCTTTTGGTAGTCCACCCCATACTGGACTAGCGTACTCAAGAACTGGCCGTATAAATGTCAAATATATTTTCATTAAAACATCACATGGGAGGCCCGCGTTTTTAGCAGCACAGAGATAGTGGATTCTAGGACGCACTTTCGAAATCATGTACTTAATGTGTGCGCCCCACGACAGATCAGAAGAAATTTGAACTCCAAGTAGTTTAAAGGTGGAAACTCTGCTAATTAGATGTCCTGATATTACAGGAGAGGAAGGACAGGGAATGTTTTTGTCTTTCCTGGCGCTAATGACCATGTCCACTGTCTTACCTCCATTCATTGCCAATGAAAATTCCTGTCCCCATTCCGCCACTGAGTCCAAGGCCTTCTGTGTTAACCCTGGTAAGGATCCCATTAAAAATTCAGTGATTGTTAAATCATCGGCATATTTCACCGGAATTACTGAAGGAGGCAGGCGGGAATCCAAGCTGTTTATGGAGATGACAAAAAGCAGAGGGGATAGAAGTCCCCCTTGGGGAACACCGGCTGAAATTGGGAAGGAGTTAGACACACAGGAGCCCCACTTCACCTTTTGCTCTCTGTTACTCAGGTAGCTCCTTACGCTGAGCCAAAGTGGACGTCTGACATTCATGTCAGCTAATGCATAAAGCAGTTGACAATGATCAACTGTGTCAAAAGCTCGGGTAAAATCAACAAAAACAGCGTGAATGTCCAATTTAGGATTGCTATTAAGTGCTTCATGCCAGTGTTGCAGAATATGAATTAGTGCAGTGTCAGTGGATCTGTTTGTCATGAAGCCATGTTGTGATGGTTGAATTTTATCAGCTGTATCCTCCAGAATGGCATCTCTGAGGATTCCTTCATACACTTTTCCAACACAGCTGAGTAGTGAAATCTGCCTATAATCTGTTGGAAAATTGGGCTTTGATTTTTTGGGAACAGCCTTGACCATAGCCTCCTTCCATTGTTTTGGAAAAATATTATTTTGCAAGCACATGTTAAAGATATCACATAGTACCGGTGCCAGCTCCTCGTGGAAGGTCTTTAACAACCAAGGAGGGATGCCGTCAGGACCAGCAGCCTTTGCTGCCTTCACTTTGCGAAGTCTAACCTTAACTTGTCCAATACTCAGAAGAGGTATACTACAATTGGATAACTTGCAGGTAACCTCTTCCTCAGAAGGTGAAATGTGACTTGCATAATCCCACACTGAAGCAAAGTGCTTTGCCAAGTTGTCACACTCGTATTGCATGATGTTATGATCCTGAGACACCTTGTCACTTTTATCTCCTTCCATCCCCATTAATGCCTTCACAGACTTAAACCATTGTTTAGGCTTAGTGTTTTGCAGTTCCTCGACCTCGTGTATATAGTACTGTTTCTTTGCATTCTTGATTTTTTGGGCTATAATTGTTTTTAGTTTACTGTAAGTTGTTTTGTTCCCAGAACAGAAAGCAAGCTGTCTGTCTTTTATCAGATCCTTAATTTGTATGGTCATCCAGGGTTTATCATTATTTGTGATAGAGACTTTCTTAAATGGAATTGTTTTATCCAAGATAGACCTGATCGTGGAAGTGAAGGCACTAACCTTAGCCTCAGGATCCGTAACCTCAAGAATGTGAGAAAAGTCAGTAGTATTCATGAGAAGGCCCAATTGCCTATTTGTTTCAGGGGCCGGTAGGTGAGGCGAGTTTACCCGCCACAACACAAAATCACCCGCATTTGGCTGGTGGCGGGTGCTAATTTCCATCCCTGTTCGGTAGGATAGTAGCGTTGGTCATGGAACAGGCACAAGACACCGAAGATATTGACCAGGTAATGTTTCACGATTTCATAAAAATATTGGGCTATTGCATACATACAGCATAGTCTACTGAACTAATGATGATGTTCAAAAATCTGATAATATATGTCTTATAATATAATATAAGGGTGTATTCACACCAGGAAAGTCTGATAGTTCACTTGCTTTGGTCCGGACCAAATAAAATTTTTTTTTTTTTTTTGGTACGGTTCGCTTTCACACTGCTCTTTTTGCAAGTGAACCAAAATTTGTAAACAAAACCACACGTGGGCTAAGGTCGTCCATTCATTGGACAAGGATTCTCAAGTAGGGAAATCAGGAAGTGGAAAAAAGGCTCAGCATGGAGATATTTCGTACTGCAATATTTGTTCTTTTACTAATTTTGTGTTATTCTGTACAAACGCAATATGAAGAAACTAATGAGTATTATATGATACAATGTCATCTATACGATGTTGTAATTCGGATTTTGAGAAGACGACCATGTGCGACTAGCTTTCGTGAGGCTGCCGTGCGCGCGCTGCGCGCCGTATGTTCTGTCTCGCATACGCGCTCCAGAATCCGGGAGATTTGAACTAATTCAGGGAGACGCTATCAATATGCGGGAGATTCCTGGAACTTCCGGGAGACTTGGGATGTCTGATAAGGCAGCTCGCGCAGTGCTTTCTTGCAATTGGGTCGGTTCATGTTCACACCGTAAACGAACCGTACCAGAGTTCGTTTGGAACCGTACCGAGACCACCTCTTCAGCTGGGTCTCGGTTCGGTTGTTTGGTCCGCACCCGAGTTCGATTGCTGTATTCACACCTGCCCAAAAGGTCCGCACCAAGGGGGGAAACGAACTAGAGTTCGATTAAATCGAACCAAACAAGGCAGGTGTGAATACACCCTAAGTGTTAGACTACTTTATAATAATAAAGTAGCCTATCGCGTTTGGCAGCTTATAACGTTTTTACATGATTGCAGCTAAATCACAAGTAAATAGCCTATAGTCTAGGCCTAATGTATAATTTCATTTATGTTTTTTGATTGTAATGTAAACAATACAAAATGCCTGATGACATCAATAAAGTTAAATGTACGTCGCATTATTTCATAACATTGGCCGTTATGATGTCATTAGACATGATTATTGCAATTTATCATAATAGTTTGCAAATTAGTTTAGTTAGTTAAGTTTATTTGTTTAGCACGTTTAGTACAAGTACAAAACAATGCAAGGAGGGAACGAAGCCACTCTAGGCTTGTACAGAGTTCCACTCCTGAGGGTTGTTTCATAAAAGAAGCTTAGAAAAGCGGGGATTAAGCTCCAAAACCCGACTTGAATTAACCTAACAAATCAGTTGGGGCTTAAGGCGGTTTCATAAAAGGTATTTCAAGTTCACGCAATCTCACTAACTTGAACCAGGTTTATCTAGTCTAGATAATTGCGTGTGCACGCGTTTCTGAAGCAGCCCTAGAGGTCGATCGTGGATCAAATCGATCCACCATCAAACAGCGTATATTTTGTGCTGTTTTATGCATTTGTGACATGCCCCCCCCCCCCCACCCCCACCCCCCAGTGCAAACCTTACATTATACAGTTATATTCTCCATCTGTAAATGTTAGAAAGTCGTGCAAATGTATCCATTTTGCTGCTAATCTTCATATTGAACGAGCGCTGCTGCACGCATGCGCGCCAAATAGGTCTGCAATAATTCTGACTAAATTATACATTTTGCTTGGAAAATTAATATGCGATATTTTATAACATGAGGATTATCTTCTAATTATAATAATTTATCTTTAGGAAGTTGGATAAGTTGCAGTGAACTTCTAGCTCATTACACTCATATATTTTATACTTCTAATAAAAAAAAGAAATTGAACAGAAGTAGCCTAATTCAATTTTTTTTAAGAAACTAAATATATAAAGATACAAAATATAGTTTTGGGTATAGGATCTATGCTACGTAATAAAGATGATGTATACTTATTTAGAATGCTGAGAATACTTTTTTTTTGAGAAAGCAAGAATCCCCAGTTTTAAATGAGTGGTTAGATTTAGTTTCTAAAGTACATTATGGAGAGGATAACATTAAATTAGGAACAAATGTATACATTTTGCAAAGATATGTGCAACTCTAAAATCAAAGAATATTCCATAAAATAAAGGAATATATATTAGCCTACATTAACTACATTTTTATGTAACCTTCCCTTTTATTTCTAGTTATTTGTTATTTTATTTATTTACTTATTTAATATTGAATATTTGATATTTGAATAATATTACTTCAATAACTATTAGGAATTATGTGTCATTATAAGATTTTGATATATGTGAATGTTATATTTTTATTTATTTATTTATATGTATGTGTTGGTGGGTATTATCACAAAAGAAAAAGATAAAGTAGAAGGAAAAATAAGGAATATTTATAGGGGGAAAATATGATGTCTTTAAAGGAACTGTCCATTTGTATAATTGTGTTAAATGTGTTTGAATTGAAAGACATAATAAAGTACATATATATTATATATATATATATATATATATATATATATATATATATATATATGTGTACTTTATTCTAAATAAGTTCTAAATTCTAAATAAGGGACATATAATGTCCAACTAACAAATATTTTAGCATATATATATATATATATGCAAAAATATTTGTTAGTTGGACATTATATGTCCCTTATTTAGAATTTTAAACCTACAAGTGTATTTGGGGTAAATCAAATGTAGGCTAATATACTGTCAATTACTAAGCTCAGATTAATCTTACCAGTCAAAATTGATACTGTGCTTTTGTAGTTATTTATTTTTTGATTTTGTGATTTTAACTTCTGCTTTAAAAAGATTTTTTTAGATTGTGTTCTAATGTTCTTCTAATAATCATAAACGTGTACTAAAACAAAAATCAGACAAACTGCCAAATAAAACCAGAGAGAAATGTATTCATAAATCTTTAAAACAATCTAATTAAATCTTGGGCACAAAACAATTTAGCCAGTAAAAAAACAAAACCTGTAGTATGTATATTGTATTTATCTATCTATATCTATAAATACAGTACACACACATATATATATATATATTATATTATTACAAAAATGACAGGTCCTAAACGGACAACTTTAAAACGCCTTTTATATGCGTCTATATTGTCTATATTGTAGCCTTATTTAAGTTGATTTTCTGTATACTGTGTATTTATTTTTGGACTAATAGTGGTTAATAAAGTCCAATAATGGTATGAGAGAGTGTCAGTGGTAATATCATTGTGTTCTTGTTGGTCAGTGTTGAGGATCTGTGTAACATCTGAGGCTTAGCCTGACAGTTAGCCTGCCCTGGACCAGGCTAGTTTCCCAGCATAAGTTGCCAGGGTAACTGAGTTTGAACTTTTTTAAGTTTGATTTATGAAACCGAATCTACCAAAAATAAGCCTGACTAACCGAAATAAGCCTGGCTTATACTCTAATCTTGTTTTATGGAACAACCCTCTGCTCCTATTAACTCATGAGACCTGCATACTAAACATCAAAAAAGAAGAATAAACAAAACTCAAAGTAAAAAAAAAGCAAACAACAAACAATACAAAGCAATTTAATACAAGCAAACAATACCGAGAAAAAACTACATAAAGGCGTCAGGCTTGCAATAGTAGTCTCTTCAAATGCTTTTTAAACGCTGAATAAGAGGACATTGATCGCAACGATGGACTTAAATCACTCCAGAGCTTAGGACCTCTAAAAAAAATATTAAATTGAAATTGTGCTCGTTTACACTAGATAATTATGTGAGATATTGACAACTGTTCTCATGATAATCGCAGGAATCAACATCAACAGCGTTGTGCGGCAAGCTAGGCAATAAAACATATAACGCAAAAAAATAAATAAAAAACGTAAGAGAAACAAGTGTTTATTAGCAAGTCTGCTAACAGCTCTGATAATCGAAATCTAGCTAAACATATGTGGAAATTATTGGACTGGTCTAATTATCACCAATGAATGAATGAACAGCATCGTAAAAACAATGACATACTACAAGCAAGCGCAAGTTGTGCAACAACATACAACATAGAACGCAAACAAGTTTACAATTAAGATATTTACTTACTAGTCCATCAACTTTTTAACTTGCGCCAACGAGTGAAAGCCTGACCGAGTGGGACTCTTGTCCGGTTCCTCACGCGGTCAGATTCTCTTTTCCTTTTTCTACTTTCTTCCTACCGCGTTTTTCTTTGCTTTTTCCATCATCTGAAATGAGCGCAAGTGTCTTGGTGCTTCATATGTTGTTGTTGTGTGTGACGTCGTTGCCGTAAAGCAAGTCGTGATTCTCGCGAGATTTGTCAGGGGCGCCCCTCTCAGACTTGCATTGCTGGTATTTCCAGCGGCGACCCCCCCAAGCTTTACTACCAGGATGATTCGCCCTATTATGAGTTTGTTTACCACCGAAATTACTTTGAAGCTGTTATATTAAGGTACAATTCTTGCATAGTGTGCCTTTAAATTAGGGCCCGCTAAGACGACGCCGTTCTCTCTAAACAGACTCCAAACGCGAATCTGTGATAAATGCTGATGGCGTTCACATGCACTGTGCTCCTCTCTGCTCAGCGCTGGTAAATGCGTCCTCCAGCTGAGTGGTCGGCATCGCGCGTTCATGTGTTTTGGGGGCGTGGCTTTGGAAGGAGCCGAGAAGGGAGGGGGTGGGAGTCAATGGAATAAGTAGCTGTGGTTATTGCAGCCCTGCGAGGATTACAGACACTTGATTTTTATAATCTCTTCTGAGTCTTTCCGAGTACTTACATTTTAATTATGTATTGGTATATATAGAGTTTAAACAAATTTGGAAAAAAGTTTTTTAGACAAAAACTGTCTATCCTACCTTTAAGCAAAACTAAATAAATGGGCCGCCGATGTACGAGTTGTATGGGCCGTTCAGAAAAAAAAAAGCACGTCGGCCCACCGGGAAAATGCCCGGTATGCCCGATGGCTAGTCCGCCCCTGCTTACAAGATTGATAATATCAGGGAGAAAATTCTAATTATGCAACCGTCTACTACAGTATTGCATCAGGCAGTGCATTGTAGTCTCCCTGAGGAAAAAAGATACTAGAAAAGTCAGTATGGAACTATGTTCCTTTTTAAAAAGAAATTATATCTGCGAGGATTTTCAGTCAGCATTTAGACCATACCATAGTACTGAGACAACTCTCATCAGAGTCACAAATAATTTGCTCTTATCATCCGATCGTGGTTGTATCTCTCTATTAGTGTTAATCTTAGTGCTGCATTTGATACTATTGACCACAAAATTCTTTTTAATAGACTCGAAAATTATGCTGCCATTAGTGGAATTAATTAAACCATTAGCGGAATTAATTAAACTATTAGCATGGTTTAAATCATGTTTCCCAACCCTGCTCCTGAAGGACCCCCAACACTGCACGTTTTCTTTGTCTCCCTAATGAAACACCTGATTCAACTCATCAGCTCATTATCACATGGGGATATATATAATAATGTTCTTCTTCAGGAGCAGGGTTGGGAAACACTGGTTTAAATCATACTTATCTGACCGTTATCAGTTTGTACCAGTAAATGCGGGGATGTCTTATTGATCACAAGTTCAGTATGGAGTACCACAAGGCTCAGTACTTTGACCGTTGCTGTTCACTCTGTACATGCTAACCTTAGGAGATATCATTAGGAAGCATGGAATTAGTTTTCACTGTTATGCTGATGATACTCAGCTGTATATTTATTCACGCCAATTCACTTGCCAATTCACTTACCAATTCACAAAATTAATGGAATGCATAGCTGATATAAAAAATTAGATGACTAGTAATTTCCTACTACTTTAGATTAGAGATTCTATTAGAGATTCTAATTATTGGACAAAAAAAGTATTACCTCACGTAATAACCTAGAATACTGTCTAACACTCGATGGCTGCTCTGTCAAGTCCTCGTCGTCGGTTATGAACCTGGGTGTGCTCTTTGATACCAATCTTACATTTGAAAGTCACTTGTCTAGTATCTGTAAACCGCATTTTTCTATCTTAAAATTATATCTAAATTACGTCAAATGCTCTCAATGACAAATGCAGAACAATTAGTTCATGCGTTCATGACATTATTGTAATGCTATTATGGGTGGTTGCCCTGCACGCTTAATAAATAAACTACAGCTGGTCCAAAACGCAGCAGCTCGAGTTCTTACCAGAACCAGGAAGTATGACCATATTAGCCTGGTTCTGTCAAGACTGCATTGGCTCCCAATTAAACATCATATACATTTGAAAATATAGCTGTGTAGCGTATCTGGGTAAATCATGAGTCACTCCTCTGAACACAAATAAAGCACATTCTTCCAAAAAACCCAAAGCCTTTTAGAATGAATGTAAATTATTTGTCATTGGCACCAGCCTATCTGCATGAGACTGTTTCTGACAACTTTTATGGCTCGGAGATACTCTCCAGAGACCACCATACACTCCTCTCTACTCACTTTGGCCACTTCAAAAGAATTCCAAAGTTCTCCCCCACTGCAGGCACCAAGCCCAGGTGGCCTGGCTGGACCTCTCAGAGATGTCCAACACACACACACATACATGAACTGGTACGAATTTCCTCATAAAAAGACATTTTCTAAAGACATATTCGATATGTTTTTATGTGTGTCTGTTTGCCCATGTCAGCGGAATGACTTATGATTTTATCGTAGCACCAAGTGAGTTATAAATGCCTATATTATGATTTTAATGTATAACATCGCAATATCATCCTTTGCATGTCGTTCTTACTACCTTTAGGACGCTCTTGGTCTGACCAACATAATATGCACATGGGTATACGGTAAAATGTATTTTACTATGTTTACCATCTTTGGAGTGAAAATGACTAGACTTAGATGCAACCATAAATCAGATATTGACAAGACAAAGGGAAGTCTTCGCGCCAAAGTTTTGCCGAATATCATTGGTTAAGGTTGCTCCAGAAGGGGCGTGGTCCCTTAAAGGACGTAGAGACTCGTCTCTCACTCTCTTACTCTTCTTCTTGCTTTCGCTTCCTGCTTCATCATGTAACGCTTCGCCTTAGGGCGAACGCCCGTTTTTCTTTCATTTGTTTCTAGTTTAGTTTTTGTTTTCAGTCTTAGATAATTCTCCGTGTTTATTTCCACACACGAGTGAAAAGAACTTAGCCTGAATTATCATCTCTTCAGCAAACTCACCCACCGACATTCAAACAAACCGCTTTTCGCTTTGGAAGGACCAGAGCGACCACGTGACCTCCCAGGACCGAGAGACACACACACATGCTTCTTCATTCCAGCCATGCAAAGATATACCTGTGCAAGTATCCGTGTTTGACCACGCTTTTAAGGCTTAAAATTTGTTGATTCTTGTGGTCTCTCAAAGGTTCTGTTGTCTGTGATTTTGCTTTTCTGTCGATCCTTCGGAACGGCCCAACTCTCTCTCTGCATATCTCTCTCCCTCGTGCATAACTCTCTCTCTCTCTCTGCATATTACTCTCTCTCTCCCTGTATCTATGTATTCTCGTTCGTCGATGTCTTATTCTGTTGTAAATACATTTATTATGTGTAACTGCAGTCACGATATATAAGTAGTTTCCCTTTTATTAAATACATTATATTCACCTGATTGAATCTGTCTGCTTGCTCATATTACGGAAAAGTCCCTGGAATGTATGATCTAAAAAGCTACTACAGTAGCTTTACGATTTAAAGATACTTTAATTAGTATTTTGTTTATAGAACAACGAGGCTGTTTTTCCCGCGGCCAGGGAGAATAGTCTGCTTTTCTAAGTTAAGAATAACTTCCTTGAGGTTTAATAACAGATTGATGGTCAGTTCGCTGGCAAACAGATTATTCGATAACAAATGAATTCCCTTAGGAGTTATCTATCATAGACAATTGATATATTAAGATTTAATCATAATTCGTTGTGGTTGGAATATTGAAATACAATTGCTCTATTTTTGCCTGTCTGTATGTGCAACTGACCACCATTCGTTGTTTCAGTTGTCCATATAGTGATTTTAAACTGTAGGTGATACTCATAACTCGAATAGTTAATTTATGAATTATTAATTTATGAATTATGATAATTATGAATGATCATAATATTCCCCGTATATGAGCTCTTCATACCCTAACCCTACAGCTGATTACTGGTGGTTTAGCTCTCCAGTACTTGAGCGAGCTCTTAACGCATTATAGTCCTTCATGTCTATTGCGATCTCAAAACTCTGCCCAGTTGATAATTTACCTAGAATATCAAAATCGACTGCTGGCGGTAGATTCTTTTCAAATTTAACACCTAAACTTTGGAAGTCTTCCTAACATTGTCTGGGAAGCAGACACACTCTGTCAGTTTAAATCTAGATTAAAAATGCATCTCTACAACCTGGCATCCACATAGAACACTACACATTCCTATTATTCAAATCAATTAAATTATTATTAGGCTGCATAAATTAGGTCAGCCGGAACCGGGAACACTTCCTATGACACCTGATGTACTCGCTACATCATAAGAAGAATGGCATCTACGCTAATTTTAGTCTTTCTGTTTATTGCGAGGTTTGCTGTAATCAGCCGGATCCGGGCCATATCCAGATCAGATGGCGGACCTGCGCCAAGACATGACCACAACGCATTTCTGAAGTTTCAGCAGATTCTCCCCTGTGAAAGCCTCATCGACACGACAGCTATCGGCACTGATCCTCAACAAACTCGTCTCCATAGGCGCGTGATGACTGATACTGATGAACAAACAGATGAACTGCATAATTTAATGTTCCGATCCAATCTGACTTCTGACCTGTAATGCTGCCTGAATCATAATCATACACCGTTTGTTCGCTGGCCAGAGGAAAACTGGCCCCCCAAGTGATTCTGGCTTCTCCCAAGGTTTTTTCTACTCACCGATCATCACTGCAGTTCACATCCGTGCCTCTGTTCAATAAACACCGTTTATATTACTACTCACCTGTCTGCTTCTCTCTATAACTGTGACAGTTATCATACTTAATTGTATACAATATTTTTTCTGTGGTCAGCTGATTACTTTTTTAAAAATTGTTTGTAATTGCAATGAAGTCACTGTATGTTTTGTATATACACTCACCTAAAGGATTATTAGGAACACTTGTTCAATGTCTCATTAATGCAATTATCTAATCAACCAATCACATGCTTTAGGGGTGTGGTCCTGGTCAAGACAATCTCCTGAACTCCAAACTGAATGTCAGAATGGGAAAGAAAGGTGATTTAAGCAATTTTGAGCGTGGCATGGTTGTTGGTACCAGACGGGCTGGTCTGAGTATTTCACAATCTACTCAGTTACTGGGATTTTCACGTACAACGATTTCTAGGGTTTACAAAGAACGGTGTGAAAAGGGAAAAACATCCAGTATGCGGCAGTCCTGTGGGCGAAAATGCCTTGTTGATGTCAGAGGAGGTCGAGAAGAATGGGCCGACTGATTCAAGCTGATAGAAGAACAACTTTGACTAAAATGACCACTTGTTACAACTGAGGTATGCAGCAAACCATTTGTGAAGCTACAACACGCACAACCTTGAGGCGGATGTGCTACAACAGCAGAAGACCCCACCGGGTACCACTCATTTCCACTACAAATAGGAAAAAGAGGCTACAATTTGCAAGAGCTCACCAAAATTGGACAGTTGAAGACTGGAAAAATGTTGCCTGGTCTGATGAGTCTCGATTTCTGTTGAGACATTCAGATGGTAGAGTCAGAATTTGGTGTAAACAGATTGAGAACATGGATCCATCATGCCTTATTACCACTGTGCAGGCTGGTGGTGGTGGTGTAATGGTGTGGGGGATGTTTTCTTGGCACACTTTAGGCCCCTTGGTGCCAATTGGGCATTGTTTAAATGCCACGGCCTACCTGAGCATTGTTTCTGACCATGTCCATCCCTTTATGGCCACCATGTACCCATCCTCTGATGGCTACTTCCAGCAGGATAATGCACCATGTCACAAAGCTCGAATCATTTCAAATTGGTTTCTTGAACATGACAATCAGTTCACTGTACTAAAATGGCCCCCACAGTCACCAGATCTCAACCCAATAGAGCATCTTTGGGATGTGGTGGAATGGGAGCTTCGTGCCCTGGATGTGCATCCCACAAATTTCCATCAACTGCAAGATGCTATCTTATCAATATGGGCCAATATTTCTAAAGAATACTTTCAGCACCTTGTTGAATCAATGCCACGTAGAATTAAGGCAGTTCTGAAGGCGAAAGGGGGTCAAACACATTATTAGTATGGTGTTCTTAATAATCCTTTAGGTGAGTGTATTTGCTTCTTTGGCTGGAGAGAGATTTTGATCACATGATTTGATTCAATGACACGGTTGTGTCACAGTCATCGTCTTCACTACACTTCCCAGAATCCCTTGTGTCTTCACACCTGAACTCACTCCCTCATTACACACCTGTTCAACGTCATCATCATCCGTGTCACCTGTCCTCACCTCGTTATTGTTCATTTGTATCTGTGTTTGGAATTATTAGTAAATGTTTGTATTGGAGCCTTTTGCCAAATATATCTCTCCTACAACCTGCACCACACCTGTGACAGAAGAACCGACCACAACATGAGCTGGGAGCTCGCTGGACAGATCGCGGCTTTGGCTCTGGATAGCCACAATCTGTTCCACTTCACCTGGGGGTTTGTACCTCTTGCTGCCTCCAGTTCGCTGAACGATGAGTCGATTTTAAGGCGTGTTACCGGCTGGGTGTTAAGACAGTCGATCCGAGGGAGCTCCTAGATCTCTCCGGTCTGGACTGGAGAGAGGCACTCTCCAGTTGTCTGGAGAGCTTCCTCCCGTGGCACGCCCTGTAACCGCCTGAGCTTCACGTCAGCCCTGACGAGCCTGCGCTCCGCGTCAGTCCTTCACCGCTGGTCCCGTCCAGCCCCGAGCCTTCTAAGACTGTTCACGTCACGTCTGCCCAGCCAGAGACAGTTCACGTCACGTCTGCCCAGCCAGAGACAGTTCACATCATGCACAGCGAACCAGAGACTGTCCCCGAGCCTGATTCTTCTGTCCCCGAGCCTGAGTCTTCTGTCCCTGAGCACGATCCTGAGCATGTCACTCCTCCCAAGAAGGGATATAGGTCCCCGGCCATTGGGGCCAGGCCTGACTCCCACGGGAAGGCCTGGTCTCCCGAAGGGTCCTCTCTGCCATGGCAGCCTGAACGGTCCTCTCCACCATGGCCACCACAGCCATGCCCATCCGAACGGGCTGCTCTGCCTTGGCCGCCTGCACATCCTGCTCCGCCCTGGAGGCTTCCTGCCCCTGTTAGACCACGCCCTAATCAGCCTTCAGGGCGCCCACCCCCCACCTGCACTACACCCATGACAGTTTGAGGTTTTAAGGATCCAACCATTCATTTTTAATTGTCTTAATAATGCAAATTATCCAAATATGTCAACCTCTAGTTGTACTAGAGGCACTTTAAACTGTCCCCGTCATCTTAACCTACCAAATACACCAGTCTGCATTTTGCAAATATTAGCCTGCCAACCATTTATTACTAAGATGTCTTACCAATTTATTACAAACCAAAAATTACATTTATTTTTGTATGGTCTACATTGTGTGGCAAAAAGGTGTAGTAAACAAGTCTACACAGTTATAGAATAAAGAAAGCATTGTAAGCTATACCATATAAGCTTGTTTGTCCACAGTTCAGATCATAAAGTTTGAATGACATATTTGATTAAATACATATATTTGACCTTAAATGTCTACACTCTGTCTTTATTTGAAACAACAAGAAGGAAATAATATTCAAATAATAGTCAAGTGGGAAAAACTTTATTATATGGTTACACATTTTTTAAATTAAAATATCGGTCTCAGACGCTTCTATTGCTCTGCTTTCATCACTTCATCATGAACTTTAAATATAATTATTTATCTGATAACTAAAAGAGTTCAACCACATTACAGAAATGTAATTATCAATTATGATTGGACGACTGTTATAATGCCAAATGTATTACAGAGGCCATCTCAGATTATACATTTGCTGCAAATAAATAAATACATTTAATTAATCTTGCATGCTTCCAGTTTACTTAAGAAACAAATGCACCGTAAATCCTCCTGCAGAGTACACATTTTCACACTTGGGCTGAGACTGAAATTTCATACTCACTTGTGTAGGTACGTATATTGAATAAGTTATTACTTTACAGCCTCTAAAAAAGTAATGTTCTATATAGTATGAGTGTAATCCGGATGTACTACATTCATCATGTTGTCATGATCATGTGACCAACAGTTGCGTTGCTTCACTCTCATTCACAAACCTGTGGCCTCATGGGACAGTAAAGTGTCCATCACATACACACACTTCAGAATCTCACTGGAAATATATAGATCATACGAGGACTTTTCTCCTACTCTTTTATGAGTTCTGTGAATTCAGGTATATTTTTTGTGACATACTGTTTTCCAGCTACTATATAGTGGAAGTGTGTGATTTCAGATGCAGTCGGTCGTTTTCAGGGGTCAGAGCTCAGTTTGCAGGATTTGTGGACCTTATGTAACACAATCTTAGACCCTTTCAAACCGACTCAGTCATGTGAGCTGGTCTGAGTATGCTGTGCTTTCCGCTGATGGTATGGCTCACTAGAAACCTGTATCATGAACACAAACTGCTCCAGGCTCACTTGATTTTTCCATATGCAAAATCCAATTTAGTTCATCAGATGCCTCCGTACAAATCAGCTATCAAATCAGGTCAGTGAAACAACAGAAATTGTAACTATAAAAGCGACCCTTGTAAAGATCGACCCTTTCAGTGCCTCAGATGCCACAGATCACATTGAATCTGACTTGGATGTCTGAAATTGCAAAAAAAAAAAAAAAAAAAAAAGTGGCAAAGTTGAACTGCAGTGTTTATTTTTTTTCCGTGCCACTGCACTGTTTGGGAAAAAAGGGAAAGCTGATGTCATGTGTAATTGTGCAGTGATCGCCATGGTAACAGCATGAGCCAGAAAGCGGTGCGGGGAGGGGGGTGGGTGGGGTTGCCCATCCGCTGCAAATCAACAGCATGTCCCAACCTCAACACACACTCTCAGCACACACACACTTTATGTCTTTCTGTGACTACCGTGATGCTTCTCTGTGAAACTTGTCATATTTTATTGTACGCATTCCATAATCCTTGTCCATCAATCAACATCTAGGAACGCACTTCAGTCTAATGAGATATCAGTGTGTGTGTGGGGGCAATGTTGCAGAAATAGAAACAAAGTGACCAAAAAAAATTACTGACACTTTGTCACGACCAGTTAGAACAAACTCAAGACAATTTCAAGTGATTATAAATCAATATTAGCATCCCTTGTTAATGAGTTATACATCACATTTTGCCGATTCCTTGGTTAATATTTTTACAATGGTGCAACTGGGCATACACACACAAAACCTCATTAACCAAACTGAAGGATAATGGATGTCATGAGTATAGAAACAGAGAACACTGATTGGCTGTTCAGTGATTGATTGTGTTTGGCCTCATGTTCACAGTCTCTGAAAACTCGTCTCTAACCCATTTCCCTGGTTTGGAGAAGGTGTGCGTGCGTGTGTGTGTGTGTGTGTGTGTCTGTGTGTGTGTGTGTGCGCACGCAGTGAAAGACATGATTTTCTCTGGTTTGGAGACAGGGTGTGTGTGTGTGTGTGTGTGTGTGTGTGTGTGCAGTGAAAGACATGCTTTTCTCTGGTTTGGAGACACGTGTGTGTGTGTGTGTGTGTGCAGTGAAAGACATGCTTTTCTCTGGTTTGGAGATATGTGTGTGTGTGTGAGTGTGAGTGTGAGTGTGCAGTGAAAGACATGCTTTCCCCTGGAGATCTGCTCCCACTCTTTTGTGCTCGCTCGCGACTCCTCTTACATAACCAGATCCAGCGCACACCAGTTCTGCTGATGAGCCTATGCTTCTGAACACAACCAGGACTGGCATCTCAAACACAGGCTGAGCAAATCACAGAGGCATTTTATTACATGAAGAAATGCATGGGCAATCTGGTGAGGTGTTAAAGTCCCACTGTAGTAAATTTTATCCCTTAAAAGTAGGGGTGTAACGATACCCTCATGTCACGATTCGATATATAGCACGATACTGAACTCACGGTACGATATTATTACGATACTCCAAGACATCTGCTAAAAGGTTAACTTTTTTTTTTTACTGTTGATTAAAATGCTAAATTTGGTATTACATTGTGTGTGTAAATGAATAGGCTTGGACTAGGTGCTGGAAACCCAATACACAGAACAAAAGTGACACCAGAATAACAATATTCATGATTCTGAAGCGGATACAGAATTATTTTAGGTGAATACTTGCACTAATGTAGTGAAACATAAAATTTTTCTCACAGTTATTTTTATTTTGGGTGAGTTATACACAATATATATTGCCACTATTCACAATACATATTGTTGCATTTTTGTATTGCGATATATTGTGAAACGTTGTATTGATACACCCCTACTTAAACTCACCTTTGATCACCAAAATGACAAAGTTTTTACCTGTGAACAAAATGTCTTCATGCCTTAAATATCTTGAATGTAACTTGACACCCTTGCCTTATTTAGTATTCGCGGTTCTATGAATATGCAAAAGAGCCCCGCCTCCACTCACTGACAGCAGCTCGGAGATCCACTCGCTCAACTTTACTGTAGTAAACGATGCACAATGGCAAGTGGAAATACTGTATTCATTCTGCCATATATGTGACCCATGATGGCAAAAGGAGTCAAAAGAATGCGCACAGGATCATTTCGAGCTACAGCCAAAACAAATTAAGATTTTGAGGGTTTCACAAAATCGTCTAGCGATCCCAATGCTCCAAATAGCAATTAAACATATAAAATGATCTTTATTTGTATGTTTTCTGAGAGGAGCTCATTTCCCTTGTCCATGAAAAAATATCTAATTCACGCTGACTGACAGAGCCGAAGCGTGCGCACAAACACTCTCAGATCTACACACGTAGGCCTACACAGAAATACAGTATTTCAAAATATCTGTCTTGCCGATTATACACACATTATATGTTATTTCATATGTGAACGTTTAACTGTTGGGGGAAAACATCTAATGTGTAACATTATATTAGATCCGTGTGGAACAGTAGGTCTGAATATATAGGCTGTCTAATGTTAAAGAAACAATTGTGGTATATTATGGAAAAAAAAGTTGAATATATATATTTTTCCTATAAATATTTGTTTTTCATTTGGTGTGTGCCAGATTTGGTGTTGTTACCAGGGATTTTAAGGGATGGTTGCTAGGTGATTTTGTTTCAAAACCTTCAGAAAACTTTAACTTGATTTTGCTCAAAGTTGACATTGTTGACTATCGACCTCTGTAGCTCAGTCATTTTTTGTTAGATTCAAACAAATCATACATCATGAAGTTTTTTTAATAGAGAATGTAAAAATAACAATAATTTGCTCATTGCGACTCACTTTGCTAGTACGGGTCACATATGTTTAAACCAGAAACTGATTCAGAAGAAGAGGAAAAGTGAATTATGCAGGCTTGTATACAAGTCGATATATCAGAATGGTAATGCCTTTTTATATCACTCTCTACAACATCGGACACATAATGATAATTAATATGATTAGCCTTTTGCTTGACTAGTTATCAAACAGCTAATAATGTGTTGCTAGTAATTTCCTACTACTTAATTCTGAAAAAACAGAGTTTCTAATGATTGGACCAAAAACCTCTGCACCTAGAATAATGTCTAACACTTGATATCTGCTTTGTCATGTCCTCGTCATCGGTTAGAAACCTGGGTGTGCTCTTTGATATAAATCTTTCATTTGAAAGCCGTTTCTAGCATCAGTAAAACCGCATTCTTCCATCTTTAAAATATTACGACATATGCTTTCAATGACAAATGTGGAACAATTAGTTCATGCATTCATGACATCAAGACTAGATTATTGTAATGCTCTACTGGGTGGTTGCCCTGCACGCTTAATAAACAAACTACAGCTAGTACAAAACGCAGCAGCTCGAGTTCTTACCAGAACCAGAAAATATGACCATATTAGCCCGGTTCTGTCAACACTGCATTGGCTGCCTATTAAACATTGGGTCCCACTTTATATTAAGTGGCTTTAAGTACTATGTACTTACACTGAAGTTGATACAATGGACTTTGATACAATGGACTTATTGTGTACATACATGTTTTTACATTGTACTTAAATTTTGAAAATACCTGTATGTAATTACAACTGTAATTAATTGATGTAATTACATTTGTAATTACACAGTTGACCCTTCCCTTACACCTTAACCTACCCTTAAATCGACCCATACCACCACACCTGTCCCTAACCTTACCAGTATCACATCTCAATAGCAGCAAAAGTGTTTTACAATACAACCTGAACACAATAAGTACATTGTACTTATTTTTCTATGTAAGTACACAGTACTTAAAGCCACTTAATATAAAGTGGGACCAAATATTGTATACATTTAAAAAAATTGCTGATTATTTACAAAGCACTAAATGGTTTAGCTCCACAGTACTTGAGCGAGCTCTTAACGCATTATAGTCCTTCACGTTTATTGCGATCTCAAAATTCTGGGCAGTTAATAATACCTAGAAGAATAACAAAAAAACACTGCTGGCAGTAGATCCTTTTCCTATTTAGCACCAAAACTTTGGAACAGTCTTCCTAACATTGTCCGGGAAGCAGACACACTCTGTCATCTAGACTAAAAACACATCTCTTCAACCTGGCATACACATAGAAAATTATACATTCCTATTATTCAAATCAGTTAAATGATTATTATGCTGCATTAGGTCAGCCGGAACCGGGAACACTTCCTATAGCACCTGATGTACTCGCTACATCATAAGAAGAATGGCATCTACGCTAATGTTAGTCTTTCTGCTTATTCTGAGGTTTACTGTAGTCATCCGGATCTGGGCCGGATCCAGACAACATGGAGAGCCTGATGACTCTGATCTTAAACCAGATGTAACTGGATAATATTCTGATTGTTCCAATCCAGTCTGACTTCTGACCTGTAATGCTGCCTGAATCATAATCATACAATGTTGGTTGGTTGGCCAGAACTGGCCCCCCGACAGAGCATAGTTTTGGTTCCTTGTCACCGTTGCCTTTTCCACCTTTGTTGCCATTGGCTTGGCTTGCTTAGTTGGGGACATTAAATTTAATATTCAACAATAATATTGATCTGCCTGCATTAACACTATTAAACAAGAACTGAACTGAGCTGGACAATGACTTCACGGTTTACTCCAGAGCGGCTATATATATAAAAAGGAACTAAATTAGGCTAAAATAACTTTTTTTTAAACCAAAATGAAACATCAATGAACTTACTTAAACTGGACTATGACAGTATTTTCTTCTGGAAATAAACTTTTGTGTATTATTTTCCTGTTATCTCTGTGAAGCTGCTTTGAAACAAGCTATGCTGTAAAAAGCGCTATATAAATAAATGTGACTTGACTTGCTAATGTTACACAAACCATGTTCTCGTTTACCATCTCAGAACATCAGTGGCTAAAAGGAAAAGTTTATAGGTCATCAAAACATAACAATATACACCATACACTCGCTAATGTACCCAATTTTTCATATCAACAGAAAAATATACCAGTAAACACCGCGATTTCAAACCATGTTTTTGAGACAAGACTTTTTTTTTTACAGCAGTTTTAAGGACAATTAAATTGAATGTTCACATTACTTTCAGCCACAGTATTTCTCCATTATTAGCAAGAAAATGTCTTTGAACAAGAATGGCTCGCATACCAAATCATTATTCATATTAAAAGTCTACAATTACAGCTATTATTTACTTCTTTATTAAAACAGTTTGACCTAACCCTTAACCCAAATGCAAAACATTAACCTGTGGCTAAAAAGGGCTTCTCACATGTCTGGTGACGCACAAACTTTAATTCACTGACGAGTCCTGCATGCTCATAATGTGCTCATTGACCCAACCCCGATTATGGATCAAATATTGTATGGGTGGGATTATTTTGCCCAGTCACAGCTTGGTTTCATCCAGGCCAGTGGCAGATTTAGGTGTGGGAATCATGGGCCTCCTGTGACCCGATTGGGTTTCTGTCGCTCATTTGCATATCTCGTCAATGATGTCACGTCACTGTGTGGTTCAATTAACCTACAGTAAGTGTGTTCCCTTCCCTTATTCTAGTTTGAGTTGAGCCCCATTCACACCACCAGCCACAAAGCAACATGATCCCACGGATTGATTTCCAGCAAAAGTGGCTGCTAGTCGCGACATGACACTGTTGATAAAAGCAACTTGGAGCGACTATTAATGGGCTGAAGTCAGTGCAAGTGCACATAATACTCAGAGAAGTGAACCCATCAGTCAGAATAGTTGTTCAAACAAAGCTTTTCATATTAAATCAAGGCTACTCAACACAAACAGACTGGGAATGGTTCAGGGAACAGCTGAGCACTGTTAACTTCATCCCGTGAACACTTATAGATCGCTGCCATGTTTCCACTGATCTAAATATACTATGACTGGTTTGCTCACTGCAATGTGAAGTGCTAGCACTGGGAGAGTCCCAGCACCATAATGATGACCCCGACCCGCAGAGAGCATTACTGACTGACTGACTGACAAAACCTGGACCCAGGACTCAACCGGGTCAGCTGCACAGAACTCGTGTTTTTTAGGATATTTATGTAAATGAATTGCAAGTTTAGCCATTGTCTGTAATGTGTATGATCTTTTCAAGCGATATATAGAAATTATTAAAGGGATAGTTCACCCAAAATGTTAAATTCTCATAATTTACTCAGACTCCATCCTAGGTGTATATGACTTTCTTCTTACAGACAAACACAATCTGAGTTATATTAAGTTGTGATTCAGCGATTATAGTTTATAAAGTTATAAATATGGATATTTTTATTTATTAGCTTTTATGATGGATGGATGTGCTTTTTTGGTACCATTCACTCCCATTATAAAGCTTGGAAGAGCAAGGACATTTATTAATATAACTCTGAAAGTCACATCCCTAGGATGACTTGAGGGGGAGTAATTGTCATTTTTGGGTGAACTATCCTTTACGGTGGTTGTATCTGCTGCAAACTGACGACACACGTAATCGATGTACGAACGCTCGTAATTACACAAGGAAATATTAAACATGAACATACAACTGGGATTATTAGCAGAACTAATTCAAATATACAATATTACAATACAAGCCTTCGTTGCTACATTGCACAATATTTGTAAAAAAAGGATCATGTATCATCTTGCTCAGTTTTATAGGTATATTTTGCTGAATTAAAAAAATTTAACCAAGATAAAGTCGTTTTGTCTTAACTGCTTCAAAATACAGTTCATGCTGTTAATGAAATGATAGTTGAATCATTTACAGTTACTGTACAATACTGTACAACACCATATAATCACTCCAGCACAGTGATTCTGCTGTTCTGTATGCCATACAAAGCTTAAATCTGCATTCATTCACTCCAGAAAGAGCATTATGAGATTTGTGATACGTTATGGTCTCGTCCGTCCTCCAATCTGATGTTCAAATATGAATGTAACCTTTTAATAATCAGGGGTAATGCATGAAAAAAAAGGTAATTTGAATGTAGTAATTCATCACATTGTTTAGAACAAAATAAATAAATAGTAAATATTTTTTTTGAAAATGATATTTTATTCATGTTATGCTGTGTGTAGTGACACCAGGACTCAGTTGTTTAAAAATTAAAATGACATGAACTTACATGTATAGGCAAAAACAATTATGTTTTTTTTTATTATTACATTTTTAACCAAACTTTGTATAAAGATGATTCTCAACTATGTTATGAAAGATTATGTAATTAATTGATACACCATTTTACTTTCTGCAATATGTGGGCAAAATGGCCATAAATGTATTTTCCCATTCAATACAATATATATATGCACTGTATCTAATTTGCATATTAATGTTCATGGGGAAACATATAATGAAAAAAGAAGTGCAAAAATGGGAGTAATAATTGGCAACATTTTATTAATAATAATAATAATAATAATAATAATAATATCTAATATTTCTTAAGAATATGGATCTATAATTTCTTTCCCTATTCACCTCTTGTGTCTCCCAGAATGCTTGGTGAAATGCTGTAAGTCCTGCTGTTTCTACAGTGGACGTGTATGAAATCAATACCCTGTTCTGTAACAGTCATTTTAATTTGACACCCCATAACGTTTTCCTGAGATGTTGATTTATGAAATACAATTTGAAAAGTATTCCGATTTAAATTATAATTACAATATATGATCATATTTCCATAAGACTGCATTTGATCACTAAATGTCAGTCATTTTTAAAGACCAAGGAGAAGTTGTTTTCATAGTGAAACCTCCAAACATTTGGTGTCTCTGAAAAGCCCTGAATGTGCTCTTAAAACTGTGACATAAGGTGTCAGAGAAATTCCCTAAAATATAATGTCCACTACAGAGGACACAAGTCTATTCCTGGTTCCCAGGAGGTCAAACAAACAACCATTTACATGTTTAGGATGTTTGCATAGTATGAATATACAGGGAGACTTCAGACATAAACACAGACTCATGTTTTCTCATTAAAATAAGACGATTTCCCTTTGATTCAATATAATGTGTGGGAATACCAGTATGGCGGCATCATAGATCAGTGGTTGTTTTGCTTTTATATCATGCATTTTATGCACAGATTAGATTTTAAAATATGTTTCCCCCTAGAATGTTTATTTTTGCATTTTTAGAAGTCAGCGACATGAAATGTCAGTGAATGTCATTCATAAACATTACTAGGCAATAATAATAATAATATGCAAATATGCACCTGTAACTTTCTACAGTGAGTTAGTGCTGGGACGTAAGACCAAAAACATGTAATTTGTAACAGTATTTTTTAAGACTCTAGCGGTTTCAAAGTAGTTTTGTCTCTTTGCATGGTTTTATGCTTTTATATACGTCTAAAATGGTTTGTAATGTCATATCAGGTTTGCTTGGCTCACAAAAATGAAGAAATATGGAGCCATCTTCTAAAGTTCCTGGATGGATGATCATGAAACATGAAATGATGCATATAATCAAAGGTGTGGATAAATTAGATGTTTAGTGTGAGTTTAGAGGTGTGTATTTGTTGTTGTTTTTGTGTAGACATGTTTATTTGTCATGTTTTTTTTTTACCCAGCAATGTATGGTATAGTGGTGTATGTGTATCTTATGGTCATGCATACGTATATTTCCATATTTGTATTGTTTACCTTGTTCATATTTTGTGTACTGTAAGTAGAATGAAAAAAAAAGACAATATATGAAGCATGCAGAATGTAAACTATTTTTAAAATGCAGTAAAAACATTGCTTTGTTTTCAAAACAAAACATTTTCTTAGGACCTTAAATGAAATCCATCTACCGATCTAGAATCACAACAGGAGCATCATAGCGACATTTAGCATCAAGAGTATACGCTTTTACTCAAAAACCCACTTTAAAGCACTTTTTGTGTATTTGTAATAACGCACCATTGCAAACTAATGTGGCATACGAGGCAGACAAATATTAATTGTAGCTTTGTATTAATAAGCTACATGTTTCTTCTTAGCATACTCATGTAAACATTATAAACATTATTTTAAAAGTAAACCCCCTAAATTGCACAATAATTAAACCATATAAAAAAAACATTAAAAGTATTATAGCTACAGCATGGAGATTTAAAAAATACATAGAGTATGCAAAATTAAAAGCGGTTTGCGGCCCAGCACTAGCACAATAGTCAAATCAGTAACACTATGAAATGCAACCAAATAAACCACAATTCATTCACAATAGTTTAAAAGACATAGTCTATTATTCCTGTTATTCTGGATTATGCTAAATTGTTAAGAATAAACCAGTCTGCAAAAAATATTCCAGGCTTATTTTTGTATACATTTCGTAATGTTAAGATTTATTTTTAGATGTGTATGTATTGTCTGCTATAAATAAGGGTGAGTGTAGAGACGTGTTGTGTAGTTGTAGTTGAAGGGCTGAGCTGAACCACAGATGCAGGTTTCATGTGATCAACTTCAGCTTTTAGAAAAGGGTCCATTGTCTGAAGAGGGAAGTTTTTAAGCTCAGGATGATGATAAATCTTCAGATGTACACTAGAAACATGGATGCTCAAATGAAATGCAGAAAGAGAGAGAACACCCCAAAATCACACAAGGTCTTTCAGTGGTTAGGTATGAATGCTTTCCAGCTTCTACTATTAGCTATAACATTAATATGTGACTTGTTTTTAATGCATGGATACGTGCTAATTAATTTGGATAATAATATTTTAAATGTTCAATCCTCCTCATCTCCTCCTGAATTTGCTTTAGATTTCAGATCCCATTTTCCCATTCTCATGTCACATAATCACGCATCGTCGCATTAAGCAATATGATAATACTGTCGTATAACTGCATTCACTATTCATTAATGCAGAGGAATAAAAAAAAATCATTCTTATATTGATGGCAAGTCCTGTCAGGGGAAATCATCTTCAATGTGATGATTATTTGTTCATATTTATACACCTCTATTCCACAGAGGCATCTTGTGATTTATGCATGCAAAAATTACATAAGGATTCATATTGCAACGACTAATGAAACGTTAATATTTGAACCATTTGATTTCATATACAGATAAATAAATAAATAAAACACACACACACACACACGATATTCTATTCAAAATAAGCAACGACATTTGATGACACCTGCCCGAGAACAGCTCTTGTAATTTCAATAGCCCTGATATCTATGATTATTATAGTAGGCTATATCTGATCTGTACACGTACCTTTCTCGATAAAAGCGTCCGCTATGAGAGATGTTTGAATACGCATGTGAGAAATGTCACATCTCGGCTCCTGCAGCTGATTCACACAGCGAAGGGTCGCACAATTACTCCTCTTCGAGCTCTTTAAAATGGCTATATCCCCGTTAGTCTTCAGTGTAGTCGGGCGATTAATAAACGAGGTCAAGCATTAACATATAAAAGGCGCTGGAAATAAAAACCGTGAGAAAACGCGCATCCATTCACTCCAGTTCAGTTGACACAGACAAACGAAAATGTCAGGCGTCCTCGTTCTTCATCACACCATCATCGCCTTCAACACACACACATTCGTCGTGTTTCATCTGTTAGCCGCAGAATCTTTCTTCTTCATCGGTTAATGTAAATGTGCTGCTGTTTCTTTCACTGCATCTGCTGCTTTCCCTCTGTCTTCACTATCACACGCGCGTTCTCAGCTGTTTGATTCGATCAATCAGCGCAGCACAGGCCACGCCTCTCACTGTCAGTCACGGACAAGCCCCGCCCCTCACTGTCAGTCACACGCACAGGCCACGCCTCTCACTGTCAGTCACGGACAAGCCCCGCCCCTCACTGGCAGTCACACGCACAGGCCACGCCTCTCACTGTCAGTCACGAACAAGCCCCGCCCCTCACTGGCAGTCACACGCACAGGCCACGCCCCCTCACTGCAGTCATAGACAAGCCACGCCCATCACTGTCAGTCACGGGTACAAGCCCCGCCCCTCACTGTCATTCACGAACACAAGCCGCCATCCCTCACAAACCTGTTTACAAAGCTTTTATTTGTATTTTTATTGATTTTATGTTGTTATCTTTAAAAAGGTAGATACTTAGTGAATGCTGAGAGAATGTGGAGGAGGCAAGAGAAAATAATTACAGAAATACTTCTGGCTTTACAGAAAAGCCTTCTAATTGATCTATTCTAATTGTATAGCGGCTCCTCCTGACTGTCCATTAAGGTATAGGGAATAGTCTGTGCTGTATCAATAGCTTTATGATTAATATGGAAGTAAAATAATAATACAATAAATTTTTTTTTTTTTAAAGTTGGTTGAATTGAACTTCTTGGGGGGTGTATCCAATTAACAGTGCTTGCATTTTAATGCGTTGTTTTTTCAGGACTTTCAGGGCTGAAATTAAACATGGTTGTATACATTAAACGGTGAATATTTCGTATGAAAATATTTCATACACAATTTCTTTATTAAAAATTCAATAATCCATATTGAGCTTTCTCTGTCACAAATGAGCAGGGGTGAAAATTGAATCTAAATTTTGGATAACACTAAACAATTTTTGAAGGGGACACCAATAATACAGGCAAAATTGTACTTGCAAGGATATGTGTGAAAGCCTTACTACTGTTATTGGTGTAGCATGGAGACTGTTCCTTTCTTCTCAAAGTTTCTTTCTGGTTCAATGAAAAAGCTGACTAAATTGACCAAAAAAAATCTTCAAAACCTTACATTTTTTTTATTGCAATGTTTTTGAAGTTGTTTACACAATCAAGCCACCAAAATACAATGGAATTTGAACTTCACTTCAACTTTTATTTATTTATATAGCACATTTAATAACAACGTTGTTGCTTCACAGTTATAATTAAAACATATATAAAAACAATTACCATGCCTAGCAAATGAAGGCATGACTGTACGCACCATAAAGATTTTATCAAAGAATTTGCTGACTTTCTATCAGAATTAGTATTGGCTGCCGATAAAGTCCTAATTGTTGGTGATTTTAATATACATAGATAATGAAAAAGATGCATTGGGATTGGCATTTAAAGACATTATAAACTCAATTGGAGTTAGACAACACGTGTCAGAACCTACTCATTGTCGTAACCATACTCTAGATCTAATATTATCTCATGGAATAGATGTTGATGCCGTTGAAATTCTGCAGCAGAGCGATGACATCTCAGATCATTATCTAGTCTCGTGTAAATTACATTTAGCCAAGGCTGCAAAGCCAACTCCGTGTTATAAATATGTTAGACCTATCACTTCTGCCACTAAAGATGGCTTTATTAATAATCTTTCTAATCAGTTTCATCATCTCAGCATCCCGGATAGCTTAGAAGAACTTGATATTGCAACAGAAACGTTTAAATCTCTCTTTTCCAGCACTTTAGACATAGTTGCTCCGTTGCGCTTAAAGAAGATTAAAGAAAATAGTCCAACGCCGTGGTACAACGAGCACACCCGGGCCCTTAAGAGAGCAGCCAGAAAAATGGAGCGAAACTGGAAGAAAACAAAACTAGAGGTATTTCGGATTTCATGGAAGGAGAGCTCGATTGCTTACAGAGAGGCATTAAAAGATGCTAGAACGGATTATTTTTCAACCCTATTAGAAGAAAATAAACATAATCCTAGGTATTTATTTGAACAAGTGGCTAAACTAACGAAAAAGAAAGCTTCAAGCCCAGAAGTTTCCAAGAAACACAGCAGTAATGACTTTATGAACTTCTTCACTTATAAGATCTACAGTATAATATCAGGGACAAAATTATAGCTATGCAACCGTCTACTACAGTAGCGCATCAGGGAGTGCATTGTAGTCTCCGTGAGGAACATTTTGATTCATTTGTTGCTATAGGAGAGGAAGAATTTTGCAAACTTGTTAATTCATCTAAATCGACAACTTGTATGCTAGACCCTATACCGACTAAGCTACTGAAAGAGATGCTTCCAGATGTCATAGATCCTATTCTAAATATCATTAATTCATCTTTGTCTCTAGGATACGTACCAAAAACCTTTAAGTTGGCTATGATTAAACTGCTTGTTAAAAAAACGCAACTTGATCCTACAGAATTAGTCAATTACAGGCCAATCTCGAATCTGCCTTTTCTGTCAAAGATACTAGAAAAAGCAGTATCATCACAACTGTGTTCCTTTTTAGAAAGAAATAATATCTGCGAGGATTTTCAGTCCGGATTTAGACCATACCATAGTACTGAGACTGCTCTCATTAAAGTCACAAATGATTTGCTCTTATCATCCGATCGTGGTTGTATCTCTCTATTAGTGTTACTTGATCTTAGTGCTGCATTTGATACTATCGACCACAACATTCTTTTAAATAGACTAGAAAACTATGTTGGCATTAGTGGAATTGCACTAGCATGGTTTAAATCATACTTATCTGACCGTTTTCATTTTGTAGCAGTAAATGAAGAGATGTCTTATCGATCACAAGTTCAGTATGGCGTACCACAAGGCTCAGTACTAGGACCGCTGCTGTTCACTCTGTACATGCTACCATTAGGATATATCATTAGGAAATATGGAATTAGCTTTCACTGTTATGCTGATGATACTCAGCTGTATATTTCTTAAAAACCTAACGAAACTTACCAATTCTCAAAATTAACGGAATGCATAGCTGATATAAAAAATTGGATGACCAGTAATTTCCTATTACTAAATTCTGAAAAAACAGAGATTCTAATCATTGGACAAAAAACTGCCACACGTACTAACCCAGAATACTGTCTAACAATTGATGGCTGCTCTGTTAAGTCTTCGTCGTCGGTTAGGAACCTGGGTGTGCTCTTTGATACCAATCTTTCATTTGAAAGTCACGTGTCTGTAAAACCGCATTTTTCCATCTTAAAAATATATCTAAATTACGTCATATGCTCTCACTGACAAATGCGGAACAATTAGTTCATGCATTCATGACATCAAGGCTAGATTATTGTAATGCTCTACTGGGTGGTTGCCCTGCACGCTTAATAAACAAACTACAGCTAGTTCAAAACGCAGCCGCTAGAGTTCTTACCAGAACCAGGAAGTATGACCATATTAGCCCGGTTCTGTCAACACTGCATTGGCTGCCTATTAAACGTCGTATAAATTTTAAAATATTGCTGATTACTTAGAAAGCACTAAATGGTTTAGCTCCCCAGTACTTGAGCGAGCTCTTAACGCATTATAGTCCTTCACGTCTATTGCGATCTCAAAATTCTGGCCAGTTGATAATACCTAGAATATCAAAATCGACTGCTGGCGGTAGATCCTTTTCCTATTTAGCACCAAAACTTTGGAACAATCTTCCTAACACAGTCCGGGAAGCAGATACAGTCTGTCAGTTTAAATCTAGACTAAAAACACATCTCTTTTGCTTAGCATACACATAACACATTATAGATTTCTATAATTCAATGTTAGG
This sequence comes from Semotilus atromaculatus, assembly GCA_031834385.1. Classification (NCBI taxonomy): domain Eukaryota; kingdom Metazoa; phylum Chordata; class Actinopteri; order Cypriniformes; family Leuciscidae; genus Semotilus; species Semotilus atromaculatus. The sequence continues at coordinate 19,744,306 of JAULUF010000050.1, forward strand.
CTGCATGGTTTAGATCAGCCGGAACCGGGAACACTTCCCATAATTCCTGATGTACTTTGTACATCATAAGAAGGATGGCGTCTACGCTAATATTAGTCTCTCTGTTTATCCCGAGGTTTACCGCAAACCGCCGGATCCAGGCCATATCCAGATCTGAGGAAGGACCATCACATGGACACGACGACAACGCATCCCTGATGAGCCAGCCCCATCAACACTGTGAAGGCCCATGAACACCTCAACACAGTCATCTCCTCACCGGCCGGATGACCCAACCCAACCAGATGAACTGGATAAATATTGTGAAAGTTCTGATCACATCTGACTCCTGACATTATGCTGCCTAACTCATAATCATACACTGTTCGTTCGTTGGCCAAAGGAGGACTGGTCCCCCGACTGAGCCTGGGTTCTCCCAAGGTTTTTTTCTCTATTCTGTCATCTGATGGAGTTTTGGTTCCTTGCCACTGTTGCCTTTGTCGCCATTGGCGTTTGGTTTGCTTAGTTGGGGACATTTAACATTTAATTTAGAATTTAACAATACTATTACAACATTGTTTTCCTGTTATCTCTGTAAAGCTGCTTTGAAACAATTTGTATTGTAAAAAGCGCTATATAAATAAAGGTGACTTGACTTGACTATACACTCTTAGACACACTCACACAACTGTATAGTGAGATCAGTATAGAAGAGAAACAGAGGGAAATAACATAAAAATAAAGTTATTACTTCAATGAACAAATACCCTTAATTAAAAGCTAAGTTAAAAAGATACGTTTTCAACTTTTAAAGTAATGAAAAACGTCAATATTGTAAAAAGTGTCCCCATATAAAAGAAATAAAATGATTATGTAACAAATAAATTTTTTAGGTTGTTAGGTTATAGTCACTGCTATATGTAGTAATAAAAAATACTCTAAACCTGACTGTCCCTCAGTACTTTGCCTGTGACACCATTACATTAGTATTTCCATAAGCACCCATTCTTATAAAGATGTTTTGCCTTAATTTAGTACTTACTTGGCGTTTTGGTGCACTGAAAAATTATCTTATGTCCGTTTTTCTTTTCTCTGTCATTTTATCTGGGCAACAACACAATAGTTGTTTAAATATGTTAGGTTCATAGGTTCTCCACGCAGTAATATAATAATTATTAAATTATCTTGCGTCCTTCACATAGTATTTTAGGTTTCGTCTGGGACAGAGGACGTATCTTAGTTAGATATTCAACTGCAAGCCCACTGATCTGACACTTAATCTTATGGGTGTGTGTTATTGACAAAATTATCTCTCTATATTATCCAGGATTTTATCGATAACGATAATTAGAGTATTTTGCTGAGTGTGCTATTGTACTGGTTGGCAGGTTTAGGACTGCCATGGACAGCTGACTCCTAAAGTCTTTTGATATTCTTCATATTCTGTGTGGCGGCCAGTTCACAGTGAGATAACAATTTTTTTCTAATACGTTTCAATTGATTTTAACCTTTTTATAAATTTAGTTTTAAACCTAATTCCATGCATTATCTTTTGTGTAAATTTCACAAATGTAATCAAATTAAATTATAATAAGACACAAAAGGGCTGTTACCAATCAAAGTATCAACAAAATATTTGCAATGGAGAGGAAACACACAAGCTGCATTTGAAGTGGCATTTAGATGCTTTTACACAGACTTAAATAATATTTTGATGTTTTAAAAAATTAAATGTTGTTGAATATTTATATTTGAAATTATTTAAAACATGAAAAGATACTTTAAATGTTAAATTAAAACCACCAGTAGGAGGCAGCAAGCCACTGTTAATGAGTCATCGATTCAACTGATTCGTTCAAAAAGCTGATTCATTCAGTAAGGAAACACCTCGTGTGTTTCTCAGAGACAGTTACAGTGCTGTGGCTTAAAATTGACATTACTTAATATTAACTTCTTGTATATTAAACTTTTATAAAATCAAAATCACATTTGTTATCATGCTAATATCTGGAGAAAAACTGCCCTGTTCATGTGATATTATATTATATTATATTAACTATAGTAAATTCTATAATCCGACTTTCATCACAGTGAAAGCGTGAAAATCTAAATGCGCACCCGCACTAGTCTAATCTACAAGATTACAATTCATATCCTGGAAATTAATCAAAATTAAAACGGCTTGCCATAATATCACGTAGTGTATGCGTACACTCTATAGGTGTGTGTGTGTGTGTGTGTGTGTGTGTGTGTGTTTGTATAATGACATGTTTGTATAAAAATGTGTATAATGACATGTGTATTACACTGGTATTACAACTTATGGGTGGTTTATGAAGACACTTCAAAAGTCCTCATAAATCAAATGGCTTAAAAAACATAAAAAACAATGTTTTATTAAACATTTTAAAATGCAGCATGTCTCCTGTGATGGGTGGGTTTAGGGACAGGGGATAGAATATATAGTTTGTACAGTATAAAAACCATTACGCCTATGGAGAGTCCTCATTATGCTGTTGCACCAACATGTGTGTGTGTGTGTGTGTGTGAGGGAAATACTACGGTATTAAACAAGGTAAACGCATAGACTGTATGAAACAAGGGTAAACGTTATAATCACTAACATAGCGATCTACTACATCGGTGACAAAAATACATTGGTAAACATTCATAATTTAACGATTTATTAATGAATCAGCGTCATCTATATTAAAGAGAAAACAATCACTTCAATCGATGTTTAAAGGGAATAAAATAGCATTGACTTACTGGAGTTCCAAAATTACTCAAAAACTTTGTTCTCTCCCATCAAACTCTATGTAGCCTAGTATGTTTTAGGAATGGCACAAAGGTGTGTGACTGTCCAAGTCTCTGTCTTTAAATCAGTGTGTTTACTAATGTGCTTTTTTGTCATTTGTTATGGATCTTTGGATTATGTTGTGTTGTAAATAAATCCAAACAATCTAAAAGCCATTCTTTTTTTAAGTCTCTCCTCATTCTTTGTGCAAGGCTTCTCACAATGACAGCACCTGATAGCACCTTATAGGGCCATTAGGGGAGGGTCTTTGTCTTTCTCAGGTGTGAAGAGACTAAATATTAATGAGTTGTTAACGCCCCTTCACATAAAGCTTTCTTACACAAAACATGTCTTACAAATTTTAAATCAATATATTGTCTTATCTGAATAGTCAGGATGATTTTCACATACTTTTGGAACAAATATTCTAGGCCACGTGAAATGGTCAATTTTCAAAAGCCTAATTAGTTTGGGTTTAATGACCTTATTTTAATGACAATGTTTTTTAGTTTTTTCACAAACCACGCATAAACGTCATTATCTCAAAACTAAAAACTTTTACATACATGCTGCTGACATATTACTGTATCAGAGTTTGTGCTGAATACAGTGCCATGAAAATGTCACAAGTATCAGAAATAAGCACAAATGTCAGAGCATGTCAGAACACCTCCAGGACCCAGAAAACACCTCAGACCCCAGAGGTTTAAGCAAAGTCGAGGAGCATTGTGCTGAGGAAAGGACACGTGCAGGACCAGTTTCACTTCAGGATTGGAAAATACCTCATCCCCACTGTCAGTGAGAGACCTATTAAGAGCTTGGGAAAATGGTTTAGAGCTGAACTGAATGACCGAGAGAGTGTGAAGGAGATGCTCGGGCAGGCGGAAGCTTGGATGCGAGCCTTGGATAGGAGTGGGCTACCTGGAAGATTCAAACTCTGTGGCATGGTGTGCCACAGAGGTGTGCCATGGTGTGCCACTCTCACCACAGCATGGTGTGCTCCCAAGACTTTTTTGGCCACTGCTCATGTATGAAGTGCCGTTAACAACAGTTGAAGCCTTAGAAAGGAGGATCAACACCTTCCTTCGCAGATGGCTGTCAGTCCCCAAAAGCCTTTCCTCAATTGACCTGTACAGCTCGGGAAACAAGTTACAGCTGCCATTAACATCTGTGGTTGAAGAGTTTAAGGTGGCCAAAGTCCGGCAGGTGAGAATGCTTTGTGACAGTAGTGACCAATTGGTCCGCCAGGCAGATATCACCATCCACACAGGACGGAAATGGTCAGCAGGCAGGGCTGTGGCAGACGCAGAGGCAAGGCTACGCCAGAAAGACATCGTGGGGACGGTCAACCAAGGCAGACTAGGCCTAGGAGTTATAACCAGAGCCAGGTGGAGGGATGCTAATGCCAAAGGTCGCCGCAGCCTAGTCCAGGAAGAGCTCCGTATGGTGGAGGAGGAGGATAGGCAAGCGAGGGCAGCAGCCATGGAAAATCAGGGGAGGTGGACATGTTGGGGCGGTGTCCAAGAAAGACCATTGGGGTGGAGGATTGGATTGTTCCAAAAGAGAATAAAATTCCTTCTGTGCTCCACATACGATGTGCTACCAACACCAGTGAATCTCCATGGTTGGGCATTTTTGTTGGACAGCTCAAGTTTCCAGAGGAGATCACTACCTCAACTCTCAGACCAGACATAGTTCTGTGGTCCAGAGCAACAAAACAGGTGTTGCTTGAACTGACTGTGCCATGGGAGGAGAGGATAGAAGAGGCCCATGAGAGAAAGCTTGGGAAGTACCAATCACTCACCCAATAGTGCCAACAGGTGGGATGGCGGGCATGGAACTTGCCAGTGGAAGTAGGCTGCCGAGGATTTCCTGGGCAGTCACTTTGGAGCGCCCTGCCCAGACTTGGAATAAGAGGCCCAGCAGGAGACGGCTTATGGTGAATATCACAAGAAGAGCAGAGACAGCATTGAGATGGCTGTGGCTGAAGCGCTGTGAGCGATGGAACAACCCACAGGATAGAGAGGGAACATAAAAGAGCACTGGCAGTGGAGCCCAAGGGGCCGAGGGGGCTGCCCCAGGACGCTGGGGTTAGCTGTCAAGCTCTCTGGAGGTGTTGTGGGTTAATTGATGAAACACTGTTAAAGGAGGGTACCCACCTGATGACCCGAAGAAAGCACCTTGGGCCCACACCACAAAGCTCAGTTGGTTGAACTTGTAATGCGCGAGTGTTGGCCATCACCTCAAATAGGCGGCTGGGACTTCACCCAGCCATTGAGGTGAGAGCGATGAACCCATCGTATTTCAGACTTTATTTACTATACATTATTTATTCACAAAGAAAACTGAAGTAACTCGTTGTGACCGACTGAAAGGGAACGTCTCGGTTACGTGTGTAACCCTTGTTCCCTGAAGGAGAGAACGGAGACGTTACTGTACGTCCACATGCCACTTCCACTGTGCCGCTGAAATGGCTGGGGCACACAGTCTCGGCTCCGAAGCGAAAACATAATGCGAGATTGCACTTGCGGCTCCTTTTATGCCCATGCGGTATTTTCATACCATTGGCTCATTTTCTAATACTCGAATGTTCCCTCCTTCAGGGAACGAGGTTTACATACGTAACCAAGACGTTTGCATTCATAGATTTAAATGTTTAAACGAATTGGAGAAGAAACATAATTATGCAATTATACACTCACCTAAAGGATTATTAGGAACACCCTACTAATACTGTGTTTGACCCCCTTTCACCTTCAGAACTGCCTTAATTCTATGTGGCATTGATTCAACAAGGTGTTGAAAGCATTCTTTAGAAATGTTGGCCCATATTGATAGGATAGCATCTTGCAGTTGATGGAGATTTGTGGGATGCACATCCAAGGCACGAAGCTCCCGTTCCACCACATCCCAAAGATGCTCTATTGGGTTGAGATCTGGTGACTGTGGGGGCCATTTTAGTACAGTGAACTCATTGTCATGTCCAAGAAGGTGCATTATCCTGCTGGAAGAAGCCATCAGAGGATAGGTACATGGTGGCCATAAAGGGATGTACATGGTTAGAAACAATGCTCAGGTAGGCCGTGGCATTTAAACGATGCCCAATTGGCACTAAGGGGCCTAAAGTGTGCCAAGAAAACATCCCCCACACCATTACACCACCACCACCAGCCTGCACAGTGGTAACAAGGCATGATGGATCCATGTTCTCATTCGGTTTACGCCAATTTCTGACTCAACAGAAATAGAGACTCATCAGACCAGGCAACATTTTTCCAGTCTTCAACTGTCCAATTTTGGTGAGCTCTTGCAAATTGTAGCCTCATTTTCCTATTTGTAGTAGAGATGAGTGGTACCCGGTGGGGTCTTCTGCTGTTGTAGCCCATCCGCCTCAAGGTTGTGCGTGTTGTGGCTTCACAAATGCTTTGCTGCATACCTTGGTTGTAACGAGTGGTTATTTCAGTCAAAGTTGCTCTTCTATCAGCTTGAATCAGTCAGCCCATTCTCATCTGACCTCTAGCATCAACAAGGCATTTTCGCCCACAGGACTGCCTCATACTGGATGTTTTTCCCTTTTCACACCATTCTTTTTTTGTTATTTTTTTGTTTGTTATTTTTTTCACATTTATAGTCAGTGCCTTTAACGGTTGTCCTACCATAACCTTTCACCGTGTTTTAGTAAGATCCTAGAATGGTTTTCACACCATTCTTTGTAAACCCTAGAAATGGTTGTGCGTGAAAACCCAGTAACTGAGCAGATTGTGAAATACTCAGACCAGCCCGTCTGGTACCAACAACCATGCTACGCTCAAAATTGCTTAAATCACCTTTCTTTCCCATTCTGACATTCAGTTTGGAGTTCGGGAGATTGTCTTGACCAGGATCACACCCCTAAATGCATTGAAGCAACTGCCATGTGATTGGTTGATTAGATAATTGCATTAATGAGAAATTGAACAGGGGTTCCTAATAATCCTTTAGGTGAGTGTATAGTTAGTATAATAACTTCATTATAAAAACTTCAAGGTGTTTAAGTGTTTGTAAACAAATCAGTTAATTTGAACCTTCAGTAGTCTTGTAGAGTAATGTCTCTATATTAATGAGCATGAGCCAGAAATTAAAGCGTGTGATGCTCTGTGGGTTGTGGGAAAAAGCCAAACATGAATACACTTCAAACCTTTAGTGAACGAGTGTGTGAACAGGCTGTTATCAGAACATGTGACACACACACACACACACACACACACACAAAACTAAACTAAAGCTCTTCCTTTGACACTCAGTGAGTCTGTTGCCAGGACACTTCAATGGGGAATGTGGATGTTCATTCTGAGTACAGAAAGGAGTCTTTTTAGAAAAGACAAGGGTTTACCCTTTTGAAACAGTGTGAATTAAGAAGTCACAGTCAAACCATGCGTAGCAACACCAAAGGACACACTGCATTTATTCTGGAGCAAAGCCATGCATGATGTTAAAGCCTTAAGCAACCCATGCCTTTCTGTTGCTGTTGATGAAACTCCTGGGGCATCTAACAGTCATTCCTGCCATAAGATCAAACACAAGAGTTTATCTGTGTTTTAACCAGGACTGAGAGTGACTACATCGGCACATTTATTAATCGCTATGAATGAGTTGACCAACATAATAAATCAACATCACAGAAAGAAAGAAAGAAAGAAATGCTGGATTGAGAGACATTTCCAAGAAGATACAACTTAACCATAAACCGTTTTCCCACATTGTTTCATTTTTTATCAAATTTAAATATTATTAGTAAAATAACAGTGTTTTTTGGTTGAGATTTGCACATGGGGGACTTGTAATACTCGCATTGACAGAAGCTTTTACTTAGTATCGACCCGATCTGCTTATAAAGTCATTACACCAATACTGATGCAGTAAATTAAATCAGAATATCAGATCAAATGCTTTCCCTGAAACCTGATAATATATCGAGTGGATTGTAATGCATCTCAAGTGTTCACTGTTAACAGAATGAGAATATGAATGCACATTGACAATAAATATCACAAAATAATTTTATATATAGAAAATGGTGTAAAACAAAAATACTGTATATATAGCAAAAAAGTAATTCACTTGATTAAAAAACAATGTATTTCATTTTATATTTTATACATGACATGAAGCATGAGTTATTGTCACATATATGTACACATATTTGCAACATGGAGATACAATTTTAAGCTTGAATTTTTATGCATTTTAAAAATACATTTCTATATATTCCACTGTTTTTTTCATATAAGTGAATATATTGCATTTGTGTATGGGGAGTAAGGTTTTAACAACTTCCAAAACTCTCAAATGTATTTTAGTTTGATTGTTTTGACTAACCTCACAACAGGGGCAGCACTAGGGCTGGGCTAAGGGGTAAAGCCCCGAATATTTTGTTACCTTTGTCTTTCTCATTGAGCAAAACAATTAATCAGAAAAACAAATGTGAATAAGATTACAGCTGCCGTGACACATCAGTATGTACATAAGCACAGCGTCAGCGGCCGTAGCAAAAGACAACTGTGAATATACGCAGTTAGATCAGAATAGCCAGTTGCACTGAAGAGTACAGGGCAACATAACAGCATAAACACATATCAGTATGAACATAAGCACAGCGTCAGTGGCCGAAGCAGCAACCACTGCGCAAACCCATAGTCAAGACTCAAGACTCCTATAGGAGGATATAATTGAGGATATCACTCACCAAAAGCACTGTTCTGTGAAGATCAGCCGGCTGCAAAACATACAAGTCAAGTCAAACAACCCTAAAGACGCGCCTACATGACCCATGAAGAGGCGATAGACCTCGACGAGTGAGCTCACGTGTTAAGGGGGTCTTCCTCTTGAACGTGCGCTAGTGTGCTCGGTTGAGGGGTCTCGGGTCCAGTATCAGACCGAGTCCTCCATCCCTCTTGGGCACCAGGAAATAGCGGCTGCGCACTTCCATTCTCAGAACAGGGAGTTTTGAGCCAAAGTCAGTGACGGACCCAGGCCTGACGCGGGGTGGTCTGCGTCTGGACTGAAGATAATACCTGTTTTGAATCATCCCCGGTAGCCAAGGTGAAATGCCTGGAATAACTTGGCCTGGTTCTACCAGACTCTCGTACATTTCATTTGTACAGAGAGTCTGGCCTCTCTCCATTGAGAAACGTTTACTTCCTTGTAGGCGGGTTCTCTGTTAAAGTTAAAAACTATTGGATCTGCCCAGAGTCACTCAGGATCTGCCATAGCCAATCGCTAAAGTGTGGTCATGACGTATACTATGTCATCCGCCGAAACCGGCCGGAAACAACAAGTCTGAATGATCAGAGGACTGTTTAGAATTTAATGTCTGTCAACGAGAGCTGCAGGTTTTGTTCATCGAATTTAAGAGTTCAAGGAACAATTATAAATTCTAAATGTATTGACACTAAGGACAGTGATGTATTCAGTCAACTGTCGAAGCTGGGTCTAATCATTAACAATACGCCGCTGCGGTTGTTTCGGATCTGCAACAACGGACCAAATAGCTTTTCTCACGTCTTTCTCCGCTGCCATTACTGAACTCCAACTCAAACTGACACACTACATCAACGTCATCGTTCTCAGCCACTCCCTCTATTCACTGATTGGTCCTACAAAAAATTTATTTCTGGAAACCTAAGAATATACAGCAGTCCCAGACGTAGTACTGAAGGAAAATGAAATTGAGCGGAAGTGCGTAGGAGGGCGCAGCCAGGCTAGGAATAATTGTCCAGAAATGACACCGTCCGTATGGTTCTATGGCCGCTGTTGCCAGTTTGTAGACCGGAGCCAATCGGGCACGAGCGGTGCCGTGCATGGCGGGGGAACATTCACTCTCGCGTTTTTCCATCGGGAGGCCAATATAGGCACGGACTGCGACTCTGCACTAGCCTGGATGCCAGCCTGAACCCCGCCCACAACATTTTTTGGTCGGGAAGTTCGGTCTGGACTCGATCCATTGAGGAGTAATTATGATCAGTTCAGAAATGGTCAGGCCAATCAAATTGCCTTGCCAGGGCGGGCTTTATACGATGATGGACAGATGATCTGCAGTTACGTAATCATCACGTGATCAAGGAGCACTTGGTTTGAACTGGTTTACAACAAAAATGACTGCAGCTGGAGAATTGAGATGATTCCACTATCGCGTCTGTTGTAGAAGAAATCGACAGCGCATTAATTTGATAAGACGAACAAAGAACTGCAATCAAGGCATTTGTCGATCGTCAAGATGTGTTTGCCGTCCTTCTTACAGGATTCGATACAACTATGAGTCGCTCAACATACGTCACTTACTGCGTTGCTTTGATTGGTTGTAGGTCTATCCAATTGAGCGCAGAGTTTTTTTTTTTCTGGCTCGGTTAAGTCACCCCTCATAATCAAAGCCCTATGGAGCAGTATCAGACTCACATTCTGAATAGAGTATGAGTATGACGAAGTCAGGCTAACTCTGCACTGCTGGGCGAGTGACACAGTGTTGAGTGTGAGAGGAGGAAACAGCCCTTTGTGTGAAGGGGTATGAGCTCTTATTGTGAAGCTCACACAAACAGCACACAAACATTGCAAATGTCACCTTCAGGAACAGGGGGGCATGATGCAGAACACGGCTCTTGGGGGTGGGGCCTCCAACGAACTCTCTCCTCCTTTTGGATGGTCTGTAGGACGAACGCTTGGCAGACGTTTTCCGTGATGCTACATTCCTGGTCCTGCCTACGAAGATCCGGCTCAGGGCGGAGCCGCTCAGCTGATTTTAGGTGGGACGAGGTGCAGACAAAAGAGACCTTGATGAAGGCTGGAACGAGCGACGGGGCAATATTCGTGACCATTACCTTCGCGCTTTTGCGCCTCAGAGAAATGCTCAGTAACTGACTCCACTGCGTCACCAAGGAGGCCGGAGGAAGTGATTGGAGCCTTTTTTTTTTCAGCCAGATGAGCGGTGAACTTGGACGGCTTGGACTGCAAGCTGAGATCTGGCCCAGAGACAAACGGACGGGCACAGATGCACGGCGACGGTCTCCTCGATGGGGGGCATAGAGCACAGAGCCGTAGGCTTCCGCCTCGTCCCTTTAAGCCTAGTTCACACTACATGATTTTAAGCCCGATTTGCAAATCGTTGAGCTCGCCGACAGGTCAGGGTGTTATCGCGTGCAAATCGCGGGGGATTAGCGGGCGATGAACGCTCGCCAATCTGTTAGTATGAAAGAGCCAACAACGCATCAAAGACGCTCGCAGACGCGTCGCCGAGCCCAGAAAAATATCTAGCATGCTAGATATCCAGAGCTGTCGCGCGACTCAACCTCACCTGATGTCATGAGCTACAGCCAATCAGAGCAACTAGAAATTAAACATACAAGTATGTGTAGACATAAAAATATAATTACTTATGCTTTTCGGAAGTATATCCCTGTTTGTAATCATAGGTTTTACTAAAATACTTTTAGGAAAAAGGAAAGTCAACTGTATATTGCCGATGTCCACAATGTTGATGTTCTGTGTGTTCATTTTTAAAATTAAGTTGTAGAGTGTATATATTTTCTCAGAGCAAATCATCGCGCAAACAGTTTGCAGCTCTAGTTTCTGTCTGACGTCCATATTCGCGTGTTGTGTTCTTCTTCGTCTTCTTCGCTGGCGCGCGTGCTGTTTTGCGTCATTTCTGGTTCGTTTTATCGCGTGATTTTCCGTGACAAAACGTGGTTTGTGGACAAGATAGAATCGTTGGGTGACAGAGTTGTTGTCAACTCGTGTAGTGCGTTACCTCCTGTTGCGGATCAATCACATTGTGTCGTGTGGTGTGAACAGCTCAACAACTTGAGACTGAACAAACACTCCTGATTTCACAGAGAGCAAGTCATGTAGTGTGAACCGCAAAGTTCAGCCCGATGTTTTAAAATCATGTAGTGTGAACTAGGCTTTAGGCACACGCCGATTGTGGTGCAGACCACGACTTTAACATGTGCTCGTGGACGTCGTGGAAAAACGTAGTCCTCATCCTTGCTGCAGCTTGGTGGCGGCTCGACTGAGGTCCCAGACCCCAGGCCTCCTCGTCACTGTCGTTTCTGGGTGGGGGAGGAAGCGCTGGCGGCATAGTGCCTCGACCCCGTAATAGTGCGCAAAACTTGAGTTCGCACCGGCAGGTCGGCGCAGTGCACGCGTGTGGAGTTCAAGAAGGCCGTCTCGGCGTGGGCCAGGCCCAGACAGGCGCAGTACTCGTAGGTGTGGGGCGGTCGATGGGGCCCGCGCTAATCCTACAAAGGTTAGCCATCGGATGCGAGGAAGAAAAGGTAACTAGTCCTCAGGTGCAACTTCAACGATGACAGCGTGAAGAAAGAGATTCTGACGCAATTGTCTCTTGAATTGAACTCTCACATTCATCAGGTCTCTCAAGAGCTGATCGTGCGTGCTCTTCGCCCAAACAATAAACGCACAAGTTCTGTGTGTCATCTGGTGTCAGAAACCAGAGACACGGATCCACACACTTCTTGAAACGCTTGTCACTTGCCATAAATGTTCTTACCTTTTTCAGGTGATTGCAAATCAGACAAAACAGTCCCTGAAGAAGAAAAGAGGATGACATGTTCTCTAGGTGCCCCTTCTAGCGCTATATAAATGTAACAAATTATTATTATAATTATACTTCCGGGTCGCATTAGTCGTGACGTCATAGGGTGTCGCCGGTCAAATTCGATTGTCGTGATTGGATAGTTTTTCAGACACGGTTCAAGTGGAGGATGTTCCCCAATAGTGCGAGTTCCCTTTCGAGAAGGATCCGTAAAGACTTTGAATTTAACACACATCTTTTATGTCTTAATCATCTTTTCTGCATATATATATATATATATATATATATATATATATATGCTTACTGGCTCCGATAATCATAGCATATATACTGTAAATCAGGTTTTTAGTCCTTTAACACCACAGCTCACCTAAAATAAATATAAAAAAGATAGGTCCCTTTCTCAGTATGTATTTCAAAGACAATTGAGTAAATTCCAAATAAGCTTTACAGATCTTTATTGGAAAGTTTTACATGCTTCAATAATTGCACATGCACCTGTGGGACAATCCTTAAGACACGAACAGTTTACAGGCGCTAGACAATTAAAGGAAAATTATCCATTCAAATTAATTTTTAAAGAAACATCTTTAAATAGACTGCAGCAACACTTGCAAAATCAGGGAAAAAGACATCAGTGTTTTATCGCTCTCTTTATTATTATTATTATTATTATTATATTTATGTTGAAGAGTCACTTATCCAAAGAATCATAGCAGTATCTATATGATAAAATGCATATTCAAGGTTCCTCAACATCCCTCATTTACATATTTTTGAATGGCTGTCCCAAAGTCAAGCTTAAAAAAAAGAAAAGAAAAAAAGAAGGTACATGGAATAAATGATGTACATCATACTAATACATCTGCCCTTTTCATGCTCATTAGTTTTGCAATGGTCGTATATTACTAATTGAGTGTCATGACCCTTTCATTCACACACATTTATTGTGATATTGAGAAATAAATTGCATGTTATTTTAAAGAAAACGAAGTGTTTGCCTCTGCTAATATAACAAGAGAAGTTCAGGACCTACATCACAAATGTGACCCGTTCTGCTGTCCTTCATTTGTTGAATGGCTGAGCACAACACCATAAGTTATGTGGGTTGCACTTTATTTTACAGTATGTGTACTTACAGTGTACTTACCAAGAAAGCACTGAATAATATAAGCTAACTACATGGGTTAAGATTGGGTTTGGGGATTGGTTCAGGGTTAGTACTTAGTTTTTACCCAATTATTGTAATTACTACATAAAAATATAGGTATAAGTATATAGGGTTACACTTTTTTTAAGGTGTCATTGTTACAGTGTAATTATATATTTCACTCATTTTGACAAGGATTTTTTTGTGTGTGTGTTCATCCGAGAGGTCCAAGACCCTAGGACTTTTGTCGCACTTGAACCACGAATACACACCATTTTTTTTTTTTTATGGATTCGAGGGGTTTTGTGGTTGACATTTTAAAAAGTAACAAATCCTTCCTTTGCGGGTCAATTTGACCCCTTAGGAATGAATGGAATACGGGGAATGCTTCAGTACACATAGAAAAACCTAAAAATGCTAAAAATTCTAACTAAAAATGCTAAAACTTTACCAAAACATGATTTAATGTCTACATGTGTATCTGAAAATGCATATTGAAGAGAAACTGGCTTTAGGACCCAGAGGAACAGCTCATTTAGAGCTATAAGCCCATGTAGTGGCAAGTCATAAAATAATATGTTATATATATTTTTTTTTCCCACAAGAGGTCGGCAAAGACACCCAATGTAAGATATTTTGAGCTAAATTAAAAGTTATGCATGAAATTGTGCTATTTTGAATTTAAGTTGAAAGAATGTGAGGAATGTGCATAAATTACTAAATTACTTTGTATTTATTATTTATTGATCAAATCTAGTCATTTTAAGGTAAATAAAATAAAAAAATCTCCCCAAAAAATGCATTATTATCAAAATTAAATAAAAAAAGCTTTCTGGACAAATTTTTTTTATAAAAAAAGGTATAATTTAAGGGCTTCACAGAACGCGGGGGAAAGATGGGGGTTAAGAACTGAGTAATATTAATTAATTAACAACATGTACTTACTAGTTAGGATTTGAATTTGCTCGAGGGTTAGTTGCATGTAATTATGCATAATATCCTGTTATTACTATGATAAGAACATATAACATACTGTATGTAACAAGGACACTGTAAAATAAAGTGCTACCATTACGTCTGTAAGTGGAAACAATGGTAATGTGAACTTAAATAACAGGTGTTTTCTCTCTGGTTAGGGCTGTGTGAAGGAGTTCAGCCACGGCAGGAAGCGGGACACTTTCTGGAGGACGTATCCGCTGCCGCAGTCGGCTCCTGCGGGCCGGCTGATGATGCCGGTGAGGAAGAACACCTCTCGGTACAGGGTGAGCACAGGACTGCCGGATCCAAACACACAATCCGCTTTGGATCGAGGCAGCGTACAGGCCATCTTATTGGTGACCTACAGACAAAATAAAACAAGTCAGTCAACTTTAAATAAATTTGATTCCCCCTGTACTTTATATTTTAGGCCTCTGTTACAAATACAAGACTTTGTTCATAATTCTTTTTCCAAATGGCCCTTACAATACAGCCCTTTATTACTGCTTGCTGTTGATCTTTGCTCTAAAGGTTTCATCTCTGAGATATTCATTATAATTCATAAAACTGACAATTTTGTCCAGCGGCTGGGAAGAAGACCACAATATTGATATATAGACAAGGAGCGCTGGAAAGAAATGCAGGGTAAACTCCTTATCTACTGTAGTAGCTGATTACATCTTGAAATCTGGATTTTAAGCAATAAGATTACGTTTTAAAATACTCGTAATCAGACTAGTTACTTTTTTATTATTGATTACCTGTTGTAATGTTTTGTCTGAAGCCCCTTGACTTCACCACCAGATGGCGTTATTTCAACCCAGATTAATTCTCCTTTGTGAAATGGTTGTAATGCTCTCACCGGTGTCGAATCACTCCTTAAGACAAACCCTATGTAAGGCCCACATTGCCTTCTGTTCTTGATCAGTCATGATGGTCTAGGCGTTGTCATTGTCAAGGATTTTTGGGTTTGAGATTATTCCTGCCTTCTGTTTTTGCTCTTGGATGTTTTTTGTGGATTGTGAACTCTTGGATAAATATCTTTCTGTCCTGATGTTTAAGGAGATCTCTTCTGTTTTGTATTGCGTCCCGAGGGGAGTCGTTTGAGTTACCCTGAGACACTCTCATCTAAAGCGCTGCAAGACTGATGCTAATGTTTTGTTTTTCCCTCTGAAGAGCCAAAGTTAAAACTCAGACTTTAGTGGTCTCATTGTGTTCATATTCCTCTGCCAGAGCTGCCAACTCTCACGCATTGGCCGTGAGACACACGCATTTGATTGGTTTCACACGCCACACCCCCGATTTCTCACGCTGAAGTGTCGACCCGGTCGATCAAATGCCTGAAAGATGAGTTTATCTATAGATCTCCCTGTTGAGATCTCCACTCGTGATCGACTAGATATACCGCAAATTAGATCAAATCTCCCGGAATCTAGAGCGAGCGTGCGATACAGAGACTGTGCTCCTGTCCCTTTCTGAAAAAGCTTACTGCTTACACGGTCCTGTACATCCGTTCAGAACAAGTGTGCCGCACAAGCCCTGAAAAGTGAAGCCAAAACATCTCAATCGCCCCCCGGTGGCTGGTCCTAGTATAGGTCATAAACCCCGCATCCCTATGTTATTCAACGGCACGTGAGACCAACTAAACAATTAAATTACACTTCAAATATCATTTTTCCAACGATGGTTTCTGTCATTTACGGCAGGTTTTATCACGGTGATGTAAGTTCAAATGTTTGTTTTTAAAATACGTTTGTTTTTAGTTAGTTATTTGATGCGATGGTGTGACGTCATGATTGACAGCTGTGATTGACAGGTTCTCTGAGCGAAGTAGTCACTGAAGGACCAACAGACCTTTTTTCGGGATCTTCGGAGGACTGAGGAGATAGAAGCTTTAAATTGAATATCTAACTGTCTATAATTATTTTTTAAAAAGTGCAGGAGCGTGTGTTTGCGATTGTTTCTGTGAGAGTGAGGGCGGGACCTGATTTCGCGGCTTTATTTCCTGCTCACTACTGCGCAGGTCTGGTCCCGAAATCGCTACTGCGATCTAAGTTTCAAGATGTCAGCGCCATATCGGGACTCTGACGGCTTCAGTTCTCTCCAATGGAAGAGAGCGAAGGGGCGTCGTCCATTTTTTTTACAGTCTATGGTTCAGAAGCTCTTCCAGCTCTGTGGGATTTGTTTCGAGTCGTTTAACCGTGAATTACTGTCTCTGAGAGGCTTTTGTCTTTCAAACACATTAAAATGCACAAATTCACATCATTACATATTGGGCTCCCCAATATTTTATAGTTAGGTCAATAATAAATAAAATTAATTTCACTGTTCTCTGATTTCAGCTAATGGTCACATGCCATGCCGGTAAAGAAATAAAATATCTATATTTTTTATCTTCTTTAGTAAGTGTTTTATTATTATTTTTTTAGGTTTAGGTTAGGTTTCATTAAACTCACAAACCCCAGTCGGGGATACCCTGAGGTAATGTAATATAACAAAGAATAGAATATATTTTCTGTCTCAATGTATTTTTTTTAATCAATATTGTCCAACATTATCCTATTCAATTCAGTGTGATAAACGAGTTAGGACAAAAGTAATCGAAAAGTGATTAAAAAGTAGTCAGATTACCTTAAATGTGTAACGTACAGCAAATGCTCTGAGAACAAGTGAGTCCGTTTGTGCTGAGAGTGAGAGGAAACAAGACATACATTCTCACACTCGGCAGGAAAGTGGGTCAGAACCAGTGTTGGGTTAGTTACTCTAAAAAAGTATTAATTACTAGCTATTAATTATCTTCAACTGTGTAATTGGGTTACTCTCTCTAGAAAGTATTCACTTTTCTAATCCCTTATCCCTTACTAATCACTTCTTAAATCCCATATCAACCTCGACCAGTTGAACAAAACATAGACATAAAACTGCGCTTTTAATTCTTTCAAATAAATCGTCCCCTTGGAATTATAAGGTTCTATCTGACATTTTTGTCAAAATTGAGTTATTCACATATTCTTATTCTGTGACAACTTATTTACATTATGTGATGTGTTTTGTACATTTAGGGTCCCTGTTATTTTTATGTTTGAAAGAAACTTGTTCCCCATACACATTTTCCTATGACGAAAATAATATAAATATATATATTACGAAATATATTACGAAATAATATAAAATTGAATAAATTGTTCTTGAACTGACCAAAATATTTAAAGGGAGAAAGTTGCATTAAAAACATACGTTTTAACATTAGAAGGTACATTTTTATGTTAAATCCACTATTGTTGTATATATTTTTTATTTATTAGTTTGCATCCCCATTAGCCCGAGAGCACAGCTAGTCTTCCTGGGGTCCACACAACACATAACAACATACATTATTTATTATCACATACATTAAAATACTGTCAATAACAAATCAGGGTCCAAAATCACTTCATGTCTAAACAAACACCAGGTCTTACACTTATAACACATAACTTCTACGCATAACCTCTTTGATAATCCTAATAACCTAATTTGATAATCATAAGTGTGCTTTTACCTGCCTTTTAAAGTGAAATTTCTGTTATTCTAATTAATGAAAATGGTAGAGAATTCCATGTTTTAATTGTCCTATATACTACTGTACGTTTAAGGACATTATTTTTTGGTTTGGGGAGTGAAAATCTGCCTTCTGTTGCCTGTCTAGTGGCGTATGTGTACCATGCATTTTAATTGATTGTATCGATCCAATGGAATTTTATACAGTAAAACCTTCCATGTTGCTAATAAAATAGTCTCAGTAATCCGGTCTTTTACCCTTAACCGATTAAGATGGAGAAGCTCTACAAAGTCCATTATGGCACAAATATTAACAGCAAGTCTTGTTCTGTACTAGCTGGAGTTTACTTAAATCTTTTTTGGTGGCATTAGCCTACATTATCCCATTATATTAACCGTGTTGTCAATATGTTTTGAACAAGACAATTTATAGTCAAGGGTGATACCCAATAACTTAGTGTCCTCACTTGCTGAATAAGTGTTGTATTTATATATAGATAGTCTAAGCTAAGTTCAAACCTTAAAGAATGATTTGAACCAAATACTATACTCTTTGTTTTAGATGTATTAAGTATCAGATTGTTTTCTAAAATCCATTTCCCTATAGTATCAAACTCCTCTTTCAAGATGGCAGTCAATTCAGCAGATGTTGGCGCAGACGCATATACTGTAATATCACCTGCATACATTGATAACTTAGCACTTTTTAAAACGAGAGGCGAATTAGAAAATACTTTCTGTGATCTATTTACTAAATATCTTTCCATCCAAGCATCCGCTGAAGGTCTGAATCCATAACACTCCAACTTTTCCAGAATAAGATCAAGATCAAATGCTGCTGTAAAATCTAATAAGACTGCTCCACATATCATTTTATTATCCAAATCCCTATAGCAGTCATCTGTCATGTGTACTAAAGCTGTGTGTGTAGTGTCCCTTTCTGTAAGCATGCTGAACATTTGTTGTCAGATTATTTTCTGAGAAGTAACCTTGTATTTGATCAAATATTGCCTTCTCTGAGACCTTAGCGCTGGTAACAAACTTACTGGATGACTATTAGGGACACTAAATGGTATTTTCCTATCTCTGGGCATTGGAATAATTTTTTTGCTTCTTTCCAAGCCTAGTCGTCCAAGGCTTGCATTTAATTTATGACAGATTGGAGCCACAACATAATCTATGACAATTTGAATCAATTTATTGTCTATATTATCTATCCCTGATTGTTTATCCTTACATATAGACTTTATTAACTTATTAACCGTTTCTACTTCTAATTCACTGAACTCAAAATTACAATGTTAACCCCTCATATACATTTCTATGTTAAAAATGGTCAAGTTACTATATCTAAAATATTTACTATAATCAATACAAAACAGTCCCCCTCAATGCGTCCGCTGAAGGCGCTCTGGGAGGAGGAACTGAATTTGACGCTGGAGGAAAATGCTTGGGATCTGATTGTTGCCCGAATACATTCATCATCTATAAACGCTAGGCACACCCTCATTCAATTTAAGGTAGTGCACAGGGTCCATTGGTCTAGAGTTAAACTAAGCAGAATATTCCCAGATATTGACCCAACCTGCCTCCGCTGTTTAAATGAACCAGCTACGTTATCACATTCTTTCTGGTCTTGTCCAAAATTGTCTAATTTTTTTGGGGAAATCTTTAGATGCTTTTCTTCTATTTTTTCTTTAACAATAGACCCCAACCCGTTAACAGTACTATTTGGTATCCTGCCTGAACCTGTTCGTCTAAACACATTGCAGGCTGACAGTGTAGCCTTTGGAACTCTACTGGCCAGGCGACTTATTCTTATGAATTGGAAGGCAACAGCTCCTCCTTCTTGTCGCCAATGGGTTTTTGACCTTTTGTATGCTCTTAGAATGGAAAAGATTTGGTTCGCAATGAAACAAAAGCCAAAATTATTTCTGAAAGTCTGGGGCCCCTTTCTGGAGTACTTTAAGGAGTCAACAACTACATAATTTGTGGTGATTTGTATCACCCATTTTTTCTTTTCTTTTATTTTTTATTATTTTATTTTATTATTATTATTATATATTTTTTTATTATTATTTTTCTTATTAGAAAACATAACATTTTAATACCTATTTGTGTTTTTTTGTTTATTTATTTATTTATTTTTGTGTGTGTATGTGTGCATATAATTATGTTTGTCTTTTTATTTTCATAATCTGAATTAATGTATGTTACATCACGAGTGTATATGTATCTATATTATTTACACTATATTACATGTTATTGTTACTCTCTGTCAGACCCAAGATGAAGCTAATAAAAAAAATAAAAAATAAAAAATGGTCAAGTTATTGTTTCATTATTCAAGAAGATCATTATTCACGTCGGCACTAATGATGTTCGACTCCGCCAGTCGGAGATCACCAAAATTAATATTAAGGAGGTGTGTGAACTCGCAAGTACGATGTCAGGCATTGTAATTTGCTCTGGCCCCCTTCCTGTTCGCAGGAGTGATGAGATAGTTAGTAGACTGTCCTCACTCAATGGCTGGTTGTCGAAGTGGTGTCCGAAAAATAATATAGAATTCATAGACAATTGGAAAAGTTTTTGGGGCAAACCTGACCTGTTGAAAAGAGATGGTATTCATCCCTCCTGGGCTGGTGCTGCTCTTCTCTCTAGTAATTTGGCTCATAGTCTTTTAGATAAAACATGACAATCTGGGGCTCAGAGGTCAGGAAGCAGACAGACTGGCTAAACCGACCGTCTGCTAGCGGCCTCACGTCACCAAGGTCAGATAAATCCCATCACACAGAGCCTCTTTCACCTAGATATAATCATATAGAGACTGTGTCTGTTCCCAGAATTTGGAAATCCCAAAAACGTCCAAACCCATCTAAGGTTAAAAATTTAATTGATGTTCAACAAATAAAAAACAGATATAATACAGAGGAGCAAATGATAAAGCTTGGGTTGCTGAACATTCGATCCCTTACATCAAAATCGCTCATAGTTAATGATATGATCTCAGATTATAATCTAGATGTGCTGTGTTTGACAGAAACCTGGCTAAAACCAAACGATTACATTACTTTAAATGAGTCCACCACACAAGATTATGGTTACAAACATGAACCTCGTATGAAAGGCAAAGGGGGAGGTGTTGCTGTAATTTATAGTAATATTTTCAAAACCACTAAGTAAGAAATCTAGTTTTAAATATACTTCTTTTGAAGTGTTGGTGCTTAATGTAAAAATATATACAGTAAACGATAAATCACGTTTGAGAATTCTGCTGGCTACTGTATACAGGCCACCAGGGCACCATAAAGATTTTATCAAAGAATTTGCAGACTTTCTATCAGAATTAGTATTGGCTGCAGATAAAGTACTAATTGTTGGTGATTTTAATATACATGTAGATAATGGAAAAGATGCATTGGGTTTGGCATTTAAAGACATTGTAAACTTAATTGGAGTTAGACAACACGTGTCAGGACCTACTAATTGTCGTAATCATACTCTAGAGCAGGGGTGCCCAATCCTGCTCCTGCCGATCGACTATCTTGCACAGTTCATCTCCAACCCTAATCAAACACCCCTGAATCAACCAATTAAGGTCTTCAGGATCACATGGAAATTAAAGTCAGGTGTGTTTGATTAGGGTTGGAGATGAACTGTGCAGGACAGTCGATCGGCAGGAGCAGGATTGGGCACGCCTGCTCTAGATCTAATACTATCACATGGAATAGATGTTGATGCCATTGAAATTCTGCAGCAGAGCGATGACATCTCAGATCATTATCTAGTCTCATGTAAATTAAATTTAGCCAAGGCTGCAAAGCCGACTCTGTGTTATAAATATGTTAGACCTATAACTTCTGCCACTAAAGATTGCTTTATCAATAATCTTCCTGATCAGTTTCATCATCTCAGCATCCCGGATAGCTTAGAAGAACTTGATATTGCAACAGAAACTTTTAACTCTCTCTTTTCCAGCACTTTAGACACAGTTGCTCCGTTGCGCTTGAAGAAGATAAAAGAAAATACCGCCGTGGTACAACGAGCACACTCAGGCCCTTAAAAATTTCTGGCAGCCAGAAAAATTTTGGAACTGGAAGAAAACAAAACTAGAGGTATTTCGGATTTCATGGAAAGAGAGCTCGATTGCTTACAGAGAGGCCTTAAAAGCTGCTAGATCTGCTTATTTTTCAACCCTATTAGAAGAAAATAAACATAATCCTAGGTATTTATTTGAAACAGTGGCTAAACTAACGAAAAAGAAAGCTTCAAGCCCAGAAGTGTCCAAGCAACACAACAGTAATGACTTTATGAACTTCTTCACTTATAAGATTGCTAATATCAGGGACAAAGTTATAACTATGCATCCGTCTACTACAGTATCGGATCAGGGAATGCATTGTAGTCTCCCTGAGGAAAAACTTGATTCATTTGCTGCTATAAGAGAGGAAGAATTTTGCAAAGACGTTAAATCATCTAAATCGACAACTTGTATGTTAGACCCTATACCGACTAAGCTACTGAAGCAGATGCTTCCAGATGTCATAGATCCTCTTCTTAATATCATTAATTCGTCTTTGTCTCTAGGATACGTACCAAAAACCTTTAAGCTGGCTATGATAAAACCACTTGTTAAAAAAACGCAACTTGATCATACAAAATTAGCCAATTACAGGCTGATCTCGAATCTGCCTTTTCTGTCAAAGATATTAGAAAAAGCAGTATCATCACAACTGTGTTCCTTGAAAGAAATGATATCTGCGAGGATTTTCAGTCCGGATTCAGACCGTACCATAGTACCGAGACAGCTCTCGTTAGAGTCACAAATTATTTGCTTTTATCATCCGATCGTGGTTGTATCTCTCTATTAGTGTTACTTGATCTTAGTGCTGCATTTGACACAATTTACCATAACATTCTTTTAAATAGACTAGAAAACTGTTGGCATTAGCGGAATTGCACTAGCATGGTTTAAATCAAACTTTTCTGACCGTTAACAGTTTGTAGCAGTAAATTAAATGTCTTATCGATCACATGTTCAGTATTGCGTACCACAAGGCTTAGTACTAGGACCGCTGCTGTTCACTCTGTACATGCTACCATTAGGAGATATCATTAGGAAACACGGAATTAGCTTTTACTCTGTATAAGGAAACTTATCAACTCACAAAATTAACGGAATGCATAGCTGATATTAAAAAAATTGGATGACTAGTAATTTCCTACTACTTAATTCTGAAAAAACAGATTCAAATTATTGGACAAAAAACTTCCACACGTAATAACCTAGAATACTGTCTAACACTTGATGGCTGCTCTGTTAAGTCTTCGTCGTCGGTTAGGAACCTGGGTGTGCTCTTTGATGCCAATCTTTCATTTGAAAGTCACGTGTCTAGTATCTGTAAAACCGCATTTTTCCATCTTAAAAATATATCTAAATGACGTCATATGCTCTCATTGACAAATGCGGAACAATTAGTTCATGCATTCATGACATCAAGACTAGATTATTGTAATGCTCTACTGGGTGGTTGCCCTGCACGCTTAATAAACAAACTACAGCTAGTACAAAACGCAGCAGCTCGAGTTCTTACCAGAACCAGGAAATATGACCATATTAGCCCGGTTCTGTCAACACTGCATTGGCTGCCTATTAAACATCGTATAAATGTTTAAATATTGTTGATTACTTACAAAGCACTAAATGGTTTAGCTCCGCAGTACTTGAGCGAGCTCTTAACGCATTATAGTCCTTCACGTCTATTGCGATCTCAAAATTCCGGCCAGTTAATAATACCTAGAATATCAAAATCGACTGCTGGCGGTAGATCCTTTTCCTATTTAGCACCAAAACTTTGGAACAGTCTTCCTACCATTATCCAGGAAGCAGACACACTCTGTCAGTTCAAAGCTCGATTAAAGACACATCTCTTTGCCCTAGCATTCACATAATACATTATCGACTTCTATAACTCAATGTTAGGCTGCATAGATTAGGTCAGCCAGAACTGGGAACACTTCCCTTAAATCCTGATGTACTCGTTACATCATAAGAAGAATGGCATCTGCGCTAATTTTAGTGTCTTTGCTAATCCCGAGGTTTTCCCGCAGCCTGCCGGATCCAGGCCGTATCCAGATCTGACGAGGAGCTTCGCCTGGACCCGATGACAATGCAGTGCTGAAGTGCCGACTAGCCTCTCCCTATGGAGGATCCCTTTCCCACTCTACAGATAAAGCGTTGTGGGAAAAATTGATTCACGTACCCACCCCGAAGTGATAAAACATAATAAAATTCTGATCCAAATTTATAGGCAAGACAAGTAGTTTTGTTTATGCATGGTTTGTAGGGAATTACAAACCTGCACACTTATATTCAAACGCACATAACTATAGAATTAATTCTCAATGCGCATGTGAACGCCATCAGTGTTTATCACAGGTTCACATTTAAAGTCTGTTTAGAGAGAACGGCGTCGTCTAAGCGGCCCCTAATTTAATAACAAATAATGATTTCGCCGGAAGTGAATCAATCAAAACTAACTTTAGCTGGAAATAACATTATTCAAGAACCGCTATAAAGCCAAAGCAATCTCTGTTACCTTAAATTATATGTTTAGCTCTGTAAAGCTGCTTTGAAACAATCTACATTGTTAAAAGTGCTATATAAATGAAGATGACTTGGCTTGACTTTTCCATATGATAATTATTTCCTCAATTTATATACCTTGCTACCAAAATAATTAGCAATTTCTTTGGGTTTTGTAAAAAAAATACCATCACAGTCCATCAAGTGTAGAAGTATGTCTTCCCATTATACTGTATACTGTACTCTATATATTTACTGTGGGCCAAAGCTTTTTCCCATCATTAATTTTCCTATTTAGCTGTAGCACATAATAATGTTTCTTTTTCTTTTAAGTTTTGTCACATAATTATAAGCAGGGTTTGAAATTAACTTTTTCACTCACTACATTTTTAAGTTACCGCCCATTCAGAACTTCTACTAGCCAAAAAAGTAAAGAAAAGAACCATATTAACTATGTCACACACAACTACGTATATATATATATATATATATATATATATAGCTACAATGCAAATGAACAAGCGCGCCGTTATTTGTTGTGTAGTGACGTGTGTGTTCGAGTGAGCCCGATATGAGCAGATTCTGCGCAATATGCTGTATTTAATATATGATGAGGACTCACAGGTATTTGCGCTAAATCTGCATGGATTTGTCTAACACGAACTTCCCCAGCAAAGTGAGTACATATAATAAGTTACACATTAAATTGGCTAGTGATTTGACAGTTGAAGACGGTTGAAAATGGTTGAAGACCCATCTCTTTCGGCAGCACTTGTTCCAGTAAAACTAACACTTTCTCTTCCTTTCTATAAAAAATAAATACAATAAATAAAAACACCTTTACGGGTTTTGCGTTAGATTAAACTGAGAAAGTTTATAGTACTTACATTTTGTTGTCCTACTGTTAGTTTAACTGCTTCTATTGTTCTCATTTGTAAGTCGCTTTGGATAATAAATAAATGACAGCGTTACCCGCCACTGTTGATTTTTACCCGAATATGGCGGGTGTTAATTTCAAACCTTGATTATAAGAGAACAATTTATGTGATTTTAGTGATTTGACAGTTGAAGACGGTTGGAAACGGTTGAAGACCCATCTCTTTCGGCAGCACTTGTTCCAGTAAAACTAACACTTTCTCTTCCTTTCTATAAAAAATAAATAAAACAAATAAATAAAAACAACTTTGCGGGTTTTGCATTAGATTAAACTGAGAAAGGTGTGACAGCATTAATGACAATAAATGTAAATGAAAGGTAAATGACAGCGTTACCCGTCACTGTAGATTTTTACCCGCATTTGGAGGGTGTTAATTTCAAACCCTGGTTATAAGAGAACAATTTGTGAAATGGGAAACCCCGCAACTCCATAAAACCCTGATGTATCCACACACAAACCTGTCCGGAGTGGCGCTGGGAACAGACCGGCAGCTTGTCGTAGGACAGGTGGTTTAGCATGAGGTTCCCCTGAAACCCGGAGTCCCCGGAGACGTCCCTCCAGCCGGTGACGACCCCCATGAGGTCTCCGGCCGTGAGCACGCTGTCGGAGAAGTCCCGCTCCGGGAGACACGCCGGGAGAACCAGCTTCTTGAAGACGATCCTATCCATCAGCTCCACCACGGCCAGGTCGTTGTCCGGCTTGCCCTCGGCGTACAGCGGGTGGATGTGCACCTGCTTCGTGTGGAGCGTCTGCTCTCCGGCTTCAAACGAGCTCAGCCTCTTCCCTGCAGAGAGTGTTTGAGATCACAAAACTGACATTAAAGGTGCAGTCTGTAAGAATGATAGAATAGGACATTAAGAATGACATCAAATAGGTACTGCAGTCCAATTCAAAATATCGGTTTCCCCCGCCTCCCGCTCCTCAGACTCGACGCTCACACGGGTCGCCAGTTTGAGACACGCAACAGGAACGAGCGCAATGGACAATCGGCAACGTGCAGTATCACTGACCAATTATTAACAGGCCAGTTAATAATACCTAGAATATCAAAATCGACTGCTGGCGGTAGATCCTTTTCCTATTTAGCACCAAAACTTTGGAATAGTCTTCCTACCATTGTCCGGGAAGCAGACACAGTCTGTCAGTTCAAAGCTCGATTAAAGACACATCTCTTTGCCCTAGCATTCACATAATACATTATAGACTTCTATAACTCAATGTTAGGCTGCATAGATTAGGCCAGCCGGAACTGGGAACACTTCCCTTAAATCCTGATGTACTTGTTACATCATAAGAAGAATGGCATCTGCGCTAATTTGAGTGTCTTTGTTTATCCCGAGGTTTTCCCGCAGCCTGCCGGATCCAGGCCGTATCCAGATCTGACGAGGAGCTTCGCCTGGACCCGATGACAATGCAGTGCTGAAGTGCCGACTAGCCTCTCCCTATGGAGGATCCCTTTCCCACTCTACAGATTCAAACGCACGTAACTATAGAATCAATTCTTAATGCGCATGTGAACGCCATCAGCGCTTATCACAGGTTCAGTTTAAAGTCTGTTTAGAGAGAACGGCGTCGTCTTAGCGGCCCCTAATTTAATAACAAATGATAATTCCGCTGGAAGTGAATCAATCAAAACTAACTTTAGCTGGAAATAATATTATTCAAGAACCGCTATAAAGCCAAAGCAATCTCTGTTACCTTAAATTATGTTCATCTCTGTAAAGCTGCTTTGAAACAATCTACATTGTTAAAAGCGCTATATAAATGAATATTACTTGACTTGACCAAACCAAAAACACACATTCCAGCCTGGAAACGCACATTTCAAAGTAAAATAACTGGCTGTAGAAGTGTTTTTCAGAGAATGATTATGTAAACTTAGCATGTTTCCTCAATATGCAAACATATTATGGTATTTTATGCTTTAGTAGAGTGAAAAAGTTACATACAGCACATTTAAGGCCTGGTAAGAATCACACATAGATAAGATTTAGTTTTTTTTCACTTCATTGGAATGGTACAAAACTTGGTAAAGGTTTGGCACTTGCTATGTGAATCCACACACAAAAAAATTCATGAACATGATTCGAACAGGTTAAATGGTCCTGAATAAAATAGTCACACTTGTGCTCCTCGCGGTCTAAAATGAGCACATTGGAAATTAATGTGAGATCAGTTTCATCTAGTGGAAGCGTTTGGTACTGCGGCCAAACACAATCTCACTGAAAGCAATTTTTTTGAGATATCAGGCTCAGATTTGGAACTTGTTTAGATAACTTGTTGCAGTTTTAGACTAAACGTTTTTTTTTTTTTACATAGATTGCATATAAAAATTTTAAATAGTATTTTTCTGCATTTTTCATAACAATAACCTAGGGCTGTTAACAGAAAACTGCCATTAAGGCCTTGTAAGTATCACACACATAAGAATTTTTTTTGCACTTGCATTTTCTTGCAGTTTAAAAAAAATTATTTTTTATATATATATTTTTTCAAGGATTGCGCGATAACTATTTCTTTTTTGGTCTGTATCATCTCAGTGAGCTTTTGTGAGGGTTTATGCTGTATGGGTAATTTAGCATTTCAGGCGTTTTCCAAAAAGTTTCTCATCCACACTAAGATGTCAGAAAACGCCAGTGTGGCCGGAGAGCGTTTTTAAATGTATCCGGATTAATGTTTAGTATGTTTGAATATGAACTCACCCACGGACACCTGGAAGCTGCTGTACTTCCTCGCACACTGGGCTGAGGTGAGGACCAGATTGTCCCTGAACACGACGCCACTGCAGAAGCCACTCGAGCCCTGGCGCAGCATCGCCTTCAAAACACACAACATCTTATGAGTGACAGCCGCAGGTAAATGTGAGGGTGAATGCAGTAAAGTACAGGCATAGGTACAGGTCAATTTACCTAAAATAGGTAGGTATGTATTTGTATGTGTATATGTATAAATGACATGCTGTATTAGTATTATTCAATGATTAGTATTTTTTTTTAATTTTTTTTTTAGAAAAGCCTTTCTAGGGACCAGAGACGCAAATTAGCTTATGCTATACTCTCAATGTGCAATACATATTTTCCAGTTTTCACATTTTTTTTTAAATTACTTAATTGGAATGGTACGAAACTTGGTAAAGGTTTTAGCACTTGCTATGTGAACACACACACAAAAAATCATGGACATAATTCGAACAGGTTAAATGGTCCTGAATAAAATAGTCACACTTGTGTAACTATGGTTTACTGACAGTATAGTTTTATATAATTAGTGTAAATAGAAATCTGTGAAATGCCTATAGATCATTAAATGGTTAATTAACTGTTGTACTGATACATCTTCTGATGCACCAGGGCACATCATCAGTGATGTTTCCTGAGGTCATCGGGTGTTTCGGGTCTCTCGAACATCAGACACCCTCACTCAGGCGACCCAGCTGAGGTTGATCAAGCCTCAGCTTGTGCCCTTGCAGCTCAACCACGGTTCCGCTCTCTTAATCCAGAGCCACCTAGAGGCTTTCTCCGCTGCCTCTGTGCTGCTACAGATGGCTCTTCTCCTCCTTTCGCCTGTGATGCCGAGTGCAGTATATGCCCTGCAGAGGGACTGTCCAGCAAAGCCTCTGCACCCTACCTCTACAGGGAGGCACCTTGCCTTCCAGCCTTGTTCGTGGCAGTTGCTGACTAAGTCCTGAAATTTCCCCTTTTTCCGCTCAAAGGCCTCCTCCATTCGCTCCTCCCATGGCACGGTGAGCTCCAGCATGACAACATTTTTTGTAGCTTCAGATACCAGGATGATATCAGGTCTGAGTGAGGTCTTAACTACATGCTGGGGGAACTTGAGCTGCTTGCCCAGGTCTACTGACAGCTGCCAGTCCTGTGCTGTTTGGAGAAGCCCTGATGTTCCTTTCTTTGTTCCTGGCTTTTCTCCGGGTCTAATGAAGCTGATGGTTGGTTTCCTAGGTCTGGACTTTTGGCAGATGGAAACAGCACTAGAGATGCTCTCTGCGATAGTCTTGAGCACCTGATCATGACGCCAGCGGTATCGGCCTTGCCCCAGAGCTTTTGGGCAACAACTCAATACGTGCTCAAGGGTCCCCTTGTTCTTCTGGCAGAGGGGGCATGCTGGTGATTCGGCCAAGCCCCAGCAGTGCAGGTTGGATGGGCTGGGAAGAACATCATAGACCGCCTGGACCAGGAACTTGATGCGGTGTGGTTCTGCCCTCCACAGGTCAGTCCACGAGATCTTCCTCCCCACAACTTGCTCCCATCTAGTCCATGCACCTTGCGGTCTCATCCCCACCGCTCTGCTGTTCCTCTCCTCCTCCACAGCTGCTCTGACTTCCTCCTGAACCAGTTGCCGCCGCTCCTTCCCCCGCGCTTTGTCATAACAGGGGGCTGCAATGGCTCCTAATCCAGCCCTTCCTCTGGCCACAGTTCCCACAAGGACTCCATGGCGCAAACGGGACTCTGCCTGCTCCACTGCCACCTCTGCTATCCACTTCCTGCCAGTCTTGACTACCACCCCTGCCCCATAGACTTTTGGGTCTGTTGATTCTCGGAACTGCAGCACCTCTCTTGCACGCAAAACCTTAAACTCCTCCTCAATAGATTTCAGAGGTAGTGTCAGTTTGCAGCTGTTACCATAGAGTGCAATGTTGCTTAAGCTCCGTGGTAGACCTAACCATCTCCTCAGATAGCGGCTGACTCTCCTCTCCAAGTCTGTAATGGTGGAGATCGGGAATTCATAGAGGAGCAGTGGCCACAGTATCCTCGGCAGAATCCCGTGCTGGTAGATCCATGCCTTGAATTTGCCGGGTAGGCCTGTTTTGTCGACGCTCTTCAGCCATTTCTCCAACTCCTCACAGGTGTTCTTTATTGCAGCTGTGTCCCTGAGGCTACTGTCAAAGTACCTCCCCAGGCTTTTCACAGGCTTCTCGGAGATGGTAGGCATCGGTGTTCCTGCGATCGAAAACCGGAACTTGTCGACCACTCTGCCCTTCTTCAGGACCAAGGATCTTGACTTTGCTGGCTTAAAAGTCATCCTGGCCCATCCCAACAGCCTCTCTAGGCCTCTCAAGATCCATCTGGCTCCAGGCACTGACTCAGTGGTTACTGTCAAGTCGTCCATGAACACACGGATTGGTGGTTGGCGGATCCCGGACCTGGACTTGGGGCCTCTACACTCTGATTTTACCAACATGTTCATTGCTAGTGCGAACAGGATCACAGAGATGGTACAGCCTGTGATAATTCCAACCTCCAATCTGTGCCACTCCGACGTTACTGACCCTGTTGAGACTCTCAGACTGAACTCGCTGTAATAATCCAGAATGAGGTCTCTGACTGTAGCTGGAAAATGGTGCTCTCCAGTGTTTCCCACACCAACTTGTGGGGCATAGAGCCATAGGCATTAGCCAGATCTAACCATAGGACCACCAGCTCTCCCTTGTTCTCCCTTGCTTCTCTAAGGAGCTGCGTGACCACGCCTGTGTGTTCTAAACACCCCGGTACACCAGAAATGCCGCCTTTCTGCACTGAGGTGTCGATGTACCCATTCTTCAGGAAGAAGTCAGCCAGCCTCCTGGCCACAATGCTGAAGAAGATCTTCCCCTCAACACTGAGTAGTGAGATGATTCTGAACTGGCTGATCTCTTTGGCGTCCTCCTCTTTAGGGATCCACACACCCTCAGCAAACCACCACTGCTGCGCTGCTTTCCCTCTTCTCCAGACAACCTTTAGGATCCTCCAAAGCCGGTGTAGCAACTTGGGACAGTGTTTGTATACCTTGTAAGTGGTTCCACTTGGTCCTGGTGCTGACCCGGTTCTTGCCCTCTTTACCACATCTTGAACTTCTTTCAGGAGAGGTTCCCTCTGGTCAAATGCCACCGTTGCCTCTGGTGGTCTTAACACGGTATCACACTGTCCCAGGTCTTGGTCTCTGGTGGGGTCTCTGAAAGTGTTTTGAAGGCGTTGCTCGACATCCTCCTTTGCACAGGCTAAGTATCCACTGCGTCTCTGTCCGAGGAGCTGTTTGGTGAACCCGAATGGGTTGCTAATGAAGGCAGTGCGTTTCTGAGCTCTTTCTCTGCGCCGCCTCCTGTGGTATTCCGCTCTACGCAGGGTAAGGAGCACAGTACTTCCTGAGCACAGTACGAAGCTCTGCCAATGGCGCCCGCTCCTCTTGTCTTGCCACCTTGTACTGTTTGGTCAAGGCTTTCAGCTCTGTCCTGATGTTGTGTATTTTAACCGCCCGCTGGTTCATGCTATAGGGCTGCCTAGCCCCTCTTTCTTCCTCAACTCCAAACCTTTCCGCAGCCATACTCACTATGATAGTTGTCATAGCCTGCAGTCTCCTCTCCACCTCCCCTTTGGCCAATGTTTCCAGCACTGCATCCACATCCTCGTCGAACTTCTGCCACTCTGATGTTTTAGAGGCTTGAGGCCACTTGATCCTTCTCTTCTCCGATGGCCTGCTTGGAGGGACTGGCGGCACCACTTGGAGGCTCTGGGCTCTGTGGGGTGCTTCCGGGCCCTGCTCCTCCTCTGTCTCACCAGGCACTAGTCCTGAGCATTGTGATGGTTCCAGTCTCTCCTTACATTTCATCTTTGTTTGATGGATCTTCAGGCCTCTCTCATTTTTGCAGATCTTTCCACAAACACACTCTCTTCTCGTCAATGTTTGTCCATTGCTGTTGTTCGTTAAACTTAATTAAACCCAATAAAACTCATTTGAAATAAAGAGACAATTTAATTTATTTTTAACTGTAATATATTATAAAATTTCTATAAAAGAAATGTACTGTTGTGGTATGAATAATAAAACAAACACTTATGCGTTAAACTGCAAGCATATTTAGAAATAAATTATAAAAATGAAAAGAGCCTTACGATAAATGTTTCAGATAAATAAAAGTTGAGCTGCAAATTATCTTCACATTCATTTGAAATTGTCCTGTGTTAAATGTTGCATAAGTCCATGCATATTATGATCAAACCCTGATTTTCAGTTAAGATTCAAGATGGATTGTTCTGTAAAAACCACATCATAATATACACTTCAGTTGGATCTCTAATCCTCCACATGTGCCACTTGAGACTATATTTGATTTATTGTATTTATATTTGTGCTATTGCTCGTAATTTTACTATTTGTTCTTATTTTATTACTGACTGTTTATATGTTTTTAATAATGTTTTGAATTAGTTAGGTTAGTGCGTTTTTTCTGTAGTATAGAAATCTGAACAGAGGAGTGTGATATTTCATGGGCAGTGTTGAGGGAAACACATGACTAAAACACTGGAGGATGAAGAGTAGTGTGTTAAAACACTGGAGGATGAAGAGTAGTGGAGGATGAAGAGTAGTGTGTTAAAACACTGGAGGATGAAGAGTAGTGGAGGATGAAGAGTAGTGTGTTAAAACACTGGAGGATGAAGAGTAGTGGAGGATGAAGAGTAGTGTGTTAAAACACTGGAGGATGAAGAGTAGTGGATGATGAAGAGTAGTGGAGGATGAAGAGTAGTGGAGGATGAAAAGTCGTGTGTTAAAACACTGGAGGATGAAGAGTAGAGGAGGATGAAGAGTAGTGGAGGATGAAGTATGTGCAGCTGATCCGCGCCTGGTTGTATCACTAAATTTTTCTACTGTTGAACTCTGAACTGAACTGTTGATAAGTTTGCCTAACGGGTTTGGCTAACGTGGTTTTTGCTTGTGATTATTGGCTCTCACTTTTATCAGTATCAACATGGCTTGGGCAAAAACATTTTTTTTCTTTTTTCGTCTGCCTCATTTCTTGTCTTGCATCCGTGATGGATATTGAATATTTACCATCAGAACTGAGGGCCTTTAACTGCCGCCTGCGTCTTTATCCGATGACGTATGAATACTGTCAGAGACTAGGGATTCTCTGTCGTCCAAGATACATACACCGTTCGCGGCGCTCACTCATGAGTACTTTTGCTCCAAGCCTGATGCTCCTCCATGCATCTGGACCAACTTTCGTCCATACCTAGACAATTGCCTGCCGGTCCCACCTTTCAACACTCTCTGATCTATCTGACTGATAGTGATCAGCAAACATAGGCCTACATCTAATTTGAATCTCTTGCATCATCACTTTGCACTTTTGAACTGTCGATCAATTTCGGACAAAGCCCCTTATCTCAACGAAATGATCACTGACAATAAGCGTGACATTTTTCTTCTCACTGAAACTTGGCAAGTCCCTGAAGATTTTCTACAGTTAAATCTACTTATGCCAGATGGATATAAGTATCTGTCTAGACCGCGACTCCATGGTAAAGGGGGTGGTCTCGCTATCATCCACCGTGATAACCCGAATCTTTCACGACACCAACACATTTGAATACATGGTTTTGAAGGCTGACTCTCTCATAATTATTTTGCTCTATCGACCTCCTAAGGTCCTGTCCAACAACTTCTCTTCTTCTCATTCAGTCATGCCAAACCATGCACGCGCTGCTTGCTTTTGTGTTCTAACAGTGTGGTTTGTGTGTTAATGCTTTAATAACAAATAATTTATCATAGGGTGTGGTCGGGTTTTGTTAACATCCATTTTATTTATATTGTTTTTGGTATTTATTCAAGTGCAGTCCATTGAGTCCATTGCTTTTATTGTTTTTGGTTGTTTTGTTCATTTATTGTGGATATTTAAAATGTTTTCCATTTTCGGTGTTAAATAGTCTTTAGAAATAAAAGTTTGATCTTTGAAAAGGTATACCTGCATTATTATGCCATTATCATTATTTTAGATGTAAATGGTCTCAGAACGACAATATTATCGTTTATCTCAATAATTTCTTGGACAATTTATCGTCCAGCAAAATTTGTCATTGTGACAGGCCTAGTCCTACTCCTCTTCTGAAACTCTGCCATTCAGTTATCTCTGCACCTATTTCTCACTTCATCAATGCATCTCTTACCTCTGCTTCATTCCCTCTGCCACTCAAAACTGCTGCTGTTACCCCTGTTCTCAAGAAACCCAACCTTTGGGTTTTATCTAATTATCATCCTATTTCAAATCTACCCTTCATAGCTAAATTACTAGAAAGTATTGTTGCCTCCCAGCTTCAGTCTTTTCTAGTCGAAAATAATCTTTTGGATCCTCTTCAATCTGGTTTTCAACCTCTACATAGTACTGAAACTGCACTAGTTAAAGTCCCTGTAAAGTCAAAATTAAGTATGTGTTCTGAGTTTGTCACACCACAGAAAAATGTGTTATTAGCCACCCAGCCAAATTTGAATGATAAAAAAGCCGGCAAGTACCTAAAATAAGCTATCAAAATCTTGAAAAAATGAGCATTATTCTCTGCTCTCAAACGCTGGGGGCGTGTCCGCTGGCTGCGCTGAAACCACGCCCACTCGCAGTAAAGCTGCCGACGGTGATATTAGGTGATACTGCTTTCGGGACTGGAGGATAAAAGCCGAGGCAGGAGATAGTCGGTTCGGCCCCATTCACCACAATGGATTATCAGTGAATCCTAGTTGTCTCCGACGAAAGTTTATAAAACTATCCTGTGTAAAATGATCACTACAGAGGCGGGTTTTGGCGGTGATCCTCAGCTCTCCATCAAGGTGGCTCTTCACAAAATTAATCCAACTCTTCTTGATGTGATCGTTTTTCGGAAATTTAAATAACAACACCAATCTGTTTTGTACGTGATCGCATCCAGGTAGTATGCATTTCCGTGACGAAGGCATAGCAAGCTAGCAAACTGTAGGCTGTAGTAACTAACAGTACTACTGACAGTAACTCGCGATTGAGCGGCGGCAAACTGATGTGAATGTGCTCTATTTATATTGCTAGGGGAGGGGCCAGCCTCAGGAGCTCCAGTGCGTCATCGAGTAGGGGCGTGTCCAGGAGCTCAGGGGCTCCAGTGCGTCATCAAGTAGGGGCGTGTCCAGGAGCTCAGGGGCTCCAGTGCGTCATCAAGTAGGGGCGTGTCCAGGAGCTCAGGAGCTCCAGTGCGTCATCGAGTAGGGGCGTGTCCAGGAGCTCAGGGGCTCCAGTGCATCATCAAGTAGGGGCGTGTCCAGGAGCTCAGGGGCTCCAGTGCGTCATCAAGTAGGGGCGTGTCCAGGAGCTCAGGGGCTCCAGTGCGTCATCAAGTAGGGGCGTGTCCAGGAGCTCAGGGGCTCCAGTGCATCATCAAGTAGGGGCGTGTCCAGGAGCTCAGGGGCTCCAGTGCGTCATCAAGTAGGGGCGTGTCCAGGAGCTCAGGGGCTCCAGTGCGTCATCAAGTAGGGGCGTGTCCAGGAGCTCAGGGGCTCCAGTGCGTCATCGAGTAGGGGCGTGTCCAGGAGCTCAGGAGCTCCAGTGCGTCATCAAGTAGGGGCGTGTCCAGGAGCTCAGGGGCTCCAGTGCGTCATCAAGTAGGGGCGTGTCCAGGAGCTCAGGAGCTCCAGTGCGTCATCGAGTAGGGGCGTGTCCAGGAGCTCAGGGGCTCCAGTGCATCATCAAGTAGGGGCGTGTCCAGGAGCTCAGGGGCTCCAGTGCGTCATCAAGTAGGGGCGTGTCCAGGAGCTCAGGGGCTCCAGTGCGTCATCAAGTAGGGGCGTGTCCAGGAGCTCAGGGGCTCCAGTGCGTCATCAAGTAGGGGCGTGTCCAGGAGCTCAGGGGCTCCAGTGCGTCATCGAGTAGGGGCGTGTCCAGGAGCTCAGGGGCTCCAGTGCGTCATCGAGTAGGGGCGTGTCCAGGAGCTCAGGGGCTCCAGTGCGTCATCGAGTAGGGGCGTGTCCAGGAGCTCAGGGGCTCCAGTGCGTCATCAAGTAGGGGCGTGTCCAGGAGCTCAGGGGCTCCAGTGCGTCATCGAGCCCCTGTTTTAGCCCCGCCCAAAAAATCCGGAACACAGACATGATGAAAAACTGTTTAACGGTCTAACTCCACAATTCAGTACTTCACAGTTCACAAACTTTGTAATATGTTTTAGCAATATACAGTACTGTGCAAAAGTCTTAGGCGTGCTAGTTTTTTCACCCCTCAAAAATGGTTTTAAGCCAGTTATTTATATAATTTGCTGTAGTGTGTCAGTAGGAAAAATCAGTTTACATTTCCAAACAGTCATTTTGCTATTAATTGTAATAATCCACTGAAATTTTTGTATGCACAAGGAGTCTGACAACAGCCAGTATGATCAGGATCATCTGATCTCACCATCATCGAGTCCATCTGGGATTACATGAAGAAACAGAAAAAACTGAGACAGACTAAATCCAAAAGAATTGCGCCAACGTCTCCAAGACACTTGAAGAAATCGACCTGCAAAGCTACCTGAAAAACTATGTGCAAGTGTACTTGGAAAAAAAACTGTTTTAAACACAAAGGGTGGTCATGCCAAATATTGATTTGATTTAGTTAATAGAAGTTAATTGATAAATAAAATCTATTTATGACATTATTTTTGAAAGCCTCCTCACTTTAAAGCATTTTTACACAAGTGCCTAAAACTTTTCACAGTACTGTAGCTTTGCAGGCAGGTTTCTTCAAAAGCCTTGGAGACAATGCCACAGTTCTTCTGGCTTTATTCTGTCTCAGTTTTTTGTTTCTTCATGTAATCCCAGATGGACTTGATGATGGTGAGATCAGGGCCCGTATTCCTAAAGAATCTTAATGCAAAGAGTAGCTCCTAGTGACAAAATTCTAAGAAAATTCTTAGAAATGTGGCCGTTTACTCCTAAAATTAAAGAAAAAATCCTAGTAAAGAAAAAAGTCATTCAGAGAGTATCTTAACCCTTAAAAGAGGTCTTAAGGTCAAAATTGTTAGGAGCACGGACGAGGACTTTTAAGAGGCTTAAGAGTTTCTTTTGCAGAGGAGAAAATGGCAGAAAGACAAAGAGGGAGAAGAAATGTGTTGCAGACAATGGATGACAGTGAGTTTGATATATTAAAACCAACATTCAAACCACCACTTAAATAGACACACCAGCAATCAGTGTAATTGGAAAGAGTGGAACAATTTTTATCATTCTAAGCCAATCAAATACCTTATAGGAAATTAACAGCATGGTAAATAAAAAAAGGATTTATATACATATATATATGTGTGTGTGTGTGTGTGTGTGTGTGTGTGTGTGTGTGTGTGAAAGCGGTCAAATAGGAAAAATTACAATGTAATTTCAAAGTGAAGGCTTATAATAGACCCTACAAGTGAAACTCGAAAAATTTTAATATAACGTGCACAAGTTATTATGTTGATGATTAACTACAGCTTATGAAACCCCCAAAATTCAAACTCTCAAAAAATTTGAATATTACATAAAAAAAGAAGAGAATTTTAAACACAAATGTCGGCCCTCTGAAAAGTATAATCATGCATATGTTTATAGTTATATACACTAAATATATTAGTTTCATCTTTTAATTTTAATTACTGAAATAAGGTTAGCACGATATTCAAATTTTTCGAGTTTCACCTGTAAACTTAAATCACTCTTTTTTTCCTTCTTGGACAACCAACCAATCGCAGTCTTCAAAAGATTGTGTCATACATAGCAACGGGGTCAGCCCCGCCTCCACACTAAGATGAAAGTTTTTGTCTTTTCCTTACTCAGAGTTGCTCTCAGATCGGTCCCGAATCACTCTTAAGCTAAGACTCCTACGTAAAAGTTTTTAAGCTAAATTAAGAGTTTTCTAAAAGGATTCTTAGATTCTTTAGGAATACGGGCCCAGATCTCTGAGTGGATTATACCAGCTGTTGTCAGACTCCTTGTGCATTTATTAATCTCACTATATTATTACAATTAATGGCTAAATGAATGTTTGGAAATATAAACTGATATTTCCAACTAACACACTACAGCAAAAGATACAAATTACTGGCTTGAAACCATTTTTTGGGGCGAACATACTAACGTGCCTAAGACTTTTGCACAGTACTGTATTTCTAACATTTATAATGTGTTTCGATTTTTTTTTTTTAATTGCCTTTACAGGGACTTTAAGGTACTGAATGATCTGCTTCTCTCTGGTGTAGGGTATCTGGACAGGCTCACATGGTGATTCGTTTTCCTTACATTCAAGAATTTCCTTTTAACCTATGACTTTGCCCGGTAACTCACTGGCATAGCGCCAGCAAGTCAGGTGAAATCACCACACTGACAGTTTTGTAGCACACAAGAGTGTAGACAGAGATAAAACAAACTCAACTTGTGAGCTTCAAAAAGATCTTATTTCCTCAAACACCTCTTTCTGCGGAGGAAGGAATTCCAGATACCCGAAGGAAATAGTTCCCTCCAAGACGCACACACATATCCACACATTCCTTTATTGAAATACATAATCTAAGTAATTCTGGAAAGAATATGATATATTCATGTATTGATTAGTTATGATTTTATAGTTGTGTAGTTAAACTCTAAGTGCTTATATCAAGAGTCTAAGGGTATGTATATCCACCTTTATACTATGCCAAACATAGAGTTTGTGGTACCAAATTAAACCCCTCGGTTAGCCCTAGCTAAATATATATATTAGTTTATGATAAAATGTATTTTTAATATGTTTTACCCTCTTTGGAGTGAAAATGACTAAACTCTAACACTGCCATAAAACATGCAAATCAAGCTGTCAGAAGGAACAAAGAAATCCTCTCCCGCCAAAGTTTTCTGAATGTCATTGGTTAGTTCGCTAAAAAGAGGCGTGGATGGGATTTTCTTTAAGAGAAGTGACCCTCCTGCCTCCCCGGTTATGTTACGTCTGTTGTCTTACCTTTGGCTTTGTCTTCTCTCGTCTTACTTTTTGTCTTGCTTTTTGTTTTGCCTTTATCTCAGTTTTTCTTAGTGCTTAGTTTTTGTCTTTGGACAAAGCTCAGTATTTACGTTTTTGGATCAGTCCTATATCCTCTGGGTGAAACGGACTCTCCCTCAGCTTTCGACAGCTTATTTTCCAGTAGTTTGAACTTCCCGAGAGCAACACATGCTTCCGAAAGAACGCCTTAACCTCACGAAGGACGCAACGAAATTTAAATGTGTTTAAGAGTGTCCCCCTGCTTTAAGGTGATGTGATTTCTTGCTGGCTCTCGAGGTTAAAGGGACACTCCACCCATTTGCATTAAGCTTTCCATTGTTAGAAACCCAGTCATACTATTGAATGGTCGTGCAACACTCTCTCATTTTCCCCTGAGTCCGCTATTTACCTTTTTCACTTCCTCTTACAATGACGCAAAAATCGCCATTTTACGTCATTGTAGGAAGTGTAAGACGGGGGGAACTTTTTGAAAATATGGACGAAGTTTGAGCAAAACATACACGATATTTAGTTTGTAAACAGACAAATCATAGGAGATGTGTTGCTTTACAGCAGACGACTATGTCACTGTGTGTTCTCAGTAGCCACTAGCTGCTAATAGAGTCGAGTCAGAAAGAACCTTACCTCCAGGCAAATGCGTTTAGCGCTGCTAGCACTGCTAGTTCCAGACCTGGCTGTTCGTCATCATCATCTGGCAAGGTAAATATCGACGGAATTGCGATTTTCACAAGCGCGGTTGGGTTCGAAATCTTCTGGATTGAAATGTAGACTGCACACCGTCAGATATTTTAGTGCTTCAATGGCTGTGTCCTCTCCGAAATTCGGGTTATTGATAGCCCGTAGCCACTTTTTGCACAAGTCCAAATCTTTGGGCATAGCTGGCAACTTTTGAGTGACTTGGAGTGATGATGAACAGGATGCTATCTGCACACGAACGGTCTCTCTGCCGTGCGCGCGCGCGCTACGCGGTTTGAAGCACGGTCTGTCTCGCATGCACGCTCGCTCTAGATTACAAGGAGATTTGAATTCATTTGCGGTATAACTAGTCGATCACGAGTGGCTCAACAGGGAGATCTATAGATAAACTCATCTTTCAGGCATTTGACCGACCGGTTTGACAATTTCCCGCTCCTCCGTGAGAGATACGAGACCGGTGCGTCTCACAGGTGTCGCTCATTAGTAATCACGCCACCGGCCTCGCGCCGTTCTCCCGCGACCCTCACTCGTCCTGCTCGCCACATTAAACTTGATGAATGGCGACTGTAGAACGCAAAAGCCGAATCCCGGACATTATGGGCGATCTCAAAAATCCGGGCACACTCATCACCTAGTAGCCTAGTCTTGTTTAACCTCCGCGCTCTGTTACCGGAAGTGTGGCCTCCTAGGGCAGCGAAGCAAATGCATTCTGGGAGTTGTCTTTCATCCACATAAGCCAAAAATACATTTTCTGGCTTTTCTCAGTCTAGAAAGCTCAAAATTCAAAAATAATTTCACATTTCTTCTACATAAATTACCCATTTTAAATACACATTCATCTTCCCAGAGGTGGAGTGCCCCTTTAACTGTTTGTGAAATATGCTATTTCTGTGATCTGCTCTATTTCTTCCTTTCATTCCTTTCGTTATTCTGCATATATGTTCGTTGTTAAATGTACTTGTTTGTTATAGTCTCATTTTATTAAACCCCATAATACTCTTATAATTGTCTCTGTTTGTTGCTCATCGAATAAAGCCTCTTTAATGTGTGATCTTAAGCTACAAGCTTGTTATTAAGTAATTTCAGTTAGTAATATTACCAGAAAGTTATTCTTCATAACCAGAAGAATAATCTTTCCTGAGAGTGATAATCCTTTTAAGAGTTGATCATCGGACGGGCGGTTCGGCGGACGGACGGATTTGTTTGAGGTGCAGTAATTCTGTAAAAGGTTATTTCTGAAACTGGTATAGCCTATCTGCATATTGTATTTATTCATAATTGATTAGA
The DNA here is from genome assembly GCA_031834385.1 of Semotilus atromaculatus. Classification (NCBI taxonomy): domain Eukaryota; kingdom Metazoa; phylum Chordata; class Actinopteri; order Cypriniformes; family Leuciscidae; genus Semotilus; species Semotilus atromaculatus. Next base: position 19,785,598 of record JAULUF010000050.1, read on the forward strand.
ATTTGTTGTGGTTAATTGTCTATATATACAGTATATATATATATATATATAAAGATGCAGATACATGGGCTATACATTCCCTTTTTGTGGATTTAAAATTGTAGGTGGTGATAACTCATAACCATATGATCAGTTATTAATCATGAATTATTGATTATACATTCCCCTCACCTGAGCTCATACCCTACACTGGTGATTCTGGTTCTCTGTCTATTCTCCTGCTCGACCTCAGCTCTGCTTTCGATACGGTCTCCCATCAACTAATTTCTCACCTTTCTGATGTGGGTATTTCTGGTGCTGCTCTTTCTTGGTTTTCTTCCTATCTCTCTGACAGACAGTTCTACATTTCAGTTCAAGATTTCCGCTCATCTACTGTCCCCCTGAAGCAAGGTGTCTCCCAGGGTTCCGTTCTAGGGCCATTATTATTCATCATTTATATAATACGTCTTGGTCAGATCCTCTGCCGTCATGGTTTTAATTATAATTTTTACGCTAATGACATTCAATTATACACTACCTGTACATCGACTCTACCCATCACAACTGACAAAATCTCTGCTTGTGTGCATGAAATAAAAGATTGGCTTCATTCAAATTTTCTAAAACTTAACATGGACAAAACTGAGATCATTTTTACCGGACCTACGCCACTCACTAACAAAATTTCTACTAACTTTTATTTGTGAGTTTGCTGGCTCTCATATCAAACCATCTAGAACTGTTAAAAATCTTGGTGTAATCTTTGACTCCCCTCTATCTTTCCACTCTCACATTAATTCTATCACTAAATCAGCATTCTTTCATCTGCGTCGCATCGCTCAGCTCTGTCCCTTCATCAGTATCTCAGACGCTGAAACTGTCATCCATGCATTTGTCACATCACGTCTTAATTACTGCAATGCACTTCTTATTGGTCTATCTGCTAGCTCCATCTCCAAATTGCAATACAAAATTCTGTATAAAACTATGCTGCCAGAATACTCACCCATACCAAGCGTTCTGCACACATCACCCCAATTTTGCATGATCTTCACAGGCTTCCTGTGGCTTACTGTACCGTATTAAATTCAAAATTCTTCTTCTCACTTTTAAATCTCTGCACGGCTTGGCTCCCCCCTATCTCTGTAACCTGCTTCACCCCTACACCCCGACTCGCTCATTACGATCCTCTGACTCTAGCCTTCTCGTCGTCCCTTGGCATCGCCTGGCTTCGATGGGGGGCAGATCATTCACCCAAGTTGTTGTTGCACCCAAAATGTGGAACTCTCTCCCCCGATCACTCTGCTCTGTTAACACTATTTCTGAATTCAAATCCATGCTCAAAACTTATTTTTGATAAATACTTATACTGTGCCACTTATTTTCTGAATGTCATAATTCTTAAGTTGTACTGCATTTAAAAAATATATATATATATACATCTGAATGTATTCACCTGGGTGTCGCCCCATCCACCTAATTTCTAATTTTTTGTACTTACACTCTCATCTACCTACTGTTGTTTTGTCTGCTGTCTTTGTCCATTGCCTTTATTGTTGCTTGTTTATTGTAAAGCGTCCTTGAGTTCTGGAAAGGTGAGTATAATATATTTATTATATAAATAAAACGTATTATTATTATTTTTAGTGGAGGATGAAGAGTAGTGTGTTAAAACACTGGAGGATGAAGAGTAGTGTGTTCACCTGCCAGGGACACTCCTGCGGGCCACATGCGAGTCCTTCATAGTCTGACTGTACATTGGCGGACTGACGTCTGTCCCACTGGCTCAAGCTACTCAACTTTCCACACGGAAATGACACTAAAGAAAGAAGTAAACATTTACTTAGAGACGATATGGTATTGCTTGTCATTCTTGGTACATGGCTTTTTTGCAGTAAATATGGAATGGAATTACTGAAATTACTTCCCAGTTGCCAGATGAAAAGGAATAAAAACACATTGTCTCTTCACATATGTGAGACAGGATAATCATGTATAAGATGCAGTGAGCAGGAGTGTTTCTGAACACTGGCTTTCTAGGCAAGAGCTGACTATTTCCCTTTTCCCACATCCCCGATCACTAATAAACAAATCCCATTCTGTGTTCATGCCACTGTAAAGTTATTTGGTAACACTTTATTTCGATAGTCCACTTTAGACATTCTACTAACTATAAGTAACTTTACAATTACATGTCAACTAACTGTCATTAGAGTATTAGTTGACTGTCTGCTTAATATCTGCTAACACTTTATTTTGTTGGTCCCCAACAGACATTCAACTGACTATAAGTAACTTGGCGACTACAAGTCAAGTCAACTTATTCTCCTAACCCGAACCCGAACACCTAACCATAACCTGACCGTCTACTACAGTCTACTATAATATATTAATACTCTAATGAGAGTTAGTTGACAAGTAGTTGCAAAGTTACTTATAGTTAGTAGAATGTCTAAAGTGGACTATCAAAATAAAGTGGAACCAGTAATTTCAGTGTTTTTAAAATAATACCAAATGTCTAGGCATGTAGTAAATGAATGCTAATAAAACATGCTTTAATAAAACTATATAAAGTTGTTTACATTAACAACATTCTCTGGCTATATATATATATATATATGCTATATGGCATTATCAGTAGTAACCTGTAACCTGCTTGTGGTTGTTTGTGAGGTATAAACTGTGATTGTGATTGGTAGGGAACTCACCCGCCGGCTCGCACTTCTCTTTCTGCTTGAGTTTCCAGCCGTAAGCACACGAGCACTCGTACGACTGATAGCCCGGCTTACAGAACTGACTGCAACCTTTGCTCTTATCGATCACACACACTGTCTGATCTGTGGATGTGACAACACTCAATGAGTTACGTGAGGATCGAGTCATCACAGCGAGAGAAAAACATCATGTAATAAAGACAATCTTTTAAAAACTCTTTTCAAATGGCACGCTTTTTAGAGTTTTTAAGGTAAAACTGCAGCATTTTGTTCAAGAGGTCATGAAATTCATTTTCAGATCTTTATATTATGTTTCTGGAAGTTATCTTCTTATAAGTGTTTGGCCAACCCTCTACGGACACACTGTACTCGAGTCGCCATTAGCTTGTGCAGTTTTTATTTTACATGGCAGAATTTTTACATGGAATGTAAAAATAATGTAAATGAAAAAATTCTAAAAATATAATACATTTTCAAACTTTATTAAAGACAAATAAACATCCTGTAATAAAATAAGAACACATAATGAAACTACAAGCAATAGCATAATGAAATTGAATGAATGAATGTTGAAATTGAATAAAGTAATCAAATGTAAAATAACTCCGACTGTCCCCTAATAGTCGACTAGAAGAGGTTTGGGCGAGTAAGATTTTATTAGTCGGTTGTAAAAAAACTCCACAGGAAATGATGAAAGAAAAATCCAAACCTTCGCCTATCATTCATCGACCTTAAAATATTGCTTATCACTTGAAACATGTAAGTAGAAGCAACTATACAAGTCCGCTCGCTCTAATGCTAACCAAGATAAATGTGCGATATTATTAGTGTTTGTGTGGAGAAGCTCTCACTGCATGACATACAGGCGCCGGCGCATTTAACTTAAAATACTCCCTCATTTCTGGTCATACAGATAAGAGTAATGCAAATGTAAAGGGTCTACTCTTATTTATGTAAACTCACAATAACTACAAAAAACAATCAGGATGTGCTTTCTGCCATCTCGGTTTCTGTGAACTTGAACGTCACAATAATGAACTGAAATTCAGCGTATACTTGCCTCACAGACAAGAGAAATATATCTATAGAAAGCTTGAAATCTCTACTTTTAAATGAATGTCAGATTCAAGTGGAAAATAAATATTCTCAGATTATGTAATCTGTATGATACATGCACTACTGCGAAGATGACGAGTCAGCATTGTTGACTTAATCTCTGCAGCCAACTGAAAAAAGCAGATGTTTTGAAACATTTTTATTCATAAAAATAAATCAAGAGAACATGAACTTCACTGTATTTGCAGGAATTATACAATATTAACTCATGAAGTAGCCTAATGCAATATTTTTACTCTAATAGCTTATCTTTCCCCACGGCGGAGAGTCTATTTCTGCTGCATTGCTCACGCTCAATTAAAGTGAAAGCACACTTTTGATGGACAAAATTAATGATTTCACACAAAAAGTGCCCAAAACGCACAGAATTTGCATGTCTAGTGTGTTTTAACAAGAACTGCATTATGTCAGAAAAGAAAATGAAGACTCAATTTAATAGAAAATGTACCCATTAAACTTGTTTTTAATTATTCATTTTGAACAAACTTTAAGTCTATCAAGTTTATGACCAACTTCTAAAAACAAATTTAACAAAAGTGTGTTAAATCCCTTGCAGGGATACACTGACCAGAAAGGGGGAAATCCCACGCATCCCCCCCCCCGCAAATCGCACCCTGCGGATATCCATGAGCCATGTCTGCGCTTTAACTTTGTTTGCTGAAATGACTCCAAAAGTGATTCCCGCCAGCTAGTCTGCTAGCTGGCTGCAAACTGTGGAAGGGATTCCTGAACGGAGGCGCGGCTCAATGAGACACAGAGTTATGAGACACGCCCCCGCTCAGGAAATCCATTCCGCAGTTTGCAGCCAGCTAGCAGGATCGCATTGAGGCTACATGCCAACATGTCCACTGTGTGGAAATACTTCACACTGGAAACAATGCAGAGCAAGACAGCAAAATGCAATGTTTGCAAAGCTGAAATACAGAGAGGTGGAAGCTCCCTCGCGTCATACAACACAACAAACGCAATCAAACATTTAAAAAGCACCACCAAGAGCACAAGGATTTTTTAGCCAGGGGACAGAAAGACAACGGGAGCCGTTAGGAGTCATTACAGAAGCAAGGTAAACTCCAGGCAGACAACGTAAAGGCTAAAGGGATTACCGAGAAGTTGCTCAACTTCATCGTACTCGATGACAAACCGTTATCAGTGGTGTAAAACGCTGGATTTCGCAGCCTGATTGAACACTTGCAGCCACGGTATAGTTTAACATCCAGGAGATATTTATCAGAGACCGCGCTACCTGAACTATACAGCCGAGTGTCCACCAAGTTAGCTGAGAAGTTAAAAGGAGTTCCAGCCCTGAGCTTTACTACAGATATTTGGACTTCAGATGTCTGCCCGATGACGCTGATAAGCCTCACAGTGCACTGGGTTGACTCAGATACACGTGGCCTCTGTAGTGCGGTGCTTCAGGTAAAAAAGTGCTGGGGTTCACACAATGTGATGATGAACCTGTAGGTTATCACTATGTAAACATCAGTTCACAGTGTCGTTGTGTGCATTTATTTATTGTTTAATGTTATGATTGTTTTCATATTGTTTATCTTTGATTATTGATATTATTTGTGATTTTGTTATCTGTTTACATGTATATGCAAGAACACTGACATTGAAAGTTTCCGTAGTCAGGAAAGTTAACCGACCCCTACTGTTGGTATGATCCACTAGTGTTTGGCGGGAAAATAGCATAGATAAAGGAGTGAGGCTAGTTGAGCCGGGGAGAGAGACGGGCCAAGTGCCAGAGCTAGTACAGTCTATTGCTGTAAGATGTGAGTCCTCATTGTCAGAGGTTTGTTCCTCAAGGCTGGATTTGATGCCATGTTTTGCTGCTTTCAGCATGTTTTATTTATGTTTTGTAACATCTATTTGAGTATTTTTTATGATTTGTTTTGTTTATTTTGAACTTGATTTGGAACACGTGTGCTGAGACAGCTGTCCTAAAAAAAAAATCACTTCAACTTTAATGATCTCCTGCATAGTACTCAAGTCATTCCATCTCTTCCCGGGCCTATCGGCAAACAAATTGACGCAACAACTCAGGGTAACGGTATACAACTAGACCTCTGACAACAAGCCAGGGTGGCTTTCTTACATCAGGCGGCTGTAGTTGAAACACACATCCCGACACATGGTGGCAGCGGTGCTTCCAGGCCTTAAAAGGGAAATGAGTACATATGCAGTTGAAATCATGCGGTTCCAGCTGCACATCGTTTAAAGGAAACGGCAGAGGCGGACTTTTTGTCGAGGGGAAAATGCCACCAAAGCAGCAAGATGGAGCTAAGGGCAAAGAAGATGGTAAACCAGCAGAGCAACCGGAGGCAACGAGTTCGTCTCCAACACACGATGAAACGACTTCAGGTAGTACGTCAGAGCAGATGGCCAAAATGATACAAATGTTTCTAAATAGTCAACAGCAAAGAGAAGAACGGCTGGAAAAAGAAGCGCAACGTCACAAGCATAAATATCGGATACTTCAACACCAATTTGTACAACTACAGTCTGAAGTTCTTCAGGAAAGACAGGAACGACTGGCAAGAGGGGCACCAATGGTGAGTGCCCCAATAGAGGCTACAGATTTGATTTCTGATTCAAATGTGCGTCCTAGGTGACAACAGGCACAAAGTGAAGCGATGACATCAGCAGCTGCAGATGAGGCTACAACGGAAAGATGAGATTATGGTTTAACGAGCTTTAACAGCCCAAGGATGCTACCTTGGTCAAGTGATGAGGACATTGAGCATTATTTAATGACTTTTGAACGTATTGCTCAAGCGTGCAAATGGCCGAGTCATGACTGGGTGTTGCATCTCTTACTGCTGCTAACAGGCAAAGCAAGGGCAGCGTATGTGGCTATGGAGCCAGAGAATTCAATGAACTATGACTGCGTTAAACAGGTGATACTTGACAAGTTTGAAATTAACCCAGAAACTTTCCTTCAACGTTTCAGAGCATACAGTCTACGAGATGATGAAACACCACGTGAACTTTATGTGAGACTGAAAGATCTATACGAAAAGTGGATGGTCCCTGCGCGACGAACTAAACAAGAAATTGGCGATCAAATAGTGTTGGAGCAGTTTCTCAAATTGCTGAATCCAGAAGCAAGAACATGGGTGAAGCAGAATGGCCCTGCTTCGGGTAAACAAGCTGCAGAACTGGCAGAGACGTTCATGGCTGCAAGGCGATCACTGCATCAACCGAGACTATGGCGAGACGTCCAACACAGCCCAACCGGTAAGTCTGGGGATGCTAAGGGTAGTGGTCTGAGAAATTTTGATGCTAATAGACGAACATTGCAAAACAGTTCTACTCCGAGTAACAGTATGCAGACAGGTGGATGTAGTCAGTACAACAGAAGGTCTGTGATTATATGTCATACATGCGGTCAGGCAGGGCATAAAAGGGCTGAGTGTCCAGTGCAAAATTTGTCTACTACTCGCCTGTGTTATGAGTTAAGATCTTCAGTGAAGCTGAACGAGATTGAACTGAACACGGACACTGTAGTGGAGGTAAAGATTGGAAACACGTTGTATAAAGCATTGGTTGATTTGGGTTCAAGCCAGACATTAGTAAGACCAGAATGTTTGGCACATGATAAGCTGAGAGTCTGTTGTATTCATGGCGATGAAAAAGAGTATCCTAAAACTGAGATGGTGATTGAAATTGAAGGCCAAGCCTATAAGTTATCAGTTGGAGTAATTGACAAATCTCCTTATCCAGCGGTATTAGGCAGAGATGTACCTGTGTTGGTGGATTTGTTGCAGAGTGATAAAAGCATAGCAGATGCTAGGGTCGTAACAAGAGCACAGGCTAATCAAGAAGAGGTTAGTAAGCGACTGTTGCAAGATTTACCGTTCAATGTGGTTTCTAAAAATAGGAAATCTAGGAGGGAGAAACAGCAAGATAAAGTGAGGGGTACTGAAGTAATTGAAAATGTGTCAAAACCAAACACAGACGATCTCGAGCAAATTCCTCATGATATTGTGCAGTTGCAAAGGCAGGGTGAAACTTTGAAAACGTTGTTTGAGAAAGCTAGGGCTAATAGTACAATGTCTGTATTAATTCAGAAAGATCAGCTGATGATTAAATATGACAAGTTGTACTTAATAGGTGCTGAAGGTGAGAGATTGGTGGTACCGGAGTCTATGAGATTAAAAGTATTACAATTGGGTCATTCAGTAACGTGGGCAGGACATTTAGGCCAACAGAAAACACTGTTGAGAATTGCTAGTAAGTTTTATTGGCCAAAGCTCTATACAGACGTTATGGATTTTTGTAAATCATGCCCAGAATGTCAGATGGTGAGACCAACTAAAAAGAGTGAGAGAGCACCTTTTGTAAGTTTACCTATTATTGACATACCATTCTCTCGTATTGCGATGGACATCGTAGGACCTTTGGAAAGGAGTAGATCTGGTAATAAGTACATTCTGGTTGTTTCTGATTACGCTACGCGTTATCCAGAAGTGTTTCCACTCAGAAACATCAAGACAAGGCAGGTTGTGAATGCACTGGTTCAACTTTTTTCTCGAGTAGGATTGCCTAAAGAGATAATCGCAGACCAGGGCACTAACTTTACGTCTAAGTTAATGAAACAAGTTTGCTCAATGTTACGCATACATCCTATACAGACCACTCCTTATCACCCTCAGACCGATGGTATGGTGGAACGATTCAATCAGACCTTGAAGTCAATGTTGCGAAAGTTTGTGTCTGATACAGGTACTGATTGGGACCAATGGCTGTCGTATTTGATGTTCACATATCGTGAAGTTCCACAGTCATCAAAAGGCTTCTCACTATTTGACATGCTATATGGACGTCAGGTTCGTGGACCATTGGATGTGCTAAAAGAGGCTTGGGAAGGAGGTAATGCACGTGAGCAAACAAACATACTGTCATATGTCATGAAGATGAGAGATAAATTGGACTCAATGACCGAGGTTGTGAGGGCTAACATGACAAAAGCGCAACAGCAACAGAAACACTGGTATGATCAGTCAAGTAGGAAAAGAACACTGACTCCAGGGCAGAGGGTACTATTATTACTTCCTACTACTGAAAGTTCACTTTTGGCTAAATGGCAGGGGCCATATGAAGTGCTTAGAAAGCTAAGTCCCACGAATTATGAGATCGCTGACCTGACCGTAGGAAGAAGTCTCAGATATTCCATATTAATCTTTTGAGGCCTTGGAATGAGAGAAAAGGCTCATGGTCAGAGCACCAAGTGGAGGATGAAGAGGAATTGGAGGAACAATATTTTCCTGTTATTTCAAAGTCAACTTTCCCACTAATAGATCATCTAGTACCTAAACAGCAAAAAGAGTTCCAGAATCTAGTTCCAGGGGGTCTCTTTTCTGACAAACCAGGAAAAACTACACTTTTGCATCACAATATTCGTTTGCTGGCAACAGAGCCGATCAGGCAAAATCACTGTAGAGTGCCAGCACGCCTGATCCCTGCCTTGAAAGAGGAAGTGCAAATGATGCTGGAGTCTGACATTGACGATATCGTCATTTTCAGCGAGTCTTGGGACACCTGGCAAAGGTGTTTTAAAGAATTCAGCGGGCAGGTCTGGTGGTAAACGCAAAGAAATGCCAGATAGCCAAGCAGGAAGTTTCTTTCTTGGGATACATTGCGGGAGGGGGTTCAGTGAGACCTCAAGTGGACAAACTACAAGCAATTTTGTCATGTGCACCTCCGTCATCGAAGAAAAGTGACAGATCCTTTTTAGGTTTGATCGGCTGGTACAGAAGGTTTATACCTAACTTTGTCAGCAGAGCAGCGTCATTGACTGAACTTACAAAGAAAAGAAGTTCCACGAAAGTCAAGTGGACACCTGAATGTGAACGTGCTTTTCAAGATCTTAAGTCTTGTTTGTGCAAAGACCCTGTGTTACAGAGTCCGAACTTTGAACTGCCATTTGTCATACAAACGGATGCATCTGAGTTGGGACTGGGGGCAGTACTGTTACAGGGGGAAGGAGAAAATCGTCGTCCTATACAGTACATAAGCAGAAAACTGTTTCCCAGAGAGACTAAGTATTCCACAGTTGAGAAGGAGGCTCTAGCCATCAAATGGGCCTTAGACACATCTGATTGGTAAAGACTTTGTACTTGAGACCGATCACAGAGCGTTGCAATGGCTCAAGAGAATGAGAGACAATAACGCAAGAATAACACGATGGTATTTATCCCTTCAACCTTTTAAATTCGAAATCCAATATAGACCAGGAGTACTGAATGTTATGGCCGACTTTTTGTCACGTCACTCTTGAGGTCGTGACTGTTTAGAGGAAGGGGTCTGTGTGATGATGAACCTGTAGGATATCACTATGTAAACATCAGTTCACAATGCCTTTATTTATTGTTTAATGTTATGATTGTTTTCATATTGTTTATCTTTGATTAATTATATTATTTGTGATTTAGTTTTCTGTTTAGATGTATATGCAAGAACACTGACATTGAAAGTTTCCGTAGTCAGGAAAGTTAACCGACCCCTACTGTTGGTATGATCCACTAGTGTTTGGCGGGAAAATAGCATAGGTAAAGGAGTGAGGCTAGTTGAGCCGGGGAGAGAGACGGGCCAAGTGCCAGAGCTAGTACAGTCTACTGCTGTAAGATGTGAGTCCTCATTGTCAGAGGTTTGTTCCTCGAGGCTGGATTTGATGCCATGTTTTGCTGCTTTCAGCATGTTTTATTTATGTTTTGTAACGTCTATTTGAGTATTTTTTATGATTTGTTTTGTTTATTTTGAACTTGATTTGGAACACGTGTGCTGAGACAGCTGTCCTAAATAAATTCACTTCAACTTTAATGATCTCCTGCATAGTACTCAAGTCATTCCATCTCTTCCCGGACCTATCGGCAAACAAATTGACGCAACAACTCGGGGTAACGGTATACAACTAGACCTCTGACAACAAGTCAGGGTGGCTTTCTTACATCAGGCGGCTGTAGTTGAAACCCACATCCCGACACACAACCGAGCTACAATCGCAGCCTCCATTACAGAGATGTTAAATCTCTAGGAGATCCCTCTGGAAAAAGTGCATGCCCATTCTACGGGACAATGCACGTAATATGAAGGCTGCGATGGAAGACTTGGCAGTTCCTAGTTTGGGCTGTTTGCTCACTCGCTGCAGCTCGTTGTGCACAAGGGACTAATGTCACAACGCAGCGTTAGTGATGCAGTAGCAAACAGCAGGAAGATCGTAGCACATTTCAAGCATTCAAGTCTCGCTTGGAAGACCTGCAGCATGAAATGCAAGGTGCGGGAACCACTACCACCCCAACTCGTCTTGTTCAAGATGGTCAAACAAGAGGGAATAGCTCCTTCTATATGATCAAGAGCCTTCTGAAAGAGAAGCGGCCTCTCGGTGCATTGGTGATGGGTCGTTCGCTCTTGTAGGTGAACAACGGGAGCTGGCTCGCATATCTGAAGAGCTGACTCTATTTGTAAAAATATAGCCTATAGAAATTAAATCATTATGTAATAATGAAATAATGAATTCATTTTATTTTATTTAAAACAACTGACTAATTCAAAAAACAAAAAAACTTATTATATAGGCCTAAAGGCGTCTGATCAAACTCACATTCTGTTCCTGTCAATCATACACAAGGTGTCAACCAATTATACGGCATGAGGGAGGGGCCGAGCCATCACACACACACACACACACACACACACGCACGCACACACAGTGTCAAACTCGGAGGAGAGGAGAGGAAAAACAGCTGTGAAAACAAAGCAGGAAAATGAGTCGGAAGCACAGCAGCATTTACAGAGAATCATTTTAATGATGTAGATTGTAGACAATGTTAAAGCACAGTGTAAAATTTGCCAAAACAAAATCTCACATAAAGCCGGTTCTACGCACAACCTACACCGGCATATGCGAACTGTGAAGCTAGCGGGCTAGCTCGAGAACTAGCACTAGCGATGGTGGTGGAGCGACTGGATTTTTAATTTCAAAATCACTTATTCCACAACTGTATGAGAGCACAAGGGCTTCAGTGTAGGAAAGAGTAAAAAAAGCTATTGCAGTTTGCCTTACCACTGACTGCTGGACGTCAAGGATAACCACTGTCAGTTACATACACAGATTTTTCAATGTCCAGCTGTCTTCTAGACTGCTTTGAGTTCAGTGACAGACACACCTCAGAGAACTTGGCAGAGGAACTGTCGAGAATGGCAAAAGAATGGCATGTAGATGGAAAAGTGGTCTGTTGTGTTACTGACAATGCAGCTAACATTTACCAAAGCCGTGAAAATATTAAAGTGGACCCATCATCCATGTCTTGCCCACACAATCAACCTGATTGTAAGAGATGCTCTGAAGGTGATGAAGCCCACTGTGGACAAAGTGAATACTTCCACAGGAGCACAGTAGGTGCAGAAAAACTAAAGTCTACACAACGCCAGATGGGAATGCCTGAGCTAAGGCCTAAACAAGACTGCCCTACAAGGTGGAATTCAACATTTTATATGTTGAAACGGTTTCTCGAGTTAAAGGATGCCATCTTCTACCCTGGCCATTGGGGAGGTGGTGGAGGAGGTGTGCCTCCAAACACACTTTAATTTACAATTTACTTTAATTGTAAAGGCCTGGGGCCCTTTGAGCAGGTTACTGTGGAGATCAATGGAGAGAGGTACAGTAAGCAGTTATTTCTGCATTTTAACTTTACATTTAGAAAAATGATACTCCTATGTAAGGGTCTGCAGCGAATCACAGCCAACCGCTAGAGAGAAGCAAATAGAGTTGATGGACACCCTATGTTCACCAATGGACAGAAAGTTCCATCGAAGGAATATAATCACGTGCTGTCAGAAACCGCTGCACTTGACCCCAGGTTTAAGAAGTTAGCCTTCAGTGATGCCAGAGCGATTGATGAGGCTCTTCAGAGAATCCCCTCAGCAGTCAGCTGGCTCAGACACCAGGGCAGCATGGAGCCGAAGCCCCAGCAGTGGTGCCACAAACGTCTGCGGTTTGATGAGAGATCAACTGTGAACGCAGCACGAAGGAATCCCTCAGCAGATGCCATAATGGAGGCCCGGTCCTATTTGCAAATTATATTTTAAAGGTGCATTGCGCAACTTTTCATGTTAAAAATACCTGTTTTTCTATCCTATACATGCTTAAAGAACTGCCTGATGGGCTGAATGAGCCCTTCTCTGCTCACTGAGATTGCCTCTATCTATAATCCTGTACAGTAAAATATATAAGAGGGATTCGGGCTCGAATTTGAGACTGGGCGTGACGTCATGCGCGTTCACGCTCACCAGGCTACGTCTCGCAGGTTTGTGTATAAGCCGCCATTCTCCACATCAGCGAAGACAACTCGTGTGTCAAAGGTAGAAGATGGATTCAAAGAGACCGGCTTGTAGTCCATTCCAAACCCCAACGCAAACTCCACGTAAAGGAAAGAAAAGAAAAATTGTGTCTAGTGCCACCACTCTGGTTGCAGTTTTGCTTGTCGCCAGAGGGGGAGTAGTTCTGTAAAAACTAAGAGACTTGCGTTTTGCACCTTTAAATTAATATTAATTATTACTAAAGCCCTATTCGCACGGGATTAGTACTATCTGGGGACCTCGTGTGATTTAGAAATTACCCCCCCACATCTGAATTTCGTGTGGCGCATTCGCACGGGATAACCGAAGCCAGTGACTATACTCAAATTTACTGACTCATCTCCCGGATGACGTCGAGGCTATTGCTTGGAAATGTCTTGCCGTTATTATAGGTCTATCTGTATGATATATCATAAACAGAAGAATGTTCCTAACCGCATGCTGCTATGCCATTCATCTCCATATAATCATTATTTTTGTTTTTGCTCTTCTGAGGATTTTTAGCTTTCTCTTTCTGCAAATTGTATAGTTGTATGGTGTATAGCGATTTGACCCAGCACCCAAAATACTATCAAAACGCAGCCTCCATTCTTCACGAAAGATGGATAAAAAGGCGCGCATGAAACAAAAACCTTGAAAAAATTATATACGATCCGCCAAATCACAGAGATGCCGATTCGAACAGGACTAATATTATCACAGGATGTAATTTGCGGGGGATTTAAGGCAGCTTGCATTTCGGAATGCAAAACAAAAATATGATCAGCATTGTGTGTGTGTGTGTTCATGCTAGTTATACAAAACATAACTAGTGAGATAGTTCATGCTGGTTATAACATGCCAATGAAGAAGAGAGAAAAAGAGGGACCAGTTTAATCCTTTCAGTTATTTATTTTTCTTTAATATGGGTTCTATTATGTTGTTCAGATTCAGAATGTATTTGTTTTGAATGTTGTTTCTATACATTAAAAAGTTGTAATTTAAATGCAAATGTTTAATTGTATTCTTTTTTCATAACAAATCAATGAGACATTGTGAGTATGATTTCATTTAATAATTTAATTAGAATTGTTTTCACACCTATCATAGTCAAAACATAATTATTTTAAAGAGCCGTTTGTGAGCCAAAAGAGCCGGCTCTTTTCAAGTCAAGTCATATTCATTTATAAAGCGCTTTCAACAATGTAGATTGTTTCAAAGCAGCTTTTCAGAGATAAACATATAATTTAAGGTAACCGAGATTGCTTTGGCTTTATAGCGGTTCTTGAATAATATTATTTCCAGCTAAAGTTAGTTTTGATTGGGCGTTTGAGGCTGTTCCGCTCTCCAGGCCCAAACAAGTGAGCGCTGGTCGCGCTCTTTGGTGTGTGCGGTCACAATGTGTGTCCTAGCGTGATTTTTTTAGTTATCTTTTCTTTTCAGTTATGATCAGTTAAGAGTTTATGGGTAACGTAGGGTGGAGGATACCTAAAACTTTTCTCCTGTTTAAAGGTTAGTTAGGGAGGGAGGAAAGTTAAATGGGTTACACTTTATTTCGATAGTGACTTTAGACGTTCTACTAATTATAAGTAACTTTGGTCCCACTTTATATTAAGTGGCCCTAATACCTGTGAACTTACATGGTTACTAGATATGTACTTAGTATGTAACTACAGTGTAAATACACATTGGTACATAGTATTTACAACTGTAATATTTGTGTAACTACACATATGTAACAACCCACGGAAAGGTATGTGTAAGTACAAATGTGTAACAGGACATTGGTAACAACACTTTTTCCACTACAGTAAGTACACATGTGTAACAGGCATTATGTAACTACATTTTTGTAACAACAATATGTATTCACACAAGTTGCTCCACTTCCCAAAACCTAAACCACTTCCCAAAACCTGTAACTACATTTTAGTAACAACAATATGTATTCACACAAGTTGCTCCACTTCCCAAAACCTAAACCACTTCCCAAAACCTGTAACTACATTTTTGTAACAACAATATGTATTCACACAAGTTGCTCCACTTCCCAAAACCAAAAAAGTGGGACCGTAACGGTCCAACTACATGTCAACTAACTCTCATTAGAGTATTAATATATTATAGTAGACTGTTAGGTTATGGTTAGGTGTTCGGGTTCGGGTTAGGAGAATAAGTTGACTTGTAGTCGCCACGTTACTTATAGTCAGTTGAATGTCTGTTGGGGGACCAACAATATAAAGAGTTAGCAGATATTAAGCTGACAGTCTACTAATACTCTAATGACAGTTAGTTGACATGTAGTTGATAAGTTACTTATAGTTAGTAAAATGTCTAAAGTGGACTATCCAAATAAAGTGTTACAGTTAAATGTTTTTGTTTTGCTTTCTGTTTTGTATAGGTAAGTTAATGGTATTTTCCTTTTAGGTAGAGGTATTTTTGTTTTCTTTTGAATTGGGCCCTCCTCCCGACGTAACACTTTTGTTTTGAATTCATTTGTAAATGAGTTTCTTTATTTGAAATTACTATTTTCTTTTATAACATCAATGTTGAAAATTAAAGGCAGAGATGCCATTTCAACCCCTAACTAGTTTTTTTGGTATTGTGTGAAGTTGGGACTGGAGAGAGTCTCAAAGTCTCTCCACTGTTTGTACTAGACACTGCAATAAGTCTAGTAACAGTTCACTGCACACCAAAAAAAAAAAACGTTTCCCACCCCAGACTGCTTTGTTTCAGTTTGCGTTATTGCACTCCCTCCACCATAAGCACTCAACACAGTCTCACTTTTGTTGTTCATACTGTCACTATCCAAACAATTTATGAATAATTAATTAACTGTGAGTATGACAGTTGTCTCTGCACAAGTAAAGTCAGACAGAGAAAGATACATATTTCATTTTACACCAAGGCAATGGACAAATGTCTGCTCAGGTCATTGGCTCAGGATTAATTGATTTGTCTGCTGTGTCATAGCACAGGAGCTAGGTGTCACTAGTGAGCAAAGCTGAATTAAGCTTCGGGTAATTAACGTTTGATGTGAAGCAATGGGCTGCGAAGTCTCATTTTGCAATCACTAGCCAAGAGTCTAACTGCCCAAATAAATAAAACACTGATCAGCATAACGATGATCATAATTTTCAATAAAACACCAACATTTAAACCTCGGTTAATTCTCAAAAAAAGAGTTTTTTTGCTGGTTAGAAATAAGTGAAGCTGGTAATGCTGTTTGTGGAGTTGTTTAATCCTCCTCTGCTGAGATCTTCAGAGATTTAATGTTTTCTTTTCTCTTCAGTTGATTTCATCTAAGACTGTGTCTGGAAGTCAGCTGTAGTTCTTGTTGTTTCTCTTTCCTTCAGTGATTGTGCTCATTATCATCAGGTGTCACCACTAAGGGGCTGTTTACACGAAACTGTTTTCAACTAAAACGTTGAATCTTTTTATGCATTTTTGCCGTTCATATTTTTTTGTGGTTTTGGGCGCCTGAAAACGCAAACTTTTGAAAATGGTCTCCGTGTAAACAACAAAAACATAAATCTTGTCATGCACATGCGTATTACATGTTCAGTCTATAACGTTTCATCGCCATCTAATGGTCTGGTAGCGGAATACAGTGTTTTTAGTCATTTTCACGAATGGGGATCGTTTTGACAATGTCTGTATGCGGAAAACTCAAATAAATTTTTTTTAAGCATATCGTTGTCGTGTAAACTTACCCTAATGGTTAATCATCACTTAATAAATAACTTAATTATCTCATTAACTTTAACACTGCTAAACACTATAGAGGGGGACCATATGTACATGTGTTGATGTAACACTGGGGATTTTGCAGTGTAGGCATCACATGGAGGGAAGAATGCATATGGAAATCATATGCAGATAAGGATATGCAAAGTAAAACTAGGCATTGTAAGCACCATTTATGGCTATTTTGGGGAGGGGACGGGGTGAAGATGCATGTATGTATGTATGCACAATCTTCCGCTGATTAGGATTTCTAAAGGCAATTTTGTGCAGGTTCTGGCGTACGTGCATATGGAGAATTAAATTGACGCAAAGTTTTAAACACAGGCCCCAGATGCCTCAGAATGGTGGAAATCAAAATGTTAATGTGTAAATGTCCTTAAGGACTTTTGATTTTCATGACCCCTTGAGCTCAACGTGCTCAAAAGCATCTCTTGAAAATATGCAGTGCAGTGAACAAATATTTAGGTTAATGCAGAGATGCATTATTTTTTGTTTATTAGATTTTCCTGGAAAGCCATCATAAACATGAATGAAGTCTTTCTAAAACATCAAGGGTTGAGTTACATACCTGTCTCGCAGTGGATTCCTGAAAAGCCGGATTTGCAAATGCAGTCATAACCGCCCACACTATCTGAACACATGGCTCCATTTTTGCACGGATGGTCCGCACACTGGTCACCGTCTATAGTGTGCAAGATATCATGAGGGATGACACATATGATACACAGAAAACATTATATATCCTTTAATGTATACAAACGGATATTGATTTTTGCATTTGGAAAGACAACTGACACCAGACTGCCTCACATGACCATCATTCATCTTTACACAAGTTTGTTTCTGCAGCATTCACAACTTACCGATATAGACAGACCAGAAGATATCCTTTAAAGAAACAAACACAATCCATTATTAGCAATAATATTAAATGTGTAAAATAGGGGTGTGCAATTTTCACATTAAAAACCCCATCCCAATAATATTTTCTTGGATTTTGCCTATAACGATAATTAAACCGTGTTGTTCTGGTCCCTTGGTTTGGGCCTGTCATGAACAGCTGATTCCAGAAGCTTTTCATATTCTTCTTTTTCTGTGCGGTGCTCAGATATGTGCTGATTTATTGGGTCACTGATCTGTTTATTCAGTAATAATGCACTGCTCGGACAGGCAAAACAGCTCTGCTGTGGTTGACAACAGTTTTTCTTTGACAAAATAAAGCAAAAGCAGAACATATGGACAAGATTGGGTCTAAAAACAGTAACTCAAAAAAAAAAACGTTAATCTCAATTATTGTTTATTGTATATCACAATCGTGCTGATACGGGTGTGATATTGCTTGACAAAATGTACAGTCAAACCAAAAATTATTCAGACACCAGATATAATTTTTGATTTTTTTTTTTACTAGTGCAGGACACTATAGTTAATTTATGTAATTGAGGAGAGCAAAATAAAGTAAACTGTGATATTTTATACCCAAAAAGTCTTCATTTATACAAATTTGGGACCAGAAATGATTCAGAGACTTTGACCTGATCATGTTTTCTTAAGTGTTTTTTCTATAATTGCTAATGCTCTTTTTACACACTGTCACGGCGTGGTGCTGGCAGAAGAAGACGAAGAGGCTTGACTTCCAATGCAAATACTTTTACTAAATATAAATTCAGGAACAGACAGGCAAGAATGGCAAACCAAACACACAACACTCTAAATACGACTAACTACTGACAAAGGAGAGACTGAACTGAAGGAACTAAATACACACACTGATGAACAGAAACAGGTGACACAAATGAAGATAATTACAATGCACAGGTGACAATGATGAAGACAAGCAGGTGTGTAGACAAGAGGGATGCTGGGAAGTGTAGTGAAGAGGCGGAGACAAGACAGACTGTGACATTACACCCCCCCTCCGGAAAGCGCGACCTCGCGCTGCAGAGGAACCAAGGCGGAGTAGATGGGAGAAGCCAAGGCGGAGCAGATGGAGGGAGGAGCCAAGGCGGAGCAGATGGAGGGAGGAGCCAAGGCGGAGCAGATGGAGGGAGGAGGCAAGGCGGAGGCGGGGCTGACGACACCAGGGGGCCGACTGACAGGGGCGGAGCAGGTGAGAGAGGAGACCAGGGTGAAGCCGTAGAGCCGACGAGACAGGGTGATGCTGAGGGACTGGAGGGACATGGTGAGACCGTAGGCTCCGGCGACTGAAGGGTAGACAGGGACACAGAAGGACACGGTGGAGACAGAGGGAGTGAGGACCAAAGGAAAACTGAGGGGAGTGAGGAGTCCAACAGAACCGGGGGGACGAAAGGACGAGGCGTAGCCAGAGGAGAGAAGTCCAAAGGTGAGGGAAGGCCGACGAGGGACCAAAGTGGATCCGGGGGGACGAGGGAGCCTGGCGGAACTGGGGGACTGAGGGGCCATGGTGGAGCTGAGGGAGGTAAGAGCCAAGGGGGAGCAGATGGGACGAAGGGCCGAGGTAGAGTCCTGGTTGAGGAGGTTGGAGGCGGAGGCCAGGGATCCACCGACCAGGCTGGATCAGCAGGGCTGGTAGTCAGGGGTGGACGGGTTGAAAGGTGGCAGATGAGGGGAGGTGGGAGAGGGAGGCTGGGTGGGAATACCGTCTCTGGCTGGACGTGGCTGACGTGAAGCTCTGGCTGGACGTGAAGCTCTGGCTGGACGTGAAGCTCTGGCTGGACGTGAAGCTCTGGCTGGACGTGAAGCTCTGGCTGGACGTGAAGCTCTGGCTGGACGTGAAGCTCTGGCTGGACGTGAAGCTCTGGCTGGACGTGAAGCTCTGGCTGGACGTGAAGCTCTGGCTGGACGTGGCTGACGTGAAGCTCTGGCTGGACGTGCCCCAGCGGTGAAGGCTCTGTGCTGGACGGGACCAGCGGCGAAGGCTCTGTGCTGGACGGGACCAGCGGCGAAGGCTCTGTGCTGGACGGGACCAGCGGCGAAGGCTCTGTGCTGGACGGGACCAGCGGCGAAGGCTCTGTGCTGGACGGGACCAGCGGCGAAGGCTCTGTGCTGGACGGGACCAGCGGCGAAGGCTCTGTGCTGGACGGGACCAGCGGCGAAGGCTCTGTGCTGGACGGGACCAGCGGCGAAGGCTCTGTGCTGGACGGGACCAGCGGCGAAGGCTCTGTGCTGGACGGGACCAGCGGCGAAGGCTCTGTGCTGGACGGGACCAGCGGCGAAGGCTCTGTGCTGGACGGGACCAGCGGCGAAGGCTCTGTGCTGGACGGGACCAGCGGCGAAGGCTCTGTGCTGGACGGGACCAGCGGCGAAGGCTCTGTGCTGGACGGGACCAGCGGTGAAGGCTCTGTGCTGGACGGGACCAGCGGTGAAGGCTCTGGACTGGACAGGACCAGCGGTGAAGGCTCTGGACTGGACAGGACCAGCGGTGAAGGCTCTGGACTGGACGGGACCAGCGGTGAAGGCTTGATTGGGCTGGACGGGACCAGCGGTGAAGGCTTGACTGGATGCAGTGGCTGAGTGGTAACGTCATCATATTGACCCACGGTGAAAGGGGATCCACACAACCACAACACATGGTCTAGATATTGTGTAAACGAACCTGGTGTTGCCGTCGCGGGTGCTTGTTGGTACAAGGATTCGTCCAATCCGCACCAAAAAACGGTCTTTAACACCTCATCGGTCCAGTTTACCAGATTGGAAAGTTCAAGGAATCTAGCCACATAGTCCTCAATCGGGCAGCCATCCTGGAAGCAGTGAGTCAAACGCTCGACTGGAGGTAAGTGGTCGAGGGAGACTCTCATCCTTAGGGTTTTGATGGTCAGTAGTTCTGTCACGGCGTGGTGCTGGCAGAAGAAGACGAAGAGGCTTGACTTCCAATGCAAATACTTTTACTAAATATAAATTCAGGAACAGACAGGCAAGAATGGCAAACCAAACACACAACACTCTAAATACGACTAACTACTGACAAAGGAGAGACTGAACTGAAGGAACTAAATACACACACTGATGAACAGAAACAGGTGACACAAATGAAGATAATTACAATGCACAGGTGACAATGATGAAGACAAGCAGGTGTGTAGACAAGAGGGATGCTGGGAAGTGTAGTGAAGAGGCGGAGACAAGACAGACTGTGACACACACAGACTGAACAACATGAAGCATTGCTCGGTCCCTGGTTGAGCTAAACTGGTATTATCTAATTGCGTAGTTAAATTTAACAGCTGACAGATATTCAACATAATTCATGTGTGAGTCTAACAGAAGGACGGACAAAACCAGTGAAATATCAACTGAACTGAGAATGTTTTGAGTTCTATGAGTTCTGCTCATATTGTATTACCATTTTCTAAACTATAGCGAATATACTGTGATAATGTGAGAAATGTTGAAGGTGTCTGAATACATTTTGATTTGACTGTAATTTGATATTGGAAGGCCTAGATCTTCAATTTCAGGGTCATTATAATGACATTGCAATGATCTCAATGACAATCTCAATGATTGCAATGACATTAGGCTTGATCTCACCGTGAATCCCTGCTGAATCCCTGCTCTCTCTCAAGGTGCGTTTCTGTTTGTTTTTGCAAAAGTGAGTGACGTCAGCTCGCACATTATTAAAACAATGACTATCAGTATTATGGTAGATGATATCGCACCCCCCTCCTGTAGACGGGTGGTTGATTGACAGACTCAGACTCACTGTGCGGTAGTTATCCTGGAAGACTTCTCTGGCCTCCTCGTAAGAGCAGATCTCCTCTAGACACTCCCTCTCGAGGCTGGCCGGGAGTTTCGTCTCTTCGTCACCGGTGTTGCTTCTCTTCTGGCGGGAAATCACATTCAGCGCATCCCACTTCGCCAAGAACAGAGGTGCTGAAATATAGACAGGACAGTTGAGAAAATTACATTGCAATTTGCAAACAAATATGAAAGGATGAATGGTAGACGCTGAGAAATAGATACAAATTATATTTATAGTGGTCAACTGACACATCATCAGGGCCAATATATGTGGCCGTTGTGTCTGAAGCAGGACTTTTATTTTGTCAGCGTGCACACAGATTTATTAGGATTACAGAATCAAGAAGTTGCATTTTTTTTTCATGCAACATTTTTTTTACTATTTCTAATTCAGTAAATATTACGTAAAATAAATATAAACTTATTTCCAGCAGATGTTATGCATCTGCTTTTAGCATCTTTAAATGATATAGCATGATATACAGTGGACACCCGCTGTCTAAGAGATTTGGCTATCGAATAGAATAAAATTAAATAAACAAATCATTATTGGTCGACTTTGTGATATTTCAACTGAAATATTAAATCATGGTTTCTGGTTATGACCATCAAACAACTTCATATCTGAGAATCCACGGCCACCTGACGACACATTGCATTAACATTTACACATGCCCTGGAACCCATCTAATGTTCATTGTTTATATTTTTTATTTACCCCTTTTAAGTTAAAAATGAAACTAGTGGTGCTGTTAGACTACGGTCGTGAGTTCTGTGAAGTATCGAGGGAACAGGTTTATGCAGGATCACCCGAGAGAAAGACAATAAAAGAGAAAACGTACTGCTGCGAAATTCTGTTTATGGGTCTTAAAACAACAGATATAAAGGCTATAATGAGCGAGTACATCATGAATCTTTCAACCCGTGTTTCTATCCTGAATCACTACGTACACCTATAATAAGAGCTTATATTGGGATTATTTTAGACTGGTTCGGGTCAGAGTATCAGACATACACCATAGATGTAAACACAGAGGAGTTTCAGCTGTAATGTTCTGCAAGACACATGCAGTTCGGTTTATTAACCGCCAGAGAGCCAAAAGTTACATAGTACATACAGAGTAGCCAACCTTTAAAGGGTAAATGTTGAAATACTCTATTGGCCAACATTTGATGCTGTTTTTTAAAATCAAGTTTATCACACACTTCAGCAATGACCAGCAGAACACAGAAAACACGGGCCATCGTAATAAAGCTGCTCCACAATAGGGATGCTGTCAGAATAATAATGATAAAAAAAACTCCAGGGTTATGATGTTTGGAAGAACTGACTTTAAAATTAACTATCCCTATTTCTTTACTGACTGTTTACTTGTCTTCAATAATTGCTTGAGGACTTTTTTTTAAATTAAATTAAAAACTAGTGGCTGGTCATGGCCTATAGAGGGCGCAACAGGAGAAGAAATCTCTTTTACGCTAGTTTCCATCAGTTAAAGTGACAAATAAATATATATTCCAAGAGCGATCCACAAGATATGTTTGATTATTCCATCAGGATGCTCAAAATTGGGAGAATGCACATTTACACTGCTTATTTCTACACAAGTTATTCACTGTTCTATACTAATGCGCTGCTGCATTGTAACACATACACACACACAGACAGAGAGAGACATTCAGTAGTGCAGAAATGTGTTGTCAAAACACTTGTGTAATTTATCACTAACATAGCTTAAAAATGTCTAGCATATATTTCTCAGTGACTAAAACGCACATCATCTTCAGCTTCACTAGGCCTATTAGTAGAGCGATGCGGTGAAGAATTAATTCACATGCGATCTCTTGCTCACTAATAATCTGTACTGTACTACTTTATCTGTATCTGATTAAGAATGAGAAGAAATCTGTGAGAAATAATGACCCAAAGACTGATAAATCAGCTGTTATGTTGGAGGTTCAGACTTATTAGTTCATTAATGACGTCATCAGCGAATCGACGTCAACTCGACTTTTTATCACATTAATGTAGACTTAAGTTGTTCATATTATAAACAGAATGTAATAATAACAACATATTCAGTATATTTGATTTCAGTATATTTATTAAAATCATAAATGGATGCTGCCTTATTGGAACATTACTTGTAGATAAATAAACACTTTTATTGTGTTTTTTGATATGTTGTTAAATCATGTTATTAAAGTTCAGCTATGAAATGTAGGGGATCAAACCGTAGTAAAGCTTCTGATGTGAAGCAATAACTTGTTTTAATGATTTATTGCTTGTTCAAGTAAATGCAACAATATATAAATTGGGAATGTTTAGTTTACTTGTCTTTTAAGTTGCTCATACTTAGGCCTAAATATTTAAGTTAATTCGATGGGAAGACCACATTAGGTGAACTTGATAAAACAAGTTTTACTCAATGAAAGAAAGACTTATTAGGGTTACAGTGATAAAGTAAGAGATGATGATCAGGGTCACGCATTCACAGGCCGACCGTTATCAGTTCTTGTCATTCATTGAAGTTTGAGCAAGAATTATTGTGTTTTTTTCACTGATGTTAGGCCTATAACTTAAAGGCTGTGGCCTACACACCTTTCCCTATACAAGCTGGCGATGCACTTGTTAGCTCTATGAATGCAATAAGCATTTCAAAAACTGGCTACCCCATAACCATCAAAATGTCACGTAGAAGCATTAAAGTATTAACAATTTACTTTTAGTGGGACATTATTAACCCCAAAAGCTCAGATGAGTCTTTCCACAGCATATTATGGACGTGACTTTACTACAGTAATATTTGTTTGGCCAAAAATGTTCCTACATTAACTGGAACATTATATATTTCAAAGTGCTTTTAGTCATTTTGACAGCAAATATTGTATTTTCCTGCGTTCCTGTAAACAATGCTGATAGAGTTTAGAAGTGAAAGGGGAGATAAAATTAAATTTTAAAGCACTCGTGTGAAAAACAACCGGGAAAGAGACGTGAATGAGGATTTAAGGGAAAAACTAGATTCTTAGTGCATTTCAGTGATGGGATATCAATCATTAAAGCAGGAAATCAGAGCACAAAAGCATAGTTTCTGTGTATTTTTCATATTATTACACACTTGTAGCTGATGATCTTACTAATAAAATTAAGTGAATAAAACTTATTTTGAATTTCATATTATTACACACTTTAAAATGTAACTGATGATCTTACAAATAAAATTAAGTGAATAAAACTTATTTTGAATAAGTTTGTTGACCTAACTTAAGTTTGATAAAGTAAGGACAACTTTTTAGTACAGAAAGTTATTCGATTCAATAGATTAAATTACCTTCTACTTAAAATAATAAGTATTTTGAACATTTTCGAGTGGTCATACGCAGTTCTACCAGTAGGTGGAGCCGATATGGTAACGTAATACCATTATTTGTGACGGGAAAAGCACATGGAAAGGTGAGTCAGTTCTTGTTCGTCTCATTTTTAATGTCTGAATTGCTTACTATACATAATTGGTCGTGTAATAATCAGATTAAATAAACTAGCGTTACACTAGTTATTTTAATCAAATTCTTGGATTGTGTTGGATTGTGCGAATCGAAATGAGCAGTCTAGCATTTGCAAGTCGATAATCGTTAGGTCCATGCTTTCAATCAAGGAACCTTTTTATATTTTAATTCTTTTTATTGTGAGTATAATGATGAGTATAATGACACAGTATAATGTAAGAATGAGAAAAAAAATGACTGATTGTTCTAATTTACTGATTTATATTTCAATGTTGCAATAATTATGTAGAAATATAGCAATGCTGTAATTAATATATTTTAAGTTTTAGATTACTTCAAATTAGGGGTGTGTCTCCACGATCTGTTTTGAAGAAATGTAATAGTATCGTGCAACAGCATAACAGCACATATCATTTGCAGTTCTGGTGTCTCAGTCTCAACTTTGGCTATAGGCCTACTGTACAACTCCACGTATTCACATCAGATCAACTCGATGTACATTCACATCAGATGTTAACACAGAGTTACAACCCTCATATTTTCAGAAAGAGTTTCCAATAGTAGTCCAATAGCCAATAGAATATAAACTTGGAAAAGACTCACAATCATTTCCTTATGTACCAATTCTGAATATGCTACAGGTGCTGATGTCTTTGAGAAAGTTCTTGCTCCTTTTGACAATGCAAATGGGATCAACTCTTACAAAGACAGCACTAACTATCGTGAGAATGATTATTTGATGGCAGGGAAAATTAGGATTTTGCTCACCCTGTACACTGATGAATGTGAGATTGCCAATCCTCTTGGCACTTCAAAAAAGAAACTCAAGATGTTCAGTGTCTATGGGTTCTTGCTAATCTTCCATCTAAACACCAGGCCATCTCTTCAGGCAATTCAGCTGGCACTCTTATGCAAGGCTAGTGCAGTAACACAATATGGATATGAGAAAGTCCTTCACCCTCTTGTACAAGACCTCAAAACTCTGGAGAAACATGGTGTCTTTTTGGAGCAGTAAGGAGAAAGTGTTAAGGGAACTGTTCCACCTGGATGGTGGATGGTGATGAAGCCAATCAGTATACGGGGATGATTAGGAGGCCATGATGGACAGAGGCAGAGACTATTTATATAGAGACATGCCACTTCCTCAATCCTTAATACAACTATATAGGGAAAACCCGTAACACCAAAGATGGCGATTGTATGCACATGTCCCGCCCCTCTCGCTGGAAAGCCAATCGTCTGCTTTTTAACAGTCAAGCCAGGAAACATTTAAGCCTATCGTCTGGTTCCACTGACGCATGCGCACAGTTGATGTCTGCGACAGCGGAAAATATGTTACTGTTTGAAAAGGCGGCAGATTTGATATGCAGTGTATGTGTGAGTTGTGTAAATATCAGACATCCCAAGTCTCCCAGAAGTTTCGTGAGTCTCCCGCAGATTGATAGCGGCTCCCTGATCCCGCAAATTAGTTCAAATCTCCCGGAATCTAGAGCGAGCGAGCAAGAGCGCGCACATACTGTGCTTCAAACTGTGTAGCGTGCGCACGACAGAGAGGGAGAGAACCCTTGCGCATGCGTAGTAAAAGTATAACCTGTGGGGAAAAAGACGGTTTAAACCTTATTTTGGGGCAAAGTCATCAAACTTTTTCAGCGATTTTTATCATATTTTACTGCTGTTTCTATACATGCAGTTTTTATGTCCCGGTGACCAGTGAAAGTGCAGTTCTGACTCTCTGCTCATTCATTTAGATAGAAGCCTGGTCTTGTTCGTCCGAAATGGCTGCCCGGAGGCGTTGCCAAGATGGCGGCCGAGTGGCACGACTTGCCTAAAAGGACTTTGACAGAGGTCAAGGGGCAGATTTGGCCAGGACACCGGGGTTACACTCTTTCGAAAGACATCCTGGGATTTTTAATGACCACAGAGAGTCAGGACCTCGGTTTAACGTCTCATCCGAAGGACGGTGCTCTTTGACAGTATAGTGTCCCCGTCACTACACTGGGGCGTTAGGACCCACACAGACCACAGGGAGAGCGCCCCCTGCTGGCCTCACTAACACCTCTTCCAGCAGACACCTGGTTTTAATTGCCACCGAATTTCAATGAAACATTTCTTAGGAATGTTTGCTTGTTCTATCTAAAACTGCAAGGGCAGCTTCTACGTCCAGCTTCAACAATACAGATAATTGTTGAAGAGATGCAAAATGTACATGAATTAGGCCTTGATTACACTTTGAGCAAATTACACTCACTCTTGAAAGATGAGTTAAATCTAACTGATCATGTGATGGGAAAAGTCTGTGATTGTATTAAGGATTCTGATCTGTTCTCTTCATCTCACAAAGGCCCACTGAGAACAACCTATGCAAGAGCTCAGACATTCAAACGCATATTTAAATATGTAGAGCCCAAAGTAGTTAGATTAGGATATGATGAAAATATGAGACAAAAGATTGCTTATTACATACTTGTGAAGCAAACATTGATTAGCTTACTAGAATCAGAATTGTGGAAGAATTCAGTGTTGCAACAGTCAAATGAAACAGATGCATGCGTTCTTAGTGACATTTGTGACGGACAAGCCTTCGAGTCCAACCAGTTCTTCATTGCAAACCCAGGAGGCCTGCAACTTATTTTATACCAAGGCGCATTTGAAGTAGTCAATCCTCTCGGCTCAGCAAAAAAGACACACAAAGTTCTCGACGGTTTATCTTTCTGTGGCAAATTTGCCTGTTCATGTGCGGTCTAACACGGGATCATATGTCCCTAGTCTTGCTGTGTGGAGAGAATGGTCTAAAACAATTTGGATGTGCTAAAGTTTTTGCTGACATGTTATTGGATCTGAAAGATTTTGAAGAAAATGGAGTCACTGCAGGAGGGGAAACAGTCCAAGGGGCTTTGTACTGTATTGCAGGGGATAATTTAGGGTCACACGGCATTGGTGGGTTTACTGAAAACTTTAGTCATTCTCGTTATTTTTGCAGGTGCTGTGAGGCCACCAGAGACGAATTACGGAGGAGAGCAGAGAAGTCAAAAGAATAAAACTGACGTCAATTTTCAATGATTTGCCAAACTTTCATGTATGCCAACCTGGTCTCCCACCTTGTTTAGGCCATGACATTTTTGAGGGTGTCTTGTCCTATGATCTTGCTCTGTACTTGAAGTATTTCATCAACAAAAGGAAATGGTTCACATGTACCCAATTGAACAGACAAATCAAACAATTCAAGTACAAAGGTTCTGATGCTTTCATAAAGCCATGCTCTGTCAAATCTGGGGCACTCAAACTCTCTGGTCAAGCTGTCCAGAACTTGAATTTTTTGAGGTTGCTACCTGTTCTAATTGGCGACAAGGTGCAAAATGCAGATGATGACGTGTGGCAGTTGACTCTCCTGCTCAAAGATATTGTCGAAATGGTTTGTGCGCAAAAGATTTCGTTGTCACAGGTTGCTTATCTTGACATCATAATCCAAGAGTATCTGGATTCAAGAAAGTGTTTGTTTCCTGAGAGTACTCTAAAACCAAAACACCATTACAGAGAGTCAGGACCTCGGTTTAACGTCTCATCCGAAGGACGGTGCTCTTTGACAGTATAGTGTCCCCATCACTACACTGGGGCGTTAGGACCCACACAGACCACAGGGAGAGCGCCCCCTGCTGGCCTCACTAACACCTCTTCCAGCAGACACCTGGTTTTCTCAGGAGGTCTCCCATCCAGGTACTAACCAGGCTCAGCCCTGCTCAGCTTCAGTGGGACACCAGTCTTCGGCTACAGGGTGATATGGCTGCTGGCCAAAAGATGGCCATCACTCTTCACAGAAAGACAAGTAACAATTAAAGGGATACTCCACCGTGTTTTCATATTAAACTATGTTATTCCCTTAACTAAGACGAGTTGATACATACCTCTCTTGGGAGCACTTCGACTCGGCGTAGAACCAAGGATTTTGCACGAGTGATATTACTATGCCGAGTCAAAGTGCTCCCAAGCACTTGCTATGGTATTCAGCCATACAATATAGTTATCCATTTTACACGCTTAGAAAAGCGCAACGTTTTATTTTGTGTCACTGTTCTTGGTCGAGTTACACAACTCGAGTAACTGTATTTAAATAGGGAAAACGTGGAGGTGTTTGGTCGCTTTTCAGCTTGGCCCCGATTGAATGAACTAAGTGCTAACAAAGTTTCGCCGCAAGACAGAGCGATTTAGTGCACGCACTGAGACGAGAGAGGTATGTATCAACTCGTCTTAGTTAAGGGAATAACATAGTTTAATATGAAAAAACGGTGGAGTATCCCTTTAAATTACACATCCGAAAAATAAAGATGTCTCTTCATTTACTTACCCTCATGCCATCCCAGATGTATGACTTTCTTCAGATAAAAATTCTTAGAAAAGTAGTCCATCTCTGAGTGTGAAAGAATGTGAAAGCTCTTAAAAGCACATATACAGTGATCGTGACATTAATCCATACGACCATATATGAACTCTCTTTTTCTAAATATACACATTTGCGTTTATCTGAAGAATGTCAGGTATTTGGGACACCATGAGAGTGAGTAAATGAGGCAATTTTCAAGTACCCCTTTAACACAGTAACCAAAAGCCTAATAGATATTACATTGTTCTTTTTCCTTTTACAGATCAATGCAGAGTTTATTCGCATCACAAGCAAAAACCTCAAGCAAGAATTTTTCACAGCACCTGATCAACATACAACTCGATTTCTGGACATTTTTGAAACCAAGAAAGGGGCAGTTGGAAACAGACTGTCTGAGTTTCTTGAGCAAATTAAGTCTATGGTAAGCTTGACAATGCTCATTTCTTAAACTAAATTCTGTAACTGTAATTTCATTGTACACTCAAAAAAATGCTGTGTTGTTTCTGTAAAAAAATGTTGGGTTGACTGTGCTGAGTCAAAATGTTGGGTTGTTTGTGGTACTGTAAACACATTATTGGGTTAATCATGCTGGGTCAAATGAGTTTTAAGGGGGGTCATTCACAAATAAACAGCTGGTTGGGTCATTTTGACCCAGCAACCGGTTTATTACTTTTTCATTCTTTGCGGAACTTTCTGGATTCTTCACTTCTGACTCGAGGAGCACGTCACTCGGAGTGTTTTATGTAAGTTAATATGAATGTTTACCTATGTTTTTAATAAGTTGTGGTAGCAGCAAGTAAATTTCACTGTTCAACATACAGTCTTTGATATGGAAGTGTGAGGGCAACGTATTTATTCTGTGAAACATTAAATAGACACAGCTAGCCGGTTACATTTTTTGACAAAAAAATCTGTTGTTAAATCCTTAGTTGTAAACCAGCTATATGCAGCCTTTTTGAAATATGCAGTTTAAATGGTAAATTAATCACGCAATGCACATTGGACAGTGTGTATTTAAAAGTGAGGAAAGCGTTTTGTATGACAACCATACAATTAGTCCCTCAGAGGGCTCGCACGTAACAATGAGCGGGAAATAACGCTAGTCTTGGCTAATGTAGCTAGAGAGTTGTGTGTGTAAAGTCTGCTGTATTTTACTCGTCTGAAAAAGCGACTGAGATAGGTAAATTCAGTCTGCTGCGTGTCTTCTGTAATGTCTCTGTCGGAACCACGATCGTTTTTGCCCCCAAAAGTCAAGTTTTTAGATTTGAGGTGCAAAGACTATATTAAGACAGTGGTAGAGCCAAATTTTTGAGGCAAAATAATATATTCACAACAGCGCCATCTTTGCCATCACAAGTGAGACTATGAGTGGTAACGTTAACTGTTAACGTTAGACAGATGCATCTCTAAAAGCAGGTTGTACTGCAATTTACTGTGTTTTGAATTGTTTTGTCATTAAAACTCCCCAGTCGAATATGAGCTGTGGAAAAATAGATCTACAGTAGGACTTATTTACAGTTTTTTTTTCTTTTTCGGCGGATGCCATTAAAACGCAGTGAGTTTATCCTTCACAGCCTCGCTTTTTTTGTCATGGCACTACTCTGAATAAAGTCTATAATCTAACAGATGACACAGATATGAACAGATATGACCGGAGGCCATATTAAATCCAGTTAAATTTACAGGACAACAATGTAGTAAAAGCAGACATCAACGTTTTAAAAACGAAAATGACTTTAAAGGTGCCATATGTAAAAATGTAGGTAAAAATATCCAAAAAATGAGCTACACGCATCAAAAGAATGAGAAGAAATAAGTGCGATGATGTCATTAAAAAAATGAAAAGTTATGGTGCTGCCGAGATATAAACCTGAATTAGCACGCTAAATTACTAGCCCCGGCCCGGCCGGTGTCATAATACCAGCTTCGACCATGGGAGGCGGTATGCGGGCAACATACATAACCACCAGCCAAACTGCAACACACGAATAACTCGCACGGCTTGTGGGCGTACTTGAACCTGATGTCAGTCAATCGTGTGGAAAGGACTTTGGTACAGCCCACTATTACATTTCAGTTCAGGGAAGAGTTCAAAAAAATTATTGGTCGATATTATGTATGAGGAATACATTTTGGTAAGTTGCAGCATACTGTATCTTTCAACAGTGTTCGTGTTTTTTTACTATTGGCTAGTAGAGATGATCGGTTCACGTACGCTAGGGATCTGTCGTGTAACATTTACAAGCGCCAAAACGGTATTTATTGTTTGAATTGCGTAATATAATTGACAGAATCTGAGAGCTGAGATTTTTTTATATCATAACTAACCTGCTCTGTCTAGTCTGTCGATCTCCGTGTCCTCTTTACTTTGCGATTTTTCTGTGCGTGATAAAATTGATGTGTGAGCGTGTGAGAAGTGTCAATTGCGTGTGTCTCACGGTGAATTCGTGAGAGTTGGCAGCTCTGACTAACAATAAAAAATGTAATATGAACAAAACGAATACCGTAAAACTTCACATAATAGCCCGGGCTTTTATTTTCCCAAATCGTCGAACTGCAACAGCTTGTACAGGTGTCTATATGAGACCGGCCTTTATAATTTAGTGTTGAGATGTTGTTCATTGAGTCTCTAATCTCCAAAAATCTCCAAATGCTCCACGTGAAACTGCGGTCTTACTATCGTGTCAATTGATTTGATTAATATGCGCGAGGGAGAGAGAGCAGGACCGCGCTCGTGTTGTTTGAAGACGTGAGAGTGCGCGCGCGCGGCCGGAGCTCTCTCTCTCTCTCTGCTAGAAACGCGCCCTGTCAAGTGCAGCGGCAGCAGTCATTCTATTCTACATCACCTATCAAAATAGTCTTTGGCGGGACAAAGCGGACTATTTGACGGTTTTAGAAGATTAACAACCCGAAACTAAAAAACAGACTAGAGTAGGCCAACTTTCTGGAGGTATACTGCCCCCATCTGGTATGGAATATGTGGAGTATAAATTGATTTTTTTACATAAGGCACCTTTAAAGGGCTGTATTATGCATACTAGGTCAGTAGTTGGCTATGTCACTTTGTCAAGAAACACAGGTAATAAGCTTACGCATGACGCCACCATTCTCAAAAATGCAGGTTTTTGTTGTTGACATGGAGAGGGACTGAGAGTACTGTGTAAAGGCTGTGAAAAATACTGTGAAAATCTTATAGACACCTTTAAAGGGAAGTTGATTTTTATTGAGACAATATTGAG
This sequence comes from Semotilus atromaculatus, assembly GCA_031834385.1. Taxonomy (NCBI): domain Eukaryota; kingdom Metazoa; phylum Chordata; class Actinopteri; order Cypriniformes; family Leuciscidae; genus Semotilus; species Semotilus atromaculatus. The sequence continues at coordinate 19,818,336 of JAULUF010000050.1, forward strand.
TCTAGGGCTGCACAATATATTCAAATTATTGGAGCATTGCAAAAGAGCATATCGCAATATGCATATCGTGATGGTTTGCAATAACTGCATGATTTAAATACTTTACAGGTAGGTTAGTCAGGTTTGCTTTTATGTACTACAACAGTAAAACATGGCTGTGCTGCTTTCTTTTCCCGGAGAGAATGTGAAACATGTATGTTGGTAATTTTCAGTTTATTCAATCATTTTCAGTTTTTATTATAATTTAAATCATACCACACTATTTAGCTGTAAGCTATTGCATATCATATTTTACTTCAAAATTGTGCAGCCTTAGTAGTTACTATTTATAGACAAAGTAAAATATTAATATAGCTATAATATGCAATATGACCTGTGCTGTTACTGCATATTTGTGCCTTTAACTTAGAGTTAGCTTTATCAATTTAGTTGTATTTCTAAACCTTCCACAATTTTTAAATTAGGTAATTAAAAATGAAATTTTCACAAATTAGTTGGTACAATTTTAAATCAATATTGTGTCCAATTATTTAGGACACAAAAGTAGTCATGTACATTCACACCAGGGAAGCAAGGTTTTTTTTTTTTTTTTTTTTTTTGGCTAACATAATATGTTCTTAGTATTTTCTGTGTTGCCTTTTTGAGTTTCAGACCAGGAAGTGGATGAGGTGTCAAATTTCAGAAAAATCACAAGGAACTTGTGAGTAAAATGCAGCAAAAAAAAAGTCAGTTTCTGTTCTTACCACTCTGTTTTAGACTTTGCCTTTGTCATTTTTAATATTTCTGACCATTTGGATAGTGGTGGAGTGAGCATTGTAAGAACTGTTGTCCTACAAACAGAGATTAATAATGCCATATACATGCAAACAAGTAATACCAGGTCATGCAAAGGGTCTGTTTATTCACCTGAGACCAGTGCATGGGATAAATTATGCTTCAACATTCTTTCAGTGCTGCGAAGATGGTTGCAGGCGGACTTTTAGATATATTCAATCTTTCCGAAGGTATCTTCTTCAGCATTCTGTCGCAGAAAAGCATTACCGCCCAGAACAGCATTTCAGGGGGAGCACAAGAGCATCTGTGCATCTTGGTTCCATATGCAGAAATTGCAGATCATTTAGAGACACCAACTCAAGAAAACAAAGATGATGATTACTGGGATGAGTTGGAACCAGAAACCATAACAGAGCGAATAGCTCTGTTTTTATCCACCCTTAAGTCCAAATCAGCTCAGACCTACAGTACAGTTAGCTTTGTTGTCCAACAGACATCAAGCTTGATTTCAGACATTGTCGGTTCACTTCAGAGGAAGACTTTGTCTCTGTTTGAAAATGTAGGTCATTCAGGGGTCCAAAAACTTGCCTGTGATTTTGAAGAAGCTAGAAGTCCTTTCAAAGGATTAGAATCAGACTTCAAACAGATGCAGTAATTTACAAAGTCAGGCAACTTCATTCACCCGATAGAGGAGGCTTTGCCTGGAGTCTCCTATGTGCAGAGAAGGGACTCTGCTACTGGGACAGTACGACAAATTGCATTTCAAGATGCGTTTTATCTAGGGATGTAACGATTCACTCGCAACCGGTTGAAAATCGATACAAATGTGTGACGATTCAAGTCAGTTGAAATGTTAAACGAATCGCGATACATGTTGTAAACAGCAGGGGCGTTTACATAGCCTACTGTGAAGTTGTGAACCTCGCTAAACAGGCACAATAGCAGCGAGCACAAAATGGCGCGAAGCTAGCGAGTGTTTTCACTTCATTCATGGAACTTGAGCTTGTGTGAGCCAAGATCAACTTCCATAGGAATTAACTGAAAACGCTCTGTTTGCTCCGCTCGCGCCACGCCTGGTGTGCACGCGCCGTCAAACACATGGCGACGGCAAGCGTAGATGTTGACTCATTCAAATCGGAGGTGTGGCGGCATTTTGACTTTCCATAGAGTAATAATAATCCCCATCGTGAGAAGCACCAGTCACCTCCGTTTTCATGTAAAAGGCATTAATACGACAAGTGCGAGAGCCACGGAGATCACGAGGTGCATCAGTGTTTCCGTGGCAACCAGGTGTTGTATTTATTTTACTATCTCTTTCTCTAAATGTGTACATGTATTTAAAAAAAAAAAAATTATTGATGGTTATGGCATATTTTCTAAATGTGTGTTTTTTTTTTATTTTTTACTTTTGCTAGTGAAATGATACAAATTATAACAAAATTTAAACCCCTCTCAATGTGGTATTAATTTTACATAGTCTTTTACTTTAGTGTGCGAAGGCACCAGTGTCCACCCTCTTGACCAGACAGACAGAAAGAGTTGAAACAACCTTGAAGGGATTTTTTAATTTTTTATTTCAATGTAGTTTTTTTATTTGACAAATATATTTTAAAATTAAAAAGAAATGTGCAGCATTTTGTCTGAGAAATAATAAAAGGGACACTTTTTCATTTATAATTTCTTAAATTAATCACTTGTTGAAAAAATCTTGAGAAAATCGTATCGTGAAACCAGTATCGTGAATCGTATCGCATCGTGAGTTGAGTGAATCGTTACATCCCTAGTTTTATCGCATCCCACTGAAACCCCTTTTGACTAAACTGCTTGAGCTCCCTGGCATTTTGGATGCCATCTTTACTTGGCAGCACAGTCAGAGAAAATTTAGTCCTTTCAGACTTTTATGATGGTGAGTATTGCAAACAGCATCCTCTCTTCTCCAGCAAAGTGTCTGTTCCACTTCTTTTGTACAATGACGACTGTGAAACAGTCAACCCACTTGGTTCAAAAGTTGTGGTGCACAAGTTGTGGTTTCTTTATTGCACAATTAACCCCTTGACGCCTGAATTTATTTACAATTATATAAAAAAAAAATTATTATGTGTGTTTCTGACTCCAAGCTGATGCTAAATTAAGTTGAGATTGTTAATTTGTCAATAGCATATAGATTTGATATAAAGTTAGGTATGATGCAAATTAGCGACATCAGGCATTTATGGTAATTTTTTTTACAAAATGGTAAAATTAATAAAACACATTTTCCCCATCTCAGGTATGTAGATTTTATTCATGTCACAAAGCTGTTAGAACTTCTAAACTTTAATTGACAAATTAATGAATCTTGATAACAGCAAGAAGCAAAACACTCTCCTACTCCCTAACATTGACAGTAGTTTTTATACAGTCCATGTTACACTCTGTTTAACTCTTTCCTCGTTTCTCCAGTGCATAAGTAATATATTCTTATAGTGTTATGTCCTAACATGCCATTTTTTGTGAGAAAAAACAAAAAAACAAAAATTTGTTGCCTGAAATCCATCTAAATACAGCAGCCATTATAGCCGAATCCAGCCGTTATGGACAAATGTCGCAAATTCGCGACAAACAGAAATCTACAAAGTACGTAAAAAATATTCGTCACATGAAGTCTATTTTAATAACATAGCTATAGAAACAATCAATAAGCTGGTACATATTTTTATCTTAGCACAACTTAACTCATTTTGGCCAATTTCTCCACATTTGCGGCCTTGATATCTGGATTTTGCTAACCAAAATATTAGCTTCCGTGAACCTGATGTAGTTCCCACTCCGAACGGTCCTACGACAAACCAGTGCATGCAAAAGGTTTCTAGGTATGTATCGAATGTGCACAAACAGGCATTGGGGGAATACACACACTATCTCGCCTGCAGTCTGAATGGAAGGGGTTTGATATGAATTCGCGACAGTCGGCGTTAAGGGGCTAAGAGTCTGCCCCCAGAGTTTCTGTCAAAACTTTCATCACATTTTCTGGTTCCAGTTTACAAATCGGATGATGCCAAAACATATGGTATTGATAGTGTTCTGCTCCCAGTCATAGAGGAACTGAAGGATCTTGAGGTCAGTGGTATAACCCTCAACACACCACACTTCAAGGGTGAAATGCGGTTTTCAGTTGCCCAGTTGTGCGGGGACAATCTTGGCTTAAAAGCCATTCTTGGATTTACAGAGAGTTTCTCAGGTAATTACTTCTGTCGCATGTGCAAGGCACACAAAACTACAAGGGCACAAACAAAAGAGGATGTTACTCTGATGAGAAATAAAACAAACCATGCTGAAGATGTTCATCATGCCAACTTGTCAGAAACAGGTGTTAAGAGAGACAGTATTCTGAATAATCTGTGCTACTTCAATGTGACACACAACCAGGTTGCAGATATCATGCATGACTTGTTGGAAGGGGTGGGACCATATGAAGTTAATACCAGGGTTTCCGTTGTCCGGTAATTACCGGACATTGGCAGGAAAAAAAATAAATGTACGACAAAATGAAATCTCTCCGGTCAAATTGTCAGATTAAAATTGCCTAATAATCCTGCCCCCCTAACACAATCTGAATTTGAGAATAAGCCTAAAATGTATAAAGCAAAAATACACCGACCTTTGGCTATGTTGAACAGGCTCTACCGTTTGAAAGTTATTAAACAACCGCATGCATTTCAAATAAAGCGCACGCCTACAACAGCTGTAATATAGACCTAAACAATGAACGATTGAGTGAGACGTTTCAAATATGGCCAGGCCCAGGCAGACAAGCCTTAAAAGCTTTTTTCAGAGGCCAGGCGCGACTGACGATGGTGAATCAGGAACGCCTGAAGCCTCAGATGTTCAGAGCCAGACAGCTCCACCACCACCGGAGAAAAAGCCCAAGTGTAGGGCGTATCGGTCGGAATGGAGTGACCATGGCTAAGATGTGAGGTAGTTGATGTAACGAAAAAATTTTCTGTTCGCACTGCGAAAAGGCAGGACGACGCAACAAATTCACAAGAGGGTCGAATAATTTGAGAATGTCTGCTCTCATTGAACATAGTCAGAGCAATGACCATGTTGCGGCGCTCAATTTAACACCACAGCAGGTTGAGATGAAAGGTCACTGTGACAAGGCCACGGAAACTTCTAAGAAAAAACTATGCTCTCAGCTCAAAATTGTATTCCACATGGCAAAACATGATCTCCCATCTAACCATTTTGTAGCACAGACTGAGCTACTGCAAGCTCTCGAGGCTCCAGATTTTGTCACCACCGATGGCATTTATTGCCACAGTAAAACAGTGACTTCATTGGAATAATAATTGACGAAACTGTAAATATCACTGTGAACAAAAAGTTAATCATATATCTAAAGCTGGAAATAAAAGGAAAGGTGGAGACTTGCTTTCTTGGAAATTATGATGTGGACTCCGGGACCGCAAGATGCATTTATGATCGCGTTGTTGCGGTGCTTCGCAAAATGGATATAGCACTGTCCCGTGTCATTGGCCAGGGTTCAGATGGTGCAAGTGTAATGATGGGAAGGCATGGTGGGGTTGGTGCTTTAAGCAAGCAAATCCCTTTTCTATCCAGGTACACTGCGTTGCCCACAGGGCTGCACTTGCTGCGCTGGACACAGCGAAAGCTGTGGAAAACATCAGAGCTTACAAAAACACGATCTCCTTTAAGCTGAATTTATTCTAATGTTACAGGGAGCTTGGTACACACCTGCACGAAAACACAGGCCTGCTACAGGTTTCCTGGAAGAGCGTCTGAGGAACGTTAGGAAACGGATGAGAAAGTTAAAACAACCTGGTCACCTAGAACCACAGCAGGACCATATAGTCTCTACACCAGGTAATGGATCATAATTATCAATCAATTTAAGGTAATGACCTCTTGAAATGTGAAAGTCATCATTCTAGGTCTCTGAAAGGATTAGTAAAACAGGTGTTATAAAAATTCATCATACAGTGTTCATAAAGGAAACTTTTTTATACCAGGCTGTAAACAGCTTTATTTTTGCTGTGTGTGGCCATTTGAGGAACTGCATTTTTTGGCACTTAAGCCCAAAGTATAGTTCTCCTGAACATGACAGTCCGCTCACAGTTCACAGGTGCCAGATTTTTCTGCTCACACAGACAAACGTGTTTGCACAAGGTTGACCATGACAGCGAGCACCCCAGTGGTTAGAAAGTGCTTAATGCAGATTAAAAAAACAGGCAGCATTAGCCAAGTTTCCATCCGGTTTTTAACTCTGTTTTGTTATTGACAAAGTAAATATGCACAAAAAAATGTTTGCGAAATTTGTTGTCTTTGGGCTGTTTCCATCCAGGTGGCCTTTTACCAATTAATGGTGTGCGTAATGACGTCATCTTTAAAAAAACCCACATATTGTTGCTTAAATTTTATTGTGTCGCTATAAAATCCTTGGCTGAAAAGCTGGCTATAGTTATTACTTGCACATTAAACAATAGTACTTTTATGCTTGCACTATCATTCTTATTTAACAGAATATGGACTGCCTCTCGAAAAAGTTCAGGAGATGGTTGACTGGTTGAAGATCCACAAATATCCCATCTCTGAGGTCGAAAATTATATGAAGGAAACGGCTATTTACAGAGGCAAGTGGATCCGCAACAATGGGTCTATAAGCATTCAAGAAGTCTTGAAGGAGTTCCCCAGGCTTGTAGACAAGGGATCTGAGGTTAGCTGGCATGGTTTGGGTCCACTTGTCTTCTTAGGGTCTCCAATCCATGTTCCTGGAGGTCCACAGAGTTTAGCTACAACCTACTCCAACATTAATGCCTGTATCTTTGAGTGATCACATTTTTATCCTCCTGCAAGTGGTCTCTTCCATGAGGACAATGCCCCCTGAATGGTTTAAATTAAATGCTGAATAGTTTAATCTATATCCAATTGAATACCTGTGGGAGATTTTAGACCAGCACTGTCTAACAAGTTATTAATCACCATCATCAAATCACCAAAAGATTGAATATCATATCTTTTAAAAGAAGGATGTTGCATCTCTGTAAAAGAAATTCAAAAACGTGTTAAATCGAGCGCTCAAGCTGTTCTGGTGGCATTTGCAGTACCAAAACTTTACAAGACATTTTTTGTTGGTTTTTCCTTTAATTTATAACTGATAATCTGTCAAATGAACATCTCTTAGTACTTTTTTCTTTCCTAACAGGTGCTTTCTGCAAGCACTTTTTTAACCGTATTTTTCTAGTTACATGTGTTTTCTATGTTTTCAAAATGTATCAGATTTCACAAGACTTCAAGCAACTGTATCCTGATGCAGCGAGAAAACTGTTTGAAAACTGGATGACAATAAGTGAAAGAATTCTTCCATATGCCCAGCGAGAGGGTAAACTGCAATCACTACTGGGTGACATGACACCAGGTAAGATATTTCTTATAATGTCATTAGTTCACCTACCTGAAGCATTTTATGCCTTCTATGAAGTAGCTCTAAAACCAATGTCATTTTTTTTATTCACCATGTACAGTCTTCAATAGGATCCTTGATGTTACGTCTCCTCTACTCCTGTCTACCACCACTGTTGCAGTTTCAAACTTATATTATTTATAGCCTATATTTAGAACAACAATTCTAAATAGTCCCCATACATTTAGAAACTTGATGTGGGTATCCTTAGTCAAGTCAGTCATTTTACAATGATAAAAAAAAAAAGATTAAATATCTCTTGCTTGTCTCACATTCTTTTGAAAGCAGGCACTCCATTTTTTTTTATAAAAGGCTATCAAATCAACACGCTTGGTTATAGGGCTGTAAAATCGATTAATCGCATCTAACCTAAAAGTCTGCGTAAACAAAATATATGTGTGTGTACCGGTATATATTCAGCACACATCATATACACACATATATTATGTTACACATACATTCCTTGGACCACCTTTGATAGATATTGACCCCGAGACTGGGAACACCCCACAAGAGCTGCAGTTTTGGAGATGCTTTGAACCAGTCTTCTAGCCATCACGATTTTGCCCGTGTCAAACTCGCTCAAATCCTTACGCTTGCCCATTTTTCCTGCTTCCAACACATCAACTTTGAGGACAAAATATTCACTTGCTGCCTTATATATATCCCACCCACTAACAGGTGCCGTGATGAAGAGATAATCAGTGTTAAGAAAAGTCAGAAATGCTACTTTAGAAATATGAATTGTTATATACAGCATACTATTTAAATGTTAATGCAACTTTATGTATTATGGTCAATTGTTTAGCTGCTAAAGGGGAGACGACATTGAAGGTCCTGCCAACTCTACTTCCCCCATCCATATACAGGAAAGGAGGAAAGATCTTCAGACCCACCACAGAGATCCTTTATTGACATGCAACCTGTAAGTTTTGCTTAAGTGTTTTTGTCTTATCTTGAATCACTAACGGTACACCTATAATAAATGTTTATATTCAGACTATTTTAGACCGGCGGAGGAGCACAGTACCTGCGTAATTCGTCATAGACATAAAAAGAGAGAAGTAACTCCGGTTACAAAAGTTATGGACTGCAGCTTGACCCAACAAAAGTTAAGGAAAGCTGCAATCTGTATCTTTTTTTGGATAAAAATGTACAAAAATCTGTTATTGAGCAAGTACATGAAACATCAGTGTCCTTTCCCAGTGTCCCAGTCGCCCCGATTCGCACTGGTACATTTATAATAATGATTTACAATTTGAGCTGCTGGGTCCGATTTCACTGGAAATGTTTGTCTGTGTATACAAATAATATACAGCTATTATATCGCAAAATCAGAGTACTGGTGATGGTGCTGCGTTATAGCTTGTCATTACAGCAGTTATTTAGAATTTAAACTTGTCATCCACATCAAGATAATAGCTTCAAGTACCCTGCAATTTTATGTTTATAACAGAGATGGCAAAAGTTATGGATTGCAGCTTAAAAAACAAAACACATTTTTTTTAAATCAAATTACCCATACCAGTAAATGAGAAAAACTGTAAGTAAACAACCATAAACAAAGAACAGAAAATGTTAACTGAAGAATAACATTTAAATGAGAAAACGATAGGCCTTTATCACAGTACACGTCATCACATCCAGCTCTGATTAGTAGTGTAAAGGAATTTCCACCTGAATTATTTTCAATGGACAGGCGCCAGTTTTGAGAAGAATATTATATCCTTGTAACTTAAGAATGATCGTCAATATTTAAAACTTTTTAAAAAACGAGCAGCTTTTTGGGTTTGTGAGTTTTAATGTTAAAGACAGTATCAACATTACTGTAATATTTTGACTTATTGCCTAAATGTTGATAATCTTAGTCCAAATGACTCTTTTATTACTATTTATATGTAAATACACATTTTGTTTGTTTTTTACAATTTGGTCATATTTGGTAATGTTTGCAATACAATTTTTTTTTTGATACTTCCACCAAAAAAGCTTAACTAGCATGTCAGTTATATTGCAACACTCTACACTGTAAAAAATGACCGTAGAATTAACACCAAAAAGTTGTAAAATCATAACATAAAAAAACAGTAAATGAAAATACAATGCAAAGTTGTTTATTTGAAAAGATTTTTGTGTAGATTTTACAGGAAGAGTATGTTAACAAAACCAGATTTGTATGTAGAAATTATGTATTTCTATTGTTTTGAGAAAATAAAACTGTAAATTGAAAAACAATGTGGTGCTGTTTAAATTGCAAGACCATGTTGAAATAACAGCCTATTCTCATACCATTTTTTTTTAATAGGCCAAAATTGCCTAGGTGATTGAAGATGCTATCATTCATCTCATACAGTCTAATGTCGCCTAAGAGGACTAAGTGTATAGTGGCTATTGCCATATTGTCGTGGAAGCTTTAGGCCTAGTTAACACGGGTATTAGTGAATTAGTGATGAGATCGCGAATGGAAACCGCAGCTCTGGAACCACTCAAATGGATCTGGAAGAGGACTTTTACTTCATGGATTTCTCATAAAACACAACCATTATTTTATCGGTAAGTAAACAATGTTTTTTAGCCTTGCTATGTAGGCAAATTTACTTCACAAAGACTTTGCAAGCAAATATGAATGCACAGGTAGTTCCAGTCAGTTTGATTACAGTTCGAAATAGAGAACCTAAGTCCCTCCCCTTCCGGTTAACCACCATGGGACCTTATTTCGGAAAAATATTATATGGTAGAGAGAGACAACAAATATTTTGATCCCGTTTGAATTGTGCCCTGAATTACACATATGATGTTTGTCAATTTAAAAAGATACATTTTAAAATCAAGAAAGTCGCAGTTTGATGTAAAACTATTGAGGTATAAGACTGTGAAAATACGTAATTACAAAGACTACAAAACTCAAAAGGCGCACATGAGACGTCATACCTTTTCTCTCAATGAATGCAGCTATAACTTTACTGAAGCTAACGTCTGTCATGTTTTCTATAGTCTAACGTTATAATTGTAACGTTACGCCGTCATGCCTGTGTGTTTTGTTACAGACTGCACACTTTCGAGCTTGGTGCGAGACGAGCGATGTAGTTCATTGAGCGATTTTCACATAAAACTAAATGTTACTCTCCTGTTTTATGACAAACTGCGACTTTCTTGACTTTCATAATTATCTTTTAAATTGACAAACATCATATGTGTAATTCAGGGCACAGTTCAGACTGAATAAAAAGATATGTTGTCTCTCGCCATTGACTACCATGCATATTTTTTCAAAAATAAGGTCCCATGAGCCGAAAGTGGAGGGGAGGGACTTAGGCTCTCTATCGATCCGCTACTATAAACATTGGTAACCATAGTAACACAGTTACACTTGCAAACAGAGTGAGAGACACATATGAAAACGTTTATTTAGGTAGGCTAAATGGATGATTTTTGCATATCGTTTAATTTTTATGGTGAAAATGGCAATTTTGAGAATAACAGCAATAACTGGTTATTTGAGAATAACCAGCCTCCGCTTCGCATCGGGTGGTTCTTCGCCTCTACATCGTGCATTAAAATCCTTTAATGCATGGCTAGCCGTGGATTATCCCTTACTTAGTGCACACCTTCCAGCCAATCAGAAATTGTTTTGGTTCAAACGCAGCTCCGCCCATTCACCGTCTGTAGTTCAGTTGGTGTGCGCTTCAACGTCACCCACATCAGAAAGTTCGAGCACAATATCCTGTTGGTTGCAGATGCTGAACACGGTCCTCAAAGACAAAGGGTAATTTAGTCAAAAGAAACAACGTGTCTTTTTGTAATGTCACGTTAAAGGTATAGTTGAAGATTGGGTGTTTATAAACCCTATGTTTCTGCATCATGTCGATTTTTCATTATCTGTATTCCCCGCCATTTTAGGTTAAAAAGTTAGCTAAGCTAATTAAGTGTACTAGCAGCTAAATAAATATCACTGAAGCACAGGCCTAACTTACTCAACTGTCAGGTTAAGTCGAAAAGATACGTTTTAGTTAAAAGAAACAACGTGTTTTTACTTATTTCACTAATTGGTAGGCGGCCAACCGTTCAATTATGTAACTGCATTTACTGCTGGCTGTTAGTAGCTAATGGCTTTTTTTTTTTACGTCTGCTTTAAGCTTCCCATGTGGACTTGCTTGCATAGTCTACAGATGTGGTAGCATCAGTTAAACATTGTGGTCTTTGATGATAAGTAGTTTTGAACATGATTGATTGTCGTTTTTGCGGCAGAACATTGCAAACGTTGAGGGGTTATGTGTTGCACTGTAGGATTCATAGAAACAAACCACGCTGTGTTTTTAAGTGTGCGAGCACTGATTGCAGGCAGACATTTTGCACATATGCAGCATTTAAGGGTCACTTCTATCGAAAGCACAATGTGCCAGCGCCGTCTATTAGTGCTATCACTGGCACAGCCATTGTATAAAATTTTATTTGCGCCATGTTCGGACCGATTTCAGACCGTGCAGGAACTTCTTGTACACTTAAAAAGACATTTAGTGGAGGGAAGATCTGTGACATGTCCAGTGGCCGGTTGTCAAAGCACATTTACTTTGAAGTCATAATTTACTGCTCACTTGTCTAGGAAACATCCACAATGTTCAGTGAATAACATAAATGTTATTTACAGAGAAATCGCACCCCAGCGCTCTGCCCCTGCTTGTGAAGAGGCTTCCCAGACTTTAGATGGCGCAACAGAAGAAGGTACTGAATTGCCACCGAATTTCAATGAAACATTTCTTAGGAATGTTTGCTTGTTCTATCTAAAACTGCAAGGGCAGCTTCTACGTCCAGCTTCAACAATACAGATAATTGTTGAAGAGATGCAAAATGTACATGAATTAGGCCTTGATTACACTTTGAGCAAATTACACTCACTCTTGAAAGATGAGTTAAATCTAACTGATGATGTGATGGGAAAAGTCTGTGATTGTATTAAGGATTCTGATCTGTTCTCTTCATCTCACAAAGGCCCACTGAGAACAACCTATGCAAGAGCTCAGACATTCAAACGCATGTTTAAATATGTAGAGCCCAAAGTAGTTAGATTAGGATATGATGAAAATATGAGACAAAAGATTGCTTATTACATACTTGTGAAGCAAACATTGATTAGCTTACTAGAATCAGAATTGTGGAAGAATTCAGTGTTGCAACAGTCAAATGAAACAGATGCATGCGTTCTTAGTGACATTTGTGACGGACAAGCCTTCGAGTCCAACCAGTTCTTCATTGCAAACCCAGGAGGCCTGCAACTTATTTTATACCAAGGCGCATTTGAAGTAGTCAATCCTCTCGGCTCAGCAAAAAAGACACACAAAGTTCTCGCTGTTTATCTTTCTGTGGCAAATTTGCCTGTTCATGTGCGGTCTAACATGGGATCATGTGTCCCTAGTCTTGCTGTGTGGAGAGAATGGCCTAAAACAATTTGGATGTGCTAAAGTTTTTGCTGACATGTTATTGGATCTGAAAGATTTTGAAGAAAATGGAGTCACTGCAGGTGGGGAAACAGTCCAAGGGGCTTTGTACTGTATTGCAGGGGATAATTTAGGGTCACACGGCATTGGTGGGTTTACTGAAAACTTTAGTCATTCTCGTTATTTTTGCAGGTGCTCTGAGGTCACCAGAGACGAATTTCAGAAAGAACCCAATCTTTGCGGACAGCAACGAACCGCTGATACCTACAACGCTGCTGTCGCCTCTCTGTCGGAGGAGAGCAGAGAAGTCAAAGAAATAAAACTGAGGTCAATTTTCAATGATTTGCCAAACTTTCATGTATGCCAACCTGGTCTCCCACCTTGTTTAAGCCATGACATTTTTGAGGGTGTCTTGTCCTATGATCTTGAAATGGTTCACATGTACCCAATTGAACAGACAAATCAAACAATTCAAGTACAAAGGTTCTGATGCTTTCACAAAGCCATGCTCTGTCAAATCTGGGGCACTCAAACTCTCTGGTCAAGCTGTCCAGAACTTGAATTTTTTGAGGTTGCAACCTGTTCTAATTGGCGACAAGGTGCAAAATGCAGATGATGACGTGTGGCAGTTGACTCTCCTGCTCAAAGATATTGTCGAAATGGTTTGTGCGCAAAAGATTTCGTTGTCACAGGTAGCTTATCTTGACATCATAATCCAAGAGTATCTGGATTCAAGAAAGTGTTTGTTTCCTGAGAGTACTCTAAAACCAAAACACCATTACATGAGACATTATCCCTCACTAATTCAGAAATGTGGCCCCCTTATCAGATTATGGACGATGCTTTTCGAAAGTAAACACAGCTATTTCAAGAGATGTGCCAGATATTTTAAAAACTTTAAAAACATTTGCCTAACTTTTTCTGAAAGGCATCAGATGTTTCAGGCATATGCCTCGGCAGGACCAGGATGCAGTGTGCTTCTGCAAATTACAAATGGTTGTGCTTTTATTCCCAACCTTTACAGTGACACACTAAATCATGCTGTTAGTGAATTTGGATTTTCAGAAAATTATACCATTGTCTCCACAGAAATTCAGTACAAAGGTACATCATACAAGAAGGGCGATTTCCTAGTCTTGAATAATGATGAGTCCATGGAATTTGGGGAGCTTGTCATCATTTTAATTAAGGATAATGCCACTGTGTATTTTCTTATGGACACACACAGACCATCTTCCCAAATACCACCTGTACTCTGTGACACAACAAAGTACAGGAATGCAGTGTGTTAACATTAATGACTTGGTAGATTTTTATCCATTAACATCATACATGATTGATGGACACAGAGTCATTCCACTGAAACACAGCGTTTTGTCAAAGTGATCTTGGCCATGTTTGAATAGTTAAAAATATTAAAAGTTAATATTAGGTTCTCTATTTTTTTTTTTTATCTCCACTGACTAGTTTTGAACCTATTTCATATTGTAATTAGAGTTGTGTCTAATATAGATACAATATGTACAGTGTTCCTGAGTAAATCTATCAGCTACCTTTGTAATATTTCCTTTTATGTCTTAAATGCAATTTGTAGAGATGACCGAACCATTTCTACGTTCCGCCATCACGGAGGTCTTGCCTGACCTTCCAGAAGTATCGAAGGACATCTTGGTAGAAACCCTTCAATCTCTGGGGATAGAGACCCATGATGACTTTCAGTTTATTAAGGAAGAGGATTTGTGCAGCCTTGAGGCCCATACAAGCCCGGAAGCTGGTTGCTGCATGGAGTCTGAAATGTCAGTTCAGCATTGCTGTTCATGATGTGACCAGTTATCAACATGGCTATATAAGTTCATTCAAAATATAAAAACATCCATATTATGTCTCTGTTTTGTGTATGTGTATTTTTAAAGGCCAGGGCCAGGAAAGTGGTTCTTTAAGCCTTGGTACCTCACCAGGACCTTCCACGTCCGTGCCGTCCCTGTCGCCAATTTCAGCGTCGTCGTCCAGCTGCTGTCAGAGCCCAGGCCGCTCTTTTCCAGACTCATTCCAGATTCCATGGGGAGAGTTCCCCGAGGCTTTGATGCAGGCTTTGGAGAGAGGTAGACGTCCAGGTCCAATTTTGAGGAAGGAGATGGTTAGAATTGTTGTCCGTGAAATGATGAAAGCAACACCGTCCATAAGTAAAATGAACGCTACTGATGTTTGAGGAGATTCCCCCCATCTATGTAAAGCGCTTTGAGTGTCTAGAAAAGCGCTATATAAATGTAATGAATTATTATTTATTTTATTATTATGTGGCCAAAACAATGGTGGCAAAATATCCAAAATCACTTCAAGATGTCATAGAGGGTGACATAATAGGCACTGGGTACCATTCCCTAGTGAAACAAATTCAAAACAGAGTTGAAAATGTGAAACGGCCTTCAAACCCGTTTCACCCTGAAAAACGGGCAAAAATTCAAGACACTTATGGGTGCATCCATTGGCATGTGAAGTTTTTGCCCCTTGGAGAAACAGTCGAAAGCCAGCAGCAGAAAAAAGAGAAGCTTAAAAGTCTGTTTAGACAAAGTGATCAAAGTCCAGTTCCTTTGAAATTGCTGATGAAGTCGACGTTCTATAGCCAACGCCAAGAGGTCAACAAAGGGAAAGATGTAAAGTACCTCCTTGAAAACTGGCCAAATTGGTTTAATGAGACTGGCATGACGGTACACTTCAACGAGCACAGGAGTAGATCTGAAGGAGACCTTCCTGAAGAACGTGGAACAGAAGGGGGAAAGGCTCTTGGACTTCATGAAACCTGTTGCTGTGAACAAAACCAAAAGATTCTATCAAGCTGCGACGAAGCTACAACTGCTGAGGGGAGAACACACAGGTTCCTCTGAAGATGTCACAGAGATGGTGCTGCTTCTGCTGGCTTATTTTGATGAGAAAGAAGATGTGATGTTCCATTATGTGGAGGACACTTGTCTGGCTGGGGTAGTGGACATGGACCGAGTTCCCTTGACTCCCACGATTGTTGTGTGTGGTAAGTTAACCTCACTCACTCACCTGCGTTTAAGATGAACGGCAGAGACATAGACGGGTGTATGAACATGATGAATTCTGGGATAGAAATAATGTAAATCTGTCTCAGATTTCTTCATTTCTATCCCAGAATTCATCATGTTCATGCAGCAGCTGTCTGTCTCAGCCATTCATCTCAAAAGCCCCCACTCACTCACATAAATGTTAACATTGTTGTTGGATTCTGTTTGTTTTTTGTAGGACAGTCCTGCTATTCCTCCAGAAGGATGATGCTGAGTGTAGATCAAGTCATCGCGAACGAGAACATCTCTTCTTTCATCACGTCCTTGTGCATGATGTTTGCCAGCTACTATTGCTTTAACATCCATTATCCATCTACGCTTGCATCGACCCAGGAATTTCTACAGAGGTAAGGTTTTTGATTTTTGTTTTGCAATTTTTTTAAATTCTATTTATTTATTTGGTCAATTTTATCCAAAGCGACTTGCACATACAAATAGCTTCAGGGCCAATCTCCCCTAGAGCAACTTGTGGTTAAGTGCCTTTTAAGGGCATATCAGTGGTGGTGGGATTTGAACCCCTGACTAATATAGTGAAATAATATTAGCTTATGACTTACTGAAATTGAGATGTGATCTCGGATCGCTTGAAGCTCCGTGAGGCTCATGTTGTTGCGTTGACCACCGAGCTATCGTCGGAACGCTGTTAAGATTACGTCTTATGCTCTTGCAAAGCCTAATATTTTTTTTTCTTCTTGTTTTATTATTTATTAAATGTATTTAATTTAATTTCACGAAATAAACTTTATTTTTCATAGTATAACCCCTGATGTAATGTTAAATAAACAGCCGGATGTAAATTTCACTGAGCAAACTTGTTCAGTTTACCATAGCAGTGATGTAAATATCACTGAATCCCAATGTTGAATTCACATGTTTAAAATTTTTTATTTACTCAACAAACTTGTTAATTTCAGTGTAACGATTATGTTAATATACTGAAATCCAATGTTAAATATACATGTTTTAAATGTTAAATTTACATGTAATTCCGTAAGTATGTTTACGGTTTGATGTGTTTTTTACAGTATTATTCTGGTAACCACAGCTGCCAGTTTTATTTCCGTAAAAACAACGGGATTTTTTTTTACAGTGTGATAACACTCTTGTGTAATAAACAGGTTGGGGCCAACTTGGAGGAATATTTACACAATGAGATGACTGGAGCATTGCTGCACATTCTGTGCCTCGGGGATGAGACGAGGGGGACACGTCAGACCTTTGGCCTTGTCCCAGGTCACGCCATCGAGACCGAGGCTTTGCTGGAGGCGGTTGATCTTTGCTTTAAAGCTTTTTTTGTTTTTGATGTTCAATACACAAAGCAGTGTCTCCCCACCTGGGAGTTTCTTCAGCATGCTGTTTATCGAATTGATGGAAAAGAGTACTCCTCTTTTAAGTTTTTGAGGACAACAGTTGTTTCAGGTCCACATGATATTTAGATTCATTTTAAATTTAGTTTGTTGCTGTTCTTAAATCAACACATCTTAATAAATGAAATTGTAATTGTATGAGAGTTAAAATGAGTTAGTTAATGATTTTTAATGCCTGAATATTTGGATAGATTTACATTTATGTAAAGTCTGTGGGGAAGGTTGAATGGCAAAGGGTGTGTGTGTGTGTGTGTGTGTGTGTGTGTGTGTGTGTGTGTTGCATAATTTTTTTATAAAAATTTATTGAAAATGTACAAAAAACAATTAAATGAGATTGAAATCACATACAGCGGCCTCTCTGGTTTATTGTATTACAGAGACAATTATTTTACATTTGTAATATAAAGAAAATAAATTTTTTATAAAATTTAATATAAAAAATATTTGTTATCGTTACTAATGTTTATTTAGGCAATGAGACAGGAAATAACCCAGCATATGAGTAAGACTTAACCCAGCAAGAGGGTTAATTTCACCCACTGGTTGGGACAAATGAATGACCCAGCAATATGGGTTAAATGGGAAAACCCAGCACTTGGGTCAAACCAACCCAGCGCGTGTTCTGTCCAATAGTGACCCAGTGGTGTGGTTAAGGTTGGGTTATTTTTTAACCCTGCAGTTTTTAGAGTGTATATTATACAACTTTTTTTCAGGGCACTGTCATCACTTCATTTTAAAATAGATTTATTCCAAATAATTTTAATTTTCATTTTGTTTTCCAGGGCACTGACATCACAGCTAATCGCACAGCAGTTCTTCGTGGTCTTCCTCTCATTTTTGGAGAAGAAACCTCTGACTTTTTAAAAACAATATTGGCAAGTACCATTCTCTGTATATTTCATTCTAAACTATAATACCCCACACATACATCACATATAGGCATTCAATTATGCTTCATTCAACTATCCCAGAAACAGACCAGACACACAAACTTTTCAAATGTAATTATACATTTTATTGTGTGTATGTTCTGCCGTCATTGTACTGTTCATTGTTTTCCCACCTAATTTTCACACAATACTTAAACAACCATTGTTTATCTCTGTTAGTTGTATGTAGAACAGAAGGTGATGGTCCTGCTTCTTTAAGTTACATGTACATTTGTGACGAGATTTCCTATTTGTAATGTAAACCATCATTTTAATATTACTGTTCTTTTTTTAAATTAGGACTGACTTTGACACACCCCAGATTTCCATTGGTATTATGACTGTGATAACAGAAGGCAGCCAGGATTCTTCTCAAGCACTGCGCTTAGAGGCTTCACACACAGTACACTCTTAGAATAAAAGGTTCTATCGGCGCTACGTATTTGGAACCCCTAAAAGGTTCTATACAGAACCCTTTATGGTTCTATATGGATCCTATTTATGGTCCTTATAAATATGATCCTTATAAATATGATCTCTCTATATGGATCCTATTTATGGTCCTTATAGGTTCTATATGGAACCTTTTAGGGGTTCATTCATTATCATTTGTTTTGTCCTTTCCGGATTAAATATTTCATATTATTGACAAACATTAAGACCCTAAAATGTATTTATGAATGCATGTGAATGATCACAAAATTCAAGATATGGGGGTTAGAAAATGTATATATTTATATCATTTTATGAAGGTAATCAATATCACACGAAGAGTGCCATTTCAGTTTTTCTCCTCCAAAAATCAGCATGATTAAAATCTGATATTCAGTTACTACAACAGTTTAATAAACAATAATTTAATTACAACTACAAAATGTTGCAGAATAATGTAATATATGAATGAATAATAGCCTATAAAAAACCTTTGTGCCAAAAGAAATCATTATAGAACATTTTTAGCATAAAAGGTTCTTTGGAGTTGAGTAAAGAACCCTATGGTTCTATATAGAACCCCAATGAACCCTTTTTTCAATACATTCATACTATTTATTATTTTAGCTTATTATACCATTAAAATGTTGTGTGGAAAAAAAGTGTTGTGTTCTTGAAATATATTTATTATTCTTTATCTTCTTATTATATAATTGTATCTGGATTTAAGATTAATTTTATGCTATGAACATTTTGCTCATTTAGGCTAATAGAAACAAATAAATCCAACTCAACACTTGTAGGAGAGTGGAGTAGGCATATGTGACTATTAATACATACATTTATATATACAGTATACATTTATCTTCTCCCAAATGTTGTTGGAGTGGATGCCTCACTAATCTCAGAGCACATTTGTTATCTTGTTTTGGCTGGTTTTAGACTACTGGACTGCTTGTTTCCATTTCTTTAAAATATCTTAATGCATAGGTTCACATGAAGGTTGAGTCTCTCTAAAATTAGAGTCAATATTCCATTTATATTTACAATGGTTTAACAAAAAAATTACAACTAGCCTGTTGGAGTACATGCTTTCACATTTACTTACAAAAAGGGCATATTAGGTAACCTAGTCTTCTTATTTATTATTATTATTATTATCATTTATTTAATAAATTAATCAGATGATTTAGATTAATTCACAAATAACCCACATGGTGAGTTGATGCAGTGGACAAAAAATAAAGAGGGGTGCACGGATAGTAAGCTTTCACATTGCCTTTTAAGTCTAGTAATATATAGAGGCTTTTATTCAAAGCGGCTTAACAAGTGAGGAAAACAACAAAACTATTCATCCTTATAAAAAGAAAATAATACATAGACAAAGTTAGACAAAGACAAAGAAAGTTAGACAAAGATAGACAAAGTTTCAACAGTTTTTAGAAACACACACATAGTGTGAGCAATGTCCTTATTAATTGTTTATACAATGCTGTTAGTCACAGAAACGATACTGACCATGCTGAAAATAATTGATCATTATCATGACAAATATTAGAGAGAAAAATAAGGCAATATTATGTATGCCAGCATTTTGCGCATCAAAACAAATATGTGCTTTCATCACAGTTGAACTCGCATCTAACATTAGGACAGCGCTTCAAGCCCCGCCTGCGATATGTTTTTTCACAGGATGGTAGGGGAAGACTCATTAATATTCATTAGGGAACTCATCTCTGATTGGTCTGATGACCTACCCCCTAACCCCGCCCCTAAACCTACCTGTCACTGGGGGTTTGATGACCTACCCCTAACCCCGCCCCTAAACCTACCAGTCACTGGGGTTAAGACCAATCAGAGATGAGTTCCCTAATGAATATTAATGAGTCTTCCCCTACCATCCTGTGAAAAAAAATATCGCGCCCCGCCTACTAGATTCAGCGAGGGAGAGCTGCGAGCTCTAGCTCCTCCCATTTGGCACTGCAGAAAAGCCCCGCCCACTAGATCCAGCGAGGGGGAGATGGAGAACTAGCTCCTCCCATTTGGCTATGCATCGAGCACCATGATCCAACATTAATACAAAACCAAATGACGCAGTAGTGATTTAAGAGTTCCCCTCAAATCTCTATCCCAAACACTGCCAAATTAGCAGACAGTCTCACTTTTGGCAGAGTTGTATAAATAAATATATATGCCACTCCTTTTGTTCAAATGTATCAATACAATATATCAAACAACACCAAAAAACAATGTGCAGCAACAGACATTTAGCGGGAAAAACACAGCGTTGGCAACCCGAGCAGCAAGATGATCACGTGCCCCTGTTACCTTTCTCATCGCTCTTCATGATGAGCCAATCGCCTTTCATTACGAGGCGTTTGATTAAAACATTTCATACTGGCTCTAAGGAACATTTTCACTGTATGTTAGGATCCAGTCTTTGCTTAACGATTTATACGCTGAAGTGACCGAAATGTCTGAGAAAAATACAACAGAAATGCGGCCCATGGAGACACGAAGACCAATATTTTCAGTGTTTTACAGACTCCAAAAGCTTTAAATGTAGTAAAATGTTATTTTACCTGTTCTTTTATGCAACCCTGCCGTCACGAAGCCAAATAAAACTGCGAATGACACAAATCTTCCGAGATGAGCCATGATGCTGGTGGACGCCTGTGGGAAAGCAGGATAAATTAATAAACTGCGCTGGATTCAGCAGTGGCCGTTTGTTTACTAACGGACAGAACCGTTATTCCAAACACTGTAACGTTAGGCTACTAAACGCTCAGTTTACAATTGGGATAAACATTATATTAATAAACAGTGGTTAGCTTTAATCTCAAAATGCAATGTAGGTTATCTTTAATTTAAAGATTTTATTTATAATATTAGATAATTCCTCACCCGCTCAGCTGGTGACGCAGATGTAAACGTATATCAGAGAACACAGTACTGTCCGCGTGACCTCTGACCTTTGCTGTCCTGTACACTGAGTTTATACAATCTGCATCAGACCGATATCAGAACATACTGTTGTTTGGCACAAGCGAGACCACTCCTGCGTTTGTGTGTATAACCACATGAGGGTGCAAATGCACTAGCAATGGTCGTTTTCCGTCAGAGTTGCTTGAATATAATAGCCTACATTCATTTAATCTATAATTTGGTGCTTTCATCGGTTTCACCGGCAGCGCAATTTTAAGATGAGTTTTACAGACTGACATTAAAACCATTATGACCAAAAAGGGAAGAAAAGACAAAGTATAGAAATGTAACAAATATAATATAATAATAGCAATATAAAACGTAAATAAATTAAAATTAAAGATATAAAGTAATATGTAATGTCCTTACTCAGTAGTGTAAAAGAAGTATACCATTATTAATCTTTGTTAGTTAATAAAATGACAGCTGTTCATTGTTTGTTCATGTTAGTTCACAGTGCATTAACTAATGTTATCAAATACAACCTTTGATTTTAACAACGTATTAGTAAATGTTGAAATTAATATTAACAAAGATGAATAGCTACATTCTGAAGAAGTATTGTTCATCCTTAGTTCATGTTAACTAAAGTAGTTAACTAATGAACCTTATTTTAAAGTGTTACCAAATAAATTAACACATTTATATATTAGCCTAATCAAAAATACCCTATTCTACTTATTTCACACTTTCTTTAATGTACACATAAACTTTGATCACTACAAATTATGGATATTTGCTGCTACAACTTGTTTTGAGGATGAGATGCACTTATGAAACACCACATACTGACTGATATTATTGACCCCTCTTGTTCAGGGACCCATTCGTCCAGTTCTCTTTGCCAAATGTCTGTGAGATTTGTCCAGTTTATGTCTTAGTTGTTGAATCTTTTTAAGTTCATACTAATATTTCCATGTAAAAAAAAAAAGTTTTGCTGCCATGGTTTGGGTCAACTCTTCCACTTCTTCAGATTAAGCTGTCGTGCTTTGAACCATCTAACGACACAGTTTAAAACATGAACTTGGGCCACAGATGACTTGGGTGTTTAGTGAATGAAAACCCTTCCTATTCACAAAAGCATTCTCATCCGCTGTGGACGCATTTATCCTGATTTGTGTCCCATCAAAGTAGCCGAGTACCTCAGGAAAACTGGCAATGGCACGGAAGGTTTGCCTGTTTGTATTTTGTGGAATATAGTTGCGGATCCCTCTACATACTGTAACTGTAGAGAAGTGTTGCATTTTTCCAATGGTAAAATAATATAATGCGATGCACACATGAAGGCTTGAGGAGAGAAGCGCCTTTTGATGACCAAAGCGCAAGCGCAGCGGTGCATACCAGTAGCGTGCTAAGTGGGGTAGAGGTATAGTTTTCAAATGTGTTATTAAAAAAGATAACACATTTTCTCAACTTATTTAGAGGATGAGTGTAAAAAGCAATGAAAACATCTCAGGGACAGATATATAAAGGAGAGAAAGACTATGAGGGAGAAGAGTGGTGGAGGGGCAGAACAAAAGACCACATGGAAGTTTTTCTTCATGATGAGGTTCTTGGAGCCTCATGTCAGAGAGAGGGCCACTTCATCCAATATGTCCCCATCCCTAGAAGAGAGATCAACTAGCCCCCAGGTTACCTCATTACCCCTGGCTAGTTTTTAAAATCCTAATGCTTACGTATAAGGCTTTGCATGGACTGACACCTCATTATCTTGCTGAACCTTAAACCCTTACACATCAGCACGTGATCTCCGCTCTTCGGAAGCTGGCCGTTTAATTGACCTATGGCTAAGCCACGCCCCAAAACGCGATGAGCCAATCACAGTGCGCAGCTTACCCAATACACTCGGACATTCTTTGCTTCCACGTCCATTGAAATGCATTGCAGTTAGTCAGTTTTCACTCGTTTTTATATGTTTTTTCTTGTAATTTTAAGTTTAAAATGGTCAAACGGTGTGCATGGGGTACATGCAACTTCGACACTCGGTATCCCGAGAGGCTGGGTGACGGTGTGTGTTTTTACCCTTTCACAAGACACATCTCAACCGCGATAAGACTGCTGTGGATAAAGTTCTGCTGTAACTTAGACCACAACACTAACTAAACGTGGATAAATTAAACAAGGATGTCTACGTCTGTTCTAATGTAAGTCAACAACGTATTTGAACGTTATCTTTAACATCTCTAACGTTAGCCTAACATTAGAAAACGTTAACTTTAGCTTCTAGCTGCGTTGTACATCATGTCACTTAGCTTCATTGACGTATCTGTAAATAACCGAGATAACAAATGTTAGCAATGTTGTGCTGAATGATTCATGTAAATACTAGCACCAAACTAACGGAGAGGTCCTCTTGGTAAAGATGGTAAAAAAGGCTTGTCCTGGAAACGTTACGTTATGCAACTTAGACCTGTATATATTTAATTTGATCATGACCCATTAATTACATATTGAAGCACAATATTTTATACAACTTTATACCAAAACAACTGGGGAACTTAGAGTTTTTTTTTTTAGCAAAACATGTAGCCTTTTCACTCCTCTTCCACATAACTAAATATTCAAACTATTTACATACAGTGTCAATAGACAAGAGGTGATGTTCAAAAGGTCATTGATTTGTGTTGGTTTAGTGTCAGTAATAACTCCTAATAAAATGCTATATAAAAATCATCAATTGCCTCTTGTGAAATGTCTCCTACTGTGAAATCTGCCATAGCGCTGTCACCGAATGTTGACTGTTTGTCCGAGTGAGTGGAGGGGGCGTGGCTTAGCCATAGGTCAATTGTTCTGCGTACTCGATGGGTGTCCATGGGTGATAGGGCCAAATCCATGGGTGATAGGGCCAAATCCATGGGTGATAGGGCCTTTTCATCGAATGCTCCAAACCTTTGGAATTCCCTGCCTTCTGAGATTAGGCAAGCTGAACCCCTTAGTGTTTTCATCATCCCTTAAAACTTATTGTTTAGGGTAGCTTTTACATAATTGTTCATAATTGCCTTATTATTATTATTAATCGAACATTTCATAATATTTTTATTTTGTATTTTATCAGGTTTTTCTGTCAGTAATGCATTGTTTGTTTAATTGTATGTTTTATCATGTTTCTATTCTTGTGAAGCGCTTTGAGATGCTTTTTAAAGGCGCTATATAAAATAAAGTTTATTATTATATTGAAGATGAGGAGGAGTTTTTTCTTTTGTGTCTGGCACCACGTCTCAGAGACCTGTCACGTGGAAAAAGGAGTGAAGTTGAAATCGAGTTATTGACACATTATATATATATATATTTACATTTTACATTTATTCATTTAGCTGACGCTTTTATCCAAAGCGACTTACAATTGCTATACATGTCAGAGGTCGCACGCCTCTGGAGCAACTAGGGGTTAAGTGTCTTGCTCAGGGACACATTGGTGTCTCACAGTGGATTCGAACCCGGGTCTCTCACACCAAAGGCATGTGTCTTATCCACTGCGCCATCACCACCTGCGCAATTATATATATATATATATAATGATAATTTGTTCCTTAGTGTCAGCTTTAATGTTCATGCTTGAGAGGAGCATCTTCTGGGAGAGGAGCATCTACTGGGAGAGAAGCATCTCCTGGGAGAGAAGCATCTACTGGGAGAGGAGCATCTACTGGGAGAGAAGCATCTCCTGGGAGAGAAGCATCTACTGGGAGAGGAGCATCTACTGGGAGAGGAGAATCTACTGGAAGAGGAGCATCTTCTGGGAGAGGAGCATCTACTGGGAGAGAAGCATCTCCTGGGAGAGGAGCATCTACTGGGAGAGGAGAATCTACTGGAAGAGGACCATCTACTGAAAGAGGAGCATCTACTGGGAGAGGAGCATCTTCTGGGAGAGGAGCATCTACTGAAAGAGGAGCATCTTCTGGGAGAGGAGCATCTTCTGGGAGAGGAGCATCTACTGGGAGAGGAGCATCTACTGAAAGAGGAGCATCTTCTGGGAGAGCAGCATCTACTGGGAGAGGAGCATCTCCTGGGAGAGGAGCATCTACTGGGAGAGGAGAATCTACTGGGAGAGGAGCATCTACTGGGAGAGGAGCATCTTCTGGAGAGGAGCATATACTGGGAGAGGAGCGTCTACTGGAAGAGGAGCATCTACTGGGAGAGGAGCATCTACTGGGAGAGGAGCATCTTCTGGGAGAGGAGCATCTACTGGGAGAGAAGCATCTTCTGGGAGAGGAGCATCTACTGGGAGAGGATCATCTTCTGGGAGAGGAACATCTTCTGGGAGAGAAGCATCTACTGGGAGAGGAACATCTTCTGGGAGAGGAGCATCTTCTGGGAGAGAAGCATCTACTGGGAGAGGAACATCTTCTGGGAGAGTAGCGTAGCATTATTCCCTCTTATAAAAATTAAATATATATATATATATATATATAGTATATATATATATAAAAATATATAAATATATTCCCTCTCTTATTAAATATATAGTTGGAACATAGAGTCACATTTAAACTAAGTTTGATGGTGCAATGCAAAAATATTTAGCAGTGGGTAAGTTGCAACTTAGTGCTCCTTTACGCGCCATTCACATAGAAAACGCGTAGAAAGCGGTAGTCGCGCCGCATTCTCCTTTTTCCAAAGCGCTAGGGCGGTTGCGCTCCGGAGGCGTCTGTCGTTGCTAAGCAACCATCAGCTGCGCTCTCCGTTACAGCAAGGAAATTTCAGCAATGGATTTCCACCACCGAAAAACCCTTGCTGTAACTCTGTTACAAGATTTATTTACTAAGAAAAGTATAAAACGCTGCAGTGTTTGGGTGCACCCGAAACGCAAAAACCATGGGGAATTTCACCAGCTGATTCAGGAGCTCCGCCTGGACAATGGGAGGTTCAAAGCCTATTTCAGAGTGGACAAGGACCAGTTTGATTATATTTTAAGAACAGTTGGCCCAAGCATCAGTAAACAGAGCTTCTGCCGTGAAACTATCTCTCCCGCGCAACGGCTCTGCATTTGTCTGAGGTTAGACTGTAACTCATAAAACACCAGAAATAGCAAACACATACACATTTATATATAGAATATAGAACAATTCCGTATAAACAATGATGGATTTAACAAGGAATCAGTTGTGACCATTAATATTTTTAGTAAAAATATTTTTTTACTAGTAACTAGTGCAGCAGTTTACAATGTTGAAGATGTAATTAACTGATATAAATTACTTATATTTTATTGTTTGTACTGAAATTAAAGACAATACTTTCTTCCACCACTGTGTTGTCATGCTTTGACATAGGCATTAGGCCTACAAGTATTCGCGTCAAGTTCCCTTCACGTCTATAAACCAAGATAGCGCCGCTGTGTTTGTGTTTGGCACGCCGTCCTTTTCTGTAATGTTTGCTGGTGATCATTGTGCTAATCTCTGTTTTCATCCGCAATGTGTCATCGACATTTGTGTACGACCGTCTGGCGTTGTTACAGATACGCGGTAATATGACCACCAACTTGCCTGGATTTGCCGGAGATTCAAGTCTGCCGCCATTCCTAGCCTCCGTGCCGGCCTGTCTGTGGCGTTCTATTTGTCCGTCGACTCGCAACAAAAGACGCAGGAGACGAGGAAAGAGAGGAAAAATACCTGTACCATTAAAATCTTCATGTAAAAATAAAAAAATACCTGACATCTTGCTCCGTCGGCATGGGTGTTCCCGGCTGTTTCAAGAACATATCTGAGGGTTATGGAGGGTTTGATCTACATCGCTTTCTGCACTACAGCTACCGAAGGAAAGAAGGACAAGCTGCATGTGTCCCTGGGTATTCTGAGAGTCTGTCTTTCTGATGATCAAATTGCTGTCAAATGTTATTTCTAATAGCTGTAATCGGCCCCAGGTCTTGTTTAGTACAATTGAGTCTGTTACAAATCCATCTGTTAACGTGTTTGAAAATGTATCTAAATCAACCTGTGACGAGTTTCTCCAATACTTTATTGACAAAGTGGCCTCAGTTAGACAGAGTGTAAACAGCAGTATAGTTGTTGGTTCATATGTCCATCTATTACCTCCTTCTCCTGCTGTTTTGGATGTGTTTGAGCCAGTGTCACTCTCTCAGCTCTCCAATGTTATTCAGAAGTTGAGAGCTACCAACTGTTCCCTGGACATTGTTCCATCTAGAATGCTTAAACAGGTTTTTGACACAGTTGGACCATGTCTTCTCTCTTTTTTCAATGCCAGCCTTCGCTCAGGGTCTGTCCTAACTGTTTTTAACCAGGCTGTGGTCAGGCCATTAATCAAAAGACCTAATCTTGATCCATCAGTTCTCTCAAATTTCAGACCTGTGTCTCATCTGTCTTTTCTCTCTAAAGTTCTGGAAAAGCTCGTCTTCATACAACTTCAGTCATTTTTGGATCAAAATCACATTTTTGCAAAATTCCAATCCGGTTTCAGGGCACGCCACAGCACAGAATCTGCACTGTTAAAAGTGCAGAACGACATCTTGCTATCCTTGGACGCTAAAAAACCTGTGCTGTTGATAATGTTGGACCTTACTGCAGCATTTGATACGGTTGACCATTCTATCCTCCTGATTCGTCTGGCCCAGCAGGTGGGCCTTCAAGGACTCGTGCTGCAGTGGTTCAAGACACATCTTGCAGATAGAACTTTCTCTGTGATGATCAATGATCTCTCTTCTTCTTCAGCCCCATTTTCCTCTGGTGTGCCACAGGGTTCCATCCTCGGCCCTGCTCTATTTTCCTTGTACATGCTCCCCTTAGGTTCTGTGATATCCCGGCATAATGTCTCTTTCCATCTGTATGCAGACGACGTACAAATCTATCTGCCAGTTGCCCAGAACTCCCCTAGACACACAGTCCATTCAGACATGTCTGGATGACATCAAACATTGGCTGTCACAAAATTTGCTCTGTATAAATGAATCAAAGACTGAATTTATCCTATTTGATGCCTCCAGTTCAACAAAGGCAGCTCCAGATCTGGCACCCCTGACCACCCACCTTAGTTTTGTAGTCAGGAATCTTGGGGTGATTTTGGACAGTAGTCTGAAGCTCGATAAACAGGTAGACTCTGTGATCAGGGCAAGTTTTTTCCAGCTTCGTCGATTGGCCAAAGTCAAACCATTCCTTAGCTGTAGTGACCTCGAGAAAACAATCCACGCTTTTATTAGTTCACGCTTGGACTACTGCAATGCCCTCTACATCGGGTTAAATCAGGCCTCTCTGCACCGTCTACAGCTTGTCCAGAATGCAGCGGCCAGGCTTCTTACCAACACCCGTAAACATGACCACATCACTCCTGTCATGCACTCTCTCCACTGGCTCCCAGTCCAGTTCAGAATCCAGTTTAAGATCCTACTGTTCATTTTTTGCTCTATCCATGGCCTTGCACCTCTTTATCGTTACAAGGCGCTTTCCAGTAAAAACATCAATAGACAATAAACATAAGTGTAAAAATAGCAGTCGGGTCAGAGGCTACGTGTTAAAAGCTTGTCTACATAGATGTGTTTTCAACTGCGATTTAAAAACACTCAACACGGTGATGTTTCGTAGGTGTGGTTGAAGTGCGTTCCACAGCTTGGGGCCCTGGATGGCAAATGACCGACCTCCAAACTTTTTATATTTGAACTTTGGAATCACCAAAGAGGTGTGTTCAGAGGAGCGCAGAGTTCTGGCTGGTTGGTAGACCGTTAGTAATTCGGCGAGGTAGGCCGGGGTCATACCATTGATGGCATTGAACAAGAACGGCAGGACCTTATACTCCACCCGAAACCACACCGGGAGCCAGTGGAGTGAGCGGAGGATTGGGGTGATATGTGAGCATTTGGAGGCATTGCAGAGGAGACGTGCTGCTGGGATTTGTACCAGTTGAAGCCTATTGAGGAGTGATTGATTCTCAAGCTGATGAAGACATGAATGGCTTTTTCAAGGTCAGCTCTGGACAAAGATGGTTTGACTTTACTCAGGAGCCTTAACTGGAAAAAGCTCACCTTCACAACTGATAGGGTAGATCAGGCAGAGGATCATCCACGAGCACCGTCATCAAAACCTGACTCCACTGCAAGGGCAATGGGAGATCTCCACAGGATGAGCAGCAACAACTCCTCTCGCGACGCTATAACCATCAGAGAGAAATTTACCCAGTATTTCTCATCTACCGAGGGTGCAGTCCCATGGCAGGAGAACGTTATTGTTGCATTATATGAATAACCAAAGAATAAACTAATCTTAATAAACTAATTACATTTTAATACAACTTGCCTCATTGCCTTATTTTCGAATTATAATTTATTGATCAGTTCAATTGTTTTAGAAACATTCACATGTATTAATCAACATTGTAAAAATACACTTTTTAATTAAAAAAATAACAATAACACAATAATGATTAGACTAAGGAAATGAGTTAGACAATCACCTCTGTCTCCACTGACTAACCCCCCCAACCACCACACCTCACTCAAACTCAGCTTCATAAAGAACTTGCTCGATTTTCATTCGCACTTCGGCTCTTTTCTGCAGAGGAAGTCTCTTAAATGTTCCTCTTAAATGAGACTCAAGCAATAGAGTTCATCGTAGTCTTGAGGTTTACTCAGGTTACATAGAATGCTCTTCTGGAATTCAGAGAGGTCTGGCTCTGCACTTTTCCTCCTTTTTCCCATTGAGGGACATCTAGAGACCTGGGTGACAGGTGTAGGACACATATGGCGCTTTTCCAATACACAGTACCATCTCGCCTCGACTCGACTCGCCTTTGTTTGGTTTTCCACTGTGCAAAAGTTGTATCTGTACCTGCTTTCAGGTACTTTTTTTCGTATCACCTCCGGCGAGGTTCTGAGGCATTACTAAAATGTGACGTGTAAACACAGCAGACTGCTGATTGGTCAGAGAGAGTCGTCACTATTCACTGCGTCATCATTGCACGCACCAGACGGAGTATCCTGAATAACCCCGCCATTTTTAAATAGTTTGGCCAGAGATTGCGTGATATACCCATTACTACTATTATTATGGCAACTCGGAAGAATGCGCCGTGGTCAAATGAGGAGTGTGTGTCGCGACTCGCGTAGAAGATTACGTCACGGCACTTTCCTGCGGCGTCGCTATGATGACCAGGTACACTTTGACTGTCCTAGGAGAATAAAAGAAAGTTATTTTAGCAGAAAAACAAATCATGACTTAAGATTGATAAAGTAGGGGAGAACGGGGACAGTTGACAACAGGGGATGGTTGCAACATGTCATTTTTCTCCGATCAGAAACAAGCTAGAGTGATGACACTCACACTGCAAATGCTCAGTTGGATGCCCCACCGCAGAGAAAAATCAAGGAGATTCCTGAGCTGCTCCAGGATTTATTGTCAAAAAACTATTTTTGAGGCATGAAAGTATTTATTTTCTTGAGCTTTGTTTTTGTTATACTGTTGTCACTGTTTTTGTGATTCAGCTCAAACTTATATGGTTTAAATGAGTGATATGTTCACTTTAAGCATAGGATGGTTAGCATGTATCAAGGTAGCCTTGTTTAGCTAGCACATGAGGTTTTATCATGGCTGACAGGAATGGGGACAGTTGCAACACAATGCATAAATATTGCTAAAATGAAAAATAATAATATAAAATAGTTTAAAAAAAATGTTTTACATGACAATAGGCTAAATAAAAGTTAATTGCTTCACAAATTGTTCCATTCTTCCTATGTCACTAAAAGCCTACTGTATTTTATATCAGTTTGAAAATTTGACATCTGCACATAAGACCTACTCATCTAGACAAATCTATAATTGTCATCTAATCAAAGCTGATGAATAAATAACACTAATATTATTATAACTTACATTTTTGATAATAATCATTTTGCTAACACTGACATATATTGTAATATATTGTATTTGTAACATGTTGCAACCATCCCCAAACAAAGTTGCAACTGTCCCCGGGCCCGGGGCCAACATCTGACTCCTTACATTCAAATACAAATTGTGAAAAATGTAGATTCTGTAATTATCTTTAAATGGTTCAGACTATTAACAGACAGATGTAAGATTATTGTATAAACAATTGGTTTGTCTAATCCAAACCATTTCTGAGTAACAGAGCCAAAAGCAAAAAGTGTTGCAACTGTCCCCGGTCTCCCCTATGTTATTATGTATTAGCTTTTACTCCACAGTAAATACGGCATATTTCAATTATCCAAATACTGACAGCTACCCGTACTTTCCATATAATATCCAAACTTCTGACTACAAACTTCTGTAGAAAGCTACCTCATTACATTCAGAGCCTAGCTGATCTGAGGCCTGTGGGATGTTGGATGGCGTTGGCCTCTCCTTCACAAATCGCTCCAGAAAGCTGAGAGCATTTGTGAACTTCCATTTCCTCTGACTTCCTCCCTCAGAGCCACTTCTCTTCTCCCTTTCTGCTTTCCTCTCCTTTATATACTTATCCCTCAAATATTTCCACTTCTTTCTGCCCTTATCCTCTGAATAAACATAATGATTAATTTCTAGGAAATACTATTGATGAGAAAAAAAGTGCATTTTGCATGACACTGAAAAATGTTATCTTAGCAAAGAAAAAGTAACGGCTAGCATACATAACAGTTAGTAAACATTAATGTAAAACAGTATCATGCTTACCAGTTATTACAAGCTCCAAGCCTATGGATTATTTCTCTTATTTGAGTTAAAATAATGAGGGCTTGACAAGTCAAAAAGTTCAGGAAATCCCTGGACCGCAATGATGAGCTGCTCCTACATTTTTCTGCTGAGGTAACAGAAAAGGTGAGGAAGCTGATTGGTTGGTTCTTGTCACGTGACCTACGGTGCGCTTGCGGCATTCTAAAAAGTTGAGCTGTTTTTATCTCGATGTGGCGCGGACGCGCTTGAAAAAAAGGAGCATGTCGCACCGCTTCCATTATGAGCACCTATACCGCGCACCTACATTTGAGATGACGGACTTTAGTGCGCAAAAGACACGATATGTGAACAGGCCCTTATGTTGCAACTAGGCTAAGTTGTAATTGGTTCAACCGGTGTTATGAGATTTTTGGTTTCACTGGGCGGAGCTTAAATGAATATTCATGAGCTTCCTCCGCATGCGCGTGAAACTGACATTTTTTGTCAATGTTAAGACACTTCTCAAATCTCCACACCTCTAAAGGATTATTGAGAAAAAGGTAATTGAGAAAAACAAACTAAGTGAAGGCTGAAATACAACTGTTTTTGTTCAACACTTTATTGTTTTGAATGTTGTTTTTTTATACTGTGGAGTTGTCTTGATTTCAGGCATGAATGATTAACAGACATTCACAGTAAGTAAACAGCAGCAAACGTACTAAACTGACACAAGTCTACATTTATTTCACTTACTCTCCCTTGTGAATATTTGTACCTTGTGAGGAATATTTGTCTTTTTTTTGTTATTTTTCAGTGAACCTAGAACGCTGTAACAACAAATAAATGGAACAAATGTATCTGCAGCCTAATGAACTGTTTGTAACGTACACTGGTGTGATTTTGTGACATCCTTAAGTCTCTTATTTGGCAAGTAACACATAGCCTTGGCACGTAACTACAAAGGGCCTTGGCACCCTGGACAAACGAAGGCTGTCTCCATATTTGATCTGCTCATGCAGTCCCAATGGTACTAGCCACTGCAGCTGTTACTGAATCTGAAAATATATTATCATGAGTAAGAATGTAATCTTCAAAAATAAATGTCAGTTACTATACATTCTCTTTATGTAAATCATATTCTCAGTTTAATGTACCCTAGTGTCCACTTTGTCGTGTGTATGCAGATATTTATCGCCACAAGCCAGGCACAAGTCATTTAAATATTCTGCGGAAGCAAATTTATCAAGGTAATATAATACATTTGGTCAAGACACATCATCTATTAGCCAAATTTAAAGCAAAAAATAAATACATAAAAAATGAGACCTGATTCTTTTAGCAGTCATTGGCAAAAAATGCAAAAGATCTCTCCCTGTTAAAATGGCTTCTGCAAACTAAACAGTTCAGTGAAACCAAATCGTTACAATATTATATATTATATGTGTGTGTGTG
This sequence comes from Semotilus atromaculatus, assembly GCA_031834385.1. NCBI lineage: Eukaryota > Metazoa > Chordata > Actinopteri > Cypriniformes > Leuciscidae > Semotilus > Semotilus atromaculatus. The sequence continues at coordinate 19,851,857 of JAULUF010000050.1, forward strand.
TGTGGGTTTGTTTATGTGATTTATGAGGACACAAATTTGTATAATGACATGTGTATTACACTGGTATTACAACTTATGGGTGGTTTATGAGGACATTTCAAAAGTCCTCATAAATCAAATGGCTTAAAAAACATAAAAAACTATTTTATAGTTTTTTTTTAAATAAAATTGCAAAACTGCAAAACAGTTTTATTAAAAAAATTTAAATGCAGCATGTCTCCTGTGATGGGTAGGTTTAGGGATTGGGGCAGTGTGTGTGTGTGTGTGTGTGTGTGTGTGTGTGTGTGTGTGTGTGTGTGTGTGTAAGGGGATCGAATATATAGTTTGTACAGTATAAAAACCATTACGCCTATGGAGAGTCCTCATAATGCTGTCGCACCAACATGTCTGTGTGTGTCTGTGAGTGTGTGTGTGTAAACAAAGTTTATAACAGCTATATTCTTGGCAGACAAACACCCCACATAAATTGCCATCAGCCCTGTAAGCTGTGTGGTAAAGTTACACATTTCCATTTAGTGCCATGAAACCCACACAGCTCTTGAAACCTTTTTGGGGGGATATGGATTTATTTATATTTTTAAGTTAACACTTGATGAGGTTGCTCACACATTGTTCTTCATTTATTCTTACCGTACAGCATTTCTGCAGTGAACTACATGCTCTCACCACACCAGTTCAAATAAACGATCCACCTTTTTGAGGACATATATCATCTGCCAAGAGTTATTAAATTGTTAAAACAATGTTGTTTTTACTGTTCCCATGTTCTAAGGAATTAAGGTTTTTTTTGGTCTATGAATTTCTACATAATTACTTTGTTTCTTTAAATATAATTTACCCAAACCTTGGAAGTGGAGAAGCTACGTTGTCTCTTTAGTGTTTTAAATCTTAAAGAGCAGCAAAGTTAACAACCATTTATTTCTAGAGTGCACAATAGAGTAAATGAAAAAACAAAAATATGGGTTTAATGTTTTATTTAAGTTCGTTTGTACATCTTACCCGTGGTTCTGCCGGAGTCCATGGCTGCAGCATGGAACAAACGTGTGGCATTAAAAGGGGGCGGCTTTTTCCGTGTGTCCTTTATAGATCCGATCGGGAATTATGGGAAATGTAGTTTCGGGACTATATGGGTTGGGGTCATGTGTTAATTTGATTGTGTTTAAAAGATGTGGGTTTTTGTGTGTGTATGTTTAAGTGTATTTTCATTATTCCTTTATGGTAAATGTGATGTTTATGTTTGTGTATTTATATATATTTCTACCTTTTATGTGTATGTAATGGAATGAGAATTTCTGTGAGACCCCTGTATTTATAAAAATGGTTTGGTCTGGTTTGTTAAAAGAGCTTAATTTTCTTTGGCAGGGTTAGTTCTGGTGAGGGATCCCTGAAACCACATCTGAGGCCCAGAACTCAGTCATGTGCTGATGTCCTGTTTATTAGTCAAATTTTTTTATATTATTTTCGTTATTTCTTTTTGCACAATGTGTGGTCAGCATTTGAGTGTTACATCAATAAAATGACACTTTGTTGACTCCATGAATGTCTCCTGAAAATTAATGGAAGAACCCTGACACGGATGAAGTTTTTTATTTTGTAAAATTAAAAAAAATTTTTTTTTTTATTTCATCATTTTTTTTTATTGCCACCATTGTTGAGATTCATGTGCTAAACTGTGATATATCTGTGTTTCTATAAGACAGTGTAGGTCTGTTTTTTTGGTTTATGTATGATGTGTTAAAAAAAAAAGAGTCATTGTAATTTATTGTTGTGCTTTCACAGTGGTGGTAATGTAACACTTTTGATTGAGAATTAAACTCTGAACGAGTGAGATTGAATTAGATTAGTGAATGGAGAGGCAATTTGATCATTCTGTCATCATAATCATTATGACGGCAATCATTCATAAACTGTGTGTGTGCACAAGTGTGACTTGCAAAAAATACTAATGTTTTAGCATCAGCATCCCAACTAAAGCAAACACTGATCTCTATAATGGTAACTTCAAACCAAACATTTTCAATTAAACATCTCAATAACAACTTCTGTAGATGTATGACAGAAATATTTCCTCGGGTAGGCTAATGTTAGATTGAGAAATATTTTTTTAAAACTGCTATGTTCACACAGTAAATTTGAAATCCGGAAATCAACACCAATAGAGTTCATTTCAACACTTTAAAAGTGTATATATGGGAACCACCCACAAAGTGTTAGTTCAACACTTTCAAAAGTGTTGCCTCTTGCAACACCGACATAGTGTTACAATATGAACACATAGGGGGGGCCCTATCTTGCACCCGGCGCAAATTACTTTGTACACTGACGCATGTATCATTCGTATTTTGCACCCGCGCAAAGCGGGCTTTTCCCTCCACAGACGCACGCCGGCAAACTAGAGAATGAACTTGCGCTCCCTGGGCGGGTCGGCGCAAAAAAGGAGGCGTGTTTCGGCGCAAACCCTGGTGCTATTTTGCAGTTCCAGAAAACAATTGCGCCACTGACCAGAAAAAACCTTGTCTAAAGTCAGTGGCGCGTTGCGCATTGTTCATAATGCTATTTTAAAGGGTTAGTTCACCCAAAAATGAAAATTCTGTCAGTAATTACTCACCCTCATGTTGTTCCAACCCCGTAATACTTTCGTTCATCTTCGGAACACGAATTAAGATATTTTTGATTAAATCTGTGAGCTGGATCACTCCTCCATAGGCTTCTAAGGGATTGAAACTTGTTCCCCCCGAAAAATTATTAAAGACATCGTTAAAATAGTCCAAGTGACTACAGTGGCTCAATCTTAAGTTTATCAAGCGACGAGAATACTTATTGTGCGCAAAAACAAACAAAAATAACGACTTTATTTCAACTACTCGTTTCCATCTTTGTTGGCCTCTAGTCCGTTAACGTAGTGTGATAGCGTAGGGCTACGTCACACGTAGGGTCCCTATTGGCCGACGCTGGTCATGTGTGTGATGCGTGTGACGTACACAACAGAAGCGATACGCAGTTTTACTACGAGAACTATCTCGAGGCCGACCGAGAAGGAAAGGAATAGTTGAATAAAGTCGATATTTTAGTTTTTTTTGGCGCACAAAAAGTATTCTCGTCGCTTGATAAACTGAAGATTGAGCCACTGTAGTCACTTGGACTATTTTAACGATGTCTTTAATAACATTTCGGGGGAACAAGTTTCAATCCCTTAGAAGCCTATGGAGGAGTGATCCAGCTCACAGATTTAATCAAAAATATCTTAATTCGTGTTCCGAAGATGAACGAAAGTATTACGGGGTTGGAACAACATGAGGGTGAGTAATTACTGACAGAATTTTAATTTTTGGGTGAACTAACCCTTTAAGCGCGCATGCTTGGTCATAATACAGAGTGTGAACAACGCGCATACACTGTAGATGATTCTCTCATCTACACAGATGCATTTTCCTTTTTGCAAATTATACATTATTATAAGGAAAAATATTAAAACACGAGGGAAATCATTGTTGTGTCCCCAATGTCACTTCTCTTTCTTTTACGTCCCTGACGAGAACATCGATCTCCTCGGCTGTGAACCGATTCTGAAGCGCTCCTGGTAAATGCGCCGTTATAATAGTATTGCGCCATGGAACAAGCGCACCTCGTTCATCATGCTCTTAAAGGGAATGTGATATGACGCTCTGATTGGTTTATTTCACGTTACGCCCAAACCACACCTATGAATAATGAAGCTACTTCAGACCAACCCCTTTTAAACTTGCGTCGGGCGCAAGAGTCATTTATCCCGCCAGTAAAATAGCAACAGCGCCCAAGACCCGCCCACAAAGTTACTTGCGCTTCGAGCTTGATACTTGCATTTCAGATCGTTAAAATAGGGCCCTAAGAGAGTAAAATATTAACACCAATGCAGATAACAGCAACACTGTTACAGAGCTGGGTGCAGCTTTGTAGCAAACACTGGCAGAGTTAAAATATTACACCATCCTGGTGTTGATAGAACACCTTTTTACAAATAAAAACACAACACTAAAGGGGTTACCAGGTTTTCTTATTATAGGGCTCAGCATCACCTACTTTAAAGAACTAAACTAAATAAACTGACAATTATTTAATCTGAAAAGAATAAATTCACTTTGAAATAAACACATCACTCTATTACTTTTTCAAAACTTTATTCCAGCACAGAACACCAATCCACCTAGCCAGTGCTTTAAATTACATGAATCCCTTTTTCTTTTCTTTTTTTTCAACAAATAACAGTCCAAAACAACATAAAATAGACTGTCATTGCCATAGGACATTTGTAAATCAAACGGCTTGAGGTGAAACAATTCGTCAGTTTTTTTGAGTACAAGACTGTTCTCTTGTGCAACAACACTGAAAGCATGAAGATGTTCAACAAACTCTGATTCCATGCATGATGCCAAAAAAAAAAAAAAAATCCATCCTTAATTTTTTTTACAATTTTTCCAAAGACAGGTGCATCATCAACCAAGTCTAAGCACACAAGACCACTACGATACTCTGTACCATGACACTTAACCCACGGTGTGACCATTACTTCACTTGAGAGATCAATGTGGAGCTGCTCAGAAATAAAATGGGCCAAGTTGTCTGATGCATTCAGGGTAGTGAATCATAAGGTGGTGCTTTGGAATCAGATTCCTAGAAGGATACAATTCCTTGACCAGTCGATGATGCTCCACTATCAGATGCTTCAAAAATATTGTCATTCCTTGACAATGACAGTGACAATTTATTTGTATAGCACAATTTAAAACAACAGCTGTTGACCAATGTGCTTTCCACAATGTAATTAAGTTCATTTAAAGAATAACCAACAGACGAGACAGAATGACAGAAAAAGACCTAAAAGAATCACATAATCACATAAGAACTTGAAAGCACATAAAATCACAACATTTATAACACATAGTAAGAAAAACTTAAAAATCATATTGTCAGGGTTGCTGCAGGTAGCTGAAGACGAGGACAAGGGCTTCAATATAATATATTTATTAAACAAACTTAAAACGTCCAAAAACAAACGAGAACAAAAGAACAGAACTCCAGGACTTCAGGGTTAACACACAACCATACATTGACGACGACCAACAAACACTGAGGGAAAACACAGGGCTTAAATGAACTGAACCAAACGAGATAATTAACTGAAAACAGGTGCAGAAAATTGGACACAAACGAGGAGCGGGAAAACTAACAGGACTAAACCAAAAATCACACAAGACAGGGGAAAACAAGATCACAAAAGATAACTAAACACACTGAAACGTGACAGTACCTCCCCCCTCCCCGAAGGCGCGTCCTCGCGCCGTATAACATCTAAAGGGGTGGGAGGGTGGGCGCCCTGGAGGCTGACGAGGGCATGGTGCAGTTCCAGGAAGCCTCCAGGGCGGAGCAGGCTGTGGGCGTGGCCACGACGGTGCAGGCTGTGGGCGTGGCCACGACGGTGCAGACCCTTCATGTGGCCACGGCGGTGAAGACCCTTCAGGTGGCCACGGCGGTGAAGACCCTTCAGGTGGCCACGGCGGTGAAGACCCTTCAGGTGGCCACGGCGGTGAAGACTCTTCAGGTGGCCACGGCGGTGAAGACCCATCAGGTGGCCACGGCGGTGAAGACCCTTCAGGTGGCCACGGCGGTGAAGACCCATCAGGTGGCCACGGCGGTGAAGACCCTTCAGGTGGCCACGGCGGTGAAGACCCTTCAGGTGGCCACGGCGGTGAAGACCCTTCAGGTGGCCACGGCGGTGAAGACCCTTCAGGTGGCCACGGCGGTGAAGACTCTTCAGGTGGCCACGGCGGTGAAGACCCATCAGGTGGCCACGGCGGTGTTATTTTTCCGGGCCTCCGTGGATCTTTGGCTGGCCACGGCGAAGGCGTATAGCCCCCCCCCCAAAATTTTCTTGGGGAGAAGGACAGGTTCAGGAACGGAAACAGACTTGACATCAACGGGCGCTGGGTCAACGGGCTCTGGCGCTGGGTCAACGGGCTCTGGCTCTGGCGCTGGGTCAACGGGCTCTGGCGCTGGGTCAACGGGCTCTGGCGCTGGGTCAGCGGGCTCTGGCGCTGGGTCAGCGGGCTCTGGCTCTGGGTCAGCGGGCTCTGGCTCTGGGTCAGCGGGCTCTGGCTCTGGGTCAGCGGGCTCTGGCTCTGGGTCAGCGGGCTCTGGCTCTGGGTCAGCGGGCTCTGGCTCTGGGTCAGCGGGCTCTGGCTCTGGGTCAGCGGGCTCTGGCTCTGGGTCAGCGGGCTCTGGCTCTGGGTCAGCGGGCTCTGGCTCTGGGTCAGCGGGCTCTGGCTCTGGGTCAGCGGGCTCTGGCTCTGGGTCAGCGGGCTCTGGCTCTGGGTCAGCGGGCTCTGGCTCTGGGTCAGCGGGCTCTGGCTCTGGGTCAGCGGGCTCTGGCTCTGGGTCAGCGGGCTCTGGCTCTGGGTCAGCGGGCTCTGGCTCTGGGTCAGCGGGCTCTGGCTCTGGGTCAGCGGGCTCTGGCTCTGGGTCAGCGGGCTCTGGCTCTGGGTCAGCGGGCTCTGGCTCTGGGTCAGCGGGCTCTGGCTCTGGGTCAGCGGGCTCTGGCTCTGGGTCAGCGGGCTCTGGCTCTGGGTCAGCGGGCTCTGGCTCTGGGTCAGCGGGCTCTGGCTCTGGGTCAGCGGGCTCTGGCTCTGGGTCAGCGGGCTCTGGCTCTGGGTCAGCGGGCTCTGGCTCTGGGTCAGCGGGCTCTGGCTCTGGGTCAGCGGGCTCTGGCTCTGGGTCAGCGGGCTCTGGCTCTGGGTCAGCGGGCTCTGGCTCTGGGTCAGCGGGCTCTGGCGCAGGATCAACGCTGGACGGGACCAGCGGTGAAGGCTCAGGATCTGTGCTGGACGGAACCAGCGGTGAAGGCGAAGGATCCGTGCTGGACGGAACCAGCGGTGAAGGCGAAGGATCCGTGCTGGACGGGACCAGCTCTGGGTCAGCGGGCTCTGGGTCAGCGGGCTCTGGCTCTGGGTCAGCGGGCTCTGGCTCTGGGTCAGCGGGCTCTGGCTCTGGGTCAGCGGGCTCTGGCTCTGGGTCAGCGGGCTCTGGCTCTGGGTCAGCGGGCTCTGGCTCTGGGTCAGCGGGCTCTGGCGCAGGATCAACGCTGGACGGGACCAGCGGTGAAGGCTCAGGATCTGTGCTGGACGGAACCAGCGGTGAAGGCGAAGGATCCGTGCTGGACGGAACCAGCGGTGAAGGCGAAGGATCCGTGCTGGACGGGACCAGCGGTGAAGGAAACTCTGGGCTGGACGGGACCAGCGTCGAAAGAAGTTCTGCCTGGACGTGGCTGACGTGAAGCTCTGGCTGGACGTGGCTGACGTGAAGCTCTGGCTGGACGTGGTTGACGTGAAGCTCTGGCTGGACGTGGCTGGACGTGGCTGGACGGAACCAGCGGTGAGGGCTCGGCTGGGCTGGACGGAACCAGCGGTGAGGGCTCTGAACGGACGGTCTCTTCTGGACCAATGAGAGGAGGGAGATCGGTGAAGTCATCAAACCCGTACCTACACTTGACTGTGCAGAAGACTGGTTCCGGTTTAACTGGACTCGGAACAGGACTATATCGCCCATGTCCTCCCCTGTGACCTCCACGGTTCCCACGGAACACAGCCAGGCGGGTTCCCACAAAGGCTTGCTCCCATATCTCCATCTTCCTCTTTTCTTTTTTGGTTGGTCGTTCTGTCAGGGTTGCTGCAGGTAGCTGAAGACGAGGACAAGGGCTTCAATATAATATATTTATTAAACAAACTTAAAACGTCCAAAAACAAACGAGAACAAAAGAACAGAACTCCAGGACTTCAGGGTTAACACACAACCATACATTGACGACGACCAACAAACACTGAGGGAAAACACAGGGCTTAAATGAACTGAACCAAACGAGATAATTAACTGAAAACAGGTGCAGAAAATTGGACACAAACGAGGAGCGGGAAAACTAACAGGACTAAACCAAAAATCACACAAGACAGGGGAAAACAAGATCACAAAAGATAACTAAACACACTGAAACGTGACACATATAATGTAATCTCACCATTTACAACACAGATAGTATTAATCGAAAGCCTTCGAGAATAAAAAAGTTTTAAGTCTAGATTTAAAAGTCAGGAGAGATGGAGCGTGTCTTGAGCTAATAGGTAAAGTATTCCAAAGCCTTGGGGCAGCGATGTAAAACGCTCGGTCTCCCCTACACTTGAGCCTCGATTTTGGAGTACACAATAAAGCCTGATTTGCTGAGCGGAGTGATCTTGCAGGTTTGTATTCAGTCAATAGATCAGTTAAATAAGTTGGTGCTAAGCCATTTAGACATTTATAAACTAATAATAATACTTTAAATTCTACTCTGAAACGCACGGGTAACCAATGTAGTGAGCGTAGAATAGGGGTAATATGCTCCCTCTTTTTTACACCACACAAAAACCGTGCCGTAGCATTTTGGACATATTGCAAGTGGGATAGTGATTGCTGACTAGTCCCCAAAATACAGTGAATTGCAATAGTCCATCCTAGATGAAATAAAGATGTGAATTAATTTCTCAAGTTCTTTAAAACAGAAACGGCTTAGCTTTTGCAAGCAGACGCAGTTGATAAAAACAGGTTTAACGACAGAATTTATTCCTTGAGAGATGCAAGGAGAAAATATAATGTTACCAATATGTAAGAGGAGCAACCTCAAATGCCAGTGCTTATCCCCCTCTGGGACTACATCTCCAAATATGAGAGGGATGTTCTTAATTAGACACAATGTCTGACTTGCGTTGAGTCCAATGCTGTTTCCTGCAGGTTGAAGGTTGACCCTGGTAGGGTGATTATTTTTGTCCAAATAGCCATAGTTGAAGGCATACAATCTCTGAGGAATTGAATCGCCAGAAATTAGATTGCAACTCATGTATTCAAAAAGCAGTTTCACTTCATACTGTGCAACTCCCTCCAGGATATCATGCATAATATCCAGCACAAAGTTCTCTGATATATTAAAGTAAGTCAAGGTATTGAGTACAGAGTTTCTTTTAATACCATAACAGGAGTTTTCATTAGGGTTGTCAGCAAGATACTGATAATGTTCCGCATTTAAGTTTCTGTTACGCAAGATCACCCGCGGATCATCCTCACTAAATACTTTCTGTGCTAACACCTTGTCAGTGAGATACCGTCTGCAGTAATGTTTCGTAGAAAAAGATTCAACGTAACCAAGAATACCATTTAGACCTAGGTTATCGCCAGTAAATTGTGCACTAGTAGCAAAGATGGGCTCCTCAGAAAATGACACCTTCATTCCCTCCTGCTCAAGTTTTTTCACATCAACAACCAATGGGCCAAGTATTTTGTCAATGCCATACTTTTTTCCATCTTCAGAATGAAACAAAGAAATTAGATGTATGTTCATTAAGGAAGAATTTATGTGTGCTGGCAGGTTACGAAGCACAAAATATAAACAGCCAAGTTTATGAATCCCATGTTTAGATCCTAATGGGTTTGCCGTTTCGAAATCATCGTAGTAAATTGCTATTTATGGAGTACAAAGGATGTTTTTTGTAATACTGTCCGTCACAAAAATCTCAATACATGTCACTTTGCCGTTTCTCTTGAAAAAGATTACACACTTCATTATTCCTAAAAATGAATTCAAGAGTCTTCAGAAGAGGGATATATATGAAAGTGTCATTAACAGGAATCTGTTCATACATTCCAGAGATCTTATTCTTTCTTGTATCGTATCTGACACCTAAGTGTATTTCAGTAGGTTCAACAACCCCCCATTTCTCACTGAAATATTTTCTCCATTTTGTATCAGTATTAAAATCAGAGAGTGGATTATGAAAACTACTAAAAACATCTTCAACTGAACTTCTACTTGTGCTTTCAACAGGCAAAACGTTTAAAAGGTTTTCCCTCAAATTTGTATGGAAATCAGTTACAACCCAGTAAACACATTTACGTAGTGGCAACGTCTGTGGCACGTTGCATTTCTGCTAGGGCAAGCATGATCAGATGATGATCAAATATAGCAAACGAATGAGACGACAGATCAAATGAAAAATAAACAGGTGTGTGAGCGGTTACAAACATTTTTACAGTTTCCAAAAAAAAAAAAAAAAAAGGACAAAACATTAACGTGCAATGCTTAAGTCGCTGCCTGTTCAAGGAGAGCTGAAATCAATTACTCATCATTAAAGTAGTTTTAGCTTGTGGCTTTTAACTTTTGGCATAAAGTTAAATATTTGACATACCTGACCAGAAGATATTCAAATAAATATCACATTAGACAAGGAAGTTGTAGGTTGTGTTTGTATAAGTCCGTATCTTATTTAGCTGAGGTAAATGTATCCTTGCTTGATGAATGAGACACAATGAGCTCAGCGGTTGGTTGAAATTTAAAAGGCTGATTTTGGCGCTTCAGGGCGGTGATGAGTGTCACGGTGCATCAATCCGGGTGTTCGTTCTGAGTCTCTGTTGGTGTGTTTTGTAGGCGTGGGGTTGTGGGTGTGTTCTACCTGTTTGTTGTTAGCACCAGCTGATTATTATCAGTCGTCAGCTGCAGCTCATCATTAGGCTTGTTAGCTGCCTTTATATCGCTGGAGTTTTCTGGGCTTAGTGTCGGTTCGTCACTCTTGTTTATGTCTCTCACACAGTTCCTGTGTCCTAGTCACCGTGCGGAGTTTTGTCTGTGTTTCCTACGCATCCAGTCGTTTGGAGGATCGCCTGAGTCCACTCACCTGACTTTGTGTTCAACTTCACTGTGGATATCTTCGTCTGACGTCTTCCAGTCGGAGTGTTGTCTTCCAGGTCTCCCGCCTGCTAAACGTGGTGTTTTGAGTATCTCCCGTGCTGTGTCTACAATAAACTGTTTTACTTGCATTTGGATCTACGACTCCTCATTGTGACAACGAGTACATATGTTGTCCAGTGGTTGTCCAGACACCCTAGGCACAACCTTAAGCAACGGCCCTGAACGGAGGTTCACTGTCAACATTGTGACAACGCCGTAACAACCTTCACCACACAACGTAGTTATAGCAACCTTTTGGCCACGTTGTTAAAACGTTGTTAGAAGGTTGGTTACGTTCTGTGTTTGTTGGGAAAATCCTCCATGCTTTCAACAACTGACATCATAACACTGTTTGCAACACCGTTACCCTGCAATTTAGCTATTATGGATGCACACATTTCCCTGGAACAATCCCTTGAAACAGAAGAACATTCATGCAAACTTTCATCATTGCCTGAACTTTGCTCTGTGTCAGACCCAACAAGTGATGCTGCTTCTCCGGGATTTGGAGCTTGTTGATTTTGTAGAGATATATTCTCACTGCTTGATGCTACATCCCTAAAGTGAAATCTAATTAAAGTCCCCATGAATTCAAAATTGACCATACTTACTTTGTTTGCCTAAATTGATCGTTTTGTGGTGAACAATTCATCCATGCAAGTCAAAAAAATGTTTGGCTTCGTAATCTTTAATCAAAATCTGAAAATTCCCCTCCCCTCTGCATTGGAGGACCTTCCCTGATGACGTAGGTTTGACGGTTTGGGTGTCTGCCTAACATCCGTAACCACACCCCTCCAACTGACAGTAGACAGGCTGAATGAAACGCTTACTTTTCTAGATCCAATCAGGTGCTAGTTGGAAAAAAAGCCACGCCCACTATTTTGCCTCATTTAGTATTCCGTTTCTCTCGGAAATACGTCACAACCCTGGAGAAAACTCGTTTGCAACTCACAGGGACTTTAAATGTTTTTTTAAACCCTGCATAACTTTTAAATGGTAAGGAACAACCATCCTGAGCACAAAGGTGCCGAATTAATTTGACTGTTGTAGCAAGCAGCGTTTTACAGATGTAGCATAAACATCATTCAATAACTTAGCTCTGAGCTCCTTTACCCTTGGGCTCTCTCTTGTGGTGCCAACATCAATTCTGTAGACTGTAGTCTGGAGAAAAGTGTACATATTTTTGAGTGGAAGATCATAACTGATGCTGAAAACAAAATGGACCTTGAAGAGTTCATCAATTGCTGCAAGTGAAGAGGATTCTTGACAGGGGATGAGCTTTTTATCAACCACAATGAAGAACTGACTGATGGCTTCCTTGCTGCTCCCTGAGGCAAGAATGTATGGTTGACGATTCTCTTCCGCTTCAAAATGTTCCTGTATACTCCGGCATGCCTGAATGAAGAAAACAAACAAACAAAAACACAAATTTGATTAATAGTAATGACAAACAAGAACAGCTTTATTAGTTAGCATAATTTTTGGTCTTTTTAGCTTGATTGAACATTGTAAAGAACAGGAGACACTCCAGAAGAAAACAGTACCAACACCACAGTACAAAACACCAACTGGCTGTTAAGGGACTTGTGAACATCTCTGGTTTAGATCATTTACATTTAGATAACTTACTATATTAACCCCCGTTTTACAGTTCATCTAATAGTGAATTATCAGTTTGTTGCCAAAGGAGGAGGAAGCACAACGTAAACCGCCATAAAAAGCACCAACTGGAGGACCTCCCGTTATCTTAGACGACCCCGACGATAGTGGTGAACTCGGTGAACAGGGTAGTGGTGAAGATAACGTTATGCACACGTGGCCGTATTTGCAAGAATAGTTTCTGTACATTGGAATGAAAGATTCTTCCTACCGGATGACACCGTCGGTACACCGATGGTTTGTTTCACCTGCCCTGATTAATTCTACTGACCAGAGACTGATATGCTGTGTCCATGGTGATGAGAAACTGCGGGTCTTTATATCAAAGTACAGGGACAGACTTATCTCATGGACGTGGGAGTTGCAGATAATTTGCCATATCCTGTGATTCTGGGGCATGATCTACCAGTACTTTTGGATCTACTGCAGTCAGAACAGCTTTGTAATGTTGTGGTAACCAGGGCCAAAAAGAAACAGAAAGGGGAACAGGAAGCTACAGCCAATGCGGATGACACTGACTCTGCCGAAAAGTATTTGTTTCAAAAAGGTATTCTGTATCATCAGTTCGAGTCAACAAACCAGCTTGTCATGCCACAAGGTATCCGAGAGGTAATCCTCCAGTTGGGTCATTCGATTCCCTGGGCTGGCCACCTAGGGAAACACAAGACTTAAGCCCGAATCAAGAGACACTTCTATTGGCCAGGATTAAGGAGGGATGTGACTCGATACTGTAAAAGTTGTCCTGAGTGTCAGAAAGTCTCCATGAGAAGTCCTTCCAGAGCTCCTTACAACCTCTATCTGTTGTGGGTACACCCTTTGAGAGACTGGGGATGGATATTGTAGGTCCTGTAGAAAGGAGTCGAGCTGGAAATAGATTTACGCTTATCACTGATTATGCAACCAGATATCCTGAGGTGTTCCCGATGAAGTCCATTAAAGCCAAGTACGTAGCAACATGCTCAATACAACTCTTTTCCCGAGTTGGATTCCCCGGTCAGATCCTTACTAATCAGGACACTAACAGCAGGATTACTCGGTGGTACTTGGCCATGCAGCCCTTCCGATTCATCGTCCAGTATGTTCCCGGAAAAGACAATAGCCGCTTTCCGACCGGAGGGACTTTTGCAGTTCCTAGAACCTAACGTTCCTATAACCCTTTTTTTTCGCGTGTTCCGACCAGACTAAGTTGGGGATTTTTTAGTTCCTCAGACCGTAGTTCCTATAACTCTTTCAGTACCTAGTCTAGAGCGTGGACTTTTTTAGTTCCCTTTCCCTAGGTCTATGTTGATTGGTTTAACTTATAAGTCACACCCACTGTCAACACATTTTCTTCACTGTCTGTTGCACTTCACCTATGTAGGCTATGCTAACTCATAACTTAAGACAAACATAACGCATTCAACCAGCTAATTGCTAATGCTAGCTAAACTTACCCTTCGTTTTTTTTGCCTCTTGCGCTCTGCTCTTCTATCATATTACTTAAGATCATATTACGCTGGAGCCTTCGTCTTCTGTGTTTCTCTGTACAGAACTCAAGCATAGCCTCCTCCGTGCTGTTTTTTATTTAAAAAATACTACTACCAGTTCCTATGGCCACTTGGCCAGTGCGAACGCAAACAGCAAAACCGAGTTTGGGGGAGAGTAGTTCTTAGAACTGTTTAGAAGTGGACAGTTCCTATAACTACTTGGTCAGAAAGCGGCTAATGTCACAGATGACTTCCTCTTTCGCTGTGTTGGGGAGATTTCTGAAGTGGGGGGGGAATGTGATGGCTGACAACGTGGCCACACAGCAAGGCGGTAACTAACCCATGCAAAAACATACATCTTTTCCTTTTGTTTGTTTATATGTTATTTTGGTTACCTTTTAGTACATTGCATCATTCAATATTTTGTAACAGATCACCTTATATACATTTCATAATAACGACAGACACCGATTTGGTTCATTACATTCACTTTATTTTTCATTTACACTTGTATCATACATGACTAGGTTGGGTGCACTAACCCAAACTAGGTATATTGTGTTAATGTTTATTTCTTTGTGTTTAAGTTACCTGCATGTGGAAAGTGGAGGTTTGGCGCTGCCTGGGACGCAGAGTTCCAGTGAAGGTCCATTCCATTAAATGACTGGCTGGTGTCAGTGGCTGCCATTTTATGCTGTTGGGTTAATCCATGTTGCCAATTAGCCATGGGCGGGGTTTGATTGATTATATGTTAATTTTGTTTATTAGTCTATTTACATTTTGGTTATTATGATTATTTGAGTAAGTTATTTATGACCTCTTTATAGATAATTTTGGAGTTAATTACTTTATTTTATTGTAATTGTGTTAAGTGATGATTGTGGTGTCCCCTGTGTGTTTAATGGACTAGTCCTTTGTATATATAAGTTCCCCATGTGTGTCATTAGGCAGGTCATGTTGGTTTGGTTAGTTTGATTTGATTTCTGTTAAGTTTGGTTCTGTTCAGTTGACCCTTTTTCTTTATGGGCCCAGACCTGACTTTATTTTCATTCAGTTTTCAATTATTTTGATTTTGTAACTTTATTTTTTTTGTATTTAATAAATAATAAAATCCTGTGTCCTTTGCACTTGACTGCTTGGTCCCTCACAGCTCCCATCATCCAACAGCTCCACTGGTTGCCAGTCAAGTCACGCATCACCTATAAGATCCTCCTGCTCACTTACAAATCTCTCAATGGACTCTCACCAAAATACCTCACAGACCTCCTCCATCCCTACACTCAGTCACGTTGCTGGACAAGGACCTGCTGGACACGCCCCGCACCAGGTTGCGAACTTTTGGGGACAGGGCTTTCTCTGCAAATGCTCCAACACTCTGGAACAGTCTACCACTCCACGTCCGCTCTGCCTCATCCCTGCCCATGTTCAAAATGCACCTTAAAACATTTATTTTCATGAAGTCTCTTGACCCCTAAACCACTCCCCCCACCCCCCACGTGCACGGACACACACACATTTGTGAAGCGACCTTGGGTACCATGAAAGGCATTATATGAGTCCAAGTTATTATTATTATTTTGAATCGCCTTGTTGCTGAAATGTGCTATAAATAACCTGCCTTGCAGGTGGGAATCATGAACGGTTTTGACCACATGTCAGTAGAGTTGATCGCTGCTGCGATTCTGCTTCTGAAATTCCGAACGTGGTGGACAAAGGATGAAGCCACAATCAAAACGGGTAAGATACCATGGGGATAGTGAAAAATTAGGTGTATATTTTCACAATTTGTCATACTGGCAATTACAAATCAATATTCTGATTGCTGCACAACAAATTTACCCTCGGTACTAATACTAAATAATAAAGAAACCTTGAATTATAGCTGCATGGATAGTACATGAAACTAAAATAACAAACCTTAAATGTAAAGTTTGTCTTGGGGTCATGGCAGATTAGACAGTTATAGTTGTATAATTTATATTTTTCTCCACACTATTTCAGGAACTGACTACATGACTACACCAGCAGGTCCGCTTCGTCTGATGAAGATGTCTTTTTCTCTGCCCTGCAGTCGTCTCAAATACAAGATGGCGCCAAACATCTGGATGGGTATGGCCTGTTGCAGATCACATGGACTTGCTGAAGTCCTTCCCAGCAGTGTGCAAGCTTTCTGTGAAGCTGAACACTCATCTACCTGCCTCAGCGGCCTGTGAAAGGCTATTTAGCATCGCAGTACTTGTCTTCAGTCCAAGAAGAGTAAGACTGAATTCTGGCAACTTTGAAAACCAGCTTCTTTTGAAGATGAACAGACACCTTTTCAGTTTCAACTAATGACTAATGACTGAGTGGTGTTCGCTTAATAATGTAGAATTCATAGACAATTGGAAAAGTTTTTGGGGCAAACCTGACCTGTTGAAAAGAGATGGTATTCATCCCTCTTGGGCTGGTGCTGCTCTTCTCTCTAGTAATTTGGCTCATAGTCTTAGAGATAACACATGACAATCTGGGGCTCAGAGGTCAGGAAGCAGACAGACTGGCTAAACCGACCGTCTGCTAGGCCTTACGTCACCAAGGTCAGATAAATCCCATCACATAGAGCCTCTTTCACCTAGATATCATCATATAGAGACTGTGTCTGTTCCCCAAATTTGGAAATCCAAAAAACGTCCAAACCCATCTAAGGTTAAAAATTTCAACAAATAAAAAACAGATATAATACAGAGGAGCAAATGATAAAGCTTGGGTTGCTGAATATTCGATCCCTTACATCAAAATCGCTCCTAGTTAATGATATGATTTCAGATTATAATCTAGATGTGCTGTGTTTGAGAGAAACCTGGCTAAAACCAAACAATTACATTACTTTAAATTAGTCCACCCCACAAGATTACAGTTATAAACAACATCCAATTTTTTATATCAGCTATACATTCCGTTAATTTTCTAAATTGGTAAGTTTCGTTAGGTTTTGAAGAAATATACAGCTGAGTATCATCGGCATAACAGTGAAAGCTAATTCCATGTTTCCTAATGATATCTCCTAGTGGCAGCATGTACAGAGTGAACAGCAGCAGTACTAGTACTGAGCCTTGCGGTATGCCATACTGAACTTGTGATCGATAAGACATCTCTTCATTTACTGCTACAAACTGATAACTGTCAGATAAGTATGATTTAACCCATGCTTCACAGGCCATGCTTCACAGGCCTCCTCAGTGTTTTGAAACATAAACACTGGGTAGATCTGTGGATCGAGTAGAGAAACTACCATCGCTGGCAAGGGCAGAGGGTTCGTTGCCAGCTCCGCAGTTCCTCGGGCTGGATGCCTTACCTAAGGCAAGTGTCCAGAGGCTCTGTCTTCGGACAGACAGGAAGTGGCCAGACTAAGTGTCTATGTAACTGACGCCGGGTCAGGCCGTCCTGGTGGCATTTCGGGGTGAGTACGTTCCCCTGAATAGTGACTGGCTGGGGTTCCTTCGGGTTCCCTAGCCACATTCCCCCTTCTAAATTGGAAGCTGTGGTTCCAGGCCCTGAGTAGGCCCAGGTAGGCCTTTCATTTAACCATGTTTATGGAGGTTTTCCTGCGAGGCTTAGCTTGAGCTATGACCATAGGAAATGCTGTCACTGACAGCCCAGTGTGATCTGAGGATGAGTTGGGGAGATTTCTGAAGTGGGGGGGGAATGTGATGGCTGACAACGTGGTTCTAGCGTTTCATTTGAATTTGCTGGTTCTGACAGTTGTCACTGCCACCTGGCATGCACTCCCCTTAGCATGGCGGCATGGGTATATTGTTCCCCAAAGCGTCATCAGCGCAGTGCAAGTTCCCTTTCGAAAGGGAACGTCTCAGGTTACGACTGTAACCTATGTCTAATATAATAGGCCTACTTAAAAACTAACCAAAGAAGAAACGTTTATAATCCCCTTAGAAAATGGGTGAGACGTGAGTGAAGATTTGGGAAAAGAAACATCCATGCAGGGATGAGTCACGATTTTTGAATATTCGATTAGTTTATTTAATTATAGAATGCCGAATAGGTTGTGCGATTATTCTCTAAAATAAAATCTCCATGTTTTCGGTGCTGATGCTCCGCTGCTGCTCAGGTGTTGAAACTTTGACACGTTCATGTAACCGGAGGGTGACTGCCAATTAGGGCTGTCGCGATAACCGCAATATTGCAGTACCGCGCTACTGACAGGCCAACCGCAGAGAAATGCAAGTAACCGCAGCAACCGCAAACCGCGTTTTCTTTTTTCATAAGGCCACCCTTCGTAGTTCGTACTATGTGTATTGAATGTTAAATAAGTTAATAATAACAAGGCTGTTTATCATGGTGATTTGTACAGAGGCTTCGTGGATTTGGACTTACCGGTAAGCCTAAACAGACAGTGAATGTGATCGACTGAGCGCGTGCGATTACCTGCGTCTGTCTTTGAAGTCAAGTCATGTATATTCGTGAAAAGGTTGCCGTTTCCAAGGAAAGCGAAATATTTGTTGTATCATCTTTTTAACGTGTAAGGGTATTTATTATGAATGGCGTCCGCGCTGGTCAGCATTACACAGCGCGCGAGGAAGCCGTGGGGGGAAAGCAGCGAGTCACGCATTGAATCAATGCCATTGGTCTCTATTAAGTGAAACATTGCTTCAGCTTTGCCCAAAAGTGAAGCATTGCTGGCCAGCTGAGCCTTGAAAAGTGGAGCTCAAATTTAAAAAATAATTAACACCTTGTTTCATTATGTATCATTTAAGGAATCGGCTTTTTTTAACGTTTTCGTTGAATGAACGGTTTAATGACTCGCTCAAAGAAAGTCCGTTGGCGTAACAATGTAACTGTGCGCTGAGTGACAGTCTTTCAATGTGCAGAGACGCGGTTACATTGGTTACATTTGTGTATGCTGACCACATCATAACACGTATTTATATAGCAACAAATAAATAAATAATGAAATAAATGGCGGTAATACCGCATATCGCGCTATTGAGCCACTCAAAATTACCGCAAGGGAAATTCCTTCACCGCGACAGCCCTACTGCCAATAACGCACATAACAGCTGTCACAAAGAAGCGGCAAAAGTAATGATTATGAATGTGTCAAATATATCAATGAGATATTTTAATGGAATAACTAATGGAATAAAATAGTTAGCTACATTCGCTGATAATCAGGCGACCAGATCGCAAACCAGAATTCAAAGCCGACAAAGCTTAAATGTATGGGCTCACGCACAACTCTCTCATTCGTCGTGACGTTATAACATTTCGTCTCGTCTCGTTTTGGTCAACGAAAATGAAGAGACATTTAGTCCCGTTTTTATTTGTCAACAATATTGCATTATACATTTAATTTTAGTCATTGTCACATGACCAGCATTTACGTTGCGTCTCGTCTCGTTTTCGTCAGTTGATAAGGTTTCGTTGACGAAGATATATCGTCATAATTTTCGTTGACGAAAGCAACACTAGGGGCCTGCCTACCAAACAGTCCCTGAAGACGATAAGATGAGATGATCTGTCATGTTTACATGGCGCCCTTATATACTTCCAGGTTGCACGTTAATCATTCACGTTAATGATTCACGGGCTGTCGCTGGTCAATGTCATTGCTGTGATTGGATAGTGATTTCAGACACCTGTCACGCCTGAGGCGTTCCCCAAAGCGTCATTTACGCAGTGCGAGTTCCTTTCGAAAGGGAGCCATGTGATGATGCTAGCTGAAGATTAGCCTGAATTGCGAAGAGAGATCGTTCTTTCTAAAATGAGGCACAAGTTAAGTTTAGTCTAAACATATAATTTATTTTTAATGTCATAAACATTGTAGAAAAGCCATCATGCCAAGGCAATACACCAGGAAGACAACCTGGGGCAAAACATCCCTCAAGGAGATGGAGAGTGCAGCCACTGAGGTCAAGGTAGGAAAAAAGTCTATAAGAGCAGCTGCAAGGGATAGAAATATTGACAAGTCAAGCCTCCTAAGATTCATAAAGAAAAAAGAGTAAGGGGCAGTAATAAGTAGCCTGGGGTGCAGTAGCGGAGGCAAAGAGAATATTCACAGATGAGATGGAGGAGGAGCTTGCCAAACACTTGAAACAACTAGCTGAACAGTTCCATAGTTTTCCTCCAGTTAAGTGCCGTCGACTGGCATTTGAATACACAGAGAAAAACAATATCCCTGTCCCTGCCAATTGGACAAAGACACAATGTCACAATGCAAGAGATCACATGATTCTGTAGGTTAACTAAGGTTAACTAACTAAATCTTGTAGCTAATAATGAATTGACTTTGAGATTATAATTCATAAATTACTTTGTTATAGTTAACTTTGCAACCAAACACAGGAGCATCCGTTACATTGGTATGGTTGAGAAAGTTGAGGATGATGAAATACTTGCACACTTTCTCAGAAGAATCCAGGGAAACACAAAAGAGTGGGAGAGACCCACGTTTGCTATAAAGGAAAATGATGTGGCACATGATCCTAAAAGTGATGTGGTGAAAAAGCTGCCTCAACCTAAAAGGCCTGGAGGAACCACACAGAGAGAGCAACTCTTCACGTTTCCCTTTAACCTTCAGGGCAGGAATGTAGAGTAGGCCTAGTTGTAGAGTATGACAGTAGGCTGATGTTCTAATCCAGGTGGGTCTAGTCCTGTGTTCTGAGTCCCAGGCTGGTTCTGATTGTCCTTTGCTCTGACCCCCAGACACTAGCGGTCTCTAAGGGTCCTGTGTTCTGACCCCAAGACTGTGTTCTAATCTAACTGTGTAACTTAACACAATTAAGTGCTTAATTGACCAATCCCAATGATTCTGTTACTAGTCCGACATTAGTTCTGGAATGTGTGGTTGTCAAGCTAGCTGTCGGGATTCTAACTGTTACAACATCTGTTTTTATGGTAGTTTCAGAGTGGAAAAAGTAAGTGGATCAGTTTACCCCCAGCTGGTTCACTTTACCCCCTTGATTTCTCTGGTCTGTCTCAGTTTACCCTAAGCTGGGGTAAAGTGAGACACAAGACCACTTTAATCATATTTTCACTGCCCTTCATCCTGAAAACATTCTGATAATTTCCATTGCTAGGACACATCCTGAATAAATGGGAAATGTGTACATTTTACTGATATATCATTTTAGCTCGCTTAGAGGGGAGCAAATGTAAATGTCTCACTCTCTCACTTTACCCCATTCTCCCCTTGTGTGTTGCACTCATTTGTTTCCATAACTCCTCGAGACGCTGTGTGAGCTTTATGTCATTTTAAAGTCGATGAGAATTTCCAAAAGACGCACACTGATAGGCTGCTTGGCCAATAGAAATCTCTGCCTACCTCTTGTCTGACAGTCATGTCAGGGTTTTTCATCTGTTATGCTATGATTAAAAATCGATCAAATTTAAAATGAAAGAATAAATTAATGTTTCGTTTTTAAAATATTTTTTTTTAGAATTAGTTTTATGTAATATTATATTTATTTAAACAGTTAATTACGTTTTTATGTTCTTGCCTGGCTTTGCTGGGGAGGGGGGGCTTGAGATCCTCCCAAGCCCCCCCTTGACGCCGGGCCTGGCAACATTGTTTCGGCCCAGATCCGGCCCACATCTGGCACGCGTGGAAAGATGATCTGGCCCACATGCAACGTGGAATGACGGCCCTTGGGTGGCTCACTCCTGTTTGGCAGATCTGGGCCACAAGCAGGCCATAGCATTGCCACATGTCAGCCAAGAGCAAATAAATACACCACAACTGGACCTTATCCGAGCCACAAAATCTGTGAATATTAAATATAGAGTCATCTCAGCCTTAATAACCACCAAGCAGAATCACTGAAGGAAAGAAGAGAACAAAAAAATAGACGAGCAGAAACACAAGAACTAAAGAGTTAAAGACTTAAATAAACTGGACAAAAACTTGTCTAATAAGCATTTTTCTTGCATGTTCAGCACACCCTGCTTACAACTCTGTGGTTGATTTATCTGATGCTTTTACATTTTTCATGAATCTATAAGACAACCTTTTAATTGTCCTTGAAATGAGGTTATTATTCGGTTTCAACGGTCCCAACAAGAATCATGGAGTTTTTGTCTAATTTTCTCCCGAAGCGCTTAAATGTATGGCACGGGATTACAACAGGCTGTCAGAAAACCACTGAGTTCTCTCAATTCAATTCCGTAAAGTTGTTTTTTTTTTTGCCCCTGTTTTTAATTTTTTTCTCTAAATGTGTGCAGGATTACAAAGGTCAGGCCATAAAGACAATTCAATGCCTCCCATCGTTACCAAACATTATTTTAAAGAGGTACATTTTAATCAGATTTTTTTAAATCACATGTTTACTTTTAAATCCCTTTTTGGGTTGAATGGATGGATGAATGAACTTAAATGAATATCCATTTATGAACCTGAATGAAATGAACAAATAAAATAAAACTCTCATGGACAGTTAGCATGTGGAGGCTTTCAAATGTGAGGCTATACCTCAGTCAAGTGTTGGCATGTTTTAGTCCAGATAAAAAATAAAATAAAAAATTGCCTAATTGTAAACAAATGTTTATAAAAATGAGACAATATGGCATTTTGGAAACATGCCATCTTTAAGCATTTGATGTGATTGGCTGTTTGCAAGCATGCAGGGGAGAGTGGGGTGATTTGAGCCTGTGGGGAAGTTAAGCCACCCCTAGTTTTGGCAACCATACACAAAATTATGTTATGTACATTTTTGAAGACAACATAAGAGAACAGGACATGCTATTCAAGTCTAGATGAAGAAATTGTATATAAATAAAACTGAGACAGTTATATATACAGTGAAGAAAATAAGTATTTGAACACCCTGCTATTTTGCAAGTTCTCCCACTTAGAAATCATGGAGGGGTCTAAAATTGTCATCGTAGGTGCATGTCCACTGTGAGAGACATAATCTAAAAAAAAAAATCCGGAAATCACAATGTATGATTTTTTAACAATTTATTTGTAAGATACAGTTGCAAATAAGTATTTGAACACCTGAGAAAATCAATGTTAATATTTGGTACAGTAGCCTTTGTTTGCAATTACAGAGGTCAAACGTTTCCTGTAGATTTTCACCAGGTTTGCACACACTGCAGGAGGGATTTTGGCCCACTCCTCCACACAGATCTTCTCTAGATCAGTCAGGTTTCTGGGCTGTCGCTGAGAAACACGGAGTTTGAGCTCCCTCCAAAGATTCTCTATTGGGTTTAGGTCTGGAGACTGGCTAGGCCACGCCAGAACCTTGATATGCTTCTTACAGAGCCACTCCTTGGTTATCCTGGCTGTGTGCTTCGGGTCATTGTCATGTTGGAAGACCCAGCCTCGACCCATCTTCAATGCTCTAACTGAGGGAAGGAGGTTGTTCCCCAAAATCTCGCAATACATGGCCCCGGTCATCCTCTCCTTAATACAGTGCAGTCGCCCTGTCCCATGTGCAGAAAAACACCCCCATAGCATGATGCTACCACCCCCATGCTTCACAGTAGGGATGGTGTTCTTGGGATGGTACTCATCATTCTTCTTCCTCCAAACACGGTTAGTGGAATTATGACCAAAAAGTTCTATTTTGGTCTCATCTGACCACATGACTTTCTCCCATGACTCCTCTGGATCATCCAAATAGTCATTGGCAAACTTAAGACGGGCCTTGACAATTGCTGGTTTAAGCACTGAAGCTGCACTGAAACTTTCATTTTGACCTTGAACCATTTGGTACCCAATGAAGTCCATTATATGGAGAAAAATCCAGGAATGTTTTCATCAAAAAACTTAATTTCTTTTCGACTGAAGAAAGAAAGACATGGACATCTTGGATGACATGGGGGTGAGAAAATTATCAGCAAAAGTTTTTTTAAAAGTGAACTAATCCTTTAACTGAACCTGCTCTCTAATGTTCGACTTTCTTTCTCCTCCGTGACACTTTCTGCTGCTCCCCAAGTGCCGCCTACTGTCAGACAGTGGCTTTTCATTCTCATTCAGCTAGTGTTCAGACCATTGTGAAAATCATGAGATTTTACCCAGAATACACACAGTTGTACATGGATGGTGAATGAAAAGCAGCTTTTAGAAATGTGCATTCTAAAAATGTAAACAAAATGTATTATTGTCTGTATGTTGAAGTGCCCATGACAACTGACATCTGATCCTGCTCTGCTGATCTTGCTCTGCTGATCGATTGCTCCTGTCTGCCTGCTGTACGCTAGTTGCGTCAAGGCTGTAAGCTGTAAGCCTCGTATTAGCTTCGTATTTCTTTCTGTTTTGAACCATTATTTACTATAATTTGTAGTTGTTTATACTACTAAATACAGCTTACCCAACATCTCAGATTAACCTTACATCGCTAGCTTCCGTTATTGTTAGCACAGCACGTTAGTAACTCGCTAGCCTGCTAACACGCCACCCGTGCAGTCAGTTATTTATTTATTTTCTGTCGCGCGCCCGCGCCTTTGAGTTCATAAGGCTCAGGTAAGTAAGAATCAGTTAACAACCACGGTGAATAATGTCTTGTCCTGTTATTGTCACCTGTGTTGCGTGTCATATGTTTAGTATAGCCTTCTCCGATGGCAATATAGGATTTATATGTGATAAATGCAAGGAGACAGTCAGGCTGTCTGAGAAGATTTCAGAGCTAGAGACACGCACTAGAGATTTAGATACTATTTTGGATGCGCCTAGCATAGTGAACTCTTTACATGGTTCGGTTCCGGCTGAAGTAGAGCCTGTGCAGCCAGGCAGATGGGTGACTGTAAGAGCTCGCTCTAGTCGCGGATCAAAAAAACACTATTCTGTTCTGATTACCATAATAAATCGATTTGCCCCACTCATACCCCTTTTCCACCAGCAAGAACCAACTGCTAGTTCAGAGCTAGTGCTAGAGCCGGTTCGGAGTTGGTTCGGCTGACGAGCTTTCAAAGAACCGGTTTGCCTTTCCACAGGCCAGAGAGCCACCACAGAGCCAGGTCTTACGTCACTGTATACATCTCATGTTGCCCAGCAATGCTAGCGCGTCAGTGCCAAACACAAACACACCAGGCGAGATGCATTGGCTTCTCGCAGACCGATTGGCGCATGACATCAAAGAACTGCAAAAGCGACCCAAAAGCACAAGGAGTCGTATGCTCTCCACACACTCCCGCAGCTCCGATCGGTCCGCGCTGCTCCGATGCATCTCGAACAAGCCTTCTATCAACAATGGCGGCCGTTGCGTTACTATTGATGCTCATGGCTTTGCGAACCTAACGTACATCGGCATCCATACACGGCGAATACAACGTGTTCGTGCAGCTCGCCGTAACTTGCAGAAACGGAGATTACAATCGAGCTGCTATTAGCTCGATTGGCTGCTAATTCAAAAATGGCAGTCACAAGTTTCTGTTCATATTGTTGCCCACGGTAACCCCGCCCCCAGCCGCTGACGTAAGCGGTTCTTACTTCTAGACCAGCAATGATTTGGTGCTACTAAAGAACCACTTTTACTGGTTCGGAGCTGGTGCTTTGGTGGTCGAAAACCAAAGAACCGATTTGAAACTAGGCTCTGGCTCCGAACCAGCACCAGCTCTGCCTCGGTGGAAAAGGAGTATCAGTGAAACACACACTGAGAATTCTGTTGATTGTGCCCTGGTAATTGATGATTCGATCACACAGAACGTGAAAATAGAGACACCAGCAACCATAGTCACATGTTTGCCGGGAGCCTGACATCAAAGCAAATTTAAAAGTGCTGGCTAATGCTAATCGTAAATTCTCAAAGATCATTATTCATGTCGGCACTAATGATGTTCGACTCCACCAGTCGGAGATCACCAAAACTAATATTAAAGAGGTGTGTGAACTCGCAAGTACGATGTCAGGCATTGTAATTTGCTCTGGCCCACTTCTTGTTCGCAGGAGTGATGAGATAGTTAGTAGATTGTGGTCACTCAATGTCTGGCTGTCGAAGTGGTGTCCGCATAATAATGTAGAATTTATAGACAATTGGAAAAGTTTTTGGGGCAAGCCTGACCTGTTGAAAAGAGATGGTATTCATCCCTCCTGGGCTGGTGCTGCTCTTCTCTCTAGTAATTTGGCTCATAGTCTTAGAGATAAAACATGACAATCTGGGGCTCAGGTCAGGAAGCAGACAGACTGGCTAAACCGACCGTCTGCTAGCGTCCTCGCGTCACCAAGGTCAGATAAATCCCATCACATAGAGCCTCTTTCACCTAGATATCATCATATAGAGACTGTGTCTGTTCCCCCGAATTTGGAAATCCAAAAAACATCAGGTTAAAAATGTAATTGATGTTCAAAAAATAAAAAAAACAGTTATAATACAGAGGAGCAAATGATAAAGCTTGGGTTGCTGAATATTCGATCCCTTACTTCAAAATCGCACATAGTTAATGATATGATCTCAGATTATAATCTAGATGTGCTGTGTTTGACAGAAACCTGGCTAAAACCAAACGATTACATTACTTTAAATGAGTCAACCCCACAAGATTACTGTTATAAACATGAACCTCGACTGAAAGGGAAAGGGGGAGGTGTTGCTGTAATTTATAGTATGAAGTGTTGGTGCTTAATGTAAAAATATATAGTGTAAACGATAAATCACGTTTGAAAATTCTGCTGGCTACTGTATACAGGCCACCAGGGCACCATAAAGATTTTATCAAAGAATTTGCAGACTTTCTATCAGAATTAGTATTGGCTGCAGATAAAGTACTAATAGTTGGTGATTTTAATATACAGTACATGTAGATAATGAAAATGATGCATTGGGATTGGCATTTAAAGACATTGTGAACTTAATTGGAGTTCGACAACACGTGTCAGGACCTACTCATTGTCATAATCATACTCTAGATCTAATACTATCACATGGAATAGATGTTGATGCTGTTGAAATTCTGCAGCAGAGCGACGACATCTCAGATCATTATCTAGTCTTAATTACATTTAGCCAAGGCTGCAAAGCCGACTCCGTGTTATAAATATGTTAGACCTATAACTTCTGCCACTAAAGATTGCTTTATCAATAATCTTCCTAATCAGTTTCATCGTCTCCGCATTCCGGATAGCTTAGAAGAACTCGGTATTGCAACAGAAACTTGTAACTCTCTCTTTTCCAACACTTTAGACGCAGTTGTTCCGTTGCGCTTAAAGAAGATTAAAGAAAATTGTCCAACGCCGTGGTACAACGAGCACACTCAGGCCCTTAAGAGAGCAGCCAGAAAAATGGAGCGCAAATGGAAGAAAACACAACTAGAGGTATTTCAGGTTTCATGGAAAGAGAGCTCGATTGCTTACAGAGAGGCCTTAAAAGCTGCTAGATCTACTTATTTTTCAACCCTATTAGAAGAAAATAAACATAATCCTAGGTATTTATTTGAAACAGTGGCTAAACTAACGAAAAAGAAAGCTTCAAGCCCAGAAGTGTCCAAGCAACACAGCAGTAATGACTTTATGAACTTCTTCACATATAAGATTGATAATATCAGGGACAAAATTATAACTATGCAACCATCTACTACAGTATCGGATCAGGGAATGCATTGTAGTCTCCCTGAGGAAACATTTTATTCATTTGTTGCTATAGGAGAGGAAGATTTTGCAAACTCGTTGATTCATCTAAATCAACAACTTGTATGTTAGACCCTATACCGACTAAGCTACTGAAGGAGATGCTTCCAGATGTCATAGATCCTCTTCTTAATATCACAAATTCGTCTTTGTCTCTAGGATACGTACCAAAAACCTTTAAACTGGCTATGATAAAACCGCTTGTTAAAAAACCGCAACTTGATCATACAAAATTTGTCAATTACAGGCCGATCTCGAATTGACCTTTTCTGTCAAAGATATTAGAAAAAACAGTATCCTCACAACTGTGTTCCTTTCTTGAAAGAAATGATATCTGCAAGGATTTTCAGTCCGGATATAGACCGTACCATAGTACCGAGACAGCTCTCGTTAGAGTCACAAATGATTTGCTTTTATCATCCGATCGTGGCTGTATCTCCCTATTAGTGTTACTTGATCTTAGTGCTGCATTTGACACAATTGACCACAACATTCTTTTAAATAGACTAGAAATTATCATTTCTAGACTAGACTTAATACATACCCGTAGTATACCCATTAGGGATGGTAAGATTAATCGATTCGCATCGGTGCATCGGCATAAAAGCTAACGATGCGATGCATCGATTTAAATAAGTGTGCATCGGATACAAGTTGGCATTTGTATCGCGATGCATCGGTTCTAACATATCTGCATCGGTAAAAAACGATTTATTCATATATAATTATTAGTAGATGCGTTATACGTTTACTATTTAGAAAGTGACCAATCATTGTGACCATTATGTAACTGCTGCGTTCACACCGGACGCAGATGGAGCGCCTGTAGCGGGAGATTTCCATGTTAAGTCAATGTAAAGACGCGTTGACGCGGGTCTGGAGCTCCAGCGATTTCGCCTCATTCGCCTCATTCGCGCGTCCAGTTCGACTAGATTGATTTCTTCTTTCTAAACTGTTGCTCGAGCGCGTTCTCTCATCACAACTGCTGACGCTGCTGTAGGCTACGTGAATATGACGCATCACAACACATACGAGTGCGAGGCGTTTCCTGATATCACCTATACATTTAAACCTTAAAGTAGGACATTTAAGTTAATCTGGTTTACAGAAGCCTGTGACTGCAAATAATCGTTTTTCATATATATATATATATTTATATATATTTCATTTGAATACAGTTATGAAAGACCTGTTTGTGAAAGTTTATTTTTATTTTTGTTTATGTTAAAACAGCACTGCTTTCTGGTCACTGTTAGCCTACCTGCTGAAATCACATTAGGAACATTTCTTTATTGTTTATCCCTGAGCATCCTTAGATTGTTTCACTGTTAAATATGTGAGCTGTTAAAAAATTTAACTGGAGACAGGACAGGAAAAGTATGTCTGTTTTTATTTAGCCTAATCTTGTGTTTGTGAAAGTGCCATGTGTTTAAAAGTCAGATATATGGCACTTAAGCTACTTTATGATTTGCTGTGTGTCTGAACAGAAGAAATAAAAGTTAACTATCTATACAATATTGAATTTCATAGAATCATATTTTTCTCCATTGGATCGTATTACATTGAATCGCATCGCGTTGAATCGAATCGAAATCGGATCGCACCACATCGTTAAAGTAGTGAATCGTATCGCATCGCATCGGTAGATGCTTATATGTATCTTTAATGTATCGAATCGTTGGCTGTGCATCGAGATGCGTATCGCATCGGTCTCAGCTATGGAGATGCACATCCCTAATACCCATAATACTGTACCCGGATGTGAGAGGACGCTGGCGCGTTTTTTTGGCTGCCGCTTCTCACTCTGAACGAAAAAGTTTGTTTTGCAACAAAACGGTTCTACCTACTGACTTTGTTGGTACCGATGGTATCTGTTCCTGCTTCAAGATCTGGACTGTGTCTTTGCCTGGTCGCCGCATCTGCTGCCTGTCACGTTGTGATTCTGTTGTGACCACCAACTAGCCAGCTCCCGGGGTTGCTTTCGGTCCATCCCCGCTGTGTTCTGCTCGAGCAGTGGATTACAGCCTGGATACTGGCTGGCCTGCACTCCGGAGCAGCCTGTCAGCTATGCGGTTACTGTTTATGACCTTCCTGCTGGCCTCTTTGTGGCTCTTGTCATCTACGGCTTTGACCATGGCGCTTCGATACACGTCCTTGCAGCTTCTCAGATTCAACCACCGCGCACCTCCTTCTCTGGACATCATCTCTACTTTGCAACAACATTGTCTTCTTCATCGTCGCCCTTATATCCACCGAGGCTCCCGTCGCAATCTTTTCTACTACTTCAGTGCCGAAAACAGTATTCCATCTCTCTGGTCCAGCCGTAGTTCATTCCCACCTGGACAACGTTCATTCCCACCCACCGCAACAACAACATCCGCATACGTCATCCGCGCACTCATCACGTGACTTCATCTAACCTCCGGCCCGTCTCAACTTCCGCCACTTGGATTTCACAACAAAAGCCTCTTAAGACAGCGCTATTCAATACAAGATCACTCAACAATAAAAGCCTGCTCCTTTGTGAATTCATCATTGACAATAAATTGGATTTCCTCTGTCTTACTGAAACCTGGCACAAACCCATGGACTACTTTGCATTAAATCAGACCACCCCACCTGGATACTCCTTCATTGACAACCCCCGTCTGGACCGGCGAGGAGGTGGCATTGGAGTCATTTACCGCAGCGCTATTTCGATCCGCCCCATCCCCATCCCGGCTGTATCCTCATTTGAACACCTGGCTTTCAGACTTCCTGGTTCCCAATCACTCACTGCGGCAGTCATCTACCGCCCTCCCAAAACTTGCCCTTCATTTCTTTCCGATGTCACTGACTTTGTAACTCAGCTGTGCTCTATTTCTCCGTCCGTTCTCCTCATTGGTGACTTCAACATCCATATCGACTCTCCGGAAGCAAAATTCACATCTGACTTTTTGGACATTTTAAACTGCCTCAACCTCACTCAGCATGTTACTTCACCTACACATAATCATGGACATATCCTGGACCTGGTCTGTTCCACACCTTCCCTCACTATACATAACCTCGCATTGACCGACCTCACAATCTCTGATCATCTGGCCATTACTTTGGATATCATTACCCCTTCTCCTACCGTCAAACACACTAGAACAATTACATTTCGAAACCTGAAATCCATTAGTCCCATCTCTCTCTCCTCCTCCATATCCCATGCCATCTCTACTTCTTCGCTTCCCTCTGATCCAATTGCCTCTGATCTAGTCAACTTCTACAATCATACACTCTCCACCTGCCTCAACCAAATAGCCCCCCTTAAAACTGCCTCAGTCTCCTTTTCCAACTCTGCACCCTGGTACACCCCAGATCTGCACATTCTCAAAAGACAAAAAAGACAACTTGAAAGGATCCATTAAAAATCCGGTCTCACTGTTCATGCCCAAGCCTATAAACACGCCATAACCCCATACAATTCTGCACTCAAAAATGCCCGGTCCAACTACTACTCACAACTCATCCACTCAAATTCTTCCGACGCCCGCACCCTATTCTCCACATTTGCAAAACTGACCAAACCTAAGGACAATATAACCTCCACATTCACTACAGACAAATGCAATAACTTCCTGTCATCTTATCATACCAAAATCCATACCATACACTGTTCACTAACCTCCTCCGCTTCTCCTCTCCCTGAATATCAACTTACTCCTCTCACACTACACAGTTTTTCCTCTTTCTCTCCGCTGTCTCCCTCTGACACCTCCAAACTCCTTTCAACTATGAAATTCTCCAACTGCCAGCTTGATCCGATCCCCTCACCCCTCCTTAAAACGTGTCAACAAATTCTCATCCCTCTTATCACCACTATCATTAACACTTCCCTCATGTCTGGATCCGTTCCTTCCCCGCTAAAACTTGCGTCCATCACACCCCTCCTGAAAAAACCTGGCCTGGACCCTGACAATCTGGACAACTTCAGACCTATCTCCAATCTCCCGTTACTCTCAAAAATTTTGGAACGTGCCGTCATCACACAACTCCACCAATATCTCCACTCTTCTCAACTCTTCGAAACATTTCAATCTGGATTCCGTCCACACCACAGCACAGAAACAGCCCTTCTTAAAGTCACAAACGATCTCCTCATTGCTGCAGACTCTGGTTCCATATCCATCCTCCTTCTCCTCGACCTCTCTGCTGCATTTGACACTATAGACCATACTGTCCTCCTCCATCGTCTTACATCTATTGGCATCTCTGGCACAGCACTTCTTTGGCTCACTTCCTACCTCTCTGACCGTCACCACTTTGTCTCTGTTAACAACTGCAACTCTCACACCTCCCCTGTTACCCATGGTGTCCCCCAAGGTTCCGTGCTTGGCCCCCTCCTCTTCACCATCTACATGCTTCCCCTCGGTCAGATCATCCGCCACCATGGACTCCATTTTCATTGCTACGCCGATGATCCCCAACTCTACATATCCACCAAATCCATCACCCCGGCTATCCTCTCCACCATCACCGATTGTATTTCCGACATAAAGACCTGGATGGACAATAACTTTCTTAAACTCAACAGCAATAAAACAGAACTCCTTATCACCGGCCCAAAATCACTTGTCTCTTCTATTCAGAACCTTACTCTCCCTATCGACGGACAGAATGTCTCCCCCTCCCTCTCTGTTCGAAACCTTGGTATCATAATGGACTCCACCCTCTCATACCGAACACACATCAACCGTATCACTAAACTATCCTTTTTTCACCTCCGCAACATTGCCCGTTTTCGCCCCTCCCTCACCCTGTCAACAGCTGAAATCCTCATTCACGCCTTCATAACTTCAAGACTGGACTATTGCAATAGCCTTCTCTATGGACTTCCTATCAATCAACTTCAAAAACTACAATACATCCAGAACTCAGCCGCTCGCCTACTCACACACACTAGGTCCCGGGAACACATCACCCCCGTTCTCCAGCAGCTCCATTGGCTACCTGTTCACTATCGCATTCAATTTAAGCTCCTCCTCCTCACCTACAAATCCCTCCATAACCTGGCCCCACCCTACCTCACTGAACTTCTGGTACAGCACAAATCCACCCGCCACCTCCGCTCATCTGGCACAAACCGCCTTACCCCGATCATCCGCACAAACCGCCGGACTTTGGGGGATCGAGCTTTTGCTATTGCTGCCCCCACCCTCTGGAACTCACTCCCTACATCCATTAGAAACTCTGATTCACTGCCAAACTTCAAATCAGTACTCAAAACCCACCTGTTCAAACTAGCTTTTCCTTAAAATCCCCTTATTGTTTTTGTTTCGTTTTTGTTTTGTTTTATTCTCCATGTGAAGCGTCTTTGAGTGTCCAAAAAAGCGCTATACAAGTGTGATGTATTATTATTATTATTATTAGAAAACTATGTTGGCATTAGTGGAATTGCACTAGCATGGTTTAAATCATACTTATCTGACCGTTATCAGTTTGTAGCAGTAAATGAAGAGATGTCTTATCGATCACAAGTTCAGTATGGTGTACCGCAAGGTTCAGTACTAGGACCGCTGCTGTTCACTCTGTACATGCTGCCATTAGGAGATATCATTAGGAAACACGGAATTAGCTTTCACTTTTATGCCGATGATACTCAGCTCTGTATTTCTTCAAAACCTAACAAAACTTACCAATTCACAAAATTAACGGAATGCATAGCTGATATAAAAAATTGGATGACTAGTAATTTCCTACTACTAAATTCTGAAAAAACTGAGATTCTGATTATTGGACAAAAAACGTCCACACGTAATAACCTAGAATACTGTCTAACACTTGATGGGTGCTCTGTTAAGTCTTCGTCGTCGGTTAGGAACCTGGGTGTGCTCCTTGATACCAATCTTTCATTTGAAAGTCACGTGTCTAGTATCTGTAAAACCGCATTTTTCCATCTTAAAAATATATCTAAATTACGTCATATGCTGTCATTGACAAATGCGGAACAATTAGTTCATGCGCTCATGACATCAAGACTAGATAACTGTAATGCTCTACTGGGTGGTTGCCCTGCACGCTTAATAAACAAACTACAGCTAGTTCAAAACGCAGCAGCTCGAGTTCTTACCAGAACCAGGAAATATGACCATATTAGCCCGGTTCTGTCAACACTGCATTGGCTGCCTATTAAACATCGTATAAATTATTGTAGATTACTTACAAAGCACTAAATGGTTTAGCTCCGCAGTACTTGAGCGAGCTCTTAACGCATTATAGTCCTTAACGTCTCTTGCGATCTCAAAATTCCGGCCAGTTAATAATACCTAGAATATCAAAATCGACTGCTGGCGGTAGATCCTTTTCCTATTTGGCACCAAAACTTTGGAATAGTCTTCTTACCATTGTCCGGGAAGCAGACACAGTCTGTCAGTTCAAAGCTCGACTAAAGACACATCTCTTTGCCCTAGCATACACATTATACATTATAGACTTCTAAATTCAATGTTAGGCTGCATAGATTAGGTCAGCCAGAACTGGGAACACTTCCCTTAAATCCTGATGTACTTGTTACATCATAAGAAGAATGGCATCTACGCTAATTTGAGTGTCTTTGTTTATCCCGAGGTTTTCCCGCAGCCTGCCGGATCCAGGCCGTATCTAGATCTGACGAGGAGTTTCGCCTGGACCCGATGACAATGCAGTGCTGAAGTGCCGACTAGCCTCTCCCTATGGAGGATCCCTTTCCCACTCTACAGATAAAGCGGTGTGAATTTCGTTTCGCGTACCGACCCCGAAGTGATAAATAAAACAAATTTCTGTATCAAATTTATAGACAAGACAAGTAGTTTGTTAAGGCATGGCTATGTAGGGAATTACAAACCTGCGCACATATATTCAAACGCACATAACTATAGAATCAATTCTTAATGCGCATCAGCGTTTATCACAGGTTCACGTTTAAAGTCTGTTTAGAGACATTCATATACATTTTTGTCTTACAGTTACTGTAAATCCGGCCTCTAGTTCATAAACGCCAGAGGAGAACTGGCCCCCGACTGAGCCTGGGTTCTCCCAAGGTTTTTTTTTCTCCATTAGGTCACTTGATGGAGTTTTTCGGTTCCTTGCCACTGTTGCCTTTGGCTTGCTCAGTTGGGGATATTCAAATTAATTAATCAATCATTAATACCATTGATCAGCTCTAACAAACGTGGATGTTTTTTTCCACTAAGAAACGAACATTGTTATGTTGTTTTGATTGATACTGTGAAGCTGCTTTGATACAATCTATATTGTGAAAAGCGCTATATAAATATACTTGACTTGACTTGACAATTGTGCTTGTTTTTTTGTTCATTATGATCCAACTGGACACGTACACAGTATAATTTTTAAATAGATAAAAGATCTCCCCCGCATTATACAGAGGGAAAGTAAAGAAACAATAAATGTAAAAACTCCAGTATACAGTGACCTTAACATCAGACAAGAGCTCTAATCACAACTGGTATAATGCAGATGCCAAAGGAACCTGAGCCATGTATGCTGATGTTGTTTGAGCTGTAAAAAGTTGAAATACCGTATATAATGAGCCAGTTGAGGGCACTATAATCACATTTACATGACCATGATCACAGCACATCTTCACTTGGCCTAACCACTGTACTAGAACAGGCTTTAGCTGTGCAATGTTTTATGTTTTGTGAAATGCTTTGCTTCTTTTTGAACTATTCATTGGCAGAGCAAACATGTACAAAAGTCCAAGCTTTCTTTATAGGACTGTTGTATACAAATAATATCACACTCAAAATCATGCTGATTACCTGAAGCCTTTTATCACTGTATTCGTCTGTAAATCAATGCATATCTTAAATAAGATATGAAAATATTTTCTTTCTCTAGATGGAAACAAACCTGTGCAAAATAGATCATGTCACTTAACTCATACATGACTGATTTACAATGCCGCAGCGATTCGAAGTATGTTAACATTAGCAGAGGCCGTGAGGTACCAGATAGCCCGTAGGAGAAGTTTGGTGACAGCTGAGGAAGAGTCACTTCAACACTTTCCCCGAGTTATCCAGTAAGTCCGGTATTTTCCACACGTGTTCCTGATGCTCAGCGGTAAACCCCTCGACAGCTGAGATTGGTTCTAGCTCGATTGCAGCTGTTTCCCGCGCGTACAGATGGAGCTCGTGGAGGAACTGTTGCCAAACACTTTCAATGGAAAGGCACTAAAGCCTGTTCGAAGTCGCTTAATGATGTCATACACCAATTAGCATATTCATAATGACCACACATCATTTGCATTCTGCCTCAGCCTTTTACTTTTGTTTGTTTCTCTCCTACACTTTGTGCTAACATACTGTATTTTAATCCAGACAAATTCCCAATAAATGTGTTCTCATTTACATGTATCTGTTTCTGACAACAGAACAAATCTGAAATAGTGACAAATGATTTATAAAGATTTTAAATTTATTAATAAAACGAATAATAAAATACAATCGTACTTTCATTATGTAGGTAAGAAGGAGGTCAGAACTTTCTGAACTTAAATTAATCACAAAATAAAAGAAAAAAAAGAAAAAGAAAAAGTGGGCCACTTTTCATCCGACTGCCACACACGAACATAAACAACAAAAACAACTACAATATTAACATCAAACATCTGTGGCTCCCCGTCTCTCTTTCACTGTCACTCCTCCTCATTTTCTTGACCTTGAGACCCGTGTGCTCACCAGTGTCACTCTTTCCTCCACACTCACTCTGTTTTCACTGTGCTCGTCACCGCAATAGCAGAATAAACAAATGAATATCATATTATAAAAATAATTCAGTCAGGACAGCTCAGTTTGTTTAAGATTATTGTAGAGTCTCTGCATGTTATTTGGTGGCAGGCTTCGCTCAGAAGGGTTCATCTTCCACAAGCAAACCTCGCTGTCAGTGAACCAGTTTAGGAGTGGGCGATATGACCAAATTCTTAGTTCACAATTTGAGGAATTTTATTTCACGATAACTATATAGCCTATATCACAGTATAGTTGTTTTGTATAATTTGATCTCATTTCTGTTGTTAAAAGTCATCTTCATTTATATAGCGCTTTAAACAATGTCGATTGTTCCAAAGCGGCTTTACAGAGATAATAGGAAAAAAGAAAATTAAAGTAACAGAGATTGTTTTGACTTTACAGCAGCTCTAGAATAAAGTTATTTTCCAGCTAAAGTTAGTTTTGATTGATTCACTTCCGTCGCAACGATCATTAGTTATCATTAAAAATAAGACAAAATAAGTAAATGCCAAACAATAAGACAAATACAATCTAACAAAAATATGAATTAAACAAATTACTATTTTCAGGTACAATAGGTTTATTTAACATGTAGTTAGATTTAGCACAGAAATTTATTATCAAATCAAATCAAATTTTATTTATAAAGCACTTTAAAACAACCGGAGTGGACCAAAGTGCTGTACAGATAAAAAAAATAAAAATAAAAAGTATATTTAATAATCAAATGTAAAATAAAATATTGCATAGTCTTCACTATATGAATTAAATATGAATGTATTATTCTTAAAGCTAAAAAAAGTTATTCTTTCAAGAGCAGTAAGTTATTTTCTCTTTTAATTAATTCACATTTATGAAACAGAGCTGCAGGTTTATTAGGCTACTGTCACTTTAAGACCAAACACACAGGGGTGCGTTTCCCGAAAGCATCGTTAGCCAACTATGGTCGCAAGTTCCGTCGTTCCCAATAGAGTTCAATGGAAATTGCGACCAACTTGCGACCATAGTTGGCTAACGATGCTTTCGGGAAACGCACCCCAGATCCATTATACTGATACACATCCGGTTTACACACCCAACTGTTTACTTTCACTTGAGACATAACCGGCTGTTTACATGAACACTCCACACGATTTTGACATAACTGTGTGTGTATTCGACCATTCAAGCGGAATAAGATCTGAAAGAGAACTGAATTCGTGATCGCATGCTTCCTGTCATTTACACAATATAGCCAAATCTAACTTTATACCGTGGTACCGATATATATCATTGTACCGCCCAGGCCATTCCTTTTATATAACTATTTCTGTTTTTCTCGGTTCACAGATGCGCTGCAATTGATGTGAATCCTCATGTTTTGTTGTTTGAATTGAATTTGAATTTATTTATTTTAAAAGGGACAATGCACAAATTTCTCCTCATTCTTTGTGCAAGGTTCTTCATAATGATAGGGCCATTAGAGGAGTCTTTGTCTTTCTCGGGTGTGAAACACATCAAATATTTATGAGGATTCACGCCTCCTCGCATAAAGCTTTCTTACATGAAACATTTCTTACAAATTTTAAATCAATATATTGTCTTATCTGAATGAGTAGTCAGGATATTCTTGGCCACGTGATACAATTTTCAAAAGTCTTGTGAAGAAATAATTAGTATGGGTTTCATGACCTTATTTCAGTGACAATTTTTTGTTTTGTTCTTTTACAAACCACGCATAAACGTCATTATCTCAAAACTAAAACATTTTTACATACATGCTGCTGACATATTACTGTAGCAGAGTTTGTGCTGAATACAGTGTATTCAGACTTTAGCCATGACACAATTATCAGAAATAAGTACAAATGTCAGAGCATGTCAGAACACCTCCAGTACCCAGAAAACACCTCGGACCCCAGAGGGTTAAATAACATTAGCGCAGTCCATCATGTAAATGTGCCAGATTTAGCCATACAGTCTGTTTTTCTTCTGTAGTCCCTGGCAGGTTGATGATAAAATCCACAAGTCCATAAAACACATGTAACGAGGAGTCAGAGGCGTTTGGATCCATTTGTGGTACTTTATTTAAACCCACCAAAAGGCAAAGAAGAGCAGAGATTAATCACAGGCAGACAATAGAGGGACAATCCAGAACTCGTAGCGTTAACAGGCTGAAGTCGAGGCCGGCAGCAAGGACTCCAGAGAACTAGCAAGATCGGGGAACCAGGAAAACCAAAAACGCTAAGGAATGCTTAGAAAGGTCTGCAGGGCAAAACAAGACTTTGCAATGACGATGGGGAGAAGGGGCCAGATAAAGGAGGCTGAGAGTGAGCACAGGTGACAGTAACGGTGCTGAGGCAGGGCTGGATGTGATCAGGTGGTGAAGGGGGAGATGGGAAATGCAGTCCTAATATTCAGGGGAGAGTGATCTGATGACGCCAGAAGAAGGTGTCCTGCTGGTGCCATAATCAAAGCATATTAATACAAATACAGAATGACTTTAGATATAAGGAGACAAACACAAGGCACTACTCCAAATTATGAAAACATAATTGATTATCCAATAACCATTGTTTTATGGATGCAGAAAAAGAAGTAAAAGATGTAATATTTCTTAAATTTGTAGGTATAGTATTCCACGCATCTGTAGCTCTATTCGAAAAAGCCCAAAAGCACTCCTTCCATAGGGTCTAGTAGAGGAATTAGGCCTATGATTTAGTCTAATAAACTCATTAAGTGGAGGCGGGGCCATACTATGCAACATTTTATATTATATTCAATTATATAAAAAAAAAAAATCATATTTTCCCAATTTAAGTTAAAATTTTACAATGATGCCATTTTATCCAAAATGTTCAAAGCGTGTATATTGCATCTTTCGATTGATTGTAATGTAGTTCCCCCTGTCTGCGTCCAACTGGTATAAGGCAATAATTCATATGTGAAAAGATCATCGCATTAACATATAACTTTGAAGCCTCAGTGGTTAAATTATTTCTAATGTGTCTAAAATTGACCAGATTAAATTAAATTTTATTCCCAACTTGTTTAACATGAGTTTTAAATGTAAGTTGTTAATCTGTTATTATGCCTAAATACTTGTATTCATGGACTACTGATAATTTTATTCCTGATATGACATTGTTAATGCTGCTATTTT
This sequence comes from Semotilus atromaculatus, assembly GCA_031834385.1. Classification (NCBI taxonomy): domain Eukaryota; kingdom Metazoa; phylum Chordata; class Actinopteri; order Cypriniformes; family Leuciscidae; genus Semotilus; species Semotilus atromaculatus. The sequence continues at coordinate 19,891,221 of JAULUF010000050.1, forward strand.
GCACATATAAAGCTAAAGCCCTGAAAAAAAGAAAAAATAATTGCTTTTTAATTGGTCACAGACACCCATTTATTATAATTTAATTTAATTTTAATTTGACATTCTAATCTTAAAGATTAACGATCGACTAATGAGCTTCGGTTGTAGGTCGGGAAAATAATCGAAACGAAATGCTCTCATTACAATTCTCCACCAGATTTACTGCACTCAAGTTCACACTAACTCAGAAACGTGTGTCCACGAGCTGAGGCCTGACGGGAGAGTTGATCGTAGCCACCGCTCACCTCCATACTGATAAATGCCCAGGTTTGCGTGGAAACGACCGTACGCCCAGGTTTCGTACGGTTATTTTGTAAATGAGGGCAATTGTCTCATGCTGCTGTAAATGACTCTGGAGTATGTTTAGTAAAACTGTTTGTGTAACCTTTTGTTTGTGTGTGTGCTTGTTTTCATGATGTATAACAACATTGGTATTATATTATTAACTATAATGGTTTACGACTCGAGGACACTTCCTATGTCCCTGTGAACCAAATGTTTTTTTATTTTTTATTCTTTTTGAAAAAAAGTATAAGTTGGCATAAATTTTCTGTGAGGTTTGTGTTTAAGATTTGTGTTAGAGGACAGAAAATATGATGATTTCAAGTATTAAAACCATTACGCATGTGTCTGTGTGGAACTGCAATAGAAAACCATCTTCATCATTTATTACTAAACATGTTTAAATTTCAGAAGGTTTTCATAGATGTTCCTTCATGTAACAGCTAGTGTACATTTTAACTCAATTTAAATCAAATATAACAGTACTGAAATGTATGTGTCAGCGAGGGTTGAGGACCGGCACACGAAGATGATGAATTAGGTAAATATGCTTTAATAAGCTTCAAAGATACATACAAATACAGTTTACTGAAGAAACACAAGCGCTAACATAAATATAGAGAACCAACGAGAACTGAAACAGAGTAACTTATATACAGTTGGTAATGGGGTGAACACAGCTGAAACTAATGACAAATCATATTAGTAACCATGATGAAAAAACAAGGAGCGGGAAAACTGAACAAAGGAAAACAGGAACCAATGAATACTAACTAAAAGTCCTAGAAAGTGAAACTAAGAACAAACATAACTGAATATCCCTAACAATTTGAGTCACTGGGAAATAAAACCTTTTTCTTTCTTTAGTATTGTGTTATCAAATTCAATAAAGTCTACTGTATAAAACTGAGCTAAACGTATAGCCACAAAGGACCAAGTGTTTTTGTATTGAAAGAGTGTGTTTAATCCCAAATGCATGTGTGTGTAAAGCATGATCAAGGCTCCAAGACATGAAATCCTTCATGCATCACTGACTGGAGTCCAAGAGAGAGGAGAGATTACTTTTATTTCTAACCCATTCTCTCTCAGATCTCACACTTTCTCACTTCTGGTCTCTCTCTTTGTTTCTCCACCTCCGTCCTGTGAGGATATGAAAACTATCAGCCAATGTTCCTCCCACACACTGAATTCCAGGGGCAGTGAAACACACTGATGGAGGTCTGAACAACACACACACCTCCTGATAAATCTGCCTCACTTAAATCACTAAATCACTAAATCACTTCTGCTGCTCATCAATGCATTTCCTCGGGGAAGACTGTTTATATTTCTGTGACGAACCTACCGTGTAGAAATACATATAAAATCCATTTGTACAAGTGTACAATGAGGTGGTGGAACAATGACGAAAAGAGTTTCTTTTTCACAATAAAAATCTCAAAACCAGCATTAAATGTGATTATTCCTAAAATGGGATTTTAGCATTTCAGTTATGATCATGATGAAATATCAATTAATCAATTTAACTGAATGTCCTAAACATCAAACAAGTTCTAAAGATTAGAAAGCTAATGTTTTTAGTCTTTATGCTAATTGATCCACACAATGTACAAACAGTATAATCTCTATAATTTGTGCATTCCATCCTAATTTGGACATTTCTGACATACTATTTTCACCTGCAGATATATTCCTCTTCTTCATTTCAGCTATACACGGAATTTATGAAGGATGGATTAGCAAACTCATCTGTGACATGTTAGGTTTGGGGAATAAGGCAACATTACAGCTTTTCTCAGTCGCTTTGGTACATTTCTTGAATCATCCTTAACATTTGCATAATGCGGTACACATTAGAGTATGTTCCATTCACACAGCAGGGCTTCGATGAAAATGCGGTTGTGATTCCTGAAAATGTATGGGTGTAAGTTACAGAATGCGGTTGTCACTGCTGTAATCTCCCATATATAAAAATGATAATTAAAAAATTATGATTTTCGTGTCTTCGGACCAGTAGGTGGCACTGTGCCGAAACGCAGCATGTAGCATCTGGTTATGATTATGATGACATATACCATGTTTGGTCTGAATACAACAAAGCATTGCAGAGATACAACATTATGGGCCCTATTTTAACGATCTGAAACGCAGGTGTCAAAGCGCAAAGCGCAAGTAACTTTGTGGGCGGATCCTGGCGCTGTTGCTATTTTCCCGGCGGGATAAATGACTCTTGCGCCCGACGCAAGTTTAAAAGGGGTTGGTCTGAAGTAGCTTCATTATTCATAGGTGTGGTTTGGGCGTAACGTGAAATAAACCAATCAGAGCGTCATATCACATTCCCTTTAAGAGCATGATGAACGAGGTGCGCTTGTTCCATGGCGCAATACTATTATAACGGCGCATTTACCAGGAGCGCTTCATAATCGGTTCACAGCCGAGGAGATCGATGTTCTCGTCAGGGCCGTACAAGAAAGAGAAGTGACATTGGGGATGGGACAAACCCACCCAAATTAGCTTCGGTTATACATGAATATAATAATTTGGGTAAATATGTAGGCCTAAGCTTTATGCCTATTTTTCCCATCGTCATGGACACAACATATTAATACTGTGAAGCTGCTTTGATACAATCTGTATTGTGAAAAGTGCTATATAAATATACTTGACTTGACAACAATGATTTCCCTCGTGTTTTAATATTTTTCCTTATAATAATGTATCATTTGCAAAAAGGAAAATGCATCTGTGTAGATGAGAAAATCATCTACAGTGTATGCGCGTTGTTCACACTCTGTATTATGACCAAGCACGCGCGCTTAAAATAGCATCTGAATGTACGCGCAAACGCGCCAATGATTTTAGACTAGGTTTTTTCTGGTCAGTGGCACAATTGTTTTCTGGAACTGCAAAATAGCATGAGGGAAAGTTTTCGCTGGAACACGCCTCCTCTTTGCGCTGAACCGCCCCGGGGAGCGCAAGTGTATTTCTTAGTTAACCGACGTGTGTCTGAGTAGGGAAAAGTCCGCTTTGCGCGGGTGCAAAATAGGAATTATACATGCGTCGGTGTCCAAAGTCATTTGCGCCGGGTGCAAGATAGGGCCCTATGTCTATTTTAACACTATGTAAAATTTGTTTGTGCGTTATTCGAAAACCGTTTGATGAATCAACTTGATTTCCATAAATTTTTGTTGGCATGGTCCTAAGACTGCGTGTTTAAATTTTCATGAAAATCGGCAAAACCACATTGGAGGAGTTAGAAAACGTAGGTTTATCAAAAAAATTCGAAATTCTTGCAATCGAATCGTCTTGAGCCAATGAATCAGATGAAAAAAGAATTTTGTTTCGAACACATATGGCTCAAAAGTTATTAGCATAAAGGTAAGTGAAAATTTGGACAGTTAGTGGCGCTAGAGGGATTGAGTTTGCTATAGAGACATTTCAGACTGTCCTCTATCAGTGTCAAATTTCTTACCAAACTTTCCAGAGCTGAAAAAGAACGTGTAAGGTTGAAAATAATCAAAGATTTTTTTTAAATAAACAAGACATTTGCTTTTCCTGTTCAACCCCCCTCTTTCTTACCACAAGGACCATTTGGAATCCTAAAGGCAGAGGTGCTGATAGTGATCGAGGCCTGTACATTCAGAGGTCTAAAAAACGGTCACACCTTTAGTACGGTGAGGGAAGTTGTAATTATCTGATTGGTCAGTTTGAATGTCTCACATTTGGGTTACAGTCAAGGAAGGACATGGTCAAGGAAGGCTGCTTTCACACTGGGCTCGTTTGCTGCGATCCGAGTGTGATTGTTCCCGGCGCCCCTGCAGTGTTGGTTTGGTTTCACACTCAACTTGATTCTATCGAACCCTCATCCGTTTGTGTGCATCTTACGTCACACAAACGTGCACGACACATGATAGAAAACAAAACGCGGGTCAATATATTGTGTTTTTTATTAATTTGGAGTTGCTATGCGCAGCTGAGTAAACAACACGGGTTACTGTGAGTGTGTGTATCGCTTAAGGTGGCTTACTGTTGCTTGCAAACGCACTCTTGAGGAGACGGATACACTGCAGGCTCACTCTAGCTCGTATCCAAGCTAAATCATCAACACTAACCCTAATCAACAACCTTTACATGTGTTTTATTTAACTAAATACATCATAATCAGCTAAAACGCATGCGCAGGTTACTTTACTTCCTGAACAAGTGCGCAACCGAGTCCATGTTGCTTTCACATTAAAGCGAACTGCGTCACGGTTCTAGTGCAACCGAACTCAGATCACCTCCTCCAGGTAGTCTCTGGTGCGCACCCGGGTCCACATGACAACGTTCACATTAGCGATATTTCATGCGAACCGTGACCTTTAAAGTGGATGGGGATAACCCTGCAGTGAATCATTCTTGCAGGAACTCCAGTACTGTACCAACAGGGCAATTAACTGGGTCCAGCTAACGACCACTGCACCAGGAAGGAAAAACTCTCTACTTCATGGCGTACAGTTTCCTTGTGGAGGGAGCTCTGGAGTGAAGGATGGTCTCAACAACCTCAGTTGAGAGACCAGAATCTATGAGCTGGGCCCCCTCAGAGGACTAGCCTCGGCCACATCTGAACCATAGCATCCAGTCCAAGAGGAGCTGGAAGCGTGCGAGAGAACTGAGTGGACAGTGAGACGTCTCATGAGACGCAAAACAAATCCACCTGAACCTGGCCTAACACCCTCCATAACTGGCGGGAGATAAGCTGTTTAAAAGCTGTTGATTGTCGCTTCGCCTCCTGAAACCTCTCGACGACAGTGTTGACTGTCGAAGAGGCCAGAAGGCGAAAGCGGGGCATCAAGGAGGAAGGCCCTGTCCTTCTCCCCAAGGCCTGACAGATTCAGCCACATGTGTCTCTCCGTGGCTACCAATGCTGCCTTGGAGCGGACGATGTCACAGACAAGTCTGTCGCTCGACGGCGCTCTTTAACACACCACCTCCCCTCTGTCGTTCATCTCTTTAAGGCCATATATGCCGATGTAGTGCAGGCAGGGTTTGGAGGGCAGCGCCGGAGCCATTAGGGATGACGCAGCGTCGGGTGAAAGATGCCAGTGTCTCTTCCACCCGCGGCATCACCCCATAGCCGTTCTCTTTCTAGCCCAAAATTGACGAATAAACATGGACATTCGGGCTTGACAGATGTGACAAGAACAGTTAATTCCTAAATACCAGATAAATACCTCGGTGTGGAGATCAGTGAAAAATGAAAGCTCCGGCACGAAGGCTGTGACTGAGCCAGCAGAAAAAGTTTCCTGCTTTTCTGATGGCCAATCGATGTTTGGCCACTGCTCTGGTCACAACCTCCAGAAGCTCCTCGAAGGCAGTCCTCAGATTCTCCTGTCTCGATGCCCAAAATATCGAACTCCTCGTAGCCAGATAGTTCGAGCATCGGGTCCTCGTCCTGGGTGGAAGAAGGGGGGACCGACAGAGCTGGCCGTTGAATGCTGAGAAAGGGCTGAAGCTGTCTCAACATCGTCAACCAGCTCCATCTGCGAACCCCATGATTGAAGACGCCCTGCCGCCTTGGCAGACACAGGTCCCGAACCATGGGGAGCGCGAGCCTGGCCTGTCTCATTGAACAGGGCCAGGCGGGAGTGCAGTGTTCTGAGGGGCAGCAGATCGCAGTTTGCACAAGCAGCACCCTCGACATGCTCCACTCCCAAACACATCACACAGAGCGAGTGTGTGTCACCCTTGCTCATATAGCACAGGCAAGGGGACGCACACTGTCTGAAAACTTTTTTGGTAGCCATACTGATAGCCACAGTATTCTCTGATCGTTGATTCGCTGAAAACCTTGCACCTGATACGTCCGTTGCGTGTGAAAAGTTCAGAGAGAGTTCAGACATAGGTTCGGAGTCGGAGCCACTGATGCGAGTTTGAAAGTTTGGATGATAATCAAGGTAAGCAGATAATAAAATGATGTGCTTTGTCAGTTGTTTACTACAGACGTAGCCTTGCCTAATCAGTCTGTGTGCCGAGAGTACAGATTCAAATATAGTTGCAACATTGTCTGACGTGCGTTATCGTGTGGTACAAATTACGTTTTGGCAAATCGGGCAAGTGGCATTTTAAAATTCCTCAAATTATCAAAGGTTGCCGATTGTGTTGAGCCTGCCACACTCAAATGCAGATGCTGAGCGAACCTTTTCAGTTATTTGCCTAAACAAGCCAGGAACAGACTGTGACTTGATGGCACCCTGTGAGTGATGGGAAGTTCGGATTATTTACTGACTCGCTTGTTCGATCTCGTTCATTAAAATGAACGAATTTTTTCCCGAGTCATTTCGTTCATTTAAGTGGCTTTAAATGTTATATTTTAACAGCCAAATTCCCCGAACACATCCACCTACGCAGTCTTGTCTTGATCATATTCTTAATTAAGAAATGTTTATAATGCAGTCAACAATAATTTACAGGGAACATAATTACTTTACCTTCCGAGTCTTTCGTTCATTTGTCACGTGACAGTGAAGCAGGCCAAAACTGCCACTATGGCATACAACAGGCCTAATTTGTGAAACTTGTGTGCTGTGGTTTTCTGGGGAGGTGGAACAACTATTATGTGTCCCTTTTGTTTTGAGATTTCTTATTGTTTTGATGTTGTTGTTTTACATGTTTGTTATTTAATCACCTCTATTTTTTTTTTATAGTGCAATCAATAAATTAATTGTACATTTTGAAAAAGCATTTCCATTCTATTAGTTGTTGTTTTTTGTGTGTGCATAAATCAGGGTTTATACTAAGTAAACAAGGACTGACATTTTTAAAATTAGGGTTACCAAAAAATTTCTCCGCATGTGCGCGCACTGAAACTGTCACGGTAGATGTATTCACTGGTTCCTTCTAGTCTTGTGTTTATGTTGTTGTATGAGTGCACGTGTGCAAGGGGCGTGTCTGTATGTCATTACCTGATCCACTCCAGCTGTTCATCATTACAATCACCAGCTGCAGTTCATCTCTCCACGCTTCATAAACTCACCGCTGTTCTCTCACCTTTGTCAGATCGTTGTTTGATGTTCTCCTGTCTTCTGGTTCGTGTTCCTGCCTGGTGTTTCCTGTTCGTCGTCTTCTGTGTGGATTTGGATCGTCTCACCGTTTGTCTTCACGTCACCGGTATTGACCATCGAAGTCCCTGCGTCACCCATCTCCACCTGGCTCACTGCACCCTGGACTTGTGTGTTTTGTGCTTTAAATAAACACTGTTTATACTCGCGATTGCTTCCTGTGTTTCTGCCTAATATGACAGAACGATCTGACCACGGAATGGAAGCAGCGAGCGCCTCGTCATCCTCACTCGAGGAGTTCATCCATCACAGCATCCGTAGAATGGACTCGCAAGAGAAGGAGATTGGAGATACGGGTCGTGCAGTTCAAGCCCTGGTGACGCAGGTGTCCGAGCTCACCCAGCAGATCCAGCGCCTACGACCTCCCACTGCGCCACCCACACCGGCCGTTCCTCCCGCACCATCAGGAAGCCCCTCCCAGTCAGAACCCCGGCTACCCACCCTAGAGGCATACTCAGGTGAACCGTCATTTTGTAGAGCTTTTTTGACTCGATGTTCTATGCACTTTGCCCTGCAACCTCACACTTTTCAGACCGAGCAGGCCAAAGTGGCGTTTGTGCTGACGCTATTGACTGGGAGAGCGGCACTCTGGGGAACGGCGGTGTGGGAGAACCAAAATCCATGCTGTGCCTCGTTCCAGACCCTCGCCGCCGAGATGAGACTGGTTTTTGACCGTGCGGTCACTGGAAGAGAGGCGGCCAGAGCATTGGTCGAGCTACGGCAGGGAAGAAGATCAGTGTCCGAGTTTTCCATCGAGTTCCGGACCTTGGCGGCGGAGTGCGGATGGAACGAGGAGGCGCAGTGGGACATGTTCCTGCATGGGCTGGCTGACCACGTCCAGAAGGAGATCTACGCCCTGGATCTTCCCACTACCCTCAACGGACTCATTGATCTGGCCCTGCGGGTGGACGCTCGGCTGTCCAGAGTCGAGCGTCGAGCCACGCCCACCCGCACACTTGAGGCAGCCGACGGGCTACGATCCAGCGGCAGGGACGTGGTCAGCCCCGTCTACGATCACGAGCCCATGCAGGTGGGTCGAGCTCGGCTTTCCCGGGAGGAGAGGGAGAGGCGGAGGTCCCAGGGCCTTTGCCTGTACTGCGGAGGAGCCGGACACTACGCCTACAACTGTCCGGTAAAAGGTCCAGCCCGATAGTAAACATGAGGCTACTATCGGGTGGGATCTCCGCCAGGAAGACCTCATCCACGACAAGATCTACCTCCACCCTCCTCTCGGTAAGACTAAGATGGTCAGTCCACCAGCACGATTGTCAAGCACTGTTGGATTCGGGGGCCGAGGGTAATTTCATGGACCATAATTTTGCACGCAGATTTCAGATTCCCATCAAACCCCTCCCACAGCAGATTGCAGTTCATGCACTCAACGGACAAGAACTTCCCACCATCTCATTATCCACTGAAGAAATCACTCTCATCACCTCTGGCAATCACTCGGAAACTATTTGATTTTTTATTCTGGATTCACCCCTGGCACCCGTTGTTCTAGGTCACCCATGGCTCATTCAACACAACCCCCGAGTGGACTGGATACATAGATCTGTGCTGGAGTGGAGTCAGGAATGTCATAGGTCTTGTCTCGTGTCTGCTTGTTCGTCTGTACCTGTTTCTGTGTTTCAGGAGGAAGCAGGGGATTTGTCTAACGTGCCCGCGGAGTATCTGGATCTGAAGGAAGTGTTCAGTAAGTCTCGTGCTGCTTCTCTTCCTCCGCATCGTCCCTATGACTGTGCAATAGATTTACTCCCAGGTAAGTCTCCGCCTAAGGGCAAGTTATATTCGCTTTCGGTTCCTGAAAGAGAGGCTATGGAGAAATATATTTCTGATTCTCTAGCAACCAAGTTCATTCGCCCTTCCTCTTCTCCAGCGGGGGCGGGGTTCTTTTTTGTGGGGAAAAAGGATGGTTCTCTGCGACCTTGCATTGATTACCGAGGGCTGAATAACATCACGGTAAAGAATACTTATCCTTTGCCGTTGATGTCTTCAGCCTTCGAGAGGTTGCAGGGAGCATCCATCTTCACCAAATTGGACTTACGTAACGCTTATCATTTGGTCCGCATCAGGGAGGGTGATGAGTGGAAAACTGCGTTTAACACCCCTAGGGGGCACTTTGAATATTTGGTCATGCCGTTTGGGCTGTCCAACTCCCCAGCAGTTTTCCAGGCATTGGTCAATGACGTGTTGCGAGATATGATCGATCAATTCATATATGTCTACCTGGATGACATATTGATTTTTTCCGCATCTCTCCAGGAGCATGTGCAGCACGTCCGACGAGTGCTTCAGAGGTTGCTAGAGAATGGGCTTTTTGTCAAGGCGGAGAAATGCGATTTTCATGCACAGTCTGTTCCTTTTTTAGGATACATCGTGTCATCTGAGGGGATGCGGATGGACCCTGAGAAGATTAAGGCTGTGGTGGATTGGCCAAGTCCAGATTCCCGCAAGGCCCTGCAGAGGTTTCTGGGGTTCGCCAATTTCTACCGGCGATTCATTCGCAACTTCAGCCAGCTGGTCGCGCCTCTGACTGCCTTGACCTCCCCCAGAACTGCGTTCAGGTGGTCCGACACAGCCGAGACTGTGTTCAAGAAACTCAAAGGCCGCTTTGTTTCAGCCCCCATTCTTATTACCCCTGATTCATCACGTCAGTTCGTGGTGGAGGTCGACGCATCAGAGGTGGGAGTAGGGGCGGTGTTATCTCAGCGTTCACCTGTAGACGACAAGATGCATCCTTGCGCGTTTTTGTCCCATCGTTTATCTCCAGCCGAACGTAATTACGACATTGGTAATAGAGAGTTGTTGGCAGTCAAGTTGGCGTTGGAGGAGTGGCATCACTGGTTAGAAGGGTCGGGGGTACCTTTTATCGTCTGGACTGATCATAAGAACCTCGAATATATCAGAACTGCTAAAAGATTGAACTCCAGGCAGGCCCGGTGGGCACTTTTTTTCGGTCGTTTTGATTTTTCTCTCCAATATCGTCCGGGTTCTAAGAACATCAAACCCGACTCACTTTCTCGTATATTTGATTTTTCCGGTCGCCCGTCCACTCCCGAGTGTATTTTACCCGAAACCGTATTTGTTTCAACACTCACATGGGAGGTCGAAGCGAAGGTCAAAGAGGCCTTGGAAGGGGTAACGCCTCCGCCCGGGTGTCCACCGAACCGATTATTTGTGCCGGAGGGCTTACGGTCTGACGTTATCCAGTGGGGTCACAGCTCCAACGTAGCTTGTCATCCAGGAATTAATCGCACTGGATTTCTAGTCAAGCAACGATTCTGGTGGCCACTTATGGCTCGTGACATTCGCGATTTTGTTTTGGCTTGCTCTGTTTGTGCCACTGGTAAGTCTTCCAATCGACCTCCAGATGGGCTACTTCAACCGCTGCCGGTGCCTTCGAGACCCTGGTCCCATATCGCTCTAGATTTTATTACCGCCCTCCCACCCTCCCAGGGTAACACAGTAGTTCTAACTGTGGTGGACCGATTCTCGAAGGCAGCACATTTCATTCCCTTACCCAAATTACCTTCAGCTAAGGAGACAGCGGCTACGGTCGTAGATCATGTCTTTCGGTTACATGGCCTCCCGATAGACGTGGTCTCCGACCGGGGACCCCAGTTTGTGTCCAAATTTTGGCGAGAATTTTGTAGATTACTGGGGGCGACGGTTAGTCTGTCATCTGGGTTTCATCCCCAGAGCAATGGTCAAACAGAGAGAGCCAACCAAGATTTGGAGAGAATGTTGCGATGTTTGGTTTCCAGAAATCCTTCGTCTTGGAGTCAACAACTGTCTATGGTGGAGTACGCACACAACACGTTGCCAGTGTCAGCGACGGGCCTATCTCCGTTTGAGTGTAGTGTAGGTTACCAGCCACCAATTTTTCCCAGTCTGGAATCCGAGGTTGCGGTTCCCTCCGCTCACGCCTTTGTCCAGAGGTGTCACCGCACCTGGACTAGAGCCCGGGAGACTCTACTCCAGGTGGGGGCGCGCACCAAGGCCAAGGCCGATCGCCACCGGTCAAAGCCTCCCGTATACGTCGTTGGTCAAAAAGTGTGGCTTTCAACTAAGAACATTCCTCTTCGCACCGTTTCTAATAAACTTGCTCCCAAATTTATTGGCCCGTTTCCTGTCACCAAGATTATTAGTCCGGTGGCAGTCCGCCTCAAACTACCTCCTGCGTACAGGAGGGTTCATTCCGTGTTCCATGTATCTAAAGTCAAGCCTGTTTTTCATTCTCACATTAATCCGCCTGTCCCGGTTCCTCCCCCACCGCGGCTCGTAGATGGGGAGACCACATATTCGGTCAACCGTATTCTGGATTCTAGGCGGAGGGGACGCGGATTTCAGTACTTGGTGGACTGGGAAGGTTACGGTCCGGAGGAGAGAAGTTGGGTTCCTGCTAGGGACATCCTGGATCACTCCCTTATCGATGATTACAATCGGCAGGTAAGGGAGTCGGAGAACGCCAGGAGGCGTTCTTAGGAGGAGGGGTACTGTCACGGTAGATGTATTCGCTGGTTCCTTCTAGTCTTGTGTTTATGTTGTTGTATGAGTGCACGTGTGCAAGGGGCGTGTCTGTATGTCATTACCTGATCCACTCCAGCTGTTCATCATTACAATCACCAGCTGCAGTTCATCTCTCCACGCTTCATAAACTCACCGCTGTTCTCTCTCCTTTGTCAGATCGTTGTTTGATGTTCTCCTGTCTTCTGGTTCGTGTTCCTGCCTGGTGTTTCCTGTTCGTCGTCTTCTGTGTGGATTTGGATCGTCTCACCGTTTGTCTTCACGTCACCGGTATTGACCATCGAAGTCCCTGCGTCACCCATCTCCCATCAGATGGGTGTTTTGTGCTTTAAATAAACACTGTTTATACTCGCGATTGCTTCCTGTGTTTCTGCCTAATATGACAGAAACTTTACAGAGTCTCACTCCAGCCAAAGTCCCAAAGTTGGCAACCCTGTCTGTGGTATGATCTGTCCCAAGGTTAACATTTTGAACTTGAACTGCATGACTGACTGATTCAGTAAATCTAGCATTACATTAGGCCTACAACAATCTAGCCTTGAGATCATAAATGTGTGAATTAACTTTCCTGCATTTGGCAGGCATATGATATGGCACATGGCATAATTTTGAGATATTTTTTATAATGGAAAAGCACAGGAAATGCTATGAATGCACTTTCAAAAGACCAATTACTAACTGACTGACAGCAAAGTCAAAGACAGAGCTTCTGAATTTAGAAATATCTGAATTAAATAGGAACTTGCTAGTCCTCCAATTCTTATGGATTATGGATTTTTGAAAATGTCCTTTCATGTAGCATAGCTCTAAATTAATGAAAAGTTCAGAAAAAACATCCTGCAAAGTTTTAAATCTGAAAGTGCACCGTATATAAAATTATTGTCTTTCAAAAGTAAGAGCCGACTCTGAGTCAATGAAATGAATCGGTTTTTAAACGAGTCATAAGCCATTTCGTTGTGATGTCAAGACGAAACATTAGCCCGCCACTTATTGCGTGCGCAGACACCAGGGAAAACTTGAACCTTCAACCTGCAGCTGATTCCTGTGGACACTGGACAGCATCATGTCGTGAAGACACTGCGCTCTACAATGTGAAGATAAAGCCAGTTTGTTCATTGCCCAAGGACGAGCATGTGAAGAATCAGTGGTTAAAATTCATCTTTACCATGATAACACAGCAGTATAATCCTAAACTTTTGCTGTGTTCCCTTTATTTTACTCACATCTCGGAGTTCAATGCAGTTCAATGCAAACCGCTTGCTCCTGAAAGATGGTGCTCAAAATACTTCGCTTTGAGTTTTACATTGTGTAGGTCTCCTGCTAACTGGCTAACTCTCATTATCACTGTCTTACTGAAATACTTCTGCTGATCAGCTGTGGGCCACTATTACTTAAAACTTTGTCTATTAATGCAGATTGTCTGTCGTTCTCACTACTTTGAGGAAAGATTAAACATGGAGCAAGATTTGTTTTACCAATGTTTATGTTACATCAGTCATTCACGCTAGAGCTCTGCTACTGTATACACTGTTATTGATACAGTTTCCACGTGTTCACAGCAAAATATTATAAAAATACTCTGTAAATAAATTAGTAGTAAAATAATCTGTTTGTTGATGGACATGCACTTGTTAATGCTGATGGTGAGGAATTACAGTTGCAACATCTCATAATGTACCTCAAAACCGAGAGGCATATCACTGAGAAACGTCCTGCTCGAGTTGTCCTTGTGATGGAGGTTCGGGTTGAATGACTAAGGTTAGATCTTCCATGGACTCGCGCTCGCATTGATATAATAAAATCGACATCATTGTTTGTTACTGTCTTTAGTTTACGGTGTAGGAAGCCAACCCAGTACTGAACCTTGAAGCACTCCATACTGAACTTTTGATCGATATGACATCTCTTCATTTACTGCTACAAATTGATGATGGTCAGATAAATTTGAGCCATGCCAATGGAAATGTTGTTTTGCAAATGTCTGAAACTGTTGATGCTTTATTTCTTGTCAATTTAACCACTGTATCAAATAAAAGAGAGTCGAAAAGTATGAAAAGTAAAAGTGTGTTTGCTTTACTCATAACTCGTATTTCACTCTGCAGACAGTTAGTAATGATTTATAATCTAAAGGATGTTTGAGAGTGAAATGAGACTCATGTGCCTTTATTTAATGCACTTGAGTCACGTCTGCTCTCTCTTAAGAGTTCCTCCTCAAACTATCTGGCCAACACAAGAGGAAATTAGAGTTTAACAGAGAAAAAAAGTCTTCCTAAAGCCACCCACATCCCATCTGCTCATTAATTATCAGTTTTATTATTATCATCACGGTTGTCACGATTATGAGCTGAAGTCTTTCTAATTGCCATACTGGTCATCGGACTGTATTCCAGTTAAACAGTACAGTATGGAAAAAAATTCACCCGTGTGCATGTAATCATCCATTCACATCCCCCCTAATGACTGTCAGTTTTTCTGCCCCTCCATTTTCTGTCCAATTAATTCTTTTCTTACTTGCCGGAGAAAGAGAGACAATAGAGCTCTCCACTACATAATAGAATAGATCATTAAAATTCAGCAGTTCTTTGCAGTGGCACCATGCTTCCTCCCTGGACTGCTTGGCATGAATGCCAGACCTCGCTTTGAAACTCTACCCAGCAGACCACATGCAGTCCCAGACACTTCTCATCCCTTCTGTACTCGCAGAATTAACTCTGAATCTACCCCACACCAGAGGTTTCTGAGCAGCCGACATATATTTCCATGATTTGCATGTGTTCACACTGTAAAGATGAACTGAATGTGGTACATTTGAGTTTCTGTCCTGACAAAAACATGTTGTTTGTCATTTAGTCATTTAGTATGACTAAAATCGAGTGTGATTAAAATATGAAATATCTATGTGAAACATGAATATGATTTACCTCTTTGTGTCAACGATTGACAGACAGTTATTGGAATGGACAGATGTGTAATTCTCTTAAAGCACATCTTTAAAAAAATAAATAAAGAGGCAACATTGATCATTCTTAGAATCACACTGCATGTTCACAGATGAGAAAAACTTGCAAGGAAAATAAGTTTCCTCTCATATCTATTCATTCATTTGAAATAAACAGCACTAAAATTATTTCACTGCCTAAATGGTCTTTAAACATCCATCCATTTTCTAAATCGCTTGTACTTTATAGGGTTAAAAACGTTACATTGTTTATGTCTTTTAAAATCTTAACTGAAATGTTATCATAATTAGTTATGGTACGAATATGACAAAACCTTTTGTTTAATACAATCATGGCACCCCTTCTGGACACTGACAGCTGCTGCTTTCGTTGCAGATGTAAGACAAACTCCAGCAGCTGCTGGGAACAGTGAGTTATTATTTCCCATAGCAAATACAATGATTTAAGATCTTTTGGTGATGGTATATATCTATATATAAATTATGTATGTAAGTAAAAGTTATTTATTTAACCAAATTATATTTCAGTACTTTGTGTGCAGAAAATTATGCACATTTTTATCAAGTAATGTTCTCACAAAAACAAAAGGCTCTAAAACAAGCTAAATACAATAAAAGGAGCACAACAAAAATGAACCGTCACTGAACTGACTTAGCTGGACTGTGACTCAATTCTCTTCTACACACAAACTTTGTTGCATTATTTTCCTGTTATCTCTGTAAAGCTGCTTTGAAACAATCTGTTTTGTAAAAAGCACTAAAGGTGACTTGACACGACACAATAGTAGCCATCAGCTTACATAGTCAAAGTTTAGACAGTAAGTTTTAGGAGAAAGTTTTATTTTTTTACACAAATATTGTCAGCAATCACTGTTAGACAATGTTAGAACAATGTAGAGTAAACTGTTTTGAGTGTTTGTTTCACAGCCTAAAATGTAAAATTTTCAACTGATTGCTGTATAATTCATTTTTTTATTTATTTAATTCAAGGCAGTCAATGACAATAAGCATGTGATATCAATGACTGGTGATGTTAGAAATGCAATTATTAATGAACTTACAGCAAATTAAGAGCCTTTGACATGTTAAAGTGCTCACTGAAATTATGCACACATAAAAAGACAATAAAATTTTTTTTTCATTGCTAACCATTTATGTCACCCATTATTTTTCAATGATTTTATTTAATTTAGAGTTATCTGGTGACTGCTGAGCTGAACACAAAACAAGGTTTTGCTGCAGATATCACTCACAGAGATTTTTCCCCACAGGAATACTCTCAAATAGAACGATTCCACCAACTAAATCAAATGACGATCCAACAAAATACGCCTGTGATTATCAAAAGGAAACGTTTGTAAGTCCTGTAA